>CM060371.1:165162471-166362471 GCA_030545235.1 Helianthus tuberosus | reverse complement strand
CATAAGTAAATACAAAGCACGTCTGGTATTAAAAGGTTACAAGCAAAGATACGGAGTTGATTATCAAGATGTATTTGCTCCGGTAATAATATTTGATACTGTTAGACTTATCTTAGCCTTGGCTGCACATTATGGTTGGAATCTACATCAAATGGATGTGAAAACGGCCTTTCTAAATGGCACGTTAACAGAACAAGTGTTTACCGAGCAACCAGAGGGGTATGTCACGAAAAGAGAAGAAAAGAAGGTGTGTCGGCTCAAGAAAGCTCTATACGGTTTGAAACAAGCCCCGAGGGCATGGTACAGTAGAATTGAAGGGTACTTCACGTCATGTGGTTTCAAGAAGTGTGCTTATGAACAAACTATGTTTACTAAAGTTTCTAAGGACGTGAAAATAATGATCTGTCTGTATGTGGATGACCTCATTATAGCCAGCAATTCTTTAAACACCATACTTAAATTCAAGGAATCCATGAAAACAAAATTTGAGATGACTGATATGGGAGTTCTGCACTATTTCCTTGGAATGGAAGTGTCATATAATAACATAATAACAGGAACATTATGTTATCACAACAGCAATATGCAAGAAGACTGCTCGACAAATTTAAAATGACGAATTGCAAGATTGTTTCAACACCAATGGAATACGGCTTACGTTTATCCAAACAAGACCCAGAAGAAGAAATGGACTCGAACGTTTACAGAAGTTTGGTTGGAAGTCTCATGTATTTGACAAACACAAGACCTGATATTATGTTTGCTTTCAACAAAATAAGTCAGTTTATGGAACAATCCAAGAGAAGTTAATAGGAAGCCGGGAAAAGAGTTTTAAGATACATAAAAGGGACACTAGATCATGGGCTCATATACTCTAAAGGAAGCAAAGGGACTCTAATTGGATTCAGTGACAGCGACTATGCAGGAAGCATTGATGACAGCAAGAGTACTTCTGGGTATTTATTTCACTTAGGATCAGGAGCTATAGCATGGCAATCGAAAAAACAAAAAGTAGTGGCATTATCTTCAAGTGAAGCTGAATATATTGCACTTTCTATGGCCGGATGTCAAGTTCTTTGGCTTAAAGGAATTCTGAATGAATTGCAGGAAAACGTTGATTATCCACTCACAGTTTATTGTGACAATAAATCAACTATATGCTTAGCCAAAGATCCGGTATATCATGGTAAAAGTAAGCACATAAGAGCCAAATATCATTTTATTCGAGACTTGATCAAGAACAGTGAGGTAGAAATTCTATTTTGCTCAACAAAACATCAGATAGCAGACGTACTTACCAAAGCACTACAACCGAAGGACTTTGCACATATGAAAGGTCTTCTGAATGTTGCTGCATTCTAGCTTACGAGAGGGTAGTAGAGGATGATTATAAGCTAGAATAGAATAAAAGCTAGATTAGTTATAAAGTATATTTTATGTATCATTATTATCTTTAATTTTATATCCTAAGTATTGGCGTTTATCTACACGGTAACCCTAATATATATATATATATATATATATATATGTAATCCCGTGTACATTTCGATTTCACCAATTCAATCAAGAACACCATTTATTATTCATTCGAATATTCATACTGTTAGTGTCTGTAAATCCAATAAAGTGAGCATCGAAAAATCAAGATCTGAACAAGATACGAATAATCAAAATATGAACACGGAAGCTCGAGATCTGAAAATCAAAGATCCAAGGTTTGTTTCCACTTTCCAATATCGAATCTGATTTGTTATCTTTTTGCACGGAAAGCTTATATACGATATCTTACAGTTTTTAGTTCAAATTTATACGATTTGTTTAACATAAATACCATTTCTTACGGTTTTTTAGTTAAAATTTATACGAACATCAATGGTTTATTTTACTTATATACGATTTCTTAGAGTTTCATCAGAGTGCTATACGATTTCGATTTGTTTCGAGATGGGTTTATTTCGATTTGTTTTGGGATGGGTTTATTTTGATTTGTTTTGAGATGGGTTTATTTTGATTTGTTTGGCTCTGTTTCATCAGTTTATGTACGATTTCTGTTTTCCTTTATTGATGATTTACAGTTTATATGTCGGAGATGGGTTTTTATACATATGTTGTTTTAATATGTTCTTTTCTATTATGTCACATGTATGAAAGAATTGGTGTTGGAACAACCCACAATTATTATTGATGAAACGGTTGATGAAGGTAGTGAAACATCTTAAATTGCTCAAGGTATCTTTATTACATATGCCTGTTTTAATATATTCATTGTTGATTCTAATTTTCTATATATATTTTTAAGCTACCCATGGGCCATGGCCATTGTTATAATTTGGAAATTTTAACTGTTGGTTTTAGCCTTTAGACTATTTATTAATAAGAGCTGGTTGTGTTAGGCCATTTAGGCCATTTAATATAATAAGTCATGTTTAATGTAGTTGCCAAAAAATAAACACTAGATAAATTTTAAAGCTATTGAACCAGAAAGCTACTATTGATTTTTAAGCCATTTAATATACTACTAGAAAAATGGTTCTTTACTACAAAACTTTTTGTCAACTTTCCCACAACTTAATTTTGAATTATAGACAAATATTAAAAACCATAAATTTCCCCACAATTTTTCAACAAGATAGTCACCAAACCTATATTTATGGCAATTTTGTAGCAAAGTTAACTATGTTTCCAACAATGTTCCCATAAAACTTTGTTTTTTTCATTTATTAACTTTTATTATTAGTTAGGGGAGAGGATCAAATAGTAAGTTTATTTTGGCTAGGAAGGATAGAAAGCAATAGGATTAGGACATGTGGAAAAATTTAAAATAAAGAGAAAGGTTATTTTAGTCAATTTCACCTAATCTTCTCCCTTCTTCTTCTCTCTGTAACTTCAAACCCACCATCTTCAACCATTTCTTCACTTTCTATCTCAATAATCACTACATTACAGTGCTATCTTCGTCACCAATCAATGATTCAAACACCCGATCAATGTGTTCTTCAGCTTTTTTGAAGAAACCCAGTTTAATTTCATACAATATATCATTTTTTCCTATGATTTCAAAGCGAATCACTCGATTCGTTCAATTGGATCGCTGATAAGTGTTTCTAACATTCAAATTTCATCAATCGTTGAAGAAATCGGATTCGATCTATGTAAGAAATTTTTAATTGCATTTTTACGATCTGGGTTTTTGAATTGAGTCATTGCGTTTTACGATCTTTGCAGGGGTCCGGGAGCAGAGCCCCTGTGAGCAGGGTGCAAGGGGCAGCAGCCCCTGGCGGGGTCCAAGGGGCAGAGCCCCTAGCTGAGGTCGAGCTGGTTCAGACAAAAAAAAAAATGCATCACAAAATTACTTTAATAAAAATGAATCAGAAAATTTAATTTTCCAGAAATTGCCTCATTTTGAAGAAAAAATTCGTAGACAGTTTTTAAACTCCTACTTCCTGGTTCAGACAATTCACAGACAGTTTTATGTGTCCATTGCGTTTAGAAATAGCACAATTTTATTTGTTTTCTGGCCATTGCGTTTTAGAAAAACACATTTTTGAAGTGTTTTTAGTCCATTGCGTTTTAGGTAAACACATTTTTATGTGTTTTCATTCCATTGCGTTTTAGAAAGGACACTTTCTTTTGTGTTTTTAGGCCATTGCGTTTTAGAAATAATACATTTTTAAGTGTTTTTTAGCCATTGCTTTTACAAATAAAACATTTTTAAGTGTTTTCTGGCCATTATGTTTTAGGTAAAACGTATTTTTATGTGTTTTTAGTCCATTGTGTTTTAGAAAGTACATTTTCTTTTGTGTTTTTAGGCCATTGCGTTTTAGAAATAAGACATTTTTAAGTGTTTTCTGGCCATTGCGTTTTAGGAAAACACATTTTTGAGGTGTTTTTAGTCCATGGCGTTTTTGGTAAACACATTTTTATGTGTTTTCAGTCCATTGCGTTTTAGAAAGTACAATTTCTTTTGTGTTTTTAGGCCATTGCGTTTTAGAAATAAAACATTTTTAAGTGTTTTGTGGCCATTGCGTTTTAGGAAAACACATTTTTGAAGTGTTTTTAGTCCATTGTATTTTAGGTAAACACATTTTTATGTGCTTTCAGTCCATTGCGTTTTAGAAAGTACACTTTCTTTTGTGTTTTTAGGCCATTGCGTTTTAGAAATAAGACATTTTTAAGTGTTTTCTAGCCATTACGTTTACAAATAAGACATTTTTAAGTGTTTTATGGCCATTGCGTTTTAGGTAAAACACATTTTTATGCGTTTTTACTCCATGGCGTTTTAGAAAGTACACTTTCTTTTGTGTTTTTAGGTCATTGTGTTTTAGAAATAAGACATTTTTAAGTGTTTTCTGGCCATTGCGTTTTAGAAAAACACATGTTTGAAGTTTTTTTAGTCCATTGCGTTTTAGGTAAACACATTTTTATGTGTTTTCAGTCTATTGCGTTTTAGAAAGTACACTTTTGTTTTGTGTTTTTAGGCAATTGCGTTTTAGAAATAGAACATTTTAAGTGTTTTCTGGCCATTTCGTTTACAAATAAGACATTTTTAGGTGTTTTATGGCCATTGCGTTTTAGGTAAAACACTTTTTTATGCGTTTTTTGTCCATTGCGTTTTAGAAAATACAATTTCTTTGGTGATTTTAGGCCATTGCGTTTTAGAAATAAGACATTTTTGAATGTTTTCTGGCCATTGCGTTTTAGGAAAACACATTTTTGAAGTGTTTTTAGTCCATTGCGTTTTAGGTAAACACATTTTTGAAGTGTTTTCAGTCAATTGCGTTTTAAAAAATACACTTTCTCTTGTGTTTTTAAGCCATTGCGTTTTAGAAATAACAAATATTTTTAAGTGTTTTATGCCTTTGCGTTTTACAAATAAAACTTCTTTAAGAGTTTTCTGGCCATTGCCTTTTAGGTAAAACACATTTTTATGCGTTTTTAGTCCATTGCGTTTTAGAAAGTACACTTTCTTTTGTGTTTTTAGGCTATTGCGTTTTAGAAATAACACATTTTTAAGTGTTTTCTAGTCATTGCGTTTTCGGAAAACACGTTTTTGAAGTGATTTTAGTACATTGCGTTTTAGGTAAACACTTTTTTATGTGTTTTCAGTCCATTGCGTTTTAAAAAGTACACTTTCTTTTGTGTTTTTAGGCCATTGCGTTTTAGAAATAAGACATTTTTAAGTGTTTTCTGGCCATTGCGTTTTTGATAAAACACATTTTTATGTGTTTTTAGTCCATTGTGTTTTAGAAAGTACTCTTTCTTTTGTGTTTTTAGGCCATTGCGTTTTAGAAATAAGACATTTTTAAGTGTTTTCCGGCAATTGCGTTTTAGGCCATTGCGTTTTAGGCCTAAAAACACAAAAAAAATGTACTTTCAAAATCCGAATGGACTAAAAACGCATAAAAATGTGTTTTACCTAAATCGCAATGGCCAGAAAACACTTAAAAATGTCTTATTTCTAAAACGCAATGGCCTAAAAACACAAAAGAAAGTGTACTTTCAAAAATGCAATGGACTAAAAACGCATAATATTGTGTTTTACCTAAATCGCAATGGTCAGAAAACACTTAAAAATGTCTTATTTGTAAAACGCAATGACTCAATTCAAAAACCCAGATCGTAAAAATGCAATTAAAAAATTTCTTACATAGATCGAAGCCGATTTCTTTAACGATTGACGAAATTTGAATGATAGTGTTGATAAATATTTTGTGGACGCGACTCGGTTCAGTTCGATTCGGTTCGGTTCGACCCGGTTAGGTTCGGCTCAAGCCCGACGTCACGACATTCCTCCGTCGTGCGCCCCAGAGATCGACACGCGAAGCACGAAGAGCCGCGAACCTTTCCCGTCGCCACATCACCATGACATCACCATGTTGATGTCATGATGATGTCATTGTCATAAGATAACATATGTGGGAATGTGTATACATGCTTTCATATGTTTATCTATTTGTTGTTTAGCCAACTGTTGAAGCCCAACAACATGACGAAGACCAACTGTTGAAGCCCAACAACATGACGAAGACCAAGTGTTGAAGCCCACATACATGTGACGAAATCACATGTGATTTCGTCAAAGACCCCATATGCATGATGACGACGACCCCATAAGGTGATGAAATCTGTGATTTCGTCTAGTCCATGTATGTTCGTCAATCCGATTTCGTCCAGAACTGGTTTTCATCGAGGCCTTTACTATATAAACACAGACAACAGACAGAAACACTTAGACAAGTCTGAATAGATTTGAGAGCGAACACATTGTAACACACACACTGAGAGTTTACAGAGACCATTTGTAAACACCGTATTGTAACCGTTTTCTAATATTAATACATTGAGTGTTAATCGTCGAATCTTGTGTCTTACGTGTTCGTAACTTGGTTTAACTTACATGTTTGGATTTGTAGGATCGTGAAACGACCTAACGAGTTGATCAGAAGAATGCTCAGACCGAATCAGAGGCGGAATTCATTGATTCGGTCTTCGTTTAGCTTGTATTCACTATTAATTGTCTCGTTTATTAATCTCTGAACGTTTACAAGACCGGAGACACCTCGACAGCTCCTCGGCGTCGGAATTCAGAATCTTACAAATGAACTCGTTTGAAGGATATATATAGGGAGGACCCTTCCGTTTGAAAATGACATAATCATTTCAAACGGAACCCTTCAAACGGAACCTTTTGAAACAATTACATTCAAACGGTCACTCTCAAACGTTACATTTTCAAACTCAAACGGTCAACTATTCTATATTTACATGTAACATATTTTGTCTTCTTGTGATGATGTTGTAATGATTATGTCATTAGATGATGTCATCATCAAGAATGATGACATCACTCTTGATCAGATCAGCAACGAACCCGAGACTCGACATAAGACGAAGACGACAGATGAATGCACCAACAGACTCCCCCTCAGATGTTGACGAGTCTTAAGTGTCGAGTCTATGCATCTTCAGTCTTTATCAGTCTCTTTTCTTTCTTAGCATATACCAGGATCTTCTCTTTGGCTCTAACCTCGTCAGACTCCCCCTCTCATCATGATGGGATCGCTGTCTGGAATTAGCTATCACCTTGAGATCAATCCCTGGCTTTATCTCTGATCAGTTCATCTTCTGCACACATTTTCTCACCAAAACATAAGTTTTTACTTAAATCAATAAGAAAAACTTACTAGAAATAGTTACATCAAGTTCAAATTAATGACCCTGATTAATTAATCAAACTTTTCTTTCTCAAAACAAAATTTCTTCAATTCAGCACATACATTCCAAACCAGTTCATCATGTTCAGCACTTGAAGTTTTGAAAATCAGCTCTTCAACATCAGTTGTCGAAAATCTTTTTGTATTTTTCAAAATTTATGCTAAAACACACTAAAATCTTTTTGTATTTTTGAATATAACAAAGAAATGCAGTAAAGAAATATTTACAGACAATATTTTTGTGAGTTCGTGCAAGAGGATCATATCAGTTTTTGTGACCAATCACTAGCACCGTTAAGCTTTAAACATTTTCAGTTCTAAACGATTCACATAGATTGACGATATTGTTGTCCACTTAAACTCAATCTAAAAACTTTCAATCTGCTTACCGATACTTTAAGGTATATTAAGATAACACTAAGTTCTTATGGACCCCACGATCTCAGCATATCCCCTCATCATGCAATACACTATCTCAAGTAATGCCTTTAAACTTTTAGTGACTGTGATTTGTGCGAAAATAAAGCAGAATGTTTAAACATTAACAATCAGGTCGATACTTCCGTATACGCAGAGAAAGTCCAATGTTTAAACAAAATAAGAAAATAAAACAAGTTGAAATTGTTTAGGCTTTAACCACCAGGTCGATACTCCCGTATACGCAGAGGTGATCCAAAGCTTAAACGAAGCACCAAAGAAAATAAAGCAGAACGTTTAGGCAACAACATCCAGGTCGATACTCACGTATACGCAGAGGATGTCGGATGCTTAAACAAAATAAAGAAATAAAACAAGTTTAAATCTTTGCAAAATGAAATGCACAATCACAGCGACTTTTTAGCAAAGTTGTGAAAGTTCACAAACTTAACCAGTTTTATGTCTTTCGACAATCAGCGATTACTGAGTAGGCACACAGTCAAGAAGGACAAAACCAAGTACCACACTTTCAACCGTGTTTCCCACTAGAACTAGGCTTTTTGCTTTAGGTTTGTATCGTTTTCGCAAATCTACTAGTCTAGCTGAGCCTATCGTCACATCTTTAGTGAGACCGTTTATCACTTTTAGACTTTACATATCTTTAGCATGCTGTGACAGTCCAACTGATTTTCTATCATTTCCTCTTGTTTCAGCAAAACTCATTTTTAAATTTTTCAATGTTTTTGACATTTTTCAAATTTTCTAATTTTTTAAAAATTTTTACTCCCCCTAAAATCAAAATATGTTTCAATTTTGATTTTCTGGGAAAATTTGAAAAACAACTGTACAAGAAATGTGACAACATGATGAGAATCACTTCAATTCTCCATCCACCTGGCATAAACAATCAGAACTCCCCCTCACAACAAAAACTATTTTCCCATAGTGATTTCAAAACACTTAAGTTTGTTTTAATCAAAATGGTTTTTCCGGAAAATAAGTTTTGTGTGTCTTTTCACAAACATGGGATCTCATCACCTTGTTCTCTTTAACCATTTGTAAAAACTAACATTTTTAAGATCAATCCACAAACATCACTTTGTAGAAAATCAAGTACAACTTAATGTCCCTGATTTACCACTTAAAGGTCGAAATCACTTTCGTGAATTTCTCAAGAAATGTGCCGATTCCTGTTCCACGCTTACCAACCTGGGAACTCCGGCAAGTCAGGTTTTTCATTTAAACAGATTCACCCAAGCCTGACGGTCCTTGGGTGATTTCGAATTCTTGTTCAACAATGGTGGAAAATTTGCCTCATCCATTGTTAGACTAGAACTCTTAGTTTTTACCTCAACAACTGGCTCTTCTGGCTTTACCACACCAGATTCATTGCGTGAACTTGGCTTGTCTGACTTTGAAGAGTCAGATTCATCGCCAACAACTTTCTTCTTCTTCTTTCTCTCTTCTGTCCTCAGACTTGTATCTGATGAACTCGTCTTGCTTGACTTTGCAGTCGAGGAAAGCGATTCATCAGAACTCTTATTTTTACCAACAGATGAACCCGAGGACAAGATCTTCTCGAGATACTCTCTCGCCTTCTTTCTCTTCTTCCTCAGTCTGTCTTTTTGCCCCTGAGAAAGTTTCACTTTCGTTTCTTGAACTTTAGGTTCTTGAACCTTCCGTTCTTTGGGCTTGACATTGACTGGTTTCTTTGCCATCTTCTGAGAATTAACCCTCAATCTTTCATTTGATCTCCTTGGGCAATCTCTGGCAATGTGACCAAAGATGTTGTAGTTAAAGCATCTCCTTGACTCAAAACTCCAACTCTGGCAGTTAACAGCAATGTGTCCTTGATAACCACATCGGTAACACACTCTGTTATCGTACCAATCACCATTTTCAGCCCAAATGCTCAAATCATAGCATTGTTTGGCTTGGTGATATCCATCTCTCCTCTTGTAAGCTGGATTTGGCTTTGAAGCACTGTGGTCCGACCTGCACCACTTATTACCAACAATTTTTGAGTTTTCAATTTTTACTTTTTGTAATTTTTCATTACGATTGGATGATCGATCTGATGAACTTTTATTTTCTTTTTGAACATTTTTCAAAATTTTCTCTTTTTGTTTTTGTTCCACTTTCTTCTTCAAAGGTTTTTGCTTAGAGCATTCTCCCTTTTCAATTGATTGTGAAACAGTTTCTTGAAATTTTTCTTTTAATTTCAAAAATAAATTCTTTTTCTTCATTTTTTCATTTTCAACATCAGATTTCTCATCACAATCTTCAACTTTGACTTTTTCAAAGTTTGTGACATTATCACTTATTGGAACGGAATTGATCGGTTTTGGACAGGGGAACTCAAATGAAGTCACAAAACCTTTCAATTTCTTTTCAAGTTCATCAATCTTGTTTCTTGAATTCTCAGCTTCGTTTTCAAGCTGAGATATTCTATCAAGATGAGACTTGATAGATTTTTCATTTTCATTCTTCATGTTTTCAAGAACAAACTTTTCATTTTCCAAAACATTTATCTGTTCTTGAAATTTTGTCTCATTTGCTTTCAGATTTTTGTTCTCAAGCTTTATCCAGAAATCTTCATTTTCTGAATTCGACTCCTTTTCTTCTAACTCTTTGATTTTCTTTTGAGCACATTCACATTCTTTTTCAAGTTTGATAATTTTCTGAAGATGGGAATTTATCATTTTTTGCTTTTCGATGTTGTTTTTGCTAAACACATCTCTCCCATCTTCAAGAATTTTTATTTGATTTTGAAAAGCTTTTTCAATTCTTGATTTTTCAATTTCAAAACTTTTAATTTTTTCTTCAAAAACATTTGCTTTTTCTTTCAATTTCTGATTTTCCAATGTCAAACTGTTCAATTTACTTAACAGTTTGTCATTTTCAGAGTTCATCTTTACACATGTTTCTTTCAAACCAAGAATCTGTTTATCATTAGCTGAAAAATATCAATTTTATGAAAGAAGGTGTAGAAAATCAGAATTTGCTAGCGAAAACGAGCTAAACGGTAAGAACTCTTCCTCCTGAGCTCTGATACCACTTGTAGGATCGTGAAACGACCTAACGAGTCGATCAGAAGAATGCTCAGACCGAATCAGAGGCGGAATTCATTGATTCGGTCTTCGTTTAGCTTGTATTCACTATTAATTGTCTCGTTTATTAATCTCTGAACGTTTACAAGACCGGAGACACCTCGACAGCACCTCGGCGTCGGAATTCAGAATCTTACAAATGAACTCGTTTGAAGGATATATATAGGGAGGACCCTTCCGTTTGAAAATGACATAATCATTTCAAACGGAACCCTTCAAACGGAACCCTTTGAAACAATTACATTCAAACGGTCACTCTCAAACGTTACATTTTCAAACTCAAACGGTCAACTATTCTATATTTACAAGTAACATATTTTGTCTTCTTGTGATGATGTTGTAATGATTATGTCATTAGATGATGTCATCATCAAGAATGATGACATCACTCTTGATCAGATCAGCAACGAACCCGAGACTCGACATAAGACGAAGACGACAGATGAATGCACCAACAGGATTCCGCACTTTCGGGTTTGTCGGAAAACAGGGAATAGAGGTTACTCGATCCCGGGTGGACCTACAATTGGTATCAGAGCATTGGCTCGATTCCTTGTTTAAACCAAGTGTTTTTATTGAGATTTGAAAGATTTTCAGTTGTTTTTCTTGGTTTTTGATTTTAAAGTTCATACATTTTCTAGAAAAGCATTGTTAAAATCTTGAAAGTCTTGGTATTTTTGCTTCTAGTTCATATAAAACCTTGTTAAAACTCTTATATACATGTTAGTATTGGGTTTTTGTTGAACTTTATTGCAAAATTTGTGTTCGGGTGACCAGAATATTCATCAAGATCACCAGATCTTCAAAGTTCATAATTGTTCTTCATGTTCTTCATAAATTCTGGGTTTATAAAGTTAAAATTGCTTTATTGATTTGTACGAATTAATGAAGTTGATATAATATTACTTGTTTGAAAATTGTGTCATTCAAATGATGGTGTTTGTTGAAAAATAGTCTGATAAGAGTAAGGTGAAGTTTGAAAATTGGACATCTTGGGCAGATTTGTGTCAGGTTTAGATAAGATCTATTTTTTTAAAAAAATTATCTTCATCTTTTGTCAACGAAATCAGACTTGTCTAACTTGTTTTGAAATCACTTTATTATATTGAAATCACTTTTTATCAGACTTGTCTAACTAGTCAACGAAATCACCTTTAGTCAAAAATATCAAGCTGGACATCACCATAGTCTTGGACCAAAACAAGCTGAATGAAAACTGATTGTGGACGAAATCCCATAATCAGATCTGGACGAAAACTGATCTCAATGAAATCACACATCACACTCAACGAAATCCCACATCACACTCAAAAACGACGACGAAATCACCCTAATTGAATCTGTTGATCTTCAACGAAATCACAAGTGGGCTGGACGAAATCACCCCCCATTTTCGTCAACATATCCTCGACGAAGACACCTATCTTCGTCAACTTGTCTTCGACGAAATCCAGCTGATTTCGTCACATTTGTTCTCGACGAAAATACCATATCAACCAAATTCATCAACACTTCAGCGACGAAGTCACTCAATTTCATCAAACAGCTCAGCGACGGTTTTCGTCAAACATATTTGAGATATTATTATTAACAGAAGACTTTTATTTCATTGTTAACCATTTGATTTCAAGTTTTTAAGCAGGTATCTAACTTTGTGTTTTCAAGTGTTTGACCAGGTGTTATCATTCTGATATCAAATATGAGTTGTACGAGTCCTTGAGATTGGAGTACAGATCCACAACCAGCTCAAAAATAGATGTCGATGGCCGAATATTTAGCGAGTACCATACCTCAACAACAACAAACTATTAGTTCAAGTCAATGGGCAATGGTGTCGAATCAAAATCAGAGCATTCAAAATCTTTTGTTTAGTGAGAGTGAGACGGGTAGCAACAATCGCCCACCAAAGCTGAATCACATGAACGACTATCCATCATGGAAAGGTCGTTTCCATAATTACGTTCAAGGGCAAAATACAGAATTATGGACGTGTTTCACCTCTCAATTTAGTCAAGCTCTTGAAGAAGCAGGATCAAATGCGACAACTTTCAATAAAATGCAAGAAGACGACAAAAAGGCATATGATCTGGAGAAGAAGGCGTATGCTATTCTCACTCAAGCACTTCACAGAGACATCTTTCATCAATTCTCATATTGTAAGACCACGAAAGGTTTATGGGATGCATTGGTAGCGAGAGGAGAAGGAAATGCAGCTACTAGAAAGACACGCCATGATCTATTGAAGAAAGAGTTTGAATCATTTCAGTTCTTGGAGAATGAAACTTTAAATGATATGACTTCTCATTTTTATCATTTGATTAGTGAAATGAGTTCTTATAGTGTTGCTGCAACTCATCCGGAAATGGTTGCACGATTTGCTGATGCTCTACCTCCTAAGTGGAGTCCATTCATTGAGCTTCTAAAGCATACGGGCGCTCTGGATGCAGCCAATGTCAGTCTTTATGAATTCATTCAGAAGTTGGAGCACAAGAACGAAGAGGAAATTCGGAAAGCTAAAAGGATTGCAACTGCACCTCCTCAAAACACAGAAATGTATTTGCCTGGTTTTGGTCCTTCAGCTAGTTCTAGTTCCATTCAGCAACCGAAGCTTCAAACGACGTTTGTGTCCAATACAAGCTCATCACCGTTTCCACAGTGGAATCAAAGTGCTTACATGTCACAATCCATACCTCAACCTCCACCTCAAGCCCAACCACAACAACAAGCGCATTATACCAACAATCCTTCACCCCAAAACACCAACACTGTCAGAGATGATACTTCCAATCTTTCAAAAGTCAGTGTAGAAGTTGCAAAGGAACATTTGGAACTTCTCAACACAATGTTCAGTTCCTACTGTGGATTGGTAGCAGGTCAAATTGGAAACATCAATATGACCAATGAAGATTATCAGCAGATAGACCGTGATGAAATGTAGTTAATGGATATCAAGTGGGCGTTTGCAAGTGCTGATAGAAGGGCAAAGGATTTCATGACTCGAACTGGAAGAACAAGCTTGGAAGGCAAAGATGATACGAAGTACGGGTTTGATAAAGATACGGTTACATGTTTCAATTGTGGCGAAAAGGGTCACTTCAATCGTGAGTTCACTCGACCAAGCGAGCAAGGCAATCAGAATCCGTTCAGAAATCAAACGAGTACTTCTAATTCAAATCAAGACAATCGTGAACGAAGGATAGTAGCGGTGAACAACAGTCAGAACCAGAACCAGTCTGGACCTTCAAACACCAATCGAGCATTGACTGTTCAAGCTGATGAAGGATGTGATTGGTCCGTACAGTTGGGAGGAGGAAGTGCATGTTATGCGAAGATCATCAATCACATCAAGCACGTTCACAAGGAAGAATTTTCTGAAAGTGACGACAGCTCGGGTTATAGCGGGAGTTCAGATGAAGAAAGCTCGAATGCGGGAGATTATCATTCTGAAGATGGATCTTTTTCTTATCAGACTGCCTTTATGGCAAATGTCTCGGCCTCGACAAGTCAGGTAAATTCTGATCCTCCTACTCCTAGTGTTTGTAATGCTTGTGCAGAATTGAAAGAGGAATCTGAAAAGGTTCACAGTCATAATCAAAATTTAGTGATTGAGCTGTCTAAGTGCAAAGAGGGAAACATGGCTTTAGCTCGAAATGAAAACGATTTTAAATCTGTAATTGAAACTTTAAAGAAAAGTGTTTCCGAATTAACAAAAACTGTTTTCAACAAACAAATTGGTATTAATAACTACATTAATATCATTGAGGAAACAAAAAAGGAGCTAGTCGTTGCCAAATGCGAGCATGATGCGATCAAGCTCAAATTGGATAGTTATTCTAACTCCCGATATGTGCTTAATCACATCATAGACGTTCAAAAGCTGAAAGGGAACGTGAAAGGCGTTGGGTATAAGTCGTGTCCACCCCCTTTGATACACAACTATACCAGAATGCCTGATGAAGAGGATATGCCTCGTTTTGAACCCAGTGTGCCTCTTGATTATGAGGAAGTTAGTACTGGCCTAGGGTTCAAATCGGACAGTTCTTCAAGTACATCATCTGAGCAAACAGAAACTTCAACATCTATGAAACAAAGTCCTCCAATCATTGAGGACTATGAGTCGTCTGATGATGAACCAGAATCAGATATGCGTGATCAGGATAAATCACTTGACAAGATGAAAGGAGTAGAAATTCCAATTGAGAATCATATTCTTTGTGATCGTCCTGCTCCTGATGTTCAACCAGTTGTCAAACAAGTGATAGATCCTGTCAAGAATGACAAGAAATCTGTGTCTACCGTTAAGAGTAATAACGTGTTGTACACTTTAGTTGGTGATGATAAAATTTATTCAAACACAACTTTTCCAATTAAAAATGCCAATCAATCTTTGATTGATAAAGTGTTTGAAGATACTACCAGTAAGTTTTTGGAAAAGGGGATCCCGAGAGTTTCAGTAACTCAGTGTGATCCGATTCCAAAAGCTGAAGTTAGAAGAAAATTTGGAAATCAAAAATCGCCAACGAAGCAACAACCTATCGCTTTTAAGGGTAAACAGCAACAACAACGAGCTCAAAAGCCTAAGGTGACACAACCAAAGGCTGAAACAAAAGGAGCTCGTTACAAGAAGAAATGCAAAGACGTTAAGTTTGTGGCCTCCAAGGGTACTGATAAAATTGAGACATTTGAAAACAAATCAAACACTGATTTTATCCAATAAGTCAAGATTTTAAAACGTAACAGCCAAAACAATTACGCTCAACATACAAACGGGTGTGATGAAAAAGTAAGTACCTCAGGTTCTACGGATTCGACATCTATTGGTCGATCAAATTCTCCTAAGTTTGTGGAAAGGAGAACGTGTTTTAAATGTGGGGAGTTTGGGCATATCATTAAGAACTGCTCAAACACTCCAAAAGAGAAATTTGTTGAAAGAGCACCACCTGAAAAGGTTCACCCACAACGTCGTCCCGTTTCACCAAAACATGATAAAAGAACTGTTAAAGAACAAGAAACAAAACAACGACGTCAAAACGTCAAAGAAGTTGAAAAGGCGTTAAAACCGAAGGTTGTCCAAACAAAGTCTGTTAAGTTAGAAATTAAAAATGAAAAACAAAAACAGATTTGGAAACCAAAATCGGTAACTGTTTCAGGGGAAGCTCAATCCATTCCGAATCATCAGGAAATCGAAGTCACAATCCTCGATGATGAAGGACGACCCAAGTCTATTAAGGCTTGGGTCCCCCTCTACAACTAATCTCTGAGTGAGTGTTCAGGATGTTCCAGGAGGAACTTTCGATAGTCATAGGATTATTGATAGTGGAATGTTCATGCACAAGAACGACGACAAAAGAAATTGTTGCCTTTGATGGAGAGAAAAAGAAAAGAAGACAGAATTGTCTGTCGAAAGAAATTGAAAGCTTCGACAAATTGAAAATCATTCCAAGAGTTTGATTGTTCAAGGCTTTAATCGGGTCCCCAGGATAGATTGAATCAAAATGTATGCACCTGCAGCACGTCTGAAGTTCAAAATCAACAAGATGAACGTGCAGAGTACATTTCTTTGAGGTGTGATTTAAGAAAATGTGTTTGTTGAACAAACCAACCTGGTGTGCGGATGCCTTGGCCTGGATTGAACAACCGCACACTACTTTTCAAAGAGAAAGACAAAGACCTTTGCTGGTGCAATGTGGAAGACCAGCCGGACCCAAAGGTTTATAATCTTGTTGCTGTGAAGAGATTTTTTGGAAAATTGAAGTAGCTACAAAATCGACTTTGAAGTCCACACCGGGTGGATATCCAGTTTGGGAGAGCGCTCAGATTCCTTGCAATGCACGAAGCAGTTGCAGGATACGGTTTTAAATTTCTAATCTCTCCTACACTTGTCGATATTTAAGCTGCTTTATGAATTATTATCCTCTCGTACAACACTCTTTGGCCTGACACGTTGATCTCGAATATCACCTCACACGTGATTGTTTCACTATGAAACTCGTCAATGTTGTCATGGTCCACACCGCTTACCGACATGCCAACTGATTTTTCCAAAATTCGATAAATCATTTCTGATTCAAAATTAATTTTGGTAAACGGCATTAAGGTAAAACATGAGTTAACCAACATCGGAAAATCGTTTTTGTAAGTATCTTTGTGTCTTTTAAATTTATCTTAGTTTGTTGATTTTAGGGGGAGTAAATCCAAAATTTGAAAATTCAAAAACAGTGAAAAATTTCAAAACACAAAAACATTGGAAAAACAAAAATGAGTTTCCTGGCGAGCAAAAGAGAAAATGATAGTACATCAGTGGTCTGTCTAAACCTCTTTAAACTGAAATGCAAAATGAAAACCGATAAGCAGCTCTATATAAGATGTATCGGTAGGCTCACAATCATTTTAAAGTGTGCAGCGTGATATAAATCTTAAATCAACTGAAGCCCAGGTGGGAACCGCACATTGGCATATGGTCTTGGTACCGAAATTTCGTTTGAGAGATTGCCGAGGTTCTGAGATATTCGGTCTTTATGCTGTCTTATCATCTGGGTATCATGGTTGTATCAAACTGTAAAAATAACGGAGACGAAGTCTAGATCTTCCATGATACTATACATACGTGTACATATTGCATTCGACCTCAATAAGTGATCAACAATCACATGTCCAAACAAATAAGTGATAATATATCACAGATTCTTTGCGGGAGTCAAGTTCGTCTCTCTACTGTACGAAAGTACTGACCTGTTCACAGACTTGCTCCTGTGCCCTCATGCATCTGAAAATCAAGTTCCTCATCAATAAGTGATTCTATCACATAGTGCTTGTTTTCAAATCAAAATAAGTGAGTTTCTCACATCTTTTATACGGTCAAACAGATGATAAACAGTATACTCACCGGTAAGATGAACTCTCGTGCATACCTTGATACAGGAATGTGTCGTGTGTGGATGAACACCGGTCTGTAAATATAATTCATACCCTAATTGTATCCCCTCGCCATGATTACATCTGATAAGTTGAGCTTATGTGGACAACAATACCGATAATTGTTATAGGATGCTTATCTAAATGTTAACTAATTGAACAAAAAGAGCGTTTTGGCGTGACCATACACTGATATGATTCTCTTACCCTCGAAACTCGCAAAAAGAATGTCTGTAAATATTTATTTACTGCTCTCGTTTCTGCATCTTTGTATATATTTATTTATTGCTTTCCTTCTTTACATTTGAAAAATGAAAAATTCCAAAAAGATTTTAGGTGTGTTTTAATTTAAATTTTATAAAAGCCAAAAAGATTTTGCTTCTAGTTTATTTTTGATTGATCGATATTGGAACTCGAGTCTATCCTACCCAAAATCCTGATTGTAAGCCGGAAAACAATTACACCTTCATAAACTGTCGAAGTTAACAAGTTTTGAAAGTTAAAGGATTAAAATTGATAATTTTCTAAACTTTCAAACTGTTGTCGGTCGGTGTTTGATTGAGATTTATTCTCATATGTGTCGTTTGTTTAATTTGTCTAAATTGCAAGCGGTTGTTCTCATTACGTGTTTAGCTTTCTTGTATGTGCAGATGCGGCATCAGAATCAGCTAAAGGCGAAGAGAACGTGTCAGATGACAAGCCGTAAAGTGAAGACGACGTTGATGCAATCAGAAGATCAAGATGATCGGGTTGCAGTTAATCACTTTTCAACACCACAAGGATCTCAAGTATCGAAAATCAAAAGATTCACAAGCATAATCAAATGGGGAATTTATTGATTCACTTCCTAATTGAAAGCGGGAGTTTGTTGATACACTTTCTATTTACAACACGTGAAGACTTTGGAGATCCTCCGGCATGAAAGACATGGAAGACGAACCATCACGAGTAGCGTCCAAGTGGGAGTTTGTTGATACATATTTTGTGGACGCGACTCGGTTCAGTTCGATTCGGTTCGGTTTGACCCGGTTATGTTCGGCTCAAGCCCGACGTCACGACATTCCTCCGTCGTGCGCCCCAGAGATCGACACGCGAAGCACGAAGAGCCGCAAACCTTTCCCGTCGCCACATCACCATGACATCACCTTGTTGATGTCATGATGATGTCATTGTCATAAGATAACTTATGTGTGAACGTGTATACATGCTTTCATATGTTTATCTATTTGTTGTTTAGCCAACTGTTGAAGCCCAATAACATGACGAAGACCAACTATTGAAGCCCAACAACATGACGAAGACCAAGTGTTGAAGCCCACATACATGTGACGAAATCACATGTGATTTCGTCAAAGACCCCATATGCATGATGACGAAGACCCCATAAGGTGACGAAATCTGTGATTTCGTCTAGTCCATGTATGTTCGTCAATCCGATTTCGTCCAGAACTGGTTTTCGTCGAGGCATTTACTATATAAACACAGACAACAGACAGAAACACTTAGACAAGTCTGAATAGATTTGAGAGCGAACACATTGTAACACACATACTGAGAGTTTACAGAGACCATTTGTAAACACCGTATTGTAACCGTTTTCTAGCATTAATACATTGAGTGTTAATCGTCGAATCTTGTGTCTTACGTGTTCGTAACTTGGTTTAACTTACCCGTTTGGATTCCGCACTTTCGGGTTTGTCGGAAAACAGGGAATAGAGGTTACTCGATCCTCCGGGTGGACCTACAGTTAGAAGCATTTATCAGCGATCGAACTGAACGAATCGAATGATTCGCTTCAAAATCACAGGAAAAAAATGATATATTGTATGAAATTAAACTGGGTTTCTTCAAAAAAAAGCTGAAGAACACATTGATCGGGTGTTTGAATCATTGATTGGCGACGAAAATCGCACTATGATGTAGTGATTATTGAGATAGAAAGTGAAGAAATGGTTGAAGATGGTGGGTTTTGAAAATGGTGGGTTTGAAGTTACAGAGAGAAGAAGAAGGGAGAAGATTGGGTGAAATTGACTAAAATACTCTTCCTCTTTATTTTAAATTTTTCCACATTTCCTAATCCTATTGCTTCCTATCCTTCCTAGCCAAAATAAACTTCCTTTTTGATCCTCACCCCTAACTAATAATAAAAGTTAATAAATGAAAAAAAACAAAGTCTTATGGGAACATTGTTGGAAACATAGTTAACTTTGCTACAAAATTGTCATAAATATAGGTTTGGTGATTATCTTGTCGAAAAATTGTGGGGAAATTTATGGTTTTTAATATTTGTCTATAATTCAAAATTAAGTTGTGGGAAAGTTGACAAAAAGTTTTGTAGTAAAGAACCATTTTTCTAGTAGTATATTAAATGGCTTAAAAAATCAATAGTAGCTTTCTGGTTCAATAGCTTTACAATTTATCTAGTGTTTATTTTTTGGCAACTACATTAAACATGACTTATTATATTAAATGGCATAAATGGCCTAACACAACCAGCTCTTATTAAATAGTCTAAAGGCTAAAACCAACTGTTAAAATTTCCAAATAATAACAATGGCCATGGCCTATGGGTTGCTTAAAGATATATATAGAAAATTAGAATCAACAATGAAGATATTAAAACGGGCATATGTAATAAAGATACCTTGAGCAATTTAAGAATGTTTCACTACCTTCATCAACCGTTTCATCAATAATAATTGTGGGTTGTTCCAACACCAATTCTTTCATACATGTGACATAATTGAAAAGAACATATTAAAACAACATATGTATAAAAACCAATCTCGGACATATAAACTGTAAATCATCAATAAAGTAAAACAGAAATCGTACATAAACCGATGAAACAGAGCCAAACAAATCGAAATAAACCCATCTCGAAACAAATCGAAATCGTATATAACCCTGATGAAAATGTAAGAAATCGTATATAAGTAAAATAAACCATTGATGTTCTTATAAATTTTTACTAAAAACTGTAAGAAATCGTATTTAAGTTAAACAAATCATATAAATTTTAACTAAAAACTGTAAGATATCGTATATAAGCTTTCGGTGGAACAAGATAACAAATCAGATTCTATATTGGAAAGGGGAAACAAACCTTGGATCTTTGATTTTCAGATCTCGAGCTTCCATGTTCATATTTTGATTATTCGTATCTTGTTCAGATCTAGATTTTTCGATGCTCAGTTGCTCACAGACCTGGATATCGAATGTGAGTCGTGGGGTGAGTGAATGAGCGGCTGAAAAAAAAGGATTAGGATTATGTTTTAATTCTATAATGGTATTTATATAGCATTATATATATTTAAATAAAATTGGATACAGATATCGGATATCCGAATATCCGAAAATTTCCGAAATCACTATCCGGAAAATTCGGATTATCCGAAGGATAACTCGGATTCGGATAATCGGATAAATTGGATTCGGATTCGGATGATTTTGAACACCCCTAGCACCAACGAGGGTGTACCGACGTGGTGACCACTCGAGGAAAGTAGTACCCGAGGGTACTCTTCCACCTTTATAGGCACTAACTACTTTTAACTCAATATAACTTAACAAAGCTTAAGGTCGAGCTCGAATTGTGTCACGCTCCATATCTAAGCCTGAGCTTGGCTCTTTTTATTATTTATGACACATTAATTATCTTAGTTATACACAAATGTAATTATTTTTTTACTATTTAAAATTATAGTTATAAATAGGTGCTTTTACTGGTGAACGTGATTCAAGTGCGCCTACGGGACCAGGCATCTTTAAGAAGAACCTACTTCAGTCTTATTTCTGATCTCAAAATCTTTCAAAAAGTTTTAACTATGGCGAACAAAGAAGGTGAAATCTCTCTTCTGACCCCGTACAAAATGGGGAAATTTGAGCTTTCTCACAGGTAATCTGTTTGATCTTCTCACACTCATGTATCTTTTGTTCTGAATTACTTCTTGGGTTTCATTTATAATGACTTGTTCATGAACTGTTTTATAAAATGCCAATCAGAGTTGTTTTGGCACCCCTAACAAGGCAAAGATGCTTGGGCTATGTCCCTCAGCCACACATGATCCTATATTATTCACAAAGAACATCCAAAGGCGGGTTTCTTATTGCTGAAGCTACTGGTGTCTCTGACATTTCCCAAATGTAAGGACACGTCTAAATTTTCTGAATTATGGCTGATTGATTTTGGTTCTCAAGATCTGTTTATGTTATCATTGTCAAGGTCTCCGGAGATGCCAGGCATATGGACTAAAGAACAAGTAGAGGGCTGGAAACCTATTGTGGATGCTGTTCATGCAAAAGGAGGAATCTTTTTCTGTCAGCTAACTCATGTTGGAAGGGTTTTAGATACCGGTATACTCTTTGTTCATTGTTGTTTACAAGTGGATGGTATGGTTTTCCAGGGAACGCAGTTAGCCAAACTCTTAAGGCAGTGCGGGCCCGGTTAAGACAACATAGTCTAGCCAGAGTGGGGTTGGGCCCTCTATTTGAGAGGGTGTGAGATCTCACTCTCAACATGTTAATGATTCTCACCGTTCAAAACAAAAGGTGAGTTATTACCATAAATACTTTTCTCATATATGTTTTTGAATTAGGGCCAAACGGGAAATCCCCTGTGTCTTCCTCAAACAAAAAAATAGCATATCAACAACGATCTCCGAAGAAGCTAACAACGCAAGAGATTCCGCTTGTTGTTGATGATTTCAGAGTTGCTGCAAGAAATGCAATTGAAGCTGGTAACAGTAGTTCCTCATAAGTTCTTGATCAGTGTTAGAATCCCTTCACTATCTCATTGATCAATTTACCATATTTCAGGTTTTGATGGAGTTGAGATCCATGGGGCTAATGGCTTTCTAATCGACCAATTTTTGAAAGATGAGATTAATGACAGAACAGACGAGTACGGTGGTTCTCTAGAGAACCGTTGCAGATTTGCTCTAGAAGTAGTTGATGCTGTTGTGAAGGAGATTGGAGGAGATAAAGTTGGCATAAGATTATCCCCATTTGCAGACTACTATGATTCAGGTGACTCAAATCCGGAAACTTTAGGTCTTTACATGGCTGAATCTTTGAATGAGTTCAAGATTCTTTACTGCCATATGTTGGAACCTAGGATGATATCAGTATTTGAAAAAGTTGATTGCCTTGATAGTCTTGTCCCTATGAGAAATGCATTCAAAGGGACTTTTATTTCTGCTGGTGGGTATGGCAGGGAAGATGGTAACAAAGCTGTGGCTGAAAACACAACCGATCTTGTTGCTTATGGTCGTTTGTTTTTGGCTAATCCGGATTTGCCAAAACGATTTGAGCTTAATGCTCCTCTTAACAAGTATGAGAGGTCAACCTTTTATACACGCGATCCTGTTGTTGGGTATACGGATTATCCGTTCTTGGAAACCCCAATTTAATGCTAGAAAATGCCAAGGAGTTGGAAGCAAATAAAGATCCTGTTAACATAGAAGTCTTGGATGTTCTTGTGAAATTGAGTTTACAGGGTGTGTTAACATTGATCATTTCAAATTAATTATGGACAAGTTATGTATGTTATCGTCAACAATAATCTATTGTTTGTTTGACAAAAAAACGTTTTTTACATGCATTCGGTGATCATATGCTTTAACCAAGAACAAAACAAAACTTATGATTTAGTAATGCTTAGCGACGTCCAAACGTAACATAATTCTGACTAGGTGAAACACCAATCAAGAAGGATAAATGCTAATGTCAATAAAATCTAATTGTGTCAACTGCACTAAGGATAATGTGTATTTTGACAACTAATTTTTGATTTTGCCAAGAGATTACGTGTCAAAAGATTTTGGTATAAGACTAAATGGTGTACGGTTTTATCGCGCCACGTATGTTTCACGTCATTTAAGCTTCACCTATGGTGGGCCCGAGTGAGTTTTCCCCTCCAGGTCTCAAGTTCGAGTCTGGGTGACTGGGGTTTCTCATCGAGTGGTTTAAATTGGGGATCTATTGCGCGAGGGGGCTCTCTAGCGCAGACCCGGTTAAGAAAACGTATGCTAGTGTTACTAAAAATATTGTCACTTTCAACACGTGCTCACTTTCATTATGGCCTAAACATCGTCGTCTAATCTTAAAACACTAGTATCCCCTTTCTAACATCCGTCAAAAACGGATCAATGAAACCCGACCCGTTTGTAAATCAGACTCTAATCGTAATAAACTATTACGAAAACGCAAATTTCTATATTTACTCGTTTAAGATTTATGATTTGAAATTTTGTGTTATCTAGTTAATTAATAATAAACTAAACGACATCTCACCTCCCTTAAACGATACCCATCACTTCTCTTCCCAAACTACACCAGCTATGCTCAAATGATATCCTGTCACGTTTGAAACCTAGGCCAAACGATAAGCAAATCTCAACCTCTGTTGTCTGCAAGGTAACCTAAACCACATACCATGTCGTTTGGTGCCTGAACCGAACGACATATGTCTGTGGTTCATCTTCTTCCAAATCACAATATATGTAACTGAAGAGTCCTCAACTCTTCTTATTCTCGACTTTATGGCATCTTTATTGTCCCAGTTAAGTGGGTTTTAATGACTACACGTAATCAACACATAATTGGTGCTACGAAAACCAAAATCATTATACCACTTTCATCTTCCTAAAACTCAAAACAACACACCAAATTCGTCCATCTCTGCCTAAACACAAAACCAAACGACATCCTTTATCATATTTCACGAATCTCCATATCTACAACTTGTTAATCGACTCTCTAACTCATGAATTTGGACAAGGATCAACGCTAGGGCTTGGAACTTAGTGAATTGATATCTTCTTTATTTCTTCACCAAATCAGGTAATTCCAAAGCCTAACACGTCTAATTTTTCATGCTCTATAAGACCCTACTATCCATTTCTGTGATAGAAGGGCAAATGAATCTTATTTTGATCTCTTTTAATATTAGGGTTCTTAGTTTCTAGGGGTGTGCAGAATTCGTTTCGAATTCAAAATATTCGAAATTCATTTTTAATTCGATTCGATTATCAAGAATTCGTTTCGATTATAAGAATTCGATTCAATTCGAGTCAAGTAAATCGAATATGAATCCAATATGAATTTATAATTTCAAATTCGATTCGATTCGAAATTCGAATAAAAATTATACATTTTTATTTATTATTTTTATATATAATTTATATATAACTTTTATTAGGCTATACTATAAATTTTTTTCAAATTTTTTTCCAAGTACTAAAATTACCCATTACCAAACCCACTATATGGCTCACAACTAAAACCTAAGTAACAAATCTATCAATAGATTTCTAAGCGTAAAAATATTAACTTGTAATGTGGAGTGGTTATTCCCGACTTATCGTTTTGAAATTTAGACTTGTAGTACTTTATTTCGAACTTTTTAATGTGTTATGGTGTTTTATGGCTGCTTTAAATTTATGTTTCATTTTGAAAGTTTTTTACATGTTTTTAAAAAATCTAAATTAAATCGAATTTATTCGAATTTGATTCGAATTCGAATTTTTAATCGAATACGAATCGAATACGAATTGGGTTTTTTATTCGAATACGAATTCGAATCGAATTTGATAGGTTTTAATCGAATTCGAATCGAATACGAATTCAAGGAAAAATAAAAATTATTCGAACAATTCGATTAGAATAATTCAAAAATTCGATATTCAATTCGATTGGGGCTTTTGACTTACGTTTATGTTTCGATGAAATTGAATCTAGGGTATTGTTCATAATCATGTTAGTTAGGTTTGTGTAATTTTTAAGGATTTTTGGATGTCTCATAGATTTGTTATGAATTCTTGATCATGTTCTAATTTATGGAAAAATTATATCAAAAATAGATTCATCAATATATAAACTCATGGATATTATTTTTTTGATTTTCTATAAAATAATTATTACATGTATTTTTTATAGATTTCATGTTCTATAGTATATTTTTTAGGAAATAAAAGGACTTATTAAATATTAACCATAAATTTATCCTTTTTAACAAATTGGATGATTTCTATAAAATATAAGATAAAATATGATTTTTGGATGTATATAAATTGAATGATGAAATTTTACTAAATTGTTGGAATTGAAATTTTTAACTTATAATAACATAGATTGTTATCTAATTTGTCATGGTATTTTATTGTCAAAATTTTTAGACTTTTCATCATGGATAGAATATGTTGGGACTAGGTTATAATTATATGTGGCTAAAGTATATTTAGACTTAGTATATGTTACAATATAAAAGCAATGGTATAAGTATTGTTAAGGTAATATTTTAGATATGTCACATTATTTATGTAGTTGCAAACATTAAGTTAATAGATATGTAAGTATTATTTTCTATAGTTTAAGTTAGACAAAATACCTTAGTTATAGGATTTATTTTATAGTTTTTGGTTTTTGCTTGTTTAGTATTTTTGGTTATTAATTCCTTAAGGATAACTATTGTCTTTTGAAGTTTTTCCCTCAATACTCGTGCGGTTTACGTAATGATCAAACGGAACGAAAAACTATGAGTAGATCTATTTCTTTTTCCCATTTTTATCACTAAACATTTTTGGGGTGTATCATGTGTTTATGTTTCATATGTTTCTTATTCAAATCATCAACATGCAACATCAATGTGTCGCAACTTGTTTCATATATTTGTATATATTGTTTCATATACATGAATTTACATGTTACTCGCTTTGTGTCTATTGTTTCTAATATGGATCCACTGGCTGACTGGTTACCACGACCATGGGTTGAACTAGGTATCGCCAACATCATTTAGATTCGTTCATTGGGGCTTGAATCTCATTTGTGTCTATTGTTTCATATCTTTATGTCGCGTATCATTTTTGGTTGTGGTGATTGTGGTTATTGTTGGTTTGTTATGGATATATCATTTACACTTGAGGTTTCATGTTATTTTAATAAAGAGTAAAGTGGTTTCGCGTATCATTTTTAGCATCTGAGCCCCCGACGTCTTTTTTTTAACCCTTTTGGCCCCCAACATCTTTCTTTCTAACCCTTTTGGCCCCTAAAAGTAAATGGAAGGTTTAGTGTTAGGGGCCAAAAGGGTTAGAAAAAGGACGTTGGGGGCTCAGGTGTTAAAAGATTCATTTTGGGATAAAAGTGTAAAAGTGATATAACCACGGGAGCCAAAATCATAATTTACTATTTAATAAATAATAAAGCAAAAACGTTTCATTTAAAGTTAGATCTGTTTACCAACATTATGTTTACCCAAAAAACTATTTTTACGCATGATACAATAGGGATGAGCATGGTACCGGTAACATACCAAATTGGTACCGGTACCGAAAATACTGATATCGAAATTTGTCAAAACTGGTTACCGGTACCGGTACCAAAATATTCGGTAAAGTAAGGTACCGATATTTGAAGGTACCATACCGAACCGGAACCGAAAATGCTAAGAAGTGGGTACTGGTACCAAAAAAATTAGTGTACGGGAAATTTGGTACCGGTGCCGGTACCCATTACCAAATGCTCATCCCTATGATACAGGTAACCAGGTGTGTCACACCCAACTAGTAGAGGAAGCACATGTGTGTGACCTTGAAAGGTTCTCATTGCATTTGATAAAGTAAACATTCTATATGATAAAATTAACCACAATACCATTGTCATATATTGTTTCAAATCACGACACAAGAGTTAAAAGTGTTGTTACAAACATAACCAAATGTAATGAATTTACAAAATGACTTTTTAACAAAATAGAATTTGAATATCAAGGTTAGCAACATATGTGCAATTTGATGTTTGGTGATGTGCTATATGCTAAATGTTTGTGTAAATATGTTACAAAGCGTAAATTATAGATATATTGAACACAAATGAATGTGGTAACGGATATAACATAATGAGGGTCACCAATTAAACCGTTCGAATTTGCCTAATCTCAAACTATACATACACAAATATATATATATATATAGTGTGTGACAACTGTGCTCTGTAAACGATGTACGATGTAAAACAATATCAATTATCAATAAAATGATGTGTTTTGGTCTCAATATTTGTGTATTTGTGTTTGACAATTTTACATTTTGATTCTAGTTCGATTTCAAGTTTTAAATCGCTTTCTGAAAAGTTATACGCAAACTGATGCGTAAACGTAATTAGTTTAACGTGACAAACACTCCAGAATAGTGACATAGGCTTAACATACCTTAAATAATCTTTACATAACTTAGAAAAAAGTTTTGAAGGGTTTGGTATGTCGAAAACAAGTTTATTTGATCGCAGGGACTATTTGTGACAAACTGTGAAAGTATGTCGATTCGTATGGAAACGAACATTCCGGAACATGATCATCAGCTAAACATACCCTAAATATCCTTTACATAGCTTAGAAATAGGCTTTGAGGGGTTAGGTATGCGAAAATACGCTTATTTGATCAATAGGGACTAAAAGCGTCAAAAAGTGCATAAGTTTGCATTTACGCGCATATCTTACGTTCTGAACATATCCGGACATCCAAACTTTTTGTAATCATTAAAATATTTTACTTTAGTGATTGGAATGCAAAAATACCATTCGTCACGTAATTTGGATCGATTTCGTGTCCGTTTGAGTTTTCATCGTAATACCGAATAACATAACCGTACGACCAAACAAACTGACATCCGTGATATTTTCAAGCATATTTCATGTTCCCTATACTTTAACTTCATTGTTGAGCCTTGAAAATGGGTTAACGGGGCTTAAACGCGTCGGAAATCAAGTTTAATGCTTGCGGGGACCTGTTTTGCCAATTTCAGAAAGTTGCTCGCGCCACACGACGGCCTTAGTGGTCTCTGTCGCGCCACACGATGGCCCTATCTGGGCAGAAACATTGAACCTGGCATAGCAGCTGATTTCCATTGATTTTAAGCATGGTTTTGGCATACAATGGACTTGTTTTAAGCTCCCCTAGTATTCTAAACAATGTGCCATAAGTGTATGGCCAAGATTGAGTTTCAAAAACACTTGTAATGATCTAATTCATCCAAGAAATCTATAAATAGCTTGGGTTTTTACCAAGTTCCTTTCTCATTCACTTGAAATCTGCTCATTGAAACTATCACACTTGTTGAGGGCTTCAAATCTTCAGTTTTCTTTGTTCTATCTCCTAACTTGGACCTTTGTAAGCTTCTTTCATGCTTATTTATGTATTTAAGCATGAAAGTCAAACAGCGTTTGATTTTCTGCTTTGACCATGATTTGGTCAAGTCAAAGTTCAATCGAACTTTGCAACGTGAGCGTAATCACGATGGTTATAGTCCCTTGTGACTATACCTACTGATTACCACGTCGATTAGTCGAAGTGACGAGTCAAATTTTCGGTCAAAATACGTATTTATGCTTATTTTGCGACCAAGCTATTTTCGGGTATCAAAACACTTGTTGGGATGTATTTACATAACGAATGACATTCATTAACAATGATAAAGCCGATTACAATTACGATGTTTTCAAAAACGAATACTATGGTTTATATTAAACATAATGATTTCAATAATGTGAACGAACTTGTTGGGACATTTCTTTGCTGACACTCTCACAAAACCTATGTGCTCGCCGACATTTCTTTGCTGACTTTATTTCCGCATATGTTTCAGGTGGTGTTGAATGATGTTGATTGTGACTAGGATGCATGCTTACTTAGGACCGGACGAGGCCTTAGTGACTTAATAACGAAGATAGTCAATATGTGAACTTGTTTGTTTTAACTTTAAGACAATGTAAATATTTAATAATTCAATTAAACGAAACTTTTTGATCCTTGTGTTGTGAAACAATAATTCTGTCGCTCCACTCCCCGACGTTTCCGCCGCGGTTTGTTGTTTTACGTGATCGGGGTGTGACAGAAGAGTTGGTATCAGAGCTCATGGTTATAGGGAATTAGGTAATTAGTAATGCTTTGACCTAGACTATAACCTTTCTAGGACCCTAACGCGAGTTTCTTGCGTTTAGATTCTAAAACAATACCGTCGCCTATCTTTAGGTGACAGCCACAACAAGAACACAATAACAAATCCGCTTTGAAAATCAATCATCTATTCCTAGTTGATTTGTTATAAGGTTTTGAACCTTCAAAGTTTTCAAAATCTCGTCAAAGTTTGGGTCTTATAATGTGAACACCTGCAATCTGGAAGGGTGGGTGCCTGTATCCCGAGTTTTCTGTCTAAGGCTATAGTGTCCATACAAATCCACATAATCGGACCAGTCATCCTTACCTGGGAATTCTTGGGGTGAGTGTCCACCTATAGGCTAAAGCATGTCTTGCGCAATACATTATTATGACCCGCTTACTTTGATTAGTCACAGTGTCATTTGTTTGTTTTAGTTAATAAATAAATGGTCACAATCCTCATGTTTCGTCGATACTACTTTAACATTCAGTTTTGATTATCCGATAACATCTCAGTGGTTTTCTCCCATATTCTTCGCAATCTTTAGGATGCCTCCGCATCACAACAATACTCAAAGGTCTGAACTGGCAGCTACAATTGCCCAACAGCTAAGCATAGTACTTCGTGGGACCATTGAGTTAGCTGTTGCCATGTCTCATCTCAAGGACGAAACTACTCAAGAGGCACCTAAGAAGATAAAAGCCAAGCCTTCGAGGAGGTCAAGGAAGCGTAAAAAGAAGCTTGCAGCGATTGCTGTAAATCAAGAAGGACCTAGCCAGGTGGCATCGCCACCAGCTAAGAAACCATACAAAGGAAGGGCTCCTTTGTGCAATCAATGTAACCTTCATCACCATACCAGTGTCTAATGCCGAAGTTGTATGAACTGTGGATGTTTTGGTCATATAGCAAAGCTATAACAGTTCCTTCTCAACCTATTGCGACTCCTCATGCGATACATGTTTTACCTAACTACCCACAAGGAACCTGCTTCAATGATGGTTGTCCAAACCACTTCAAATAACTTAGCTGGCAGATGAAGACTCAACAAATAGGCACAGGATAAACGCTGGCAATATTTAAGCTTGTGCTGAAGTCTGGATAAACACTTGAACTTTTATGTTTTCTATTTCCTTTCTAAGGATCTTGAAACACTTTGGTTATTCCATAAATAAATTTTGTTGTTTCCATTTTATTTATAAGATCAATGTAAACACATATATGTATGGCATGCCCTACGATATCGATACCAAGGAACCATGTTCCTTGCAAGACAAATGTAGTTCTTTCACTTTAATGATCGCTCACGACCTCCACAAAAATCCTAAGTACTCGTTTCTTCTAAAGAAACAAAGTACAGGGTACAAGTTATATCACTCGACAAATACTCGAAGTACCACTTCAAATCCCTGCTAGGATATCTAAGGGTACTTTTTTGATCTTATGCGATGTGTCTGTGTATATATCATTATATTTTGGTTTTCATAACAATATGCTTGGTACAAAATTTCAAAAACATCATCCATGTTTTCAAAAACCTCGTACAAGATTTTCAAAATCATCTCACATGGTTTTAAAACATTTATAAACATATTTGCCTAATACATTTATTACATGATTCCAAAAACGTTAAACATCCTTTCAAAAATCCCATGCATGGTTTTCAAAGACATACTACTTGTATGTTGACTTAACATATGTAATACACGATTTTCAAGGACACTATGCTTCTTATGTTGTGTTTTTTCACTAAGGCTATATATTAACGCAAAAGGGTATAATCAAAGCTAGACAAATATCAGAATATCAATTTATCGTTTTGATTTGACTCGGGGCGATCGGTCACGGCGAAGTTTTCAACCCGATAGATCTATTAATGTGAGTTCGGGAACGGATCGTAATCGACCACTAGCTCTGCGGTGAATTCAGTTTAATGTGCGGAATCCATTAAACCGAAATGTAATCGTGTACACAAATGTAAGTAAACGTCGTTTTATTACGAATTAACGATAACCGGGTTTCAGTTACTGGGTTCATCACAATGTGTTTTATCAATTACTGGTTGATATGATATTTTGCATTCTTGATGTTGTGTTTTATCAGTTACTTGTTCACATTGTGTTTTATCAGTTACTGTTACTGGTTTTAGCACAATGTGTTTAAGTAGTTACTGGTTACAGTTACTGTCTCATCACAATGTGTTTTATCAGTGGTTGATATGATTTTTGGCATTCTTGATGTTGTGTTTTATTAATTTCCGGTTTCATCACAATGTGTTATAACAGTTATAATTCATGAATGGCATGTTCTTTTCTATTTTATCTACTGTTTCATCATATTGTGTTTTATCAGTTACTGGTTGATGTGATTTTGGCATTCTTGATGTTGTGTTTTATCAGTTAGTTAGTTACTCGTTCGAGTTACTCTTTCATCACAATGTGTTTTATCAGTTGCTAGTTGATATGATTTTGGCATTCTTGATGTTGTGTTTTTTCAGTTAGTGGTTCACGTTGTTTTTTATCAGTTGGCATTCTTGATGTTGTGTTTTAGCAGTCAGTCACTAGTTCGTCACACTATGTTTTATCGCTAAAACACACTACTATAAACACATCTAGATCTGATTTATCGTTTTTTTTGTATGGTTTGATATTTTCAAATGTGAGGGATTATAGAGAGAGAAAAAAATTGCGACATTTTGGAGGTGGTTTATGATTGGAAGTTATTTCCTTATTTAAAACAACTTAAATGACACATTTACCCCCAATCAATTAAATTAGCATATTTTAAAGACACGTATTTTAAAAAAATGCCACCAAAATGATCTCAACCTTTAAACACACTTATCTGAGCGCCCAGATCGCTTCCTACATTTTCTACATTCTCTTGTCGTCGATTTGTACATGTGCATTTAAAGTATACTAGGAATCCAATCCATGGACCTCAATTAGTACTTTAAACATCCTCGGGAAATCTTACTATGAAGATGGGACGATCTCATAAGGATATTTTTCAAGGACATTTATTATACCCTTTGATTATACCCTTTTGTCTAGCTTTGATTTCAATAATGTGACACTCTCACAAAACCTATGTGCTCGCCGACATTTCTTTGCTGACTTTATTTCCGCATATGTTTCAGGTGGTGTTGAATGATGTTGATTGTGACTAGGATGCATGCTTACTTAGGACCGGACGAGGCCTTAGTGACTTAATAACGAAGATAGTCAATATGTGAACTTGTTTGTTTTAACTTTAAGACAATGTAAATATTTAATAATTCAATTAAACGAAACTTTTTGATCCTTGTGTTGTGAAACAATAATTCTGTCGCTCCACTCCCCGACGTTTCCGCCGCGGTTTGTTGTTTTACGTGATCGGGGTGTGACAGAAGAGTTGGTATCAGAGCTCATGGTTATAGGGAATTAGGTAATTAGTAATGCTTTGACCTAGACTATAACCTTTCTAGGACCCTAACGCGAGTTTCTTGCGTTTAGATTCTAAAACAATACCGTCGCCTATCTTTAGGTGACAGCCACAACAAGAACACAATAACAAATCCGCTTTGAAAATCAATCATCTATTCCTAGTTGATTTGTTATAAGGTTTTGAACCTTCAAAGTTTTCAAAATCTCGTCAAAGTTTGGGTCTTATAATGTGAACACCTGCAATCTGGAAGGGTGGGTGCCTGTATCCCGAGTTTTCTGTCTAAGGCTATAGTGTCCATACAAATCCACATAATCGGACCAGTCATCCTTACCTGGGAATTCTTGGGGTGAGTGTCCACCTATAGGCTAAAGCATGTCTTGCGCAATACATTATTATGACCCGCTTACTTTGATTAGTCACAGTGTCATTTGTTTGTTTTAGTTAATAAATAAATGGTCACAATCCTCATGTTTCGTCGATACTACTTTAACATTCAGTTTTGATTATCCGATAACATCTCAGTGGTTTTCTCCCATATTCTTCGTAATCTTTAGGATGCCTCCGCATCACAACAATACTCAAAGGTCTGAACTGGCAGCTACAATTGCCCAACAGCTAAGCATAGTACTTCGTGGGACCATTGAGTTAGCTGTTGCCATGTCTCATCTCAAGGACGAAACTACTCAAGAGGCACCTAAGAAGATAAAAGCCAAGCCTTCGAGGAGGTCAAGGAAGCGTAAAAAGAAGCTTGCAGCGATTGCTGTAAATCAAGAAGGACCTAGCCAGGTGGCATCGCCACCAGCTAAGAAACCATACAAAGGAAGGGCTCCTTTGTGCAATCAATGTAACCTTCATCACCATACTAGTGTCTAATGCCGAAGTTGTATGAACTGTGGATGTTTTGGTCATATAGCAAAGCTATAACAGTTCCTTCTCAACCTATTGCGACTCCTCATGCGATACATGTTTTACCTAACTACCCACAAGGAACCTGCTTCAATGATGGTTGTCCAAACCACTTCAAATAACTTAGCTGGCAGATGAAGACTCAACAAATAGGCACAGGATAAACGCTGGCAATATTTAAGCTTGTGCTGAAGTCTGGATAAACACTTGAACTTTTATGTTTTCTATTTCCTTTCTAAGGATCTTGAAACACTTTGGTTATTCCATAAATAAATTTTGTTGTTTCCATTTTATTTATAAGATCAATGTAAACACATATATGTATGGCATGCCCTACGATATCGATACCAAGGAACCATGTTCCTTGCAAGACAAATGTAGTTCTTTCACTTTAATGATCGCTCACGACCTCCACAAAAATCCTAAGTACTCGTTTCTTCTAAAGAAACAAAGTACAGGGTACAAGTTATATCACTCGACAAATACTCGAAGTACCACTTCAAATCCCTGCTAGGATATCTAAGGGTACTTTTTTGATCTTATGCGATGTGTCTGTGTATATATCATTATATTTTGGTTTTCATAACAATATGCTTGGTACAAAATTTCAAAAACATCATCCATGTTTTCAAAAACCTCGTACAAGATTTTCAAAATCATCTCACATGGTTTTAAAACATTTATAAACATATTTGCCTAATACATTTATTACATGATTCCAAAAACGTTAAACATCCTTTCAAAAATCCCATGCATGGTTTTCAAAGACATACTACTTGTATGTTGACTTAACATATGTAATACACGATTTTCAAGGACACTATGCTTCTTATATTAACTCAACCTACCTAAGCACAAGATTTCGAAACATTTCTCGCTACACGAATCCTAAAATCCTTATGAGATCGTCCCATCTTCATAGTAAGATTTCCCGAGGATGTTTAAAGTACTAATTGAGGTCCATGGATTGGATTCCTAGTATACTTTAAATGCACATGTACAAATCGACGACAAGAGAATGTAGAAAATGTAGGAAGCGATCTGGGCGCTCAGATAAGTGTGTTTAAAGGTTGAGATCATTTTGGTGGCATTTTTTTAAAATACGTGTCTTTAAAATATGCTAATTTAATTGATTGGGGGTAAATGTGTCATTTAAGTTGTTTTAAATAAGGAAATAACTTCCAATCATAAACCACCTCCAAAATGTCGCAATTTTTTTCTCTCTCTATAATCCCTCACATTTGAAAATATCAAACCATACAAAAAAAACGATAAATCAGATCTAGATGTGTTTATAGTAGTGTGTTTTAGCGATAAAACATAGTGTGACGAACTAGTGACTGACTGCTAAAACACAACATCAAGAATGCCAACTGATAAAAAACAACGTGAACCACTAACTGAAAAAACACAACATCAAGAATGCCAAAATCATATCAACTAGCAACTGATAAAACACATTGTGATGAAAGAGTAACTCGAACGAGTAACTAACTAACTGATAAAACACAACATCAAGAATGCCAAAATCACATCAACCAGTAACTGATAAAACACAATATGATGAAACAGTAGATAAAATAGAAAAGAACATGCCATTCATGAATTATAACTGTTATAACACATTGTGTTGAAACCGGAAATTAATAAAACACAACATCAAGAATGCCAAAAATCATATCAACCACTGATAAAACACATTGTGATGAGACAGTAACTGTAACCAGTAACTACTTAAACACATTGTGCTAAAACCAGTAACAGTAACTGATAAAACACAATGTGAACAAGTAACTGATAAAACACAACATCAAGAATGCAAAATATCATATCAACCAGTAATTGATAAAACACATTGTGATGAACCCAGTAACTGAAACCCGGTTATCGTTAATTCGTAATAAAACGACGTTTACTTACATTTGTGTACACGATTACATTTCGGTTTAATGGATTCCGCACATTAAACTGAATTCACCGCAGAGCTAGTGGTCGATTACGATCCGTTCCCGAACTCACATTAATAGATCTATCGGGTTGAAAACTTCGCCGTGACCGATCGCCCCGAGTCAAATCAAAACGATAAATTGATATTCTGATATTTGTCTAGCTTTGATTATACCCTTTTGCGTTAATATATATCTCATAGGCTTTGCACCTTGTGAATCTGAAATACTGAACTTAGATATTTAATAAATAAACCCATGGGAAGAGGATTTGAGTCAAATGTTTTGGGAAGATGCTTACACAAGAGAATTGACCCATGGACTTTTAAAAAGGAAATTTTCCTGAATAATATGACTGAATTTGAAAAAAGACTCTCTAATGAGAAGGCTTTTCCTAAAAGAAATTGTGGAGAAAATTTGCTTTTAGTTTTACACACGTGAACGCACAAAACATTGTGTTGACACTTGATTTGCGTATTTTTCAGGTACATGAGTTCAGCTTGGGGACTTTTGCATGTTGTGTGTTTAATGGATGCAATTAATAAAAAAAAACTATGTTTTGGACAACTATTAATACTATTTGGAACAACTTGTACTAAGATGGATAAAGGATTTGACAACTATGTTGTGGTTATGTTTAATTTTTAAACTTTAATGGTTATGTTTTAATTAAGTTTTAACGTTCAAAATAATGAATGCATCGTCCACGAAATACTTATGGCTACCAACATCCGTCACCGCCACATTCTATTTCCGGTGCGATGTTTTTGAGGTTTGACAATAGTTTTCTCGTGAAACATATTTTGTGTACCATAGGGTGAAGGAACAATTCCTTCCTTGGACATCTTCTTACATTGAGAATCAACAAGGTTGTTTAAAATTTTGGAAGATACTTGAAATACTGAAAGTTTTAAATTGCGTTCATCCAAATTAGTGTTTGCTTTAAATAACTCAGTATTGAGTTTGTTGTCTAATTTCTCAATAACTATGTGGTATGGTATGAAAATAAATTCACTATTTTTTTCTTTTAAAACATGAATTTAGACTTGGTTTTGTCAACCTTCCATTTGAAACCTACTTTTGTTTCTTAAAATCACCTGTAATTATCTTTAGAATGTTTTTTCCGTCAATCAGACTCTTATTCCGATTTTGATAATGATTAATTTTTGCGATACAAGCTTTTGAGCAAATATGTTCATGTACCTCAGTTGACAAATGAGAATTTGTATTCTTTTCAGCATTTTTTTACCGATTTTTCTTGATCATTAGATTTAGTATGTATACAATCCCCATTGGAATTGTAGTGGTACACTCCTAAAAACACATATCTATTCTTATCTGCTTCGTTGTTGTAAGGTCCTAACTTAGAGGCTTATGCATCAAACTAGTGTTTACGGGTATTGGGTAGTGTTTAACCATGAACAAGGGTTAAGGGTGGGCCTTAAAGCTTGGGCCATGTGGGCCGACAACCATGGCCTATCTTATATAATATTTTGTTCCTTTTTTAGTAGGGTTGGTGGTTCCATTCTTGTTCTTGAATCATATAATCGTTAGATTTCGCCAAGGGGCCAACCACACATTTCGTGCCATAAAGATAGTTATACGTTGAAGAAATCGGCTTCGATCTATGTAAGAAATATTTTAATTGCATTTTTACGATCTAGGTTTTTGAATTGAGTCATTGCGTTTTACGATCTTGGCGGGGGTCCGGGGGCAGAGCCCCTGAGAGCAGGGTCTAAGGGGCGGCAGCCCCTGGCGGGGTCCAAGCAGCAAACCACACATTTCAACCCAGCGTCGTTGCCTCATGTTCAGCTCCTTTTGATTGAAAATGTGCTAGAGACTTTTGTGGTCTATGAAAACCACACATTTCGTGCCATAAAGATAGTGTCTCCAGATTTTGAGTGCAAAAACCACAGCACCCAACTCAAGATCATGAGTCGTGTAGTTCTTCTCGTGAACTTTCAATTGTCTTGACGCATAAGCTATAACTTTGCCTCGTTGCATGAGAACACAACAAAGGCCTAGATTCGATGCGTCACAATAGACAACAAAATCATCGTTTCCATCGGGCAAAGATAAGACAGGAGCATCACAGAGTTTTAGTTTGTTATTCTTATTACTATAGTTCTTAGACATGACAAAACTTGCTGTGGTTTATATGCACTTAATTCCATAATTATGTATGCATCAATAATTACGTAATTCCTTGCATAGTCCGCACAGTTTATTTTAAAATGTGTAGGGGAAAGAATTTAAACGAATAATCTCGTGATGATTTGACTAGTCCACCACAAGGTCTCGTTATCATTGGTATAGTACTTTTTAAAATCCAAGGGTCTTAACTATTGTATAGAAGCCCGTTAAGGATTTAAGATAGTATTTTTGGATATCCTTTTAAAAATTCATCATATGAAGATATGGTGGATTTTACAAGGATTTGGATAGCGAGCATTCGGATTACTCAAAAACACATAGACACATAATCACACAATTGTCAACTTGGTCACTAGCTTGTTATCAACTTGTTATCTTGTTTGTTATCAATTCGTTGTTAACTTGTCGTCGATTTGTACATGTGCATTTAAAGTATACTAGGAATCCAATCCATGGACCTCAATTAGTACTTTAAACATCCTCGGGAAATCTTACTATGAAGATGGGAAGATCTCATAAGGATTTTAGGATTCGTGTAGCGAGAAATGTTTCGAACTCTCGTGCTTAGGTAGGTTGAGTTAATATAAGAAGCAGAGTGTCCTTGAAAATCGTGTATTACATATGTTAAGTCAACATACAAGTAGTATGTCTTTGAAAACCATGCATGGGATTTTTGAAAGGATGTTTAACGTTTTTGGAATCATGTAATAAATGTATTAGGCAAATATGTTTATAAATGTTTTAAAACCATGTGAGATGATTTTGAAAATCTTGTACGAGGTTTTTGAAAACATGGATGATGTTTTTGAAATTTTGTACCAAGCATATTGTTATGAAAACCAAAATATAATGATATATACACAGACACATCGCATAAGATCAAATAAGGACATATAAAAAAGTACCCTTAGATATCCTAGCAGGGATTTGAAGTGGTACTTCGAGTATTTGTCGAGTGATATAACTTGTACCCTGTACTTTGTTTCTTTAGAAGAAACGAGTACTTAGGATTTTTGTGGAGGTCGTGAGCGATCATTAAAGTGAAAGAACTACATTTGTCTTGCAAGGAACATGGTTCCTTGGTATCGGTATCATAGGGCATGCCATACATATATGTGTTTACATTGATCTTATAAATAAAATGGAAACAACAAAATTTATTTATGGAATAACCAAAGTGTTTCAAGATCCTTAGAAAGGAAATAGAAAACATAAAAGTTCAAGTGTTTATCCAGACTTCAGCACAAGCTTAAATATTGCCAGCGTTTATCCTGTGCCTATTTGTTGAGTCTTCATCTGCCAGCTAAGTTATTTGAAGTGGTTTGGACAACCATCATTGAAGCAGGTTCCTTGTGGGTAGTTAGGTAAAACATGTATCGCATGAGAAGTCGCAATAGGTTGAGAAGGAACTGTTATAGCTTTGCTTGGCTTGGTGGCTAAAAGACAGTATTTTGCTATATGACCAAAACATCCACAGTTCATACAACTTCGGCATTGGACACTGGTATGGTGATGAAGGTTACATTGATTGCACAAAGGAGCCCTTCCTTTGTATGGTTTCTTAGCTGGTGGCGATGCCACCTGGCTAGGTCCTTCTTGATTTAGAGCAATCGCTGCAAGCTTCTTTTTACGCTTCCTTGACCTCCTCGAAGGCTTGGCTTTTATCTTCTTAGGTGCCTCTTGAGTAGTTTCGTCCTTGAGATGAGACATGGCAACATCTAACTCAATGGTCCTTTGAGTATTGTTGTGATGCGGAGGCATCCTAAAGATTGCGAAGAATATGGGAGAAAACAACTGAGATGTTATCGGATAATCAAAACTGAATGTTAAAGTAGTATCGACGAAACATGAGGATTGTGACCATTTATTTATTAACTAAAACAAACAAACGACACTGTGACTAATCAAAGTAAGCGGGTCATAATAATGTATTGTGCAAGACATGCTTTAGCCTATAGGTGGACACTCACCCCAAGAATTCCCAGGTAAGAATGACTGGTCCGATTATGTGGATTTGTATGGACACTATAGCCTTAGACAGAAAACTCGGGATACAGGCACCCACCCTTCCAGATTGCAAGTGTTCACATTATAAGACCCAAACTTTGACGAGATTTTGAAAACTTTGAAGGTTCAAAACCTTATAACAAATCAACTAGGAATAGATGATTGATTTTCAATGCGGATTTGTTATTGTGTTCTTGTTGTGGCTGTCACCTAAAGATAGGCGACGGTATTGTTTTAGAATCTAAACGCAAGAAACTCGCGTTAGGGTCCTAGAAAGGTTATAGTCTAGGTCAAAGCATTACTAATAACCTAATTCCCTATAACCATGAGCTCTGATACCAACTCTTCTGTCACACCCCGATCGCGTAAAACAACAAACCGCGGCGGAAACGTCGGGGAGTGGAGCGACAGAATTATTGTTTCACAACACAAGGATCAAAAAGTTTCGTTTAATTGAATTATTAAATATTTACATTGTCATAAAGTTAAAACAAACAAGTTCACATATCGACTATCTTCGTTATTAAGTCACTAAGGCCTCGTCCGGTCCTAAGTGAGCATGCATCCTAGTCACAATCAACATCATTCAACACCACCTGAAACATATGCGGAAATAAAGTCAGCAAAGAAATGTCGGCTAGCACATAGGTTTTGGGAGAGTGTCAGACTCATGGCTCGTATACATGTTGTAATAACTCGTACAAATACATGAGTCGATATTAGAAAACCTTGTTTTGTAAAATGTTCGTATTGTAATATGAATAACCAACTCAAAACAAATTGGTTATAGTTTATAAAACCTCGAAGCCATGAATCTTAACCCAAAACATTTGTTTATGCAATTCGAATTGTAAATCATTCTCGTAATAAAACTCGTATGGTTTATATTGTTTAGTAAACATCGTTGTGCATATCGTTTGAAATCGTGCGTCCAAGTGAACTAAATAACGCCACGGTATGTAATATGATAAAAGCACATACATATAAGAAGTACCAGCGGCGTTTCTACCATGCCTTTATCATGTTACACCCGTCCCGTTATCTAATCACAGCCAAAAACTAATCATTTTATTTGTTAAACTCGTTTGTGTTAAAAACCATCGTTCATTCGTTCATATCGTTTAAATCGTTCCAATCGTTAAAATAGTTCCAGTCGTTCAAATCGTTCTTGTTTTAATTGTGAAAACTAAGTTTTGGTCGTCTCGTGACTACATTCAAACCTTCGCAACTCGTCCATCGTTCAACTCGTATTAACATACCACCAAAGGGTCAGTTAACAATCATCAGGTTCAACTGTTACCCACATAACCCCCATACATAACCATGGTGGTAGTACGATAACGGGATTTGTCAGATCCTATGGTACTATAACCTATTACTGGTCGGCTTTATCATTGTTAATGAATGTCATTCGTTATGTAAATACGTCCCAACAAGTTCGTTCACATTATTGAAATCGCTATGTTTAATATAAACCATAGTATTCGTTTTTGAAAACATCATAATCGTAATCGGCTTTATCATTGTTAATGAATGTCATTCATTATGTAAATACATCCCAACAAGTGTTTTGATACCCGAAAATAGCTTGGTCACAAAATACGCATAAATACGTATTTTGACCGAAACTTTGACTCGTCACTTCGACTAATCGACGTGGTAATCTGTAGGTATAGTCACAAGGGACTATAACCATCGTGATTACGCTCACGTTGCAAAGTTCGATTGAACTTTGACTTGACCAAATCGTGGTCAAAGTAGAAAATCAAACGCTGTTTGACTTTCATGCTTAAATACATAAATAAGCATGAAAGAAGCTTACAAAGGTCCAAGTTAGGAGATAGAACAAAGAAAACTGAAGATTTGAAGCCCTCAACAAGTGTGATAGTTTCAATGAGCATATTTAAAGTGAATGAGCAAGGAACTTGGAAAAACCCCAAGCTATTTATAGATTTCTTGGATGAATTAGATCATTACAAGTGTTTTTGAAACTCAATCTTGGCCATACACTTGTGGCACATTGTTTAGAATACTAGGGGAGCTTAAAACAAGTCCATTGTATGCCAAAACCATGCTTAAAATCAATGGAAATCAGCTGCTATGCCAGGTTCAATGTCTCTGCCCAGATAGGGCCATCGTGTGGCGCGACAGAGACCACTAAGGCCGTCGCTTGGCGCGAGCAACTTTCTGAAATTGGCAAAACAGGTCCCCGCAAGCATTAAACTTGATTTCCGACGCGTTTAAGCCCCGTTAACCCATTTTCAAGGCTCAACAATGAAGTTAAAGTATAGGGGACATGAAATATGCTTGAAAATATCACGGATGTTAGTTCGTTTGGTCGTACGGTTACGTTATTCGGTTAATTACCTTGAAAACTCAAACGGACGCGAAATCGATCCAAATTACGTGACGAATGGTATTTTTGCTTTCCAATCACTAAAATAAAATATTTTAATGATTACAAAAAGTTTTGGATGTCCAGATATGTTCAGAACGTAAGATATGCGCGTAAATGCAAACTTATGCACTTTTTGACGCTTTTAGTCCCTATTGATCAAATAAGCGTATTTTCGCATACCGAACCCCTCAAAGCCTATTTCTAAGCTATGTAAAGGATATTTAGGGTATGTTTAGCTTATGATCATGTTCCAGAATGTTCGTTTCCATACGAATCGGCATACTTTCCAGTTTGTCACAAATAGTCCCTGCGATCAAATAAACTTGTTTTCGACATACCAAACCCTTCAAAACTTATTTCTAAGTTATATCAAGGTTATTTAAGGTATGTTAAGCCTATGTCACTGTTCTGGATTTTTGTCGCGTTAAACTGATTACGTTTACGCATCAGTTTGCGTATAACTTTTCAAAAAGATATTTAAAGCTTGAAATCGACCTAGAATCAAAACGTAAAATTGTCAAAGACAAATACACAAATATTGAGACCAAAACACATCATTTTATTGATAATTGATATTGTTTTACATCGTACAACGTTACAAAGCACAGTTGTCACACACTATATATATATATATATATGTGTGTGTGTGTATATAGTTTTAGATTAAGCAAATTCGAACGGTTTAATTGGTGACCCTCATTATGTTATATCCGTTATCACATTCATTTGTGTTCAATATATCTATAATTTACGCTTTGTAACATATTTACACAAACACTTAGCATATAGCACATCACCAAACATCAAATTGCACATATGTTGCTAACCTTGATATTCAAATTCTATTTTGTTAAAAAGTCATTTTGTAAATTCAATACATTTGGTTATGTTTGTAACAACACTTTTAACTCTTGTGTCGTGATTTGAAACAATATATGACAATGGTATTGTGGTTAATTTTATCATATAGAATGTTTACTTTATCAAATGCAATGAGAACCTTTCAAGGTCACACACATTTGCTTCCTCTACTAGTTGGGTGTGACAGACACCTGGTTACCTGTATCATAGGGATGAGCATTTGGTAATGGGTACCGGCACCGGTACCAAATTTCCCGTACAATAATTTTTTTGGTACCAGTACCCACTTCTTAGCATTTTCGGTTCCGGTTCGGTATGGTACCATCAAATATCAGTACCTTACTTAACGAATATTTCGGTACTGGTACCGGTAACCAGTTTTAACAAATTTCGATATCAGTATTTTCGGTACCAGTACCAATTTGGTATGTTACCGGTACCTTGCTCATCCCTATTGAATCATGCGTAAAAATAGTTTTTTGGGTAAACATAATGTTGGTAAATAGATCTAACTTTAAATGAAACGTTTTTGCTTTATTATTTATTAAAGAGTAAATTATGATTTTGGCTCCCGTGGTTATATCACTTTTACACTTTTATCCCAAAATGAATCTTTTAACACCTGAGCCCCCAACATCTTTTTTCTAACCCTTTTGGCCCCTAACACTAAACCTTCCATTTACTTTTAGGGGCCAAAAGGGTTAGAAAAAACAATGTTGGGGGCCAAAAGGGTTAAAAAAAAGACGTCGGGGGCTCAGATGCTAAAAAATTCCTTTTTGGGCTTAAAGGGTAAAAGTGATATAACTACTTTACTCTTTATTAAAATAACATGAAACCTCAAGTGTTAATGATATATCCATAACAAACCAACAATAACCACAATCACCACAACCAAAAATGATACGCGACATAAAGATATGAAACAATAGACACAAATGAGATTCAAGCCCCAATGAGCGAATCTAAATGATGTTGGCGATACCTAGTTCAACCCATGGTCGTGGTAACCAGTCAGCCAGTGGATCCATATTAGAAACTGTTGATGCATTTTATGTCTATCGCCTTCGTCAATCCGAGCCGTAGCGAGGAAACTGAAGAAACCGAGTCTTACTGTAATATTTAGATAGAATTAGTAAGGTGGCGTTTTGGTAATTAATGAGAAATCTCATTAATTCCAAGGCCTATAAATAGGAACCTTAGATTTAATGTTTAGGACTTTTGCTCCATTTGGTGATTTAGAGATTCAAGTCTAGAGAGAGAAAGTCTAGAGAGAGAAAGTACTCTCTACGTGATTCTTGTATCATACACGTCATATCTTTCAATAGATTCACGGTTCTAGTACGTTATTGTGTGTTCGGTCACGCACGTTCACGGATTCCGCACGTCGAATGTTCGTTACGCAATCGAACGGTGTCAAAACCGGTCCTACAAGTGGTATCAGAGCTAGGAGCTCGATTGCACTGATCAAACACATTGATTCGTACCAGATTTCAGCGATTTCAGATCCGAATTTCATCTATTTCTTCATCTTTTTCACGTTTTTCACTGAAAATCGTCAAATTGAACAGGTTTTTAGGGTCCAAATCGTCTGATTTTTTGATATGTTGTGCGAAAACATCTGATTTACAACCCTACCAAATTTCAGATTCAAACTCCTAGCCATTTAGGAGATATTCGAGTTTTTAGGTCCGATTTAGTTTGAATCAGCGAGCTGACCGTTTGAAAGTGACCCTCCCGTTTGAAACTGACACTACCGTTTGAGGGAGTGACAGTTTGAAGTTGAAAGTTTGAAAGAGGCCGTCCCGTTTGAACTATCGTTTGAAACTGTCCATCCCGTTTGAACTATCGTTTGAAATCAAGCACCTGACAGTTTGATAGCACCTGACCGTTTGAACAAGCACCTGGCCATTTGAACAATCACCTTACCGTTTGAAACATGACATGACCGTTTGAAATGGTGAATTTTGAAAGTGGTTATGAGTTCATGTGATTAATATTCATCAGCTCAATCAAATTAAAACAATCAGATTCACTTGATAATTGGTCAAATAGGATTTTAGTTGGTAATTGATTTTGTCGGATATTGACTGAAACATTGCATGTAAAGTGACAACAGACAGATTCATTAAAGTCTTTAATTCAAGTCATGAATTAAAGTTGAGCTGCCCAAGGTTGCATGTGATTTGTTTTTAATCAATAACAGGAATTAAATGTTTGCATGTGATGTTGTCGGAATTAGTGTTTGAGATTTCAGTTTGTCGGCAAAGTTGAGGTCTAATCAGATTAAAAGAAACATTGGCTCAATCAGTTGGTTATAATATTCAAACCATCCAAAGTGGTTCACTATAATATTCGGCCCAATCACAATTATATTTGAGAGACCCAATTGTATTTGAGGTGTAAAAATCATTGTCGGCTTAGAGAAAGATCAACTGCCAAATCAAATTGCAGGTTGTGTTTAAGAGGCTGTGATATTGTTTTGGTTGTTTGTATAGCAGCCAATAGTGTTTGGTTTGTAGACGTGACTTACACAGATAAAGAAGAATATTAGTATTTGATTGATATTGTTCATTGAAAAAGGGTAAAAGGGTCAATACACCAATCTACAAGTGAATTTGTATTGAAGAGTTGTGTATTGAATTTGGACGAGTGTATTGAAGAGTTTGTTGGCTGTTCATTGAAGTTACGGTGATTTGTCAAGCATCAAATACTCGCCCGAACAAATCCCCACTCGATCCGTTGTTGCTCAATCTTTGATATTCAATCGGATAGTCGTTTGATTGTGTGAATCTTTGTATTGATTGAAATCCGTCATTGTAAATCTTTTAATACCGAAATATGGGTTCCGAGATTTATATCACACTGAACAAATTTGATGATTTTACAGGTATCAAGGGAGAGTCTACAGAGGAGTTGATCGAAAGGTATGTCAAGTTAGTTATGGAAATGGGGAGATTGGGAATAACAAAAACAAATGAGGAATGGAACAATAAATTGACAGACGCATTGCCATATGAAGAGTGGAATATCTATTTGATGGGGCTAAAGAAGAAGACAAATTTTGATTATATGAACCTTAGTGGTTTCATCGAGAATATTCAAGCTCAAGAACTTGAGTTTCAAAAGACTAGAAAATCGAAGTCTCATACAGGAGAGAAGTGCTTAAACTGTGAAAATTTGAAATCTGAAAATGCCAAACTCTTGAGGGATTTAGAGAGTCTGTCATTAGAAAACAAAAATCTTAAAAAATCAGAAAATGTTTTGAAAAATCAAAAACAAAATTTAGAAAATGAAAAAGTAAAAATGGGTAAAGATTTTCAAATTCAAATAAAGATTTTAGAAGATGAGAAAGATATTTTTGGTAAAAATAATCTTGAAAAACAAATTGCAATAAATTCTCATCTTGCTAAAATCATTCAGCTTGAAAAAGAAGCTGAAAGTGATCGGAATAAAATTGCTGAGTTAGAAAATAAGTTGAAAGGTTTTGTGACTTCTGCACCATATGTGTGTCCAGAACCGATCAATTCTGATTCAATAAGTGACAATGTCACAAACTTTGACAATGTCAAAGTTGAGGATTGTGATGAAGGAGCTGATGATGAAAATGAAAAACAAGCTAAACAAAAATTATTTTTAGATCTACAAGAAAAATTTAAAAATACTGTTTTGCAATCTACTGAAACAGGTGAATGTTCTAAGCAAAAACCTGTTAAGAAGAGTGTAGAACAGAAACAAAAAGTTAAAAATCCGAAAAATTTTCAAAACAACAATAAAAGCTCATCAGTTCAGTCATCCAATCATTATAAAAAACCACAAAAAGTTGAAAATTTAAACTCACAAAAAGTTGGTAATAAGTGGTGCAGGTTTGACCACAGTGCTCAAGTGTCAAATCAAGATTATAGGAGAAGTCATGAGTACTACAAATCAAATCAGTGCTATGATTTGAGTGTTTGGATTGATAATGGTGAATGGTATGATAACAGAGTATTCTACACTTGTGGTTTTCAAGGACACATTGCTGTTAACTGCCAGAGACAGAGATTTGAGACAAGAAGATGTTATGAATGCCAAATCAAAGGTCACATTGTCATAGATTGCCCAATGAGATCAATTGAAAGATCGAGAGCCGTATCTCAGAAAAGGGTGATGAAGTCAGTCAAAGTCAAAGAAAAGCCCAAGGAACTGAAAGTTTCAGAACAGAAAGTCAAAGAACCTAAAGTTCAAGAAAAGAAAGTGAAGCTTTCACAAGGGCAGAAAGACCGACTGAGAAAGAAAAGAAAGAAAGCTCGAGAGTATCTTGAAAGGATTTTGTCCTCGGGTACAACAAATAAGAGTACTGATAAATCGTTTCACTCGACAACAAAGTCAAGTAAACCGAATTCTTCAGTTGCAAGTCTGAGGACAAAAGAGGAGGTAAAGAAAGAAAAAGTGGTTAATCAAACGATTAACAAATCAAAGAAAGTGAGATTTTCACTTCCTGGCGATGAATTTGTTTCTTTGGAAACAAAGGAGCCACATGTCGGCGATGAATCTGGCTCATCAAAGTCAGACAAGCCACGTTCAGGCAATGATTCTGGTTCATCAAAGCTAGAGGAGCCAGCTGTTGAGGTAAAAGTAGAGAATTCTGGTTTAACAATGGATGATGCAAATTTTCCACCATTGTTGAACGAGAATTCAAAAGCACCCAAGGACCGTCAGGCTTGGGTGAAATTGTTTAAATAAAAAACCTGACTTGCCGGAGCTCCCAAGTTGGTAATCGTGGAGCAGTAATCGGCATATTTCTTGAGAAATTCACTCTGGTGATATTTCGACTTATAAATGGTTAATCAAGGACATTAAGTTGTACTTGATTTAACTATCTTACAAGTGGTATGATTATTGGAAATTGTTTTTGTGATAAACCTACAAGTGGTTGAGAACAATGTGATGAAACCCCATGTTTGTGAAATGGAAAACAAACTAATTTTCCGGAAAAACCATTTTTGATTAAAACAAACTTAAGTGTTTTGAAATCATAATGGGAAAATAGTTTGTTGTCAGGGGGAGTTCTGATTGTTTATGCCAAATGGATGGCGATTTGAAGCGATTCGATATCGGTTGTCAATTTACTTGTACAGTTTGTTTTCAAATTTCCTAAAATGTGTTTGCATTTTAGGGGGAGTAAGAATTTTTAGAAAATCCAAAAACATTTGAAAATTTGAAAATGAAAAAAAACATTGAAAAAATTCAAAAATGAGTTTTGTTGAGAACAAGAGGAAATGATAGTAAATCAGTTTGACTATCACAGCATGCTGAAGAAATGAAATGTCAAATGTGATAAATGGTCTCACTAAAGATGTGACGGTAGGCTCAGCTAGACTAGTAGATTTGCGATAACGATACAAACCTAAATGAAAAGCCTAGTTCTAGTGGGAAACACGGTTGAAAGCATAGTACTTAGTTTTGTCCTTCTTGACTGTGTACCTACTCAGTAATCGCTGATTGTCGAAAGACATAAAACTGGTTAAGTTTGTGAATTTTCACAACTTTGCTGAAAAGTCGCTGTGATTGTGCATTTCATTTTGCAAAGACTTAAACTTGTTTTATTTCTTTATTTTGTTTAAGCATCGGACATCCTCTGCGTATACGTGAGTATCGACCTGGATGTTGTTGCCTAAACGTTCTGCTTTATTTTCTTTGGTGTTTCGTTTAAGCTTTGGATCACCTCTGCGTATACGGGAGTATCGACCTGGTGGTTAAAGCCTAAACAACTTCAACTTGTTTTATTTTCTTATTTTGTTTAAACATTGGACTTTCTCTGCGTATACGGAAGTATCGACCTGATTGTTAATGTTTAAACATTCTGCTTTGTTTTCGCACAAATCACAGTTGATAAAAGTTTAAAGGCATTACTTGAGTTAGTGTATTGCATGATGAGGGGATATGCTGAGATTGTGGGGTCCATAAGAACTTAGTGCAAAATTAATATACCTTAACGTATCGGTAAGCATTTCGAAAGTTTTTAGATTGAGCTTAAGAGGACAATTATATCGTCAATCAACGTGAATCGTTTAGAACTTAAAACGATTAAAAGCTTAACGGTGCTTGTGATGTATCTCAAAAACTGATATGATCCTCTTACACAAACTCACAAAAATATTGTTTGTAAATATTTCTTTACTGTATTTCATTCTATTAAAAAGTTCAAAAAGATGTTTAGTGTGTTTTAGCATAAATTTTGAAAAATCCAAAAAGATTTTCGACAACTGATGTTGGAGAGCTGATATTCAAAATCTCAAAGGCTAAACAAGATGAACAATTGTTTTGGTTAAGATGATGAGAAGTTGGAAGATAATCCTCAAATGTTTAGATGATTCATTAATTTGAATCACAATATTGTGTGTTATATGTTTGAGAATTTTGAATGAATTCTTTTAGAGTCAAAATTATTTTGTCTTACGAGAGGTTGATATGTGTAGATTTCTGAATCTGTTGCTACGGAAAGCCAGGCGTCGATCCTAAAAGCACGGAAGCTTGACGAAAGGGGGAGCCTGAAGAGACTACCAAAAGGGGGAGCTAAAGCTGAAAACAGATCCACCAGGTTTCTGTTCGAGCAAAAGGGAGTCTGTGTTTGCTGAAGACGTTAAATCTTAAAGAAGACTCAAGAGAGAGAGAAAGACAAGTCGCTACGAGTTTAACTACGGATTAACTGCGGCAATATCCAAGGGGGAGATTGTTGATGCATTTTATGTCTATCGCCTTCGTCAATCCGAGCCGTAGCGAGGAAACTGAAGAAACCGAGTCTTACTGTAATATTTAGATAGAATTAGTAAGGTGGCGTTTTGGTAATTAATGAGAAATCTCATTAATTCCAAGGCCTATAAATAGGAACCTTAGATTTAATGTTTAGGACTTTTGCTCCATTTGGTGATTTAGAGATTCAAGTCTAGAGAGAGAAAGTCGAGAGAGAAAGTACTCTCTACGTGATTCTTGTATCATACACGTCATATCTTTCAATAGATTCACGGTTCTAGTACGTTATTGTGTGTTCGGTCACGCACGTTCACGGATTCCGCACGTCGAATGTTCGTTACGCAATCGAACGGTGTCAAAACCGGTCCTACAGAAACAATAGACACAAAGCGAGTAACATGTAAATTCATGTATATGAAACAATATATACAAATATATGAAACAGGTTGCCACACATTGATGTTGCATGTTGATGATTTGAATAAGAAACATATGAAACATAAACACATGATACACCCCAAAAATGTTTAGTGATAAAAATGGGAAAAAGAAATAGATCTACTCATAGTTTTTCGTTCCGTTTGATCATTACGTAAACCGCACTAGTGTTGAGGGAAAAACTTCAAAAGACAATAGTTATCCTAAAGGAATTAATAACCAAAAATACTAAACAAGCAAAAACCAAAAACTATAAAATAAATCCTATAACTAAGGTATTTTGTCTAACTTAAACTATAGAAAATAATACTTACATATCTATTAACTTAATGTTTGCAACTACATAAATAATGTGACATATCTAAAATATTACCTTAATAATACTTATACCATTGCTTTTATATTGTAACATATACTAAGTCTAAATATACTTTAGCCACATATGATTATAACCTAGTCCCAACATATTCTATCCATGATGAAAAGTCTAAAAATTTTGACAATAAAATACCAAGACAAATTAGATAACAATTTATGTTATTATAAGTTAAAAATTTCGATTCCAACAATTTAGTAAAATTTCATCATTCAATTTATATACATCCAAAAATCATATTTTATCTTATATTTAGAAATCATCAAATTTGTTAAAAAGGATAAATTTATGGTTAATATTTAATAAGTCCTTTTATTTCCAAAAAAAAATATACTATAGAACATGAAATCTATAAAAAAATACATGTAATAATTATTTTATAGAAAATTTAAAAAAATAATATCCATGAGTTTATATATTGATGAATCTATTTTTAATATAATTTTTCCATAAATTAGAACATGATCAAGAATTCATAACAAATCTATGAGACATCCAAAAATCCTTAAAAATTACACAAACCGAACTAACATGATTATGAACAATACCCTATATTCAATTTCATCGAAACATAAACATAAGTCAAAAGCCCCAATTTTCTAGAAACTAAGAACCCTAATATAAAAAGAGATCAAAATAAGATTCATTTGCCCTTCTATCACAGAAATGGATAGTAGGGTCTTATAGAGCATGAAAAATTAGACGTGTTAGGCTTTGGAATTACCTGATTTGGTGAAGAAATAAAGAAGATATCAATTCACTAAGTTCCAAGCCCTAGCTTTGATCCTTGTCCAAATTCATGAGTTAGAGAGTCGATTAGCAAGTTGTAGATATGGAGATTCGTGAAATATGATAAAGGATGTCGTTTGGTTTTGTGTTTAGGCAGAGATGGACGAATTTGGTGTGTTGTTTTGAGTTTTAGGAAGATGAAAGTGGTATAATGATTTTGGTTTTCGTAGCACCAATTATGTGTTGATTACGTGTAGTCATTAAAACCCACTTAACTGGGACAATAAAGATGCCATAAAGTCGAGAATAAGAAGAGGTGAGGACTCTTCAGTTACATATATTGCGATTTGGAAGAAGATGAACCACAGACATATGTCGTTCGGTTCAGGCACCAAACGACATGGTATGTGGTTTAGGTTTTCTTGCAGACAACAGAGGTTGAGATTTGCTTATCGTTTGGCCTAGGTTTCAAACGTGACAGGATATCATTTGAGCATAGCTGGTGTAGTTTGGGAAGAGAAGTGATGGGTATCGTTTAAGGGAGGTGAGATGTCGTTTAGTTTATTATTAATTAACTAGATAACACAAAATTTCAAATCATAAATCTTAAACGAGTAAATATAGAAATTTGCATTTTCCTAATAGTTTATTACGATTAGAGTCTGATTTACAAACGGGTCGGGTTTCATTGATCCGTTTTTGACGGATGTTACAAAGGGGATACTAGTGTTTTAAGATTAGACGATGATGTTTAGGCCATAATGAAAGTGAGCACGTGTTGAAAGTGACAATATTTTTAGTAACACTAGCATACGTTTTCTTAACCGGGTCTGCGCTAGAGAGCCCCCTCGCGCAATAGATCCCCAATTTAAACCACTCGATGAGAAACCCCTGTCACCCAGACTCGAACTTGAGACCTGGAGGGGAAAACTCACCGGGGCCCACCATAGGTGAAGCTTAAATGACGTGAAACTTACGTGGCGCGATAAAACCGCACACCATTTGGTCTTATACCAAAATCTTTTGACACGTAATCTTTTGGCAAAATAAAAAATCAGTTGTCAAAATACACATTATCCTTAGTGCAGTTGACACAATTAGATTTTATTGACATTAGCATTTATCCTTCTTGATTGGTGTTTCACCTAGTCAGAATTATGTTACGTTTGGACGTCGCTAAGCATTACTAAATCATAAGTTTTGTTTTGTTCTTGGTTAAAGCATATGATCACCGAATGCATGTAAAAAACATTTTTTGTTAAACAAACAATAGATTATTGTTGACGATAACATACATAACTTGTCCATAATTAATTTGAAATGATCAATGTTAACACACCCTGTAAACTCAATTTCACAAGAACATCCAAGACTTCTATGTTAACAGGATCTTTATTTGCTTCCAACTCCTTGGCATTTTCTAGCATTAAATTGGGGTTTCCAAGAACGGATAATCCGTATACCCAACAACAGGATCGCGTGTATAAAAGGTTGACCTCTCATACTTGTTAAGAGGAGCATTAAGCTCAAATCGTTTTGGCAAATCCGGATTAGCCAAAAACAAACGACCATAAGCAACAAGATCGGTTGTGTTTTCAGCCACAGCTTTGTTACCATCTTCCCTGCCATACCCACCAGCAGAAATAAAAGTCCCTTTGAATGCATTTCTCATAGGGACAAGACTATCAAGGCAATCAACTTTTTCAAATACTGATATCATCCTAGGTTCCAACATATGGCAGTAAAGAATCTTGAACTCATTCAAAGATTCAGCCATGTAAAGACCTAAAGTTTCCGGATTTGAGTCACCTGATTCATAGTAGTCTGCAAATGGGGATAATCTTATGCCAACTTTATCTCCTCCAATCTCCTTGTTGATACATATTTTGTGGACGCGACTCGGCTCGGTTCGACTTGGTTCGGTTCGACCCGGTTAGGTTCGGCTCAAGCCCGACGCCACGACATTCCTCCGTCGTGCGTCCCAGAGTTCGACACGCGAAGCACGGAGCGGCGCGAGACGGTTCCCGCTGCCACATCACCATGACATCATCATGTGATGTCATGATGATGTCATGTGGTTGACTAATCTACAATCTGCATATTTGAACGTAAAGAATGCATGTAACATTGAGTTTTGGCCAATCACTTTACTTGGGCCAATCAAATCGCACAAGATACATGTTGGGCCTCTACTTACATGGGCCGGAACCCAGCCAATCGCACAAGACCAAATATATATACCGAAATCAAAGGTGATTTCGGCAGACAGAACACAGTGCACAGACAAGAGACAAGAAAACAAGAGTGTTTTCGGTGGTGAAGCAGCACCGCACAAGAGAAGAACCCGAGAGATTTGTTTGAGAGTTTGCAAAGATTATTTTGTAAACATTGAGCTTGTAACTGACTTTTCATACGTATTAATACATTGGTGTTAATCGTTGAGTCTCGGTGTCCATCTCGTGTTCTTGTCGTGTTCGATCTCGGTTTGCATCTCCGGTTGGATTCCGCACAACCGGGCGTGTTTGACAACAAGGATTAGGCGACTAGATCCTCCCCTAGCCGGACCTACAAGTGGTATCAGAGCCTTGGCTCTTCTCCTTGTTAAAACCGAGTGTGTTCGGGTTGTTTTTCGGGTTTGAGAAGTTCATATTTTTCTGAAAAATCAGTTCATATCTTCGAAATTTCTGATGTTTGGCTGCTAGTTCATCATCAAACCTTGCTTAAAACTGATTTGTGAATGGTTTGTTAAGGTTTTTAGTGAAGTTTGGAGCAAAACGGTGTTTCGGAAAGTTGTCGGTTAACCGGAAAATTCAAATTTTCTGGGTTGTTCTTCATATCTTCAACATATATTCAAGGTGTTCTTCAAAAGTTACACTTTTAGATCTTTGAGAAATATTGTCAAGTTGTTATTGCATTGGAAAGGGTTTAAAGGATAAAGTATTGTCTGCCATCATTTGGTTGGTAATTTAGGAAATGGTGTAGCCGAAAAGTGGGTATACCTTATGTCAGTTGATAGAAAGTCAGACAATGACAGTCGCACAAGACAGTTGGAATGCATATGAATGATCAGTCGCACAAGATTTGAATCACACAAGGATTTGTAATCACACAAGAGTTGTGGGCTCGCACAAGTAGCTGGGTTTCAGTTTTGGGCTTCTGATTACAACATTTAATTTCTGTTTGGGCTTCTTGTTTCAGTCGCACAACATCTTTCTACTCGCACAAGTATTGGGCCATAGTTGCTTCAATTGGGCTTATGTTGAATTTCTGGTTGGGCTCCAGTCACACAAGATTGTTCAGTCGTACAAGATTTGAGTCGCACAAGACTTGATTGATCACACAAGATTACTTAGTCGCACAAGACTTTATTATTCACACAAGCATTTGGGATCGCACAAGACTTGATTTGTCGCACAAGGAGTTGGGTCTTTCGATCAAGGATCCTTCGACTGGTTGTTATCATTCGAGATATTAACATAGTTTGTGAATTTAAAAAAAAAAAAAAAAAAAAAAAACGAAAACTTGTTTTTCAAATTTTAAATCTATTTTCACTTAATATATTAATTTTTATAAAATGGGAACAAACGGTCAGTGGGATCCAACCGCGTGGACTCTAACATCTTCACAATCATCAGCTACGCAATCATCAGCTACGCAATCTGCGTCAGATTTCAACAAAGCATGGATGCAGGCTATTGCCCCACCTCAAGCTGCAATGATAACTGCAAATCAATGGGCATTGGTCACAAATCAAAGCAACAGCATTCAATCTATGATGCAGAACGACAGTGAAACTGGTACAAGCACAAAACCGCCAAAGCTAAATCACATCAATGATTGGGGATGGTGGAAAGAAAGGCTGAGAACTTATGTTCAGGGGCAAGGTCAAGATCTATGGATGTGCTTCTTTACCGCATTTGACCATGATTTGGAAGTTGCAGGATCTAATCCAGAAACTTACAGCACAATGTCTGATGATGATAAGAAGAAATTTGAGTTAGAAAAGAAAGCATTCATGATTCTCACACAAGCTCTTCACAAAGACATTTACCACCAGTTTGTTTACTGCACGACTACTAAAAGCTTGTGGGATATGCTTACGTTACGATGTGAAGGAAATGCTCAATCTAGAAAGATCAAGCAAGAATTACTGAAGAAAGAGTTTGAAGGTTTCACGTGTATGGAGAATGAGACTTTGGCAGAGTTATCTACAAGGTTTCATCACTTGTTGAGCGAGATGTTTGGTTTTAGAGTCACTGCCACTCCACAAGAAATGGTGAAGAGATTCGCTGATAGCTTACCAGCAAAGTGGAGCAGTTATCTTGAAATTCTCAAAGAAAATGGTGTTCTAGACACAATCAACGTTTATGAGTTAATTCAAAAACTGGAGAACAAGGATGTAGAAGAAAAGCTTAAGGCAAAAAGAACACTAACTCCTCAAAATCCAGAGATGTACTTTGGGATTGCAGGAGGTATCAGTGGAGAAAGACCAGCCTCTCAACATGCGAAGCTTCAAACAGCCTTCATCTCAAACACCGGACCTTCAACAACAGATCAGTTTGATCCTTCAGCTTACACGATGTTTTCAAGACCGAATGTGCAACCGACAGCTCAGCAGCAACAACCACAACAGCAAGGGTTTTATGGAGCCTCTTCAAACTTTCAAGCCACTTCCAATCCGAACACAGTCAGACTAGACACTTCCAACTTTTCCAAAGTCAGTGTCGAAGTAGCCAAGGAGCATATGGAGATGTTGAACACCTTGGTTAGTGCTTATTGTGGATTAGTCGCAGGTCAGATTGGGAATATCAATCTAACCAATGAAGATTATCAGCAAGTGGATAAGGAAGAGTTTGAAATGATGGATATCAAATGGGCTCTTGCTAGTGCAATTAGAAGAGCAAAGGAGTTTATGGAAAGGACGGGAAGAACCAACTTGGAAAGCAAGAAAGACACCAAGTATGGGTTCGACAAGCAAGCTGTAACGTGCTTTAACTGTGGTGAGCGGGGTCATTTCAAAAGGGAATGCACAAGACCAGCTCAGCATGGAAACCAAAATCCTTTCAGAAATCAAGGCAACCAGCAGAACCAGAACAGGAACAATGTTTGTACGATGATTCCTGTCAACAACCAAGGCCAAGCAGGGTCATCAAATGTCAACCGGGGGCTGGTGGTTCAAATAGATGAGGGTTGTGATTGGTCGCTTCAGCTTGGAGAAGGAGGAAATGGTGGAACAGCATGTTTTGCTGAAGTCGTAAGGGATTTAAAGCACGCCAGTGGTGGAGAATCTTCCGCCAATGGTGGTGACTCTTCTGAGGATGAAGACTCTTCTGGTTATAGTGGAAGCTCAGATGAAGAATCCTCCACTTCAGGGAATGATCATGTGGATCAAGCTGCTTACTCTTCGTCTTCTCTCCATTCAGCCTCTATGGCTAATGTCGACAGTTCATCAGGTCAGGTATGTGTCGATGAACCCACTGTAGTTAGCTGTGAAAAGTGTGATAGTTTAAATGTTAAATATGCAGAAAAGGAAAGTCAGTTTGAAATCACACACAAACACAATCAACAATTGATTGTAGATCTTGCTAAAGCAACTGAAGCTAACGTGTTTTTAACCAGAAATGAAAAGGAATTTAAAACAACAATTGCGTCATTAAGATATGATGTGTCAGAATTACAAAAAGCTGTTTTGCGAAAACAACATGCTAACAATGATCTTATAGACACAATTGAAAAGCAGATGGTAGAGTTGGCAACCGCTCGATGTGAATGTGAAACAATCAAGCAGAAATTGGAAAGTTATTCCAATTCCCGCTATGTATTGGATCACATTATTGATGTTCAAAAGAAAAAGGGGGATAAGAAGTGTATGGGATTCAAATCATGTCCTCCCCCAATGAATCACAATTACTCCAAATTGCCTGATGACGAGGATATGCCCCGTTTTGAACCTACTGTGCCACTCGGTCTAGATGACTTTGCAGCAGGCCTCGGGTTCACAACTGGTACATCATCCTCTGGTCAATCAGAGTCAGAATCTGAATTGGAATCTGAGAATGTGACGGATTCATCGTGTGTTAAGGAACAGAGTCCTCCCATTGTTGAGGATGCTGATTCTTCGGATGATGAATCTGAAGAAATTGTGCAACAACAGTCTAACTCGGTTACAACAGATATTCCAATCGAGAATCACATCCTGTGTGATCCACCAGTGAAACCGAGTAAGACTGAAATGTCAAAATCAATGGAGTCCCTTGTGTCTAGCAGTGAAGAGAATAACTTGTTGTACACGCTCAAAGGAGATAGCAAAATCTACTCTAACAAAGATTTTCCAATTAAAAATGTAAATCAAGATTTAATTGAGCAAATTTTTGAAGGATGCACTGATAAGTTTTTGGGGAACAAAAGTGGCAAAGTTACAGTCACTCAATGTGATCCAATTCCGTGTGAACAAATTAGAAAACAATACGGAAACCAAAAACCACAAGTTGAGCGAAAACAACAAGTCAATTCCGGAAAAGGTAAGATACAGGGAAAGAAGGCTCAGAACAAAAATGTTCAAGCACCTAAGAAACCAAGTGCTCCCCAAGAAACCAATTACCAAAAACGATCATTTTCCCCGAAACAAGACCCACGTGTCTTGAAAGAAAGGGAAAAGAAGTTAAAACAAAAGAATCAAAAGGTAATTGAAAAGGCCTTAAAATCAGAGGTCAAAGAAGAAAAACCTGTTCAAGCAAAACCTAAAACTGTAAAACCAGTAAATGCTAAAACAATTAATACAAATACTGGTAAAGGACAAACAGCTTGGAAACAAAAACAGGTAATTCAGTCAGGGGGAGCACCACAGGTTCTTTTTCCTAATCATCAAGTGATTGAAATCACTTTTCTTGATGATCAAGGACGACCCAAGTCCACAAAGGCTTGGGTCCCTCTCTCCAACTAATTTTTAAGTGAGTGTGTAGGATATTCCAGGAGGAACTTTCGATAGTCGTAAGATTGTTGATAGTGGAGCATCCTTGCACAAAATAGGCAACAGAAGAAATTGCTGCCTTTGATGGAGAGAAAAAGTAAAGGGAAACAGAAATGTCTGTTGAAAGAGATTGAAAAGCTTCGACAAAATGAAAATCATTTCAAAATGTGAATGTTCAAGGCTTTGATCGGGTCCCCGGGATAGATTCAAATCAAAATGTACGCACCTGCAGCACGTCTGAAGTTCAAACTCAACAAGATGAACGTGCAGTGTACATTTCTTCGTGGTGTGATTGAAGAAAATGTGTTTGTTGAACAAACCAACCGGGTGTGCGGATGCCTTGGCATGGGTTGAACAACCGCACACTACTTCACAAGAGAAAGAAAAGACCTTCGCTGGTGCAATGTGGAAGACCAGTCGGAACCAAAGGTTTTTGATCTTGTTGCTGTGAAGAGATTTCAGTAGCTGCAAAATCGACCTTGAAATCCACACCGGGTGGATATTCAGTTTGGGAGAGCACTCAGATTTCTTGCAATGCACGATGCAGTTGCAGGATACGGTTTTAAATTTCTAATCTCTCCTATACTTGTTGATATTTAAGCTGCTTTGTGAATTATTATCTCGTTCAGCACTCTTTGGCCAGACAATGCTGTCATGGTCCACACCGCTTACCGACATGCCAACTGATTTTTCCAAAATTCGCTAAATCATTTCTGATTAAAACTTAATTTTGGTAAACGGCATTGAGGTAAAACATGAGTTAACCAACATCGGAAAATCATTTTTGTAAATACCTTTGTGTTTTAAATTTATCTTAGTTTATTGATTTTAGGGGGAGTAAATCCAAATTTGAAAATCCAAAAACATCGAAAAAAATTTCAAAAACACAAAAACAATAGAAAAGCAAAAATGAGTTTCCTGGCGAGCAAAAGAGAAAATGATAGTACATCAGTGGTCTGTCTAAACCTCTTTAAACCTAAAATGAAAAACGATAAGCAGCTCTATATAAGATGTATCGGTAGGCTCACAATCATTTTAAAGTGTGCAGGGTGATATAAACTTAAATTGACTGAAGACCAGGTGGGAACCATTCATTGGCATATGGTCTTAGTACCGAAATTTCGTTTGAGAGATTGCCGAGGTTCTGAGATATTCGGTCTTTATGCTGCTTATCATCTGGGTATCATGGTTGTATCTTTTACCGAAAAATAACGGGGACGCAAGTCTAGATCTTCCATGATACTATACATACGTGTACATACTGCATTCGACCTCAATAAGTGATCAACAATCACATGTCCAAACAAAATAAGTGATAAAATATCACATTTATCCGGGAGTCAAGTTCGTCTCTCTGCTGTACGAAAGTACTGACCTGTTCACGGACTTGCTCCTGTGCCCTCATGCATATGAAAATCAAGTTCCTCATCAATAAGTGATTATATCACATAGGGCTTGTTTTCAAATCAAAATAAGTGAGAATCTCACATCATATACGGTCAAACAGATGATAATCGGTATACTCACCGGTAAGATGAACCCTCGTGCATACCTTGATACGGGAATGTGTCGTGATGTGGATGAACACCGGTCGGTAAGTATAAATTATACCTTAACGTATCCCCTCGCCATGATTACAAATGATAAGTTGAGCTTATGTGGACAACAATACCGATAATTGTTATAGGATGCTTATCTTAATGTTAACTAATTGAAAAACAAGAGCGTTTTGGCATGACCATACACTGATATGATTCTCTTACCCTCGAAACTCGCAAAAAGAATGTCTGTAAATATTTATTTACTGCTTTTAGTTTCTGCATATTTGTATATATTTATTTATTGCTTTCCGTCTTTACATTTGAAAAATGAAAATTCCAAAAAGATTTTAGGTGTGTTTTAATATAAACTTTATGAAAACCAAAAAGATTTTGCTTCTAGTTTATTTTTGATTGACTGATGTTGGAACTCGAGTCTATCCTACCCAAAATCCTGATTGTAAGCCGGAAAACAATTGCATCTTCATAAACAGTCGAAGTTAACGAGTTTTGAAAGTTAAAGGATTAAAATGAATATTTTTCTAAACTTTCAAACTATTGTCGGTTGGTGTTTGATTGAGATTTGATCTCATATGTGTCGTTAGTTTAAATGTTAACTATATTCCAAGCGGTTGTTCTCATTATGCGTTTAGCTTTCTTGCATGTGCAGATGCTAAAGGCGAGGAGAACATGTTCGATGAACAGCTTTGGAATGAAGACACAAAGTGGAGGCACTCAAAGGATAAAAGGATCGAGTTGCCGCTGTCCCTTCATCAACACCACAAGGATCTGAAGAATTGTCAAGTCAAAAGATTCACGAGCATGACTCAATGGAGAGTTCAATCTAAGGGGGAGTTTGTCAACACACTTTCTACATGAAACGGGGAGTTTGTTGATACACTTTCTGCTTTGAAGACGTGAAGACTTTGAAGATCCTCCGACATGGAAGACATGGAAGATGAACCTCACGAGTAGCGTCCAAGGGGGAGTTTGTTGATACATATTTTGTGGACGCGACTCGGCTCGGTTCGACTTGGTTCGGTTCGACCCGGTTAGGTTCGGCTCAAGCCCGACGCCACGACATTCCTCCGTCGTGCGTCCCAGAGTTCGACACGCGAAGCACGGAGCGGCGCGAGACGGTTCCCGCTGCCACATCACCATGACATCATCATGTGATGTCATGATGATGTCATGTGGTTGACTAATCTACAATCTGCATATTTGAACGTAAAGAATGCATGTAACATTGAGTTTTGGCCAATCACTTTACTTGGGCCAATCAAATCGCACAAGATACATGTTGGGCCTCTACTTACATGGGCCGGAACCCAGCCAATCGCACAAGACCAAATATATATACCGAAATCAAAGGTGATTTCGGCAGACAGAACACAGTGCACAGACAAGAGACAAGAAAACAAGAGTGTTTTCGGTGGTGAAGCAGCACCGCACAAGAGAAGAACCCGAGAGATTTGTTTGAGAGTTTGCAAAGATTATTTTGTAAACATTGAGCTTGTAACTGACTTTTCATACGTATTAATACATTGGTGTTAATCGTTGAGTCTCGGTGTCCATCTCGTGTTCTTGTCGTGTTCGATCTCGGTTTGCATCTCCGGTTGGATTCCGCACAACCGGGCGTGTTTGACAACAAGGATTAGGCGACTAGATCCTCCCCTAGCCGGACCTACACTCCTTCACAACAGCATCAACTACTTCTAGAGCAAATCTGCAACGGTTCTCTAGAGAACCACCGTACTCGTCTGTTCTGTCATTAATCTCATCTTTCAAAAATTGGTCGATTAGAAAGCCATTAGCCCCATGGATCTCAACTCCATCAAAACCTGAAATATGGTAAATTGATCAATGAGATAGTGAAGGGATTCTAACACTGATCAAGAACTTATGAGGAACTACTGTTACCAGCTTCAATTGCATTTCTTGCAGCAACTCTAAAATCATCAACAACAAGCGGAATCTCTTGCGTTGTTAGCTTCTTCGGAGATCGTTGTTGATATGCTAGTTTTTTGTTTGAGGAAGACACAGGGGATTTCCCGTTTGGCCCTAATTCAAAAACATATATGAGAAAAGTATTTATGGTAATAACTCACCTTTTGTTTTGAACGGTGAGAATCTTTAACATGTTGAGAGAGAGATCTCACACCCTCTCAAACAGAGGGCCCAACCCCACTCTCGCTAGACTATGTTGTCTTAACCGGGCCCGCACTGCCTTAAGAGTTTGGCTAACTGCGTTCCCTGGAAAACCATACCATCCACTTGTAAACAACAATGAACAAAGAGTATACCGGTATCTAAAACCCTTCCAACATGAGTTAACTGACAGAAAAAGATTCCTCCTTTTGCATGAACAGCATCCACAATAGGTTTCCAGCCCTCTACTTGTTCTTTAGTCCATATGCCTGGCATCTCCGGAGACCTTGACAAGGATAACATAAACAGATCTTGAGAACCAAAATCAATCAGCCATAATTCAGAAAATTTAGACGTGTCCTTACATTTGGGAAATGTCAGAGACACCAGTAGCTTCAGCAATAAGAAACCCGCCTTTGGATGTTCTTTGTGAATAATATAGGATCATGTGTGGCTGAGGGACATAGCCCAAGCATCTTTGCCTTGTTAGGGGTGCCAAAACAACTCTGATTGGCATTTTATAAAACAGTTCATGAACAAGTCATTATAAATGAAACCCAAGAAGTAATTCAGAACAAAAGATACATGAGTGTGAGAAGATCAAACAGATTACCTGTGAGAAAGCTCAAATTTCCCCATTTTGTACGGGGTCAGAAGAGAGATTTCACCTTCTTTGTTCGCCATAGTTAAAACTTTTTGAAAGATTTTGAGATCAGAAATAAGACTGAAGTAGGTTCTTCTTAAAGATGCCTGGTCCCGTAGGCGCACATGAATCACGTTCACCAGTAAAAGCACCTATTTATAACTATAATTTTAAATAGTAAAAAAATAATTACATTTGTGTATAACTAAAATAATTAATGTATGTCATAAATAATAAAAAGAGCCAAGCTCAGGCTTAGATATGGAGCGTGACACAATTCGAGCTCGACCTTAAGCTTTGTTAAGTTATATTGAGTTAAAAGTAGTTAGTGCCTATAAAGGTGGAAGAGTACCCTCGGGTACTACTTTCCTCGAGTGGTCACCACGTCGGTACACCCTCGTTGGTGCTAGGGGTGTTCAAAATCATCCGAATCCGAATCCAATTTATCCGATTATCCGAATCCGAGTTATCCTTAGGATAATCCGAATTTTCCGGATAGTGATTTCGGAAATTTTCGGATATTTGGATATCCGATATCTGTATCCGATTTTATTTAAATATATATAATGCTATATAAATACCATTATAGAATTAAAACATAATCCTAATCCTTTTTTTTCAGCCGCTCATTCACTCACCCCACGACTCACATTCGATATCCAGGTCTGTGAGCAACTGAGCATCGAAAAATCTAGATCTGAACAAGATACGAATAATCAAAATATGAACACGGAAGCTCGAGATCTGAAAATCAAAGATCCAAGGTTTGTTTCCCCTTTCCAATATAGAATCTGATTTGTTATCTTGTTCCACCGAAAGCTTATATACGATATCTTACAGTTTTTAGTTAAAATTTATACGATTTGTTTAACTTAAATACGATTTCTTACAGTTTTTAGTTAAAATTTATAAGAACATCAATGGTTTATTTTACTTATATACGATTTCTTACATTTTCATCAGGGTTATATACGATTTCGATTTGTTTCGAGATGGGTTTATTTCGATTTGTTTGGCTCTGTTTCATCGGTTTATGTACGATTTCTGTTTTACTTTATTGATGATTTACAGTTTATATGTCCGAGATTTGTTTTTATACATATGTTGTTTTAATATGTTCTTTTCTATTATGTCACATGTATGAAAGAATTGGTGTTGGAACAACCCACAATTATTATTGATGAAACGGTTGATGAAGGTAGTGAAACATTCTTAAATTGCTCAAGGTATCTTTATTACATATGCCCGTTTTAATATCTTCATTGTTGATTCTAATTTTCTATATATATCTTTAAGCAACCCATGGGCCATGGCCATTGTTATAATTTGGAAATTTTAACTGTTGGTTTTAGCGTTTAGACTATTTAATAAGAGCTGGTTGTGTTAGGCCATTTTGGCCATTTAATATAATAAGTCATGTTTAATGTAGTTGCCAAAAAATAAACACTAGATAAATTGTAAAGCTATTGAACCAGAAAGCTACTATTGATTTTTTAATCCATTTAATATACTACTAGAAAAATGGTTCTTTACTACAAAACTTTTTGTCAACTTTCCCACAACTTAATTTTGAATTATAGACAAATATTAAAAACCATAAATTTCCCCACAATTTTTCGACAAGATAATCACCAAACCTATATTTATGACAATTTTGTAGCAAAGTTAACTATGTTTCCAACAATGTTCCCATAAGACTTTGTTTTTTTCATTTATTAACTTTTATTATTAGTTAGGGGTGAGGATCAAATAGGAAGTTTATTTTGGCTAGGAAGGATAGGAAGCAATAGGATTAGGAAATGTGGAAAAATTTAAAATAAAGAAGAAGAGTATTTTAGTCAATTTCACCCAATCTTCTCCCTTCTTCTTCTTTCTTCTTCTCTCTGTAACTTCAAACCCACCATTTTCAAAACCCACCATCTTCAACCATTTCTTCACTTTCTATCTCAATAATCACTACATTATAGTGCGATTTCCGTCACCAATCAATGATTCAAACACCCGATCAATGTGTTCTTCAGCTTTTTTTTTTTGAAGAAACCCAGTTTAATTTCATACAATATATCATTTTTTTCCTGTGATTTTGAAGCGAATCACTCGATTCGTTCAATTCGATCGCTGATAAATGCTTCTAACATTCAAATTTCGTCCGTCAATCGTTAAAGAAATCGGCTTCGATCTATGTAAGAAAATTTTTAATTGCATTTTTACGATCTGGCTTTTTGAATTGAGTCATTGCGTTTTACGAGCTTTGTAGGGGTCCGGGGGCAGAGCCCCTGGGAGCAGGGTCCAAGAGGCGGCAGCCCCTGGCGGGGTCCAAGGGGCAGAGCCCCTGGCTAGGGTCGAGTTGGTTCAGACAAAAATAAAAATGCATCAGAAAATTGCTTTAATAAAAATGCATCAGAAAATTTAATTTTCCAGAAATTGCCTCATTTCGAAGAAAAAAATCGTAGACAGTTTTTAATCACCTACTTCCTTCCTGGTTCAGACAATTCACAGACAGTTTTATATGTCCATTGCGTTTTAGAAATAACACAGTTTTATTTGTTTTCTGGCCATTGCGTTTTAGAGAAACATATTTTTGAAGTGTTTTTAGTCCATTGCGTTTTAAGTAAACACATTTTATGTGTTTTCAGTCCATTGCATTTTAGAAAGTACACTTTCTTTTGTGGTTTTAGTCCATTACGTTTTAGAAATAAGACATTTTTAAGTGTTTTTTAGCCATTGCATTTTAAAAATAAGACATTTTTAAGTGTTTTCTGGCATTGCGATTTAGGTAAAACACATTTTTTTGTGTTTTTAGTCCATTGTGTTTTAGAAAGTACACTTTCCTTTGTGTTTTAGGACATTGCATTTTAGAAATAAGATATTTTTAAGTGTTTTCTGGCTATTGCGTTTTAGGAAAACACATTTTTGAAGTGTTTTTAGTCTATTGCGTTTTTGGTAAACACATTTTTATGTGTTTTCAATCCATTGCGTTTTAGAAATAAGACATTTTTAAGTGTTTTCTGGCCTTTGCGTTTTACAAATAAGACATTTTTAAGTGTTTTCTGACCATTGCGATTTAGGTAAAACACAATTTTATGCGTTTTTAGTCCATCGCATTTTTGAAAGTACACTTTTTTTGTGTTTTTAGGCCATTGCGTTTTAGAAATAAGACATTTTAAGTGTTTTCTGGCCATTGCGATTTAGGTAAAACACATTTTTATGCGTTTTTAGTCCATTCGGATTTTGAAAGTACACTTTTTTTGTGTTTTTAGGCCATTGCGTTTTAGAAATAAGACATTTTTAAATGTTTTCTAGCCATTGCGTTATAAAAATGTGTTTACCAAAAACACAATGGACTAAAAACACTTCAAAAATGTGTTTTCCTAAAACGCAATCGCCAGAAAACACTTAAAAATGTCTTATTTCTAAAACGCAATGACCTAAAAACACAAAAGAAAGAGTACTTTCTAAAACACAATGGACTAAAAACATATAAAAATGTGTTTTATCAAAAACGCAATGGCCAGAAAACACTTAAAAATGTCTTATTTCTAAAACGCAATGGCCTAAAAACACAAAAGAAAGTGTATTTTCTAAAATGCAGTGGACTGAAAACACATAAAAAAGTGTTTACCTAAAACGCAATGTACTAAAATCACTTCAAAAACGTGTTTTCCGAAAACGCAATTGCCAGAAAACACTTAAAATGTGTTATTTCTAAAACGCAATAGCCAAAAAACACAAAAGAAAGTGTACTTTCTAAAACGCAATTGACTAAAAACGCATAAAAATGTGTTTTACCTAAAAGGCAATGGCCAGAAAACTCTTAATGATGTTTTATTTGTAAAATGCAAAGGCATAAAACACTTAAAAATATTTGTTATTTCTAAAACGCAATGGCCTAAAAACACAAGAGAAAGTGTATTTTTTAAAACGCAATGGACTGAAAACACATAAAAATGTGTTTACCTAAAACGCAATGGACTAAAAACACTTCAAAAATGTGTTTTCCTAAAACGCAATGGCCAGAAAACATTCAAAAATGTCTTATTTCTAAAACGCAATGGCCTAAAAACACAAAAGAAATTGTACTTTCTAAAACGCAATAGACTAAAAACGCATAAAAAATTGTTTTACCTAAAACGCAATGGCCATAAAACACCTAAAAATGTCTTATTTGTAAACGAAATGACCTGAAAACACTTAAACATGTTTTATTTCTAAAACGCAATTGCCTAAAAACACAAAACAAAAGTGTACTTTCTAAAACGCAATAGACTGAAAACACATAAAAATGTGTTTACCTAAAACGCAATGGACTAAAAAAAACTTCAAAAATGTGTTTTTCTAAAACGCAATGGCCAGAAAACACTTAAAAATGTCTTATTTCTAAAACACAATGACCTAAAAACACAAAAGAAAGTGTACTTTCTAAAACGCAATGGACTAAAAACGCATAAAAATGTGTTTTACCTAAAACGCAATGGCCATAAAACACTTAAAAATGTCTTATTTGTAAACGTAATGGCTAGAAAACACTTAAAAATGTCTTATTTCTAAAACGCAATGGCCTAAAAACACAAAAGAAAGTGTACTTTCTAAAACGCAATGGACTGAAAACACATAAAAATGTGTTTACCTAAAATACAATGGACTAAAAACACTTCAAAAATGTGTTTTCCTAAATCGCAATGGGCACAAAACACTTAAAAATGTTTTATTTTTAAAACGCAATGGCCTAAAAACACAAAAGAAATTGTACTTTCTAAAACGCAATGGACTGAAAACACATAAAAATGTGTTTACCAAAAACGCAATGGACTAAAAACACTTCAAAAATGTGTTTTCCTAAAACGCAATGGCCAGAAAATACTTAAAAATGTCTTATTTCTAAATCGCAATGGCCTAAAAACACAAAAGAAAATGTACTTTCTAAAACACAATGGACTAAAAACACATAAAAATTTGTTTTACCTAAAACGGAATGGCTAGAAAACACTTAAAAATGTCTTATTTGTAAAAGCAATGGCTAAAAAACACTTAAAAATGTATTATTTCTAAAACGCAATGGCCTAAAAACACAAAAGAAAGTGTCCTTTCTAAAACGCAATGGACTAAAAACACATAAAAATGTGTTTACCTAAAACGCAATGGACTAAAAACACTTCAAAAATGTGTTTTTCTAAAACGCAATGGCCAGAAAACAAATAAAACTGTGCTATTTCTAAAATGTAATTGACACATAAAACTGTCTGTGAATTGTCTGAACCAGGAAGTAGGAGATTAAAAAATGTCTACGAATTTTTTCTTCAAAATGAGGCAATTTCTGGAAAATTAAATTTTCTGATTCATTTTTAGTAAAGTAATTTTCTGATGCATTTTTATTTTTGTCTGAACCAACTCGACCCCAGCTAGGGGCTCTGCCCCTTGGACCCCGCCAAGGGCTGCTGCCCCTTGCACCCTGCTCACAGGGGCTCTGCTCCCGGACCCCTGCAAAGATCGTAAAACGCAATGACTCAATTCAAAAACCTAGATCGTAAAAATGCAATTAAAAATTTCTTACATAGATCGAAGCCGATTTCTTCAACGATTGATGAAATTTGAATGTTAGAAATACTTATCAGCGATCCAATTGAACGAATCGAGTGATTCGCTTCGAAATCATAGGAAAAAAAAAGATATATTGTATGAAATTAAACTGGGTTTCTTCAAAAAAGCTGAAGAACACGTTGATTGGGTGTTTGAATCATTGATTGGTGACGAAGATAGCACTATAATGTAGTGATTATTGAGATAGAAAGTGAAGAAATGGTTAAAGATGGTGGGTTTTTAAAATGGTGGGTTTGAAGTTACAGAGAGAAGAAGGGAGAAGATTAGGTGAAATTGACTAAAATAACCTTTCTCTTTATTTTAAATTTTTCTACATGTCTTAATCCTATTGTTTCCTATCCTTCCTAGCCAAAATAAACTTACTATTTGATCCTCACCCCTAACTAATAATAAAAGTTAATAAACGAAAAAAACAAAGTTTTATGGGAACATTGTTGGAAACATAGTTAACTTTGCTACAAAATTGCCATAAATATAGGTTTGGTGACTATCTTGTTGAAAATTTGTGGGGAAATTTAAGGTTTTTAATATTTGTCTATAATTCAAAATTAAGTTGTGGGAAAGTTGACAAAAAGTTTTGTAGTAAAGAATCATTTTTCTGTTAGTATATTAAATGGCTTAAAAATCAATAGTAGCTTTCTGGTTCAATAGCTTTAAAATTTATCTAGTGTTTATTTTTTGGCAACTACATTAAACATGACTTATTACATTAAATGGCCTAAATGGCCTAACACAACCAGCTCTTATTAATAAATAGTCTAAAGGCTAAAACCAACAGTTAAAATTTCCAAATTATAACAATGGCCATGGCCCATGGGTAGCTTAAAAATATATATAGAAAATTAGAATCAACAATGAAGATATTAAAACGGGCATATGTAATAAAGATACCTTGAGCAATTTAAGATGTTTCACTACCTTCATCAACCGTTTCATCAATAATAATTGTGGGTTGTTCCAACACCAATTCTTTCATACATGTGACATAATAGAAAAGAACATATTAAAACAACATATGTATAAAAACCCATCTCGGACATATAAACTGTAAATCATCAATAAAGTAAAACAGAAATCGTACATAAACTGATGAAACAGAGCCAAACAAATCAAAATAAACCCATCTCAAAACAAATCAAAATAAACCCCTCTCAAAACAAATCGAAATAAACCCATCTCGAAACAAATCGAAATCGTATAGAACTCTGATGAAACTCTAAGAAATCGTATATAAGTAAAATAAACCATTCATGTTCGTATAATTTTTAACTAAAAAACCGTAAGAAATCGTATTTATGTTAAACAAATCGTATAAATTTGAACTAAAAACTGTAAGATATCGTATATAAGCTTTCTGTGGAAAAAGATAACAAATCAGATTCGATATTGGAAAGTGGAAACAAACAATGGTGTTCTTGATTAAATTGGTGAAATCGAAATGTACACCGGATTACATATATATATATATATATATATATATATTAGGGTCACCATGTAGATAAACGCCAATACTTAGGATATAAATTTAAAGATAATAATGCTACATAAAATATACTTTATAACTAATCTGGCTTTTATTCTATTATGGCTTATAATCATCCTCTAATACCCTCCCGTAAGCTAGAATGCAGCAACATTCAGAAGATCTTTCATATGTGCAAAGTCCTTCGGTTGTAGTGCTTTGGTAAGTACGTCTGCTATCTAATGTTTTGTTGAGCAAAATAGAATTTCTACCTCACTGTTCTTGATCAAGTCTCGAATAAAATGATATTTGACTCTTATGTGCTTAGTTTTACCATGATATACCGGATCTTTGGCTAAGCATATAGTTGATTTATTGTCACAGTAAACTGTGAGTGGATAATCAACGTTTTCCAGCAATTCATTCAGAATTCCTTTAAGCCAAAGAACTTGACATCCGGCCATAGAAAGTGCAATATATTCAGCTTCACTTGAAGATAATGCAACTACTTTTTGTTTTTTCGATTGCCATGCTATAGCTCCTGATCGTAAGTGAAATAAATACCCAGAAGTACTCTTGCTGTCATCAATGCTTCCTGCATAGTCGCTGTCACTGAATCCAATTAGAGTCCCTTTGCTTCCTTTAGAGTATATGAGCCCATGATCTAGTGTCCCTTTTATGTATCTTAAAACTCTTTTCCCGGCTTCCCAATGACTTCTCTTGGATTGTTCCATAAACTGACTTATTTTGTTTACAGCAAACATAATATCAGGTCTTGTGTTTGTCAAATACATGAGACTTCCAACCAAACTTCTGTAAACGTTCGAGTCCATTTCTTCTTCTGGATCTTGTGTGGATAAACGTAAGCCGTATTCCATTGGTGTTGAAACAATCTTGCAATTCGTCATTTTAAATTTGTCGAGCAGACTTCTTGCATATTGCTGTTGTGATAACATAATGTTCCCGTTATTATATGACACTTCCATTCCAAGGAAATAGTGCAGAACTCCCATATCAGTCATCTCAAATTCCATTTTCATGGATTCCTTGAATTTAAGTATCGTGTTTAAAGAATTGCTGGCTATAATGAGGTCATCCACATACAGACAGATCATTATTTTCACGTCCTTCGAAACTTTAGTAAACAGAGTTTGTTCATAAGCACACTTCTTGAAACCACATGACGTGAAGTACCCTTCTATTCTACTGTACCATGCCCTCGGGGCTTGCTTCAAACCGTATAGAGCTTTCTTGAGCCGACACACCTTCTTTTCTTCTCTTTTCGTGACATACCCCTCTGGTTGCTCGGTAAACACTTGTTCTGTTAACGTGCCGTTTAGAAAGGCCGTTTTCACATCCATTTGATGTAGATTCCAACCATAATGTGCAGCCAAGGCTAAGATAAGTCTAACAGTATCAAATATTATTACCGGAGCAAATACATCTTGATAATCAACTCCATATCTTTGCTTGTAACCTTTTAATACCAGACGTGCTTTGTATTTACTTATGTTTCCATGCTCATCATATTTTGTTTTGTATATCCACTTCATGCCAAATGGAGTTTGATTCTTTGGATGATCCACCAATTCCCAGGTGTCATTTTTAAGTATCGACTCCATTTCCTTATCCATGGCTTCTTTCCACTTTGTTTCCTTGCATGCTTCCATGTATGAGGTGGGATTTGTATTTGTGAAGAGGACGAAGTTGGCTGTATCACCCGTGTTGGATTGATCTCTTTTATAGAGTTCATCAACTTGTGCTTTCGTTAATGCTTGTGAACTTTGATACAAATCTGCAACAGTACGGGTCCTCAACACTTCGTTCTCGGATGAAGATGAAGATTCTATATCTTCATGATTGTTGGTGGCTTCTTCATCATCGTCTTCACTGTACTGATTATCATTTTGATTGCTTAATTCTGGTGCTACAGGATTGTATTGATCGTCCACAACTACATGTTGATTGCCTTGATCTTCTACAGCTACAGGTTGATTGTCATCACCATCACTCCTTATTTCGATGCATGGTGAGATTCCTTTACTTTCCTTGGTTGTAGCCCAATGTTGATCTTCGTTAAATATTACATCCCTGCTTATAATCATTTTGTTTGATGTTGGGTTGTATAGCTTATATGCTTTATTGTTCTTGCTGTAACCAACAAATATAGCTTTCTCCGTTTTGTCATCTAACTTACTTCGATGTTGTTTTGGGATATGAACATATGCAACACATCCGAAGACCTTGAGATGCTCCACGTTTGGCTTTCTTCCACTCCAGGCTTCTTGAGGTGTTATCTTAGGCAAACTTTTGATAATAGCTCGATTCAGTAAGTATGTAGCACATGCTACTGCTTCTCCCCAATATGAGTGTGGTAGGTTCTTCATCTTCCGCATGCTTCTACTAAGTTCCATGAGCGTCCTATTTTTTCTTTTGGCTACCCCATTTTTTTGAGGGGTGTAACTTGTAGTAAGTTGGTGATGTATCCCATTTTCCTTTTCCTTGAGAAAATTTTGAAATTCATGACTACAATACTCGCCTCCTCTGTCTGATCGTATACTCTTTATCTTGTGATCAACTTGATTTTCTACGAGACTTTTAAATATTTTAAACCGGCTCAAGGAATCTAACTTAATCTTTAGGAAGTATACCCATGTTTTCCTCAAGAAATCATCTATGAAGGTAATGAAATACTTGCACCACCCTCCTATAGATTGAGTCCTCATAGGACCACATATATCTGTGTGTATGAGTTGAAGTGGCTTACTTGCATGCCATGTAGCTTGTTTTGAGAATGGCTTCCTTGCATGCTTACCAAAAATACATCCCTCACACACATTTTGTGTTCTAGTGAGTTTTGGCAAGCCTTTTACTGTCTTATTTATCCCCATATCATACAAACTGTCAAGATTTAAATGCCCATACCGTCGATGCCATAGTGAAGATGGATCAATTGTTGTTATGTTGCATACTCGGGGTGTTATATCCTAGTTCAGATTCAATGGAAACATCTTGTTTCCCGTCATCTTGACTGTTCCAATATAAACCCCGGTTGGGTCCTTGATCATGCATCCTTGATTGTTGAATTTTACTTCATAACCCTTTTGAACTAATTGTCCAACACTTAGTAGATTGTGCTTTAGACCTGCTACATAAAATACATTCGGAACCCGCTTTTCTTGACCTTTAACTTTAATAGTTACATCTCCACAGCCTAATACTTCGAGTCTTTTATGGTCTCCGGTTCTCACTTCTCTTCTATCTAATTCATTTAGACTAATGAATAGATTCTTATCTCCTGTCATGTGATTACTACACCCACTATCTAAATACCAGCAGTCATTCTTGGTTACTTCCTTCACATTAAAAATCATAAACATAGTTTCATCATTCTCTTCTTCTGTATCATCTCTGTGCATTAAGGCACTACTTGCCCTTTCATTATGGTCTCTTTTATTGCAAAATATTGTTGTATGCCCTAGTTTTTGACAATTATAACATCGGATGGAGCCATTGTATCTTCCTCGTCCCCTACCACGTCCTCTACCAGTGTATTCTGACCGAGACTGTCTAGATCTTTCATAACTGTTGCCTTGAATTTGAAAGGCTTGTTCGGTTGGCACATCATAATATTGTTTTAATCTCAGTTCATGTGATTGAAGAATACCCAGCAGTTCTTCCGTAGAAATCGTATGTAAATCTTTGGTCTCCTCTATGGCTACTACTGCCTCATATTTACGTGTCAGACTTCATAAAATCTTCTCGACAATTCGTTGTTCTTCTATTCTTTCTTCGTTTAATCGTAATTGGTTAACTATTATGCTTGTTTGATTAACATATTCTTCTATAGATTTATTCTCTCTCATTCTTAACAAATCAAATTCACAATGTAGGGTTTGAAGTTTTACCGTTTTTACCCTGTTTTCTCCCCTGTAGGCCTTGTGAAGAACATCCCAGCCATCTTTAGATGTTTTGCATGTAGCGATTCGTTCGAATACTGTTTCCTTGACTGCTTGGAATATGATGTGTAATGCCTTTTTATCTATCTTGATTTTTTCTTTATAAACATTCTGATCATTCTCTTCTCTGATGCATTGGGGGCGATTTTAGCGTATCCTTCTTCAACAATCGTCCATAAATCTTGTGATTCCAACAACACCATCATTTGTATATGCCGGTGATAGTAATTTTGTCCCAGTAGTTTTGGAATATGGGTTTGAATTCCTCCATTGGTCGTCATGGGAAGATGTCTTCAGAAATTGTGGGTTTGTAGAGAATTATTCGAATGAATTTGATTTGTATTTTGCGGATCGGTGGCTCTGATACCACTTTATTGGATTTGCAGACACTAACAGTATGAATATTCAAATGAATAATAAATCGTGTTCTTATTTGAATTGGTGAAATCGAAATGTACAGGGGATTACATATATATATTAGGGTTACCATGTAGATAACCGCCAATACATAGGATATAAATTTAAAGATAATAATGCTACATAAAATATACTTTATAACTATTCTAACTTTTATTGTATTCTAGCTTATAATCATCCTCTAATAAGTTGCTCACAGACCTGGATATCGAATGTGAGTCGTGGGGTGAGTGAATGAGCGGCTGAAAAAAAAAGGATTAGGATTAGGTTTTAATACTATAATGGTATTTATATAGCATTCACATTGTATATATTAAAAAAAATCAGATACGGATATCGGATATCCGAATATCCGAAAATTTCCGAAATCACTATCCGGAAAATTCGGATTATCCGAAGGATAACTCGGATTCGGATAATCGGATAAATTGGATTTGGATTCGGATGATTTTGAACACCCCTAGCAACAACGAGGGTGTACCGACGTGGTGACCACTCCAGGAAAGTAGTACCCGAGGGTACTCTTCCACCTTTATAGGCACTAACTACTTTTAACTCAATATAACTTAACAAAGCTTAAGGTCGAGCTCGAATTGTGTCACGCTCCATATCTAAGCCTGAGCTTGGCTCTTTTTATTATTTATGACATACATTAATTATTTTAGTTATACACAAATGTAATTATTTTTTTACTATTTAAAATTATAGTTATAAATAGGTGCTTTTACTGGTGAACGTGATTCAAGTGCGCCTACGGGACCAGGCATCTTTAAGAAGAACCTACTTGAGTCTTATTTCTGATCTCAAAATCTTTCAAAAAGTTTTAACTATGGCGAACAAAGAAGGTGAAATCTCTCTTCTGACCCGTACAAAATGGGGAAATTTGAGCTTTCTCACAGGTAATCTGTTTGATCTTCTCACACTCATGTATCTTTTGTTCTGAATTACTTCTTGGGTTTCATTTATAATGACTTGTTCATGAACTGTTTTATAAAATGCCAATCAGAGTTGTTTTGGCACCCCTAACAAGGCAAAGATGCTTGGGCTATGTCCCTCAGCCACACATGATCTTATATATATTATTCACAAAGAACATCCAAAGGCGGGTTTCTTATTGCTGAAGCTACTGGTGTCACTGGCATTTCCCAAATGTAAGGACACGTCTAAATTTTCTGAATTATGGCTGATTGATTTTGGTTCTCAAGATCTGTTTTGTTATCAATGTCAAGGTCTCTGGAGATGCCAGGCATATGTACTAAAGAACAAGTAGAGGGCTGGAAACCTATTGTGGATGCTGTTCATGCAAAAGGAGGAATCTTTTTCTGTCAGCTAATTCATGTTGGAAGGGATTTAGATACCGGTATACTCTTTGTTCATTGTTGTTTACAAGTGGATGGTATGGTTTTCCAGGGAACGCAGTTAGCCAAACTCTGAAGGCAGTGTGGGCCCGGTTAAGACAACATAGTCTAGCCAGAGTGGGGTTGGGCCCTCTGTATGGGAGGGTGCGAGCTCTCTCACTCAACATGTTAAAGATTCTCACCGTTCAAAAAAAAAAGGTGAGTTATTACCATAAATACTTTTCTCATATATGTTTTTGAATTAGGGCCAAACGGGAAATCCCCTGTGTCTTCCTCAAACAAAAAACTAGCATATCAACAACGATCTCCGAAGAAGCTAACAACGCAAGAGATTCCGCTTGTTGTTGATGATTTCAGAGTTGCTGCAAGAAATGCGATTGAAGTGTTGGACTCCGGTTATGTTTGCAGCGGATAAACATGATTTCGGAACATCAGTGGACATGTTTGTGAGTGATATCAAGAATACAAAAATTAGAGAATGAGTTTGAATGAGAAAGGAACAATCGACTGGACAGAAAGAATATGAAACAATCTGTCTTGATGCCGGAAACAGTTACCGGACGATACATATATATATGTGTAAAACTGGGGTTAATCTTGGCGGCAAAAACTGTCATCGGCAGTTTAAAATACCCGCTTATGATCTAAGCCCACACTTATCACACAATGTACCGAATGTAACATATTAATTATTACATAAACTTATAAATATTATAATCATAATAAAGTTTAATTATCCTTCACTAACACCTTCCCTTAAACTTAATTATGTTTAGCGGCATACATCATCACGCTCCTGTTGGCTTCATCGACGGCTTTACGTGCTTCATTGAAATTGAATCGGCGACGCTTCTTGTGCAGATTCCATGAGCCTTCCCAGCTATTTCCGGCATACAAAGCATAATGCTCTGATGCACCGTCTTCCGGTATAGGATCAGCACTCTTACTTCTTCCTCGATCATTTCCGACCATTGAGCTTACTCCTTGTTCCACCATTTCTTTGTCCTGCACCTTCTTTTGAACTGATTTAAACTTGTAATAATATACCAGAACGTCTAAATACATAGCATAAATGACTCTACTGAAGTCACCATCTTGATAATCGAAACCAAGATCTTTCGCTATTGCCGGCCATAAATTGTCAACAGTAACACTTTGATAGCCTCCATCTCTTTCAACCATAATGTACAAACCAAGCAGATCTATTCTTCTTCCATCATCCAGAAGTGGGGGTATTGATCTTGAAATTATTCCCATTTTTTCTTTCAAAAACCAGCCCACCATAAATTCGAATTTTATTTCAAGATCATGCTTGTATTTGAATACGAAGTCTCGATCATCGATCATGTCTAACAGGGCTTTGAAGTCGGCGAATTCATGAAATTCTAACGCCCTTAAGATCATTCAACTCCAATCAAATTCACTTTCATTCGAAACATTTAAAGTTTCGAAATATGAATTTAAATAGTCATCTTTATACTTCTCGTTCACATCATTCAAATTCAAAACTTTCTGTATTTCTTTCAATCCTAACTCTTCTTCTTTTGACAAACCAGTAACTTCATTTATAGTGTTTATCACGGGAGGAGAGAACATCGGATAAATTCTACAAGTATCACCGTTTTTGTTGATGGTGAATCCTTGTAATGTCAATTAATTCATGCTCAGGACATTTCTGTCCAATTCCGGGGTATAAAAGACACTTTGTATCTTTAATTTTTCGTTGTTAAACTTAATTTCAACGTTTCCTATACCCCGGATGAAAAGAAAGTTGTTTTCCCCAGTGTTCGTATCAACACCAACCAAATGTTTAATCCTTTTGAAAACATTTATATTACCGGCGTAGTGATGCGAGAAAGAGTTACTGACATACCATATGTCCTTCCACTGGCCGCCTTCCGTGCCAGTCACTATCATTTCACCCCGATCCTCTGCATCCCTCCTTTTGTTTGGATTCCGGCATTAACCGCTTGGTTAACAAGTTGTGTTGCTTGGTCATTTTCCTTGGATTTGCATGAATAAATTTGATGCCCTGGCCGGTGACAATAGAAACATAATTTCACCCTGCGTTTGTTTCTCTCCCTTTAATTTTGTTCATCATAGCAGTGTTGACATGGTAGAATTGTAGAAGTGGTTCTGATTTCTGCACACGTCCCTGATGTGGCTCTGATACCACATTGTTGGACTCCGGTTATGTTTGCAGCGGATAAACATGATTTCGGAACATCAGTGGACATGTTTGTGAGTGATATCAAGAATACAGAAATGAGAGAATGAGTTTGAACGATAAAGGAACAATCGACTGGACAGAAAGAATGTGAAACAATCTGTCTTGATGCCGGAAACAGTTACCGGACAATACATATATATATGTGTGAAACTGGCGGTTAATCTTGGCGGCAAAAACTGTCATCGGCAGTTTAAAATACCCGCTTATGATCTAAGCCCACATTTATCACACAATGTACCGAATGTAACATATTAATTATTACATAAACTTATAAATATTATAATCATAATAAAGTTTAATTATCCTTCAGTAACATGAAGCTGGTAACAGTAGTTCCTCATAAGTTCTTGATCAGTGTTGCAATCCCTTCACTATCTCATTGATCAATTTACCATATTTCAGGTTTTGATGGAGTTGAGATCCATGGGGCTAATGGCTTTCTAATCGACCAATTTTTGAAAGATGAGATTAATGACAGAACAGACGAGTACGGTGGTTCTCTAGAGAACCGTTGCAGATTTGCTCTAGAAGTAGTTGATGCTTTTGTGAAGGAGACTGGAGGAGATAAAGTTGGCATAAGATTATCCCCATTTGCAGACTACTCGGAATCAGGTGACTCAAATCCGGAAACTTTAGGTCTTTACATGGCTGAATCTTTGAATGAGTACAAGATTCTTTACTGCCATATGGTGGAACCTAGGATGAAATCAGTATTTGAAAAAGTTGATTGCCTTGATAGTCTTGTCCCTATGAGAAATGAATTCAAAGGGACTTTTATTTCTGCTGGTGGGTATGGCAGGGAAGATGGTAACAAAGCTGTGGCAGAAAACACAACCGATCTTGTTGCTTATGGTCGTTTATTTTTGGCTAATCCAGATTTGCCAAAACGATTTGAGCTTAATGCTCCTCTTAACAAGTATGACAGGTCAACCTTTTATACACGCGATCCTGTTGTTGGGTATATGGATTATCCGTTGTTGGAAACCACAATTTAATGCTAGAAAATGCCAAGGAGTTGGAAGCAAATAAAGATCCCGTTAACATAGAAGTCTTGGATGTTCTTGTGAAATTGAGTTTACAGGGTGTGTTAACGTTGATCATTTCAAATTAATTATGGACAAGTTATGTATGTTATCGTCAACAATAATCTATTGTTAGTTTGACAAAAAAAAAAAACCTTTTTTACATGCATTCGGTGATCATATACTTTAACCAAGAACAAAACAAAACTTATGATTTAGTATTGCTTAGCCACGTCCAAACGTAACATAATTCTGACTAGGTGAAACACCAATTAAGAACGATAAATGCTAATGTCACTAAAATCTATTCTGACAACTGATTTTTGATTTTGCCAAGAGTTACGTGTCAAAAGATTTTGGTATAAGACCAAATGGTGTGCGGTTTTATCGCGCCACGTAAGTTTCACGTTATTTAAGCTTCACCTATGGTGGGCCCGGGTGAGTTTTCCCCTCCAGGTCTCAAGTTCGAGTCTGGGTGACAGGGGTTTCTCATCGAGGGGTTTAAATTGGGGATCTATTGCGCGAGGGGGCTCTCTAGCGCAGACCCGGTTAAGACAACGTATGCTAGTGTTACTAAAAATATTGTCACTTTCAACACGTGCTCACTTTCATTATGGCCTAAACATCGTCATCTAATCTTAAAACACTACTATCCCCTTTGTAACATCCGTCAAAAACGGATCAATGAAACCCGACCCATTTGTAAATCAGACTCTAATCGTAATAAACTATTACGAAAATGCAAATTTCTATATTTACTCGTTTAAGATTTATGATTTGAAATTTTGTGTTATCTAGTTAATTAATAATAAACTAAACGACATCTCACCTCCCTTAAACGATATCCACCACTTCTCTTCCCAAACTACACCAGTTATGCTCAAATGATATCCTGTCATGTTTGAAACCTAGGCCAAAAGATAAGCAAATCTCAACCTATGTTGTCTGCATGAAAACCTAAACCACATACCATGTCGTTTGGTGCCTGAACCAAACGACATATGTCTGTGGTTCATCTTCTTCCAAATCGCAATATATGTAACTGAAGAGTTCTCACCTCTTCTTATTCTCGACTTTATGGCATCTTTATTGTCCCAGTTAAGTGGGTTTTAATGACTACACGTAATCAACACATATGTGAAAGCACCGGATCGATGACGAACATCAAACATTGCACTTGATTCAAGACATGAAGAACAAACATAAGATGAACAAGATATAAATATGTAGAAGATGAATCCTTTATTATGAATCAGTCATCACATATTACACAAACCAAAGGAGTATACATCATCTACAAGCTGGATTTAGATCAACAAGATCTAAACCCTAGCTTTCTCTCACTAACACATAGTCTCTCTCTCTAGAATTCACACCAGGAGGAACAAGTTGGGAGAGCAGCACAAAGCTTCAAGAGTTGCCCTAATCTACACAATACACACATTTATATAGGCTAGGGACTAAACCCGGACAAAACACATTGTCCGGGATACAAAACAATACGATAATCCGAAACACTAGAAAGTCGTCCGAAATGCCTTCAGCAATTCTGATAATCTTCATTATCGTTGACTTTAACTTGGACTTCTACTTTGGTTGACCAGAACTGATAAGCGACGGTTACCCGGCAGGAACTGCACTTACAGTCTCCCCCTTAACTGTTGCATCAGTTCTGTCTAACACTGATATCTTCAGTCACCGGATACTGCACTTACAGACTCCCCCTTGACTGATGATATCATGGTTGCTTTCAACTTTGGTTGAGACTTGATCTTTCTGGTAGAGCACAGCGATCTTCAACCCTTCTAATAAAAGACTTGCTGACGATCACTTAAGGTCGCTTTGAGAAACCCAAAAAATCCAACATCAAACACTGTAGATCCTCCCCCTCAAACTACTCACGAATCAAGTTAACATGAACCGACCTACAACCACATGTAGGAATATCGCTCGATACATTAATCTTCAAACCTAACCGGTAGCAGAAAGAAACATTGGATTTCCAATGCCCAACCTTGAACACTTCAAACTTCACAAAGACATGAAGCTCAGTTCGATAACTTAATAACAAACTGAACTCCGTAAAAGTACATCCACCATCTTGATCAAAAGTCTTCAACCCTTCATGTATAATCTCATCTCGTCACGTATCCTCATGAATCAATCTCCTATCTTCACAAATCCGCTAAATCCCCGATGGCTTTCATCTCCGACCTTCCCCTCAAATCAAGAAGCCCCACATTATTTCAAGACCAGAACTAATCTACTCTACTCTAAACAGCAACTTAATAAGCCTCAATCTTCAACTAGTCGTCAACCGAGAATTCAGCTTCATCACGTTAACACTTGATTAATAACATAAACACACGTAACAAAACTCCATCACACACGAGCTTTTTTATGCACAAGCTTTCGATTTACGAAGAAAATAGGATTTCAAAATTTTTACTCACCCTTTTTCTTTGTAAACAATACAAAAATCCAAGCACGTCTTATCTTTAACATCATGATGAGAATTTAATTCAAGTCGCTGTCATCTGGTCATCAGTGGGGTATATTACCCATGCCAAGCTCCAACAAATACATGAATAGCATAAAAATCCATACCTGCTATATGCACATGCTGGGCCCCATGTGTAGCAACAATCCAACAAATGCACTTTGAGAGCAAGACCAAAAATGGCCCAACATACCAAAAATGGCGACAACCTTATCAGCAACTTTTTGTCTCCACATTAGGCCCCACAAAAAATTCTACTCCCAATAACAAATCATTTGACCAATTTTAAATAAGGCCCAATTAAAAAATACCTTATAAATCCGATTAGGTGGCCCAACATGTGAACCCTAGCTGCCTTATGTCACCCGCCACCAATTTTTAATGCATGTGTAGGTCCCGAAATCTGAGGATCGATTACGAACCGAATCACTTGTTTATAGTAAACACGGTTACGTGTGCGGAATCCACGTAACTATGCCAAATCAAACATATATAGCAATAATAACAACGGATTAATCAATGATACACACTCGATTGATTAACGGGATAAGAACCTATTACAACTGATACAAACACAGTTCAGACGGAATTTTGGCAGAGTTTTGTTACTATGGTCTGTTTCTTATCTCTCTGTTCAAATGAACACAAAGTGTTGTTTATATAGTCCCTGGGCCATTGATATCGACGAAACACACAAGTGTTTGACGAATCTGAACATGGGCCAGACATTGGGCCTGGAACAGCCCAATACATGACGAATCAAGGTCTGATTCGTCAGTATATGACGAATCAAGGTCTGATTCGTCATGACCTTTCAACCGAAACAGAATCTTGAACAATGGTCTGTTTCGCCATGAAGTGTTCCGACGAAACAGGTCTGTTTCGTCGAGGACTGCAACTGTTGTGTTTGTTCCTGTTATCAGACAGCAACAATCAGCAACATATAAACATAGTAATGACAAAACTACCCTTTAATGCAACATGCATTGTTCATAATACATTACATACCAAAAGAGACAAATAAGTTGTACACAAGTAGATAGGAGGATATCTGACTTGGTCAACATAACATACAGACTCGATAATTAATAAAAGACCATTCAAAATACATCGTTAAACAAGACTAGTTACAGACACTAAAAATGCATCAACAAACTCCCCCTTGTCTGTTACTCGTCTTTGGTCTTCTAATCTTCCATCAGTGTTGTTCGGACCACGTACTGCCCGAATGAATACCCCTGTAGTAGCAAAAACACGCTACTCGCTGAAACTTTAATGCTTGTCTTGCATCTTGATCTTCATAGAAAATATCATGACGATATAATCTGCCAATATCAGCTTCAGACATGTTGACGATCCACATCGGATCCAACATCCGGTAATTAGCACGACCATCTCGAAACACAATTACAGCTTCATGAGTATCCGAGTCGTAGCACCACAATGCCATGTCTTCCAGAAAATCCTGCTTCATAGGCATCAATGGGATTTTATCTACAACCCTCGGAGGCTGATATACAAGTTTGTATCTGCAAGTGTTGGTGTCCGGATCAAGAGTAAACTTGATCGGTTTATAAACAGGAAATTGTGGCTTGTAGGATTCATCCTTCCACCCTGACTTCTTGTTTACTTTCACCAGACGCTCAAATAAAGTAGCGCCATCGTATTTTTCACGATTGAGAAGCTCAAGCCTTGTCAACGCAGAGACATCATAAAATGGCAAGGAAAGAATGCTCAGCAATGAATTGAAATACAGAATTCCATATTCACGTTTAATAGCAATGCAGTGAATATCTTGAACATACATCCAGCAAAGAATCCTTCCACTTGGCTTCTTTTCAAATTGCAAATAGTCTACTTGAGCTTTTTCAGGTAACGGCTTGGACACTTTAGATAAAAACTGTTTTCTCCATTCAGAAAAAGCATTTGTGTCTTTTTCAGATGAATTTCGATTCTTCAAGTGCTCGTCTATGTCATCAATGTTTTCTTTCATCCAATTTTCATCAAATGATGCAAATTCAGTACCATCTTCTCTGACATATGTTGATTTTGGTGCGTCACCTTCAATCACAATTTCATCAATCTCTTCAACATTCGTTGTATCAGTCTCAGTAGACATTTTGTCTATCTCAGCATCATCTACTTCTCTCATAGATTGTAAAATACTCAATTGCTCCGGAGAAAGATCTTCTATTAACTCCCCTTCTTCAAGCAACTCTCCTGTAAATGGATGAATAGCTTGTAGAGCAATATCAGCACTGCTAAATATAGAAGAAGTACCTTCTATTTGTTGTACTTTTCCAGTAGATGTTCCTTGAGATGATTCGACAACGGTAGGTTGAACTTCAACAACTTCAGAAGCAAGTGTGGTTGGCTGTTTCTGTGATGTTCCAGAGGTATCAGGATTTCCATGATCTTCCGTATCATCATCCTTTTTCTTTAGAACCTCTTGTTGTTTACAATGATAGTCCCACATAATAGCAAGCCTTCTCTCTTTCTCTTCATCAATAGCCTTCAAGCGAGCATTTTCAGCTTTAAGCGCATCAATTTCACCTTGTTGTTGCTCTATAACTGTTTGCTGTTGACCAACCATTGACTTCAATTTGTTGATTTCCACAGATTGTTTTAGTTGGTCATGCTTCGTGAGATTTCCAAAATGAGATTGTCTTTGAAGACGATCAGCAGCCGCTTCAAGTGTAGAAAACAGATAGTTGACCTTTTCATTTTGAGAAAATCCAGCAAATGTCCTATGCCGTTCAGCACTGATTTCAGAAGTAGTTGCCCTGATTGCTGAAGCCATAGATCTTACAGGAACTTCCTGAGGAACAACAGATGGAGTAGCAGTAGCTGGTGTAACAACTGGAGCAACTGGAGTTTCTTTAGCTGAAGTAACTACAGTAGGAATTTCTTGCACAGGCTCCTGAGCTACAGATTGTACAGGCTCCTGAGCAATAGATGAAGACTCCTGAGGCACAGATTTCCGAGAATAAGTACTCAAATATCTCCTAGACTTCTTCTTTTGTACTTCAACAGCTTTCTCTGCTCTTCTTTTTGTTCTCCTTTCACCTTCAGGATCCTCTGGAACATAATCTGGATCATCCTCTGTTCTAATCTTTCTATACCTTCTTACTCCACGTATATCGATATACATTTCGTAACCAGGTTCAACTATATGATCACTAGAACTCGAATCAGTTCCATCATCACCACTTGCTGATGAACTACTATCTGATGTACCAGAAACAGCACCTTTGCTTGATGTTCCAACAGCAGTACTAACAGCACCTGCATCACCTGCATCACTATCTCCACCACTTTCATCATCATCACTACCAGATTCATCTGAATCAACTGGGTCAGGACCAAATTTTTCTATCCTTAACCTTTCCAACTCAGGTTCTTCATTGTCTGATTGGCTGTCTTCATGACGCCATTTGTCATTTGCAGGAGCAACATAATCAGGATTCACTAGAGCGCCAAAAAGCTTCCTTGGAGGAACACTTTCTGTGTATCTTTTGGCAGCCATAACCTTGATTAGCCTTAACGAGTTGAAATTCATCGCCTCTATTTTCAAAAGATCATTTTCAGCTTTAGGAAGGTCTGGATGCTGAACATTCATTATCATTTGCAGAAACCGTGGATACATCCAAAACTTGTTCCCTGTGGTTCTACTACCAGTCCTTGTCATGTTTTCTTTCATGTTGCTGAAAATGTACTTCGAGATGCTAAACGGTTTGTTTAACACTAAAGCAACCATGAAACCAACTAGATCATCTCCAGCCATATCATATCCAGCTCGTCTATTGCTGAGACACTGAATAAGAACATGTAATAAAAACTTGTATCTTAATGGAAGATCACCTTTGTTGATTTGTTTGACGAAAAGATCTCCTTTACACTTCATCCTTAGTAAACAACCTCTCGAACACATGATTGGAATTGAATAAGGAGCATTCGGTTGATCTTGTAATTGAAGAACTTCATTCAATATTTCTGGAGTAACAACGACATACTGATCATTCAAACGACCTCTGATAATATCCTTTCCATCGATTTGAACGACGTTTGCAGAATCCCAGAACGCTTTAATGAGAGATTTGTAGACGGGTGTCGAGTATGTAACAGCATAATTGATGCGTGACTCCCTGATCCACTTCGTCATATCTTTAAATTCCGTGAGCTTGTCTTCCGGATCCAAATATGCAACTTGATTATGGCGTTTTTCTGACATAATCTCTTCTTCGGTTTTGTTTTCTTTCTTGATCGCCTTCTTGCGTTTTCCCTTTTCTTGCTGTGCTTTCGGAGCCATCTGTACATGAAAATGTCCAGAATAAGTCACAATTTATATAACATAGCATTTAGACATGTATGAATACACTTTCATGTATTCACATAACAGATAACCTATTTAAACATGTCTACTGTGAACAAACAGCAACATCAGAAAACTGCTAAGGCATTGACGACGAAACAGAGTATCAACGACGAAACAGAACTTTGAACGACGAAACAGAGGTTTGACCATTGACTGGTTTGATTCGTCGACTTTTTGATTCGTCGAGTCTATTTCGTTCCATTCTGATTCGTCATCTTTGATTCGTCGTCTGATTCGTCACATGTTTGATTCGCCGGAATTAGGGTTAAATCAGATTCGTCAATTTGGGGGTTTTATCAGTTTCGCCGGTTTGGGTTTAAACACACATCAGATATGAACATAAACACATTCAATCAACATTATTTACCCAACCCATTTATAAACACCCATAAATGTTTTTCCGAACAAAAACCCTTGAAAAAACAGGTAATACCATTATCAAATACAAACCCCTGTTTTTGGTTATAAAAAACCCACTAACAAAACAAAGCAAATCAAACAATGATAAACATAAATCTATCAGATTAGAAGGAAAACATAAAACATGCATCATCAACACATATTTAATCAAAGAAAAACAAGGTCTCAAAGGGATTTTTGAGGGTTTCGGATGAAAATCCGTCGGTTCAAAGTGTTCGGAATGAGAATCAGAACATGTTTCTACCTTTGAAGTTTGTAAACTTTTGATTAAAAACAGAGTTTTGAGCGATTTGAAGAGAAACCGTAAGTTTGGGTGTTTGGTTGTGTGAAGAAGAAGATAACTGTGATGTTTTGAAAAAGTGACCATGTGGGACCTATATATACTCCGCCCTGTCTCGACGAATCAGAGGATTCGACGAAACTGAAATGGGCCCGGCGAAACAGAAACTTGGGCTTGAACATGGGCCTAAACTTTAGCCCATGACGAAACAGATTTGGGCTCCTGTGATTCGTCGTCGGTAATGACGAATCAGATGTTATTCGCCGACTAAGGTCTGATTCGTCGACTATGTTCTGATTCGTCGACACTTGTGATTCGTCGACAAGTCTGTTTCACCAACAGATTTTTCAAAAACAGTAACACCCAGGCTGGAAATATTTTGCAGACACAATTCCATTCAGTTGCAAGAACGTTTTTATGAAGAAGGTTTCAGGCTTCCGGTAGAAAACACCAAGCAACAACTTCGGCTTAATCAAAAACGAACTTTACACAAATATACTAAAAACAAATTTAAAGCACGGTAAACTAAATGAAAATGCGGAAAACTGTTAAAAACACTAAACAACTGTACAAGTGCAACCTTTTTGCGAATCTCAAGGACAAGGAATCATACCAGCTTACGGTCTTAGTCAACATGATTTTGATTTCTGTTTAAAGCTCTGGATAAGTATACTACCTCGATTATCGGTATTGTGGTCCACATAAGCTCAAACTGATCAGACGTAATCATAATTTAAGAGATACGATTAACGGTAAGGATTATACTTACAAGTCGATGTAAATCCACTCACGACACATTCCCGTATCAAGGCATGCACGAGAATTCATCTTACCGGTGAGTATACCGATTATCATCTGTTTGACCGTATAAAAATGTGAGAGACTCACTTATTTTGATTGAAAACAAGCCCTATGTGATAAAATCACTTATTGATGAGGAACTTGATTTTCATATGCATGAGGGCACAGGAGCAAGTCCGTGAACAGGTCAGTACTTCCGTACAGCAGAGAGACGAACTTGACTCCCGCAAAGAATCTGTGATAATTTATCACTTATTTTGTTTGGACATGTGATTGTTGATCACTTATTGAGGTCGAATGCAGTATGTACACGTATGTATAGTATCATGGAAGATCTTAGACTTCGTCTCCGTTATTTTTACGGTTTGGGATACAACCATGATACCCAGATGATAAGCAGCATAAAGACCGAATATTTCAGATCTCGGCAATCTCTCAAACGAGATTTCGGTACTAAGACCATATGCCAATGAGCAGTTCCCACCTGACTTGAAGTCTGTTAGGTTTGTATCATCCTGCACATTTTAGTCTGATTGTGAGCCTACCGATACATCGTTAGTAGAGATACTTATCATTTTTCTTTTTATTTTGCATTTTGAGCACATTGACCGACCACACCAGTGAATTTCATCATTTTCCTTTATCCAAGAAACTCATTTTTGGTTTTTCTATTGTTTTTGAATTTTTTTTTTTTTTTTTTTTTTTTTAAACGAAACGACAGAAAGTAAAGACATCTTTTTGGATTTTGAACTTTTGCAATGTTTTTGTATTTTCTTGAAATATCTCCCCCTAAAATTCGCAAAGTTTACGAAAACTAAAATCTTTTTGAATTTTCAAAGTTTATAAAGAAAATATTTACAAAAACGATCAGCCAAAGAAGTTTACTCAGGTATCACCTTAATGCCATTGACCAAAAGTAGATAATCAAAACGTGATTTATCAAAAGCTTTTGTAAACAGGTCGGCACGTTGGTGATCAGTGGGGACATGAACGACATCGATTAACCTCTTATCAAAACAATCACGGATAAAGTGATATTTAATGTCGATGTGTTTAGTCTTAGAATGTTGCACAGGATTTCTAGTGATTTGCAAGGCAGCATTATTATCAACAAAAATACGAGTAGATAGGAATTCTAAACCGTAGTCGCGCATTTGTTGTTGTATCCAAAGAACTTGGGAGTAACAACTCGAGGCAGCAATATATTCTGCTTCACATGTTGATGTAGCAACACACGTTTGCTTCTTGCACTGCCACGTGACAAGGCGATTTCCTAGAAACTGACATCCTGCTGTTGTTGATTTGCCATCGATTTTGCAACCACCGAAATCAGAATCACTGTATGCAATTAATTCAAAACTATCATCCCTAGGGTACCAAAGACCAAGGTCTGGGCATCCCTTCAAATAGCGTATAATCCTTTTGACAGCTGACAGATGAGAGGCCTTCGGGTTTGCTTGATATCTTGCTAGCAAGCATGTTGGGTACATGATATCAGGCCTCGAAGCGGTAAGATACATGAGAGATCCGATTATGGCACGATAGTACGAGGAGTTGATGCTTTCTCCTTTCAAATCCGGAGTAATCCCGTGATTCTGCGGAAGTGGGGTACCAATGGGCGTTGCATCTGACATTTGGAATCGGCTCAAAATGTCACCAACATATTTAGTCTGATGGATGAATATCCCAGACTCTGTTTGTTGAACTTGAAGGCCCAAAAAGAAATTCATCTCTCCCATAGCACTCATTTCGAACTTTTCTTGCATAACACGTTCGAATTGCCTGCACAAAGAGTCATTAGTAGACCCAAATATTATATCATCAACATATACCTGCACCAGCAGAAGATCTTTATCTTGTTCTTTGATAAAGAGTGTGCAATCAATAAGACCTCGTCTAAATCCATTCTCCAGAAGATAGTTTGATAAGGTTGCGTACCAAGCCCTAGGTGCTTGATGTAGACCATAAAGAGCTTTGTTGAGCAACCAAACCCGATCGGGGTGAATAGGATCTTCAAAACCTGGAGGTTGTTCGACATGCACCTCTTCTTGAACAATACCATGAAGAAAAGCACTTTTAACGTCCATCTGGTAAACTTTGAATCCTTTGAAAGAAGCATAAGCTAAGAAGATTCGAATAGCTTCCAGACGTGCAACAGGTGCATAAACTTCATTGTAGTCAATGCCTTCAATCTGACGAAAGCCCTGAACAACCAGTCTCGCTTTGTTGCGAATAACAACTCCACGATCATCTTTCTTGCATTTATAAACCCATCGTGTTCCAATTTTCTTGTAATTCTCCGGTTTTTCAACAAGCTTCCAAACACCAAGCTTTTGAAATTGCTGCAGTTCGTCCTGCATGGCTTCAACCCATGAATTATCTTTTAAAGCTTCCCTATAAGATTTTGGTTCTTCTTGTGAAACGTAACACGCGAAAGACCAATCATTTTGTAGACCAGATTCTCTAATAGCTGAATACAAACCAGCACTCGGGTTGTTTCTCAGCTGATTACATGTCTGCACACCTTGTTGGACATCTCCTATGATATTCTGCTGTGGATGGGTATCGTGTATCCTCATTTCAGGATTTTCAGGAACACGAGCATTAACACCCAAATTGTTAATATTAAGATCAACAACCAACTCTACACCTGGAATATGCGTAGAAGTGGATGCATTTCCTTCAGCAGTATCATCGACTTGCACATGAGGAGTATCAACAGAAATACCCTGAACTGGAACAACTGGAGATTTAGTGCCTTCAGTCGCATTCAGATTTTCTTCATCTTCTTCTGATGACTCATTGCATTCAGTAGCATTTTCAACTTCCTCATTTTGAACCGTGTTGTTAGACGAATTAGAACTTTGTGAGTTAACAACAACAGGTCTAACTAATGACGACTCAGCAGCATTGTCACTATCAAATATCATTCTAGCAGCTGCGGAATCTTCATCAAAAATTGGCAGGTCAAAGGAGTCGAATAGCCCATCATAATCGAACATCCAAGGATCACCTGGAGCTTTAACAGGATTTGTATATCTCTGAACCCTTACTTCACTCCATAGTTCTATCTTTTTGGTAGTCAGATTCCAAACACGAAAATTTGGAGTAGCATATCCAAGGAAGAAACCCTCAATAGCTTTCGCGCCAAACTTTCCATCCGGATCAATCATAGTGCATGGACCACCAAAAGGTTCTAGAATTGAAAGATCTGGTTTCCTTTTCTGTAGAAGTTCGAAACAAGTCTTGCCATGTCTCTTAACCGTAAGAACTCGGTTTAATGTGTAGCAAGCAGTCGACACAGCCTCTGCCCAGAACTGAACAGGAAATGCCGACTCTACCAGCATTGTTCTTGCAGTTTCAATTATCGTCCGATTCTTCCTCTCCGCGACACCATTTTGTTGTGGAGTGTAAGGAGAACTGTATTCATGAAGAATGCCTTTAGAAGTACAGAACTCATCCATAACACGATTTTTGAATTCAGTTCCATTGTCGCTTCTGATCCTCTTAACTTTCAACGAGTAGAGATTTTCCAACATTGTAAGAAGATCCTTGAGGATGCCAGGAGTATCACTCTTGTGTGCCATAAAAGCTACCCAAGAAAATCTAGAGTAGTCATCAGTAACTACTAAACAATACATATCTCCGAACGTTGTTTTGTGTCTCATAGGTCCAAAGAGGTCCATATGAAGACGTTCGAGAGGCATGCCAACAGTGTTGATTTTCTTCAAAGGGTGAGACTTCTTTGTTTGTTTCCCTTTCTGGCACGAAACACAGATATCTTGTAAATGAAAACTTCTCACGGGTACGCCATTCACAAGATTGTTGTTCACCAAATGGTTCATTTTTCTCAAGTGAATGTGTCCCATTCTTCTGTGCCAAGATATAGACTCCTTCTCCGTGGCTTTCGAGACAAAACATGTGACTTGTGCAGTAGTCGTAATCGCTTGACTCATATCAAGAACATAAAGATCATTGATTCTTGGAGCCGATAAGAGAATCCATTCATCAGGAATTTTGAAACCAGGTTTAAGCACATAACAACCGGCATCATCAAAATGCACGGTGAACTTTTTATCGCAGATTTGCGACACACTGAGAAGATTATGATCAATTTGACGAACATAATTGATCTTATCGAAACATACCACACCATTGGAAATCATTCCCTCTCCAGTGATGTAACCGCCTTTGTCTCCAGCGAAAGCGACATAGCCTCCTTTAATGTTTCTCACATCATATAGAAGCCGTAAATCGCCCGTCATGTGCCTGGATGCCCCACTATCAACAATCCAATGACTATTGATAATTCCTCCTGGAACATCCTGCACATATCATCCAATGATTAGTTAAGGATGGGGACCCAAGCCAAAGTGGTCTTGGGTCGTCCCTGAGAATCACGAATAGTGATCTCGATTTGTTGATGGTTTTGCAAACAAACAGCTCCCCCTGAACCTTCACTCTTCCTAGGTTTCCAAGTTTGTTTTTGTTTACCAGATTGAGTTTTGTAAACAAATTTTGAAATTTCTGGTTTTACAGGTGAACTTGGTTCCCTTGGAACAGAATTTTCCTTAGATTTTAAAGCCTTTTCTATTTTCTTCACATCTTGATGTCGTTGTTTCGATTCCTGTTCTTTAATAGTTCTTTTATCATGTTTAGGTGAGACAGGACGACATTTAGAGTGAATCGATTCAGGTGATGCTCTTTCAACAAATTTCGCTTTCGGAGTGTTAGCACAATCTTTGATGATGTGCCCAAACTCCCCACATTTAAAACACGTTCTCCTTTCAACAAACTTAGGAGAACTGGATCGACGATCAGATGTCGAATTTGTATAACCCGAGGTACTAGCTTTTTCATCACACCCGTTTGAATGTTGAGTGTAATTGTTTTGACTATCACGTTTTAAAATTTTGACTTGTACAAAATCAGTGTTTGACTTGTTAGCAAAAGTCTCAATTTTATCTGTACCCCTCGATTTCACAAATTTGACATTGTTGTTTTTCTTCTGATAACGAGCTCCTTTTGTTTCAAATTTTGAGTTGGAAACATTTGACAATTTAGCTCGTTGATCTGATTGTTTACCCTTAGAAGCAATAGGTTGTTGCTTTGAAGATGATTTCTGATTTCCAAATTTCTTTTTAATTTCAGTCTTAGGAATTGGATTACATTGAGTCACATTAACTCCCGGAATCGACTTTCCCACAAACTTACTTGTGTTATTTTCAAAAACATTATCAATCAATGAAGGATTGACATTTTTAATTGGAAAATCATTATCTGAATAGATTTTAGAGTCACCAACCAAAGTGTACAACACAGTATTACTTTTAACGGTAGACACAGGATTTATCACTTGTTGAACAACAGATTGAACAGCAGGGGTAGGAGGATCACATAGAATATGATTCTCAATTGGAACTTCTACTCCTTTAAGTTTGTCAAGTGATTTATCCTAATTACTCACATCTGATTCAGATTCATCATCCGACGACTCATAGTCCTCAATGGTTGGAGGACCTTGTTTCGTAGATGTTGACTCTTTTTGCTCAGAATTTGTACTTGGAGAATTGTCCGATTTGAACCCTAGGCCAGTAGTTACTTCCTCATAATCAAGAGGCACACTGGATTCAAACCGTGGCATTTCTTCTTCATCAGGCATATAAGTATAATCATGTCTCAAAGGGGGCGGACACTTCTTATACCCAACACCTTTCTTGTTTCCCTTTAGTTGTTGAACATCAATAATGTGATCGAGCACAAATCGGGAGTTAGAGTAACTCTCCAATTTTTGCTTGATTGCATCATGCTCACATTTGGCAATGGCTAGTTCCTTTTTAGTTTCCTCAACAATGTTAATGTAATCATTTATACTAACTTGTTTATGATAAACAGTTTTTGTCACTTCGGAAACATTTTTCTTTTGAATTTCAATCATAGATTTAAATTCTTTTTCGTTTCGAACCAAAGCCATATTCGCTTCTTTGCACTTAGCCATTTCAACAACTAAACTCTGATTGTGAATATGAATCGTATCACATTCAAGTTTTATTCTATCAAATTCATTTTTCATATATTCACAATCTCTACAGTTGATAAGAATTTCAGATTTTACCTGACTTGTAGAATCTGAGACATTTGCCATAAAGGCAGTCTGATAAGAGAAAGATCCGTCTTCAGAAAAGAACTTCTCCATTTCTTCAGATACTACCTCAGCCTTCTTAATCAGAACTGATTTCTGACATTTCAACTCTTCTGCTTCATTCAATAAGTCATCAAGATTAGAACTTGCTTCTTTGCTCACATCAGATTCAGAACAATAATCACCCGAAGTAAAACTTTCTTCATCTGAACTCCCGGTATTACCAGAACTGTCGTCACTATCAGAAAATTCTTCCTTATGAACGTGCTTGATGTGATTGATTATTTTTGCATAACACGCCGTTCCACCTTTATCTTGATCACTTTCCCCAAGTTGTAAAGACCAATTAAACCCTTCATCAGCTTGTACGGTTAATGCACGACTTTCATTTGATGGTCTAGACTGATTCTGGTTAGTGGTGTTGTTTACAGCCACTATCCCTTTTCCACGATTGTCTTGATTAGCATTTGAAGTACTCGTCTGATTACGGAATGGGTTCTGATTGCTTTGTCTGCTTGGTCGAGTGCACTCACGTTTGAAGTGACCCTTTTCCCCACAATTGAAGCATGTAACTGCTTCTTTATCAAAACCGTACTTTGTATCTTGTTTGCTTTCCAAAGAACTTCTTCCTGTTCGAACCATAAAGTCCTTCGCCCTTCTAACAGCACTTGCGAATGCCCACTTTATATCCATCAACTCCATTTCATCACGGTTGATTTGTAGATAGTCTTCGTTGGTTAAATTGATGTTTCCAATTTGACCTGCGACCAAACCGCAGTAAGCACTGACCATGGTATTAATAAGTTCCATATGTTCCTTTGCTACTTCAATGCTAACATTTGAGAGGTTTGATGTATCAACTTTGACTGTGTTAGGATTGTTGGTATAATGAGCTTGCTGTTGTTGTTGTGGTTGGACTTGTGGTTCTGGAATAAAACCTCCTCCTGAATATGCCTGAGGTTGAGTAGTAGAAACTGGAGGTATAAAAGGAATAAAACCTCCTCCTGAATAAGCCTGAGGTTGTTGTGGTACAGATGGAATAAAACCTCCTCCAGAATAAGCCTGAGGTTGTTGTGGTACAGATGGAATAAAACCTCCTCCTGAATATGGCTGAGCTTGAGTACTGGCAACTGGAGGTGTATAAGGAATAAAACCTCCTCCAGAATAAGATTGAGCTTGAGGAAACGGAGAAGAGTTTGTATTTGATACAAACGCCGTTTGTAACTTTGGTTGCCTCAGACTAGCTGACGGGTCAAAACCTCCACCATTATACATTTCAATATTCTGAGGAGCAGCAATGCGTTTTGCTTTTCGGATTTCTTCATCATTTTTATGTTCCAGCTTCTGTACAAATTCATAGATAGTTATAGTGTCAGCATCTAGAATACCTGTATGCTTTAGAAGCTCAATGTATGGACTCCACTTTGGTGGTAGAGAATCAGCAAATCATGCACAAACTTCCTTTTGAGTTGCATTAACAGCATAGGCAAACATCTCACTAATCAAATGATAAAACCGTGTGGTCATATCATTTAGAGTTTCGTTTTCCAAGAACTGAAATGACTCAAACTCTTTCTTTAATAAATCATGCCGTGTCTTTCTGGCAGCTGCATTTCCTTCTCCTCTTGTCACCAAGGCATCCCATAAGGATTTTGTGTCCTTACAATAAGAAAATTGATGATAGATATCTTTATGAAGTGCTTGAGTAAGAACAGCAAACGACTTTTTCTCAAATTCATATGCTTTCTTGTCATTTTCCTGCATGTTAGTAAAACCTTCGGCCGTTGAAGCTGCTACTTCAAGAGCATCATTGCGTGGAGTAATGAAACACCTCCAAATATCAGTGCTTTGACCTTGAACATATGTAATGAATCGACCTTTCCATGATGAAAACTCGTTCATATGATTCAACTTTGGCGGGCGATTGTTGCTACCCGTTTCGCTCTCGCTAATCAGAAGATTTTGAATGTTTTGGTTCTGATTGGATGCTAAAGCCCATTGTCCGGCACTTATAGTAGGTTGACCAAAAACTTTCTTCACCCACGCTGCTGCGGAGGTCGGATCTTCACATGGTCTCGAATCCATACTCCAATCCCATGGACTAGTACAACTCATATTTGATGTATGTATGATAGTACCTGCACAAATTTCTTGAAAACAAACAGTAAGCAAACTGATATAAGTCTTCTGTTTAAAACAGATCTGTTTTCGACGAAACAGAATTCACGAAACAGGTTTGTTTCGTCTGAATGAATGACGACGAAACAGACTTGTGATAATAGGATTTGTGGCGAAACAGAATTTGTTTCGTCAAAGATGTTGTGGCGAAACAGAAGTTTGATTCGTCAACGATGTTGCGACGAAACAGATGTGATTCGTCGACTGTGTGTTTCGTCAAAACTGGGTAAAAGTCAGTGGATTTAGATATTTAAAATATCTACTGACCAGTCAAGGATAAGACCAGACAGCAAGATATTTAAAACTGACACAAGTATGTTGTAACTTCTTATTTTCAACGAAACAGTGTGACCAATTATCAACTTTTACACAAAAGTCAAGATAGTATATTATAAGTTGCAACACTTTGATTTAATCAAATTATCAGATCAATTACTCAGTTTATAACAAGAACACCTATGAACATATGAAGAACACACTCAAGAACATGAAGTTTCCGATGAGTTTTCCGATCACCGATAATTTTCCGAAACACGAAAATACACTAGGATTTCACTAAAAACCCGGTTTAAAGCATAAACAAACAATCTAACTTAGGTTTTTGATAAAAATCTGTAGCAAACAACACTAAAACAGCAGATTTATGAATATTTTTCCAGAAAATATTAATTTTTCAAGAACTCATTTTCAGAAAAACACACACAAAATACTTGATAAAAACCGAACAAGTTTGATTTTAAACAAGGATAAGAGCCAATGCTCTGATACCACTTGTAGGTCCCGAAATCTGAGGATCGATTACGAACCGAATCACTTGTTTATAGTAAACACGGTTACGTGTGCGGAATCCACGTAACTATGCCAAATCAAACATATATAGCAATAATAACAACGGATTAATCAATGATACACACTCGATTGATTAACGGGATAAGAACCTATTACAACTGATACAAACACAGTTCAGACGGAATTTTGGCAGAGTTTTGTTACTATGGTCTGTTTCTTATCTCTCTGTTCAAATGAACACAAAGTGTTGTTTATATAGTCCCTGGGCCATTGATATCGACGAAACACACAAGTGTTTGACGAATCTGAACATGGGCCAGACATTGGGCCTGGAACAGCCCAATACATGACGAATCAAGGTCTGATTCGTCAGTATATGACGAATCAAGGTCTGATTCGTCATGACCTTTCAACCGAAACAGAATCTTGAACAATGGTCTGTTTCGCCATGAAGTGTTCCGACGAAACAGGTCTGTTTCGTCGAGGACTGCAACTGTTGTGTTTGTTCCTGTTATCAGACAGCAACAATCAGCAACATATAAACATAGTAATGACAAAACTACCCTTTAATGCAACATGCATTGTTCATAATACATTACATACCAAAAGAGACAAATAAGTTGTACACAAGTAGATAGGAGGATATCTGACTTGGTCAACATAACATACAGACTCGATAATTAATAAAAGACCATTCAAAATACATCGTTAAACAAGACTAGTTACAGACACTAAAAATGCATCAACAGCATGCGTGGCCCTGCTGTGTGTTGCTGACATTAGACGACCCCACCAAATGTTGTTGCAACATTATTTTCATCTTTCACCGTTGATCTTTTCCCATCATCCAATGGCTCAACAAAATTTTGTTCAACATGTTGTACTGGCCCCCAATATATATGTAGCTTACATTTGCAGCCCACATATATTTTTAATTTTGTAACCGGCCCACCATTAGTTTTAGAAAAACACTATACGGTTTCAAGCTTGAAGCATATTCCATACTCTAATTCTCAGTACAAGACAAAATGCCATATTAATCCAATCCATAAAAAAATCATATTACCTCACACATGCCGTCAAAGAGTAGTCAGACACTCTTCAATGAATATTGGGCCCAAAATACATCCTTTAACAATTGCGGCCCAATCATTGTAACCCTACGTTGAACTTTGCCAATACACTCTTGTAAACCCCGTATGCAAACAAATGTGCAGCCGTCAACACCATTTTTTACTCTGCTGATGTCATTCCATCATCATCAGCTTTTGATCTTTCATCGGAAAACAACAAATATTATCCGAGATCATCATCAACAGCAGCCGACAATCAACATTCCTTATCATCATCAGACATCAGTAAAACTCGGAAATAAACTATTCAATTTCAAAACTGGGTTCTGTAAAATTCGGAACCTTGTTAACTTGATCTTATCAAAACTCGGAGCCCACATACATAAAACTCGGAACCGCATTTAAACTTCAAAACTCGGACCAATTCAGGACTAGGAAGCCATTTAAACTTCAAAACTCGGACCAGATCTATATCGGAACACCAGCAGTTTTGAAGTTATCACTGTTTTTAGATCAAAACTCGGAATATGAACTGGATGAAAAACTCTGAACATGATAAGGTGTATGTAAAATTCGGAACATTAACTGTATGTAAAACTCGGAATTTATCACACAGAAACAGAGACTCGCAAACAATGATAAACCTCGGAAACATCTTCACAACTCGGAAACATCAGACTTCAAAACTCGGATGCACACACTTGATCTGTTTAATAACTCGGAACACCAGTTTTGAACTGATTAAAAAAAATCGGAACAAATATCAAAACTCGGAGACAAGCTCGGACTTGGAACGTATAAACCTCAGAACAAAACAACTTAAAAGAAAACTTGGAGTCATAATAGAACTGTAAAACTCGGAAACATGTCTAGACTTGTTTAAAACTCGGACATGAAAACCTGGGAACTGAGACAGACTCACAAGCTCGGACCTTTTGCACAAAAGAAAAACCTCGGAACTTTTGAACCTTATAAAAGAACTCGGAACATTTAACTTCATGAAAACTCAGATAAGCTGAAGCTCAGAAGAAACAAGTCTCCGGACAATCTCCCTAGTGTGACTTCACACTAGTTCACCAAAAACCCCGGAAACACAAACACAGAGTTTTAAAACTCAGACAAGTTTAACACTAAGAAAAACTCGGACAGAGCAATTTTTGGATCAAACCTCATATCTGCAACAACTTGGAGAACAAAACAACCACGAACAGCTTCATTTTCTTCAACTTTTCTGCAAAATCTTCAAGTCTTCAAGATGTTTGGCGGAAACAAACATCAAATCAAGAGCACTGGTGATTCAGAAGGCGGTTAGACCATTCTGAATCGGTAACCATGCTCTGATACCACTGTGAAAGCACCGGATCGATGACGAACATCAAACATTGCACTTGATTCAAGACATGAAGAACAAGAACAGGGTAGATGAAGAAGAAGATGCAAGACAAACTCATTCATTTCAATACAATCATCACAGATTACATACCAAACGAGTATACATCATCTTCTACAAGCTGGTTTAGATCACAAAGATCTAAACCCTAGCTTTTTCTCACTAACACATAGTCTCTCTCTCTAGAATTCACACCAGGGAACAAGTTGGGAGAGCAGCACAAAGCTTCAAGAGTTGCCCTAATCTACACAATACACACATATATATAGGCTAGGGACTAAACCCGGACAAAACACATTATCCGGGATACAAAACAATACGATAATCCGAAACACTAGAAAGTCGTCCGAAATGCCTTCAGCAATTCTGATAATCTTCATTATCGTTGACTTTAACTTGGACTTCTGCTTTGGTTGACCAGAACTGATAAGCGACGGTTACCCGGCAGGAACTGCACTTACAGTCTCCCCCTTAACTGTTGCATCAGTTCTGTCTAACACTGATATCTTCAGTCACCGGATACTGCACTTACAACATAATTGGTGCTACGAAAACCAAAATCATTATACCACTTTCATCTTCCTAAAACTCAAAACAACACATCAAATTCGTCCATCTCTGCCTAACCACAAAACCAAAAGACATCCTTTATCATATTTCATGAATCTCGATATCTACAACTTGCTAATCGACTCTCTAACTCATGAATTTGGACAAGGATCAAAGCTAGGGCTTGGAACTTAGTGAATTGATACCTTCTTTGTTTCTTCAGCAAATCAGGTAATTCCAAAGACTAACACGTCTAATTTTTCATGCTCTATAAGACCCTACTATCCATTTCTGTGATAGAAGGGCAAATGAATCTTGTTTTGATCTCTTTTAATATTTGGGTTCTTAGTTTCTAGAAAATTGGGGCTTTTGACTTATGTTTATGTTTTGATGAAATTGAATCTTGGGTATTGTTCATAATCATGTTAGTTAGGTTTGTGTAATTTTTGAGGATTTTTAGATGTCTCATAGATTTGTTATGAATTCTTGATAATGTTCTAATTTATGGAAAAATTATATCAAAAATAGATTCATCAATATATAAACTCATGGATATTATTTTTTTGATTTTCTATAAAATAATTATGACATGTATTTTTTATAGATTTCATGTTCTATAGTATATTTTTTTTGGAAATAAAAGGACTTATTAAATATTAACCATAAATTTATCCTTTTTAACAAATTTGATGATTTCTATAAAATATAAGATAAAATATGACTTTTGGATGTATATAAACTGAATGATGAAATTTTACTAAATTGTTGGAATTGATATTTTTAACTTATAATAACATAAATTGTTATCTAACTTGTCTTGGTATTTTATTGTCAAAATTTTAAGACTTTTCATCATGGATAGAATACGTTGGGACTTGGTTATAAATATATGTGGCTAAAGTATATTTAGACTTAGTACATGTTACAATATAAAAGCAAAGGTATAAGTATTATTAAGATAATATTTTAGATATGTCACATTATTTATGTAGTTGCAAACATTAAGTTAATAGATATGTTAGTATTATTTTCTATAGTTTAAGTTAGACAAAATACCTTAGTTATAGGATTTATTTTATAGTTTTTGGTTTTTGCTTGTTTAGTATTTTTGGTTATTATTTCCTTTAGGGTAACTATTGTCTTTTAAAGTTTTTCCCTCAACACTCGTGCGGTTTACGTAATGATCAAACTGAACGCAAAACTGTGAGTAGATCTATTTCTTTTTCCCATTTTTATCACTAAACAATTTTGGGGTATATCATGTGTTTATGTTTCATATGTTTCTTATTCAAATCATCAACATGCAACATCAATGTGTTGCAACCTGTTTCATATATTTGTATATATTGTTTTATATACATGTATTTACATGTTACTCGCTTTGTGTCTATTGTTTCTAATATGGATCCACTGGCTGAGTGGTTCCCATGACCATGGGTTGAACTAGGTATTGCCAACATCAATTAGATTCGCTCATTGGGGCTTGAATATCATTTGTGTCTATTGTTTCATATCTTTATGTCGCGTATCATTTTTGGTTGTGGTTATTGTTGGTTTGTTATGGATATATCATTTACACTTGAGGTTTCATGTTATTTTAATAAAGAGTAAAGTGGTTATATCACTTTTACCCTTTAAGCCAAAAAAGGAAATTTTTAGCATCTGAGCCCCAGGCGTCTTTTTTTTATCCCCTTTGGCCCCCAACATCTTTTTTTCTAATCCTTTTGGCCCCTAAAAGTAAATGGAAGGGTTAGTGTTAGGGTCCAAAAGGGTTAGAAAAAAGACGTTGGGGGCTCAGGTGTTAAAAGATTTATTTTGGGATAAAAGTGTAAAAGTGATATAACCACAGGAGCCAAAATCATAATTTACTCTTTAATAAATAATAAAGCAAAAACGTTTTATTTAAAGTTAGATCTATTCACCAACATTATGTTTACCCAAAAAACTATATTTACGCATGATACAATAGGGATGAGCATGGTACCGGTACCATACGGAACTGGTACCGGTACCAAAAATACCGATATCGAAATTTGTCAAAACTGGGTACCGGTACCAGTACCGAAATATTTGGTAAAGTAAGGTACCGATATTTGATGGTACCATACCAAACCGGAACCGAAAATGCCAAGAAGTGGGTACTGGTACCAAAAAAAAATATGGTACGGGAAATTTGGTACCGGTACCAGTACCCATTACCAAATGCTCATCCCTATGATACAGGTAACCAGGTGTGTGTCACACCCTACTAGTAGAGGAAGCGCATGTGTGTGACCTTGAAAGATTCTCATTGCATTTGATAAAGTAAACATTCTATATGATAAAATTAACCACAATGCCATTGTCATATATTGTTTCAAATCACGACACAAAGAGTTAAAAGTGTTGTTACAAACATACCCAAATGTAATGAATTTTCAAAATGACTTTTTAACAAAATAGAATTTGAATATCAAGGTTAGAAACTTATGTGCAATTTGATGTTTGGTGATGTGCTATATGCTATGTGTTTGTGTAAATATGTTACAAAGCGTAAATTATAGATATATTTTACATAAATGAATGTGATAACGGATATAACATAATGAGGGTCACCAATTAAACCGTTCGAATTTGCCTAATCTCAAACTATATATACACAAATATATATATATATATATATATATATATAGTGTGACAATTGTGCTCTGTAAACGATGTACGATGTAAAACAATATCAAATATCAATAAAACGATGTGTTTTGGTCTCAATATTTGTGTATTTGTGTTTGACAATTATACATTTTGATTCTAGTTCGATTTCAAGCTTTAAATCGCTTTCTGAAAAGTTATACGCAAACTGATGCATAAACGTAATCAGTTTAACGCGACAAACACTCCGGAACAGTGACATAGGCTAAACATACCTTAAATAACCTTTACATAACTTAGAAATAAGTTTTGAAGGGTTTGGTGTGTCGAAAACAAGTTTATTCGATCGCAGAGACTATTTGTGACAAACTGCGAAAGTGTTGGTACACTTTATGTGGGCGCGACTCGACTCGGTTCGATTCGGTTCGGGTCGACTCGGTTAGGTCCGGCTCAAGCCCGACGTAGCGACATTCCTCCATCATGCGCCCCAGAGTTCGACACACGAAGCACGGAGCGCCGCAAGCCAAGTCCCGTTTACACATCACCATGACATCATCATTGTGATGTCATGATGATGTCACAGATTTGTCCTATGTTGAATTGAATCAAAGATTAGTCAACCGAATGTTCATCTGGGCCAATCAACTTCAACTTTGGGCTGAAACTATATTTGGGCCATTTGTTGCATTGGGCCAGCTCTCATATGGACGAAGACCAATGTGTGACGAATACAACCTGAAGATGCATTTGGCGAAATCCCTTTATTGGCGAAATCACATATGTTTGACGAAATCACACATGTGAGGAAATCACATGCGATTTCGTTGAGATATTGGTGTTCGTCAATGTGTTTTCGTGGGCCACTTGATTTCGTCAACATGTTGGTATATATACACAGACAACAGACATAACACATAGACAAGTCTGAATAGTTTTGAGAGCGAACACATTGTAACACACACACTGAGAGTTTACAGAGACCATTTGTAAACACCGTATTGTAACCGTTTTATAGCATTAATACATTGAGTGTTAATCGTTGAATATTGTGTCTTACGTGTTTGTAACTTGGTTTAACTTACCCGTTTGGATTCCGCACTTTCGGGTTTGTCGGAAAACAAGGAATAGAGGTTACTCGATCCTCCGGGTGGACCTACAATTGGTATCAGAGCATTGGCTCGATTCCTTGTTTAAACCAAGTCGATTTTCTTGTGTTTTCATAGATTTTAAAGTGTTTTTCAGTTTTTGTTCTTGTTTGAATATCATACTTTTCTGGAAAATTGTTATGAAATCGTGAAAACCTTGTTGTTTTTGCTATAAGTTTTTACAAAACCTCTGTTAAAACACATGCTTAAATGTTAATATTTGGTTTTTACTAAACTTTAGTGCAAAAATTGTTGTCTGGAAATCTCAAAATCTTCAAGTGTTCATTTGATATTCATTGTGTTCATCTTTTTATTCAAAATGTTCTTCAAATATATATGTGCTTGATCCTTATTTGATAAACTGGTGAAGTGTTGCTGATTATAATATATTAAGTTGAATATTGCGTACATTTGCATCATGATAGTTGGTAAGAAAAGTCTGAAAAGCATGATGAGTTTGAAATAGAAGGTTTTGTTGTCAGAAGATAAGGATAAGGTTTGGGAAAATATCTTGTTATCTGGTTAAATTGTCAACGAAAACACCCTGGTCAACAAAATCAAGCTGGGTGAAATAACTAGTAGTGCTGGACGAAATCATCTAGTTGCTGGACGAAATCACCTTTCATCTTGTTGATTGGACGAAATCATCTTGTCAACAGGCTGGACGAAATCAAGTTGGAATTACAACTCTCCACGAAATCACCTATTCCCAACACCCCCCACGAAATCACCACCTTGTCAACGAAATTACTCCTGAGCCGAAAACACTCCCTAGCCGAAATCATTTGTGTTTGTCTTGTCTTGGACGAAAACTCTTCTCGGCAAAATCACCAACATCAGGAAACGAAATCACCATTTTCGTCCCATTACCCTCCACGAAATCACACTTTTTTCATCAAACATATCTGGACGAAATCACCATTGGATTTCGTCAAACATTTTTATTCTTGTGATTTTAAACAGAGGACTTGCAAAAGGTATCTAACTTTGTGTTTTCAAGTTTTGAAGCAGGTACAATTGTTCTAACATCAATCATGAGTTGTACAAGTCCTTGGGATTGAGTACGGATCCACAACCAGCTCAAAAACAGATGTCGATGGCCGAATATTTAGCGAGTACCATACCTAAACAACAACAGTCAATAAGTGCAAGTCAATGGGCAATGGTGTCGAATCAAAATCAGAGCATTCAAAATCTTTTGCTTAGTGAGAATGAGACGGGTAGCAACAATCGCCCGCCAAAGTTAAATTACATGAACGACTATCCATCATGGAAGGGTCGTTTCCATAATTACGTTCAAGGGCAAAACACAGAATTATGGACGTGTTTCACCTCTGCATTTAGTGAAGCTCTTGAAGAAGCAGGATCAAATGCGACAACTTTCAATAATATGCAAGAAGCCGACAAAAAGGCATATGATCTGGAGAAGAAGGCGTATGCTATTCTCACTCAAGCACTTCACAGAGACATCTTTCATCAATTCTCGTATTGTAAGACTACGAAAGGTTTATGGGATGCAATGGTAGCGAGAGGAGAAGGAAATGCAGCTACTAGAAAGACACGCCATGATCTATTGAAGAAAGAGTTTGAATCATTTCAGTTCTTGGAGAATGAAACTCTAAATGATATGACTTCTCGTTTTTATCATTTGATTAGTGAAATGAGTTCTTATAGTGTTGCTGCAACTCATCTGGAAATGGTTGCACGATTTGCTGATGCTCTACCTCCTAAGTGGAGTCCATTCATTGAGCTTCTAAAGCATACGGGCGCTCTGGATGCAGCCAATGTCAGTCTTTATGAATTCATTCAGAAGTTGGAGCACAAGAACGAAGAGGAAATTCGGAAAGCTAAAAGGATTGCAACTGCACCTCCTCAAAACACAGAAATGTATTTGCCTGGTTTTGGTCCTTCAGCTAGTTCTAGTTCCGTTCAGCAACCGAAGCTTCAAACGGCGTTTGTGTCAAATACAAACTCATCTCTGTTTCGATAGTTTAATCAAGCCCAACCACATTGGAATCAAAGTGCTTACATGTCACAATCCAAACCCCAACCTCAAGCCCAACCACAACAACAACAAGCACATTATACCAACAATCCTTTACCCCAAAACACCAACACTGTCAGAGTTGATACTTCCAATCTTTCAAAAGTTAGTGTAGAAGTTGCAAAGGAACATTTGGAACTTCTCAACACAATGTTCAGTTCATAGTGTGGATTGGTAGCGGGTCAAATTGGAAACATTAATATGACCAACGAAGATTATCAGCAGATAGACCGTGATGAAATGGAGTTAATGGATATCAAGTGGGCGTTTGCAAGTGCTGTTAGAAGGGCAAAGGATTTCATGACTCGAACTGGAAGAACTTCGTTGGAAGGCAAAACTGATACGAAGTACGGGTTCAATAAAGATGTGGTTACATGCTACAATTGTGGCGAAAAGGGTCACTTCAAACATGAGTGCACCCTACCAAGCAAACAAGGCAATCAGAATCCGTTCATAAATCAGACGAGTACTTCTAATGCAAATCAAGACAATCGTGAAAGAAGGATAGTAGCGGTGAACAACAGTCAGAACCAGAACCAGTCTGGACCTTCAAACACCAATCGAGCATTGACTGTTCAAGCTGATGAAGGATGTGATTGGTCCGTACAGTTGGGAGGAGGAAGTGCATGTTATGCGAAGATCATCAATCACATCAAGCATGTTCACAAGGAAGAATTTTCTGAAAGTGACGACAGCTCGGGTTATAGCGGGAGTTCAGATGAAGAAAGCTCGAATGCGGGAAATTATCATTCTAAAGATGGATCCTTTTCTTATCAGACTGCCTTTATGGCAAATGTCTCGGCCTCGACAAGTTAGGTAAATTCTGATCCTCCTACTCCTAGTGTTTGTAATGCTTGTGCAGATGTGAAGCTTGAATCTGAAAAGGTTCATAGTCACAATCAGAATTTGGTTATTGAACTGTCAAAGTGCAAAGAGGCAAACATGGCCTTAGCTCGCAATGAAAAGGAGTTTAAAACAGTTATTGAAACCCAAAAGAAAAGTGTTTCCGAATTAACAAAAACAGTTTTCAACAAACAAATTGGTATTAATAACTACATTAATATCATTGAGGAAACCAAGAAAGAGCTAGCCGTGGCCAAGTTTGAATATGAAGCGATCAAGCTCAAATTGGATAGTTATTCTAACTCCCAATATGTGCTTGATCACATCATTGACGTTCAAAAACTAAAGGGAAACGTTAAAGGCGTTGGTTATAGGAAGTGTCCACCCCCTTTGAGACACGACTATACCAAGTCGCCCGATGAAGAGGATATGCCTCGTTTTGAACCCAGTGTACCTCTTGATTATGGGGAAGTTACAACTGGCTTAGGGTTCAAAATGGACAATTCATCGGAGGGCTCGTCTGATAGAAAAGAAAAGTCATCATGTGCTTCAAATCAAAGTCCTCCAACCATTGAGGACTATGATTCGTCCGATAATGAACCAGATGTGAGTGATGAGGATAAATCTCATGAGAAGAACAAAGGAGTAGAAGTGCCTTTTGAGAATCACATTCTGTGTGATCCTCCTACTCCTGTTGTGCAATCAACTGGTGCTAAACAAGAGATAGATCCTATTACTGTGACAGTGTCTACCATTAAAAGTGATAACGTGTTGTATACTTTAGTCGGTGATGACAAAATTTATTCAAACTCAGCTTTTCCGATTAAAAATGTCAATCAATCTTTGATTGATAAAGTGTTTGAAGATACTACCAGTAAGTTTTTGGAAAAGGGGATCCCGGGAGTTTCAGTAACTCAGTGTGATCCGATTCCAAAAGCTGAAGTTAGAAGAAAATTTGGAAATCAAAAATCACCAACGAAGCAACAACCTATCGCTTTTAAGGGTAAACAGCAACAGCAGCGAGCTCAAAATTCTAAAGGTTCACAACCGAAGGTTGAGACCAAAGGAGCTCGTTTCAAGAAGAAAAAGAATGATGTTAAATTTGTAGCATCCAAGGGTACTGATAAAATTGAGACTTTTGAAAACAAATCAAACACCGATTTTGTCCAACAAGTCAAGATTTTAAAACGTAACGCTCAAAACAATTAAACCCAACACACAAACGGGTGTGATAAAGGAACAAGTACCTCTGGGTCTACAGGTTCAACACGTGAAAGTCGAACCGGTTCTCCTAAGTTTGTTGAAAGGAGAACTTGTTTCAAATGTGGGAAGTTTGGACACATCATTAAAGACTACACAAACTCGCCCAAACCAAATTTTGTTGAAAGTGCCCCCTCTGAACAAGGTCACTCACAACGTCATCCTGTTTCTCCAAAACATGATAAACGCATTGTTAAAGAACAAGAAACAAAACAACGACGTCAAAACGTCAAAGAAGTTAAAAAGGCGTTAAAACCAGAGGTTGTCCAAACAATGTCTGTTAAGTTAGAGATTAAAAATGAAAAAGAAAAACAGATTTGGAAACCAAAATCGGTAACTGTTTCAGGGGAAGCTCAATCCATTCCGAATAATCAGGAAATCAAAGTCACAATCCTCGATGATGAAGGAAGACCCAAGTCTATTAAGGCTTGGGTCCCCCTCTCCAACTAATCTCTGAGTGAGTGTGCAGGATGTTCCAGGAGGAACTATCGATAGTCATTGGATTGTTGATAGTGGAGTGTCCATGCACAAGATCGGCGACAAAAGAAATTGTTGCCTTTGATGGAGAGAAAAAGAAAAGAAGACAGAATTGTCTGTCGAAAAAAATTGAAAAGCTTCGACAAATTGAAAATCATTCCAAAGTTTGATTGTTCAAGGCTTTGATTGTGTCCCCGGGATAGATTCGAAATTAAGATGTACGCACCTGCAGCATGTCTGATGTTCAAACTCAACAAGATGAACGTGCAGTGTACATTTCTTCGCGGTGTGATTGAAGAAAATGTGATTGTTGAACAAACCAATTGGGTGTGCGGATGCCTTGGCGTGGATTGAACAACCACACACTACTTCTCAAGAGAAAGATAAAAACCTTCGCTGGTGCAATGTGGAAGACCAGCCGGACCCAAAAGGTTTATGATCTTGTTGCTGTCAAGAGATTTCTCAGTAGCTACAAAATCGACTTTGAAGTCCACACCGGGTGGATATCCAGTTTGGGAGAGCACTCAGATTCCTTGCAATGCACGAAGCAGTTGCAAGATACGGTTTTGAATTTCTAATCTCTCCTATACTTGTCGATATTTAAGCTGCTTTATGAATTATTATCATCTCGTATAGCACTCTTTGGCCAGACACGTTGAACACGAATATCACCTCACACGTGATCGTTTCAATATGAAACTCATCAATTTTGTCATGGTCCGCACCGCTTACCGACGTGCCAACTCATTTTTCCAAAATTCGATTAAATCATTTCTGATTAAAATTAATTTTGGTAAACGGCATTGAGTTAAAACATTAATTAACTGACATCGGAAAATCGTTTTTTGTAAATACCTTTGTGTCTTTTAAATTTATCTTAGTTTGTTGATTTTAGGGGACATCGAAAAATTTCAAAAGGGCAAAAACATTGGAAAAACAAAAATGAGTTTCCTGGCGAGAAAAAGAGAAAATGATAGTACATCAGCGGTCTGTTCAAATCTCTTTAAACTGAAATGCAAAATGAAAAACGATAAGCAGCTCTATATAAGATGTATCGGTAGGCTCACAATCATTTTAAAGTGTGCAGGGCGATATAAATCTTAAATCGACTGAAGACCAGGTGGGAACCGCACATTGGCATATGGTCTTAGTACCGAAATTTCGTTTGAGAGATTGCCGAGGTTCTGAGATATTCGGTCTTTATGCTGTCTTATCATCTGGGTATCATGGTTGTATCAAACCGTAAAAATAACGGAGACGAAGTCTAAGATCTTCCATGATACTATACATACATGTACATATTGCATTCGACCTCAATAAGTGATTAACAATCACATGTCCAAACAAACAAGTGATAATATATCACATTTATCCGGGAGTCAAGTTCGTCTCTTTGCTGTACGAAAGTACTAACCTGTTCACGGACTTGCTCCTGTGCCCTCATGCATCTGAAAATCAAGTTTCTCATCAATAAGTGATTCTATCACATAGGGCTTGTTTTCAAACAAAATAAGTGAGTTTCTCACATCTTTTATACGGTCAAACAGATGATAAATGGTATACTCACCGGTAAGATGAACCCTCGTGCATACCTTGATACGGGAATGTGTCGTGTGTGGATGAACACCGGTCGGTAAGTATAAATCATACCTTAACGTATCCCCGCGCCCCAGAGTTCGACACGCGAAGCACGGAGCGCCGCAAGCCAAGTCCCGTTTACACATCACCATGACATCATCATTGTGATGTCATGATGATGTCACATATTTATCCTATGTTGAATTGAACCAAAGATTAGTCAACCGAATGTTCATCTGGGCGAATCAACTTCAAATTTGGGCCGAAACTATATTTGGGCCATTTGTTGCATTGGGCCAGCTCTCATATAGACGAAGACCAATGTGTGACGAATACAACCTGAAGATGCATTTGGCGAAATCCCTTTATTGGCAAAATCACATATGTTTGACGAAATCACACATGTGACGAAATCACATGTGATTTCGTTGAGATATTGGTGTTCGTCCATGTGTTTTCGTGGGCCACTTAATTTCATTAACATGTTGGTATATATACACAGACAACAGACATAACACATAGACAAGACCAAATAGATTTGAGAGCGAACACATTGTAACACACACACTGAGAGTTTACAGAGACCATTTGTAAACACCGTATTGTAACCGTTTTCTAGCATTAATACATTGAGTGTTAATCGTTGAATATTGTGTCTTACGTGTTCGTAACTTGGTTTAACTTACCCATTTGGATTTCGCACTTTCGGGTTTGTCGGAAAACAGGGAATAGAGGTTACTCGATCCTCCGGGTGGACCTACAGAAAGTATGCCGATTCGTATGGCAACGAACATTCTGGAACATGATCATAAGCTAAACATACCCTAAATATCCTTTACATAGCTTAGAAATAGGCTTTGAGGGGTTCGGTATGCGAAAATACGCTTATTTGATCAATAGGGACTAAAAGCGTCAAAAAGTGCATAAGTTTGCATTTACCCGCATATCTTACGTTCTGAACATATCTGGACATCCAAAAATGGGTTAACAGGGCTTAAACGCGTCGGAAATCAAGTTTAATGCTTGCAGGGACCTGTTTTGCCAATTTCAAAAAGTTGCTCGCGCCACGCGACGACCTTAGCCGTCTCTGTCGCGCCACGCGACGGGCCTAACTGGGCAGAAACATTGAACCTGGCATAGCAGCTGATTTCCATTGATTTTAAGCATGGTTTTGGCATACAATGGACTTGTTTTAATCTCCCCTAGTATTCTAAACAATGTACCACAAGTGTATGGCCAAGAATGAGTTTCAAAAACACTTGTAATGATCTAATTCATCCAAGAAATCTATAAATAGCTTGGCTTTTTGCCAAGTTCCTTGCTCATTCACTTAAAATCTTCTCATTGAAGCTATCACACTTGTTAAGGGCTTCAAATCTTCAGTTTTCTTTGTTCTATCTCCTAGCTTGGACCTTTGTAAGCTTCTTTCATGCTTATTTATGTATTTAAGTATGAAAGTCAAATAGTGTTTGTCTTTCTACTTTGACCACGATTTGGTCAAGTCAAAGTTGAATCAAACTTTGCAATGTGAGCGTAATCACGATGGTTATAGTTCCTTGTCACTATACCTACTGATTACCACGTCGATTATCGAAGTGACGAGTCAAAATTTCGGTCAAAATACGTATTTATGCGTATTTTGCGACGAAGTTATTTTCGGGTATCAAAACACTTCGTTTTGATATCAAACCTGTTTTCTAACTTAGTTAAACATGTTTTAACTTGTTTAACACGTCACTTTTAGTCTAGTGCTTGTATAGGGTCGTAAGTCAAGCGGTTTTGACAACCGCTTAGACTTTCGAACCCGACCCGTTTGGTCGATCATTAGGATCCGACCAAACATATATTGTGACCATAGTTGTATAGGGAATAACCTTCTGAGGTTATACCTTATGGTGACTTAGTTTAATTAGTTGTATGATAGGTAGATTATATGCCTTAGGAAAATGACCAAAATGCCCTTTTCATGCATAATTTGATTTTAAGCATATGTAACTTAATTTTTGTCACTTAAACTGATTATGCAACATATTTAAACATGTTAGGGCATATAATACTTGTCATAGGACTAGTTAGACGTCTCAAATGCGCATTCGCGCGAACGATGCGTTAAAGTAGCGTAAGCTACCTTATTGGGTCGTAATGGGTCGTAAGCACTTAGGATAGGTTCCGATTTAGAATGTAGGCTTTGTTAAACCATATCCAATGAGTCCCAATACTCATTTGGTTTACGAGACCTCATTCTACCCAATCTTCCGATTTAGGTGTCGATTTATTAACTTAGTGATCCGATTACTAGGTACTAATTGATTTCTTTGGTTTGCCCGAGCTTTGTTAAGTTCATTTAATCGAGGATACTTTGCATTCAATGTGAGTACATAGTTCCCCTATTTTACTATTTTCAATTGTTTTGGGATGATTCATATTTCTTAAACGATTACGATGATTTCAAAAACAAATACTATGGTTCATATTAAACATAACGATTTTGATAATGTGAACGAACTTGTTGGGACGTATTTACATTACGAATGACATTCATTAACAATGATCAAGCCGACCAGTAATAGGTTATGGTACCATAGGATCTGATAAACCCGTTATCGGACTACCACCATGGTTATGTATGGGGGTTATGTGGGTAACGACTGAACCTGATGATTGTTAACTTACCCTTTGGTGGTATGTTAATACGAGTTGAACGATGGATGAGTTGCGAAGGTTTGAATGTATTCACGAGATGACCAAAAGTTAGTTTTCACAATTAAAACAAGAACGATTTGAACGATTTGAATGATTTAAACCATATGAACGAATTGAACCATATGAACGATTTGAATGATAGAACGATGGTTTTTAACACAAACGAGTTTAACGAATTAAACGATTAGTTTTTGGCTGTGATTATATAACGGGACGGGTGTAACATGATAAAGGCATGGTAGATACGCCGCTAGTACTTCTTATTACGAACGATTTCAAACGATACACACAACGATGTTTACTAAACAATATAAACCATACGAGTTTTATTACGAGAACAATTTACAATTCGAATTACATAAACAAATGTTTTGGGGTAAGATTCATGGCTTCGATGTTTTATACACTATAACCAATTTGTTTTGAGTTGGTTATTCATATTACAATACGAACATTTTACAAAACAAGGTTTTCTAATATCGACTCATGTATTTGTACGAGTTATTACAACATGTATACGAGCCATGAATCTGACACTCTCACAAAACCTATGTGCTCGCCGGCATTTCTTTGCTGACTTTATTTTCGCATATGTTTCAGGTGGTGTTGAATGATGTTGATTGTGACTAGGATGCATGCTCACTTAGGACCAGACGAGGCCTTAGTGACTTAATAACGAAGATAGTCGATATGTGAACTTGTTTGTTTTAACTTTAAGACAATGTAAATATTTAATAATTCAATAAAACGAAACTTATTGATCCATGTGTTGTGAAACAATAATTCTGTCGCTCCACTCCCCGACGTTTCCGCCCCGGTTTGTTGTTTTACGCGGTCGGGTTGTGACAAAAGAGTTGGTATCAGAGCTCATGGTTATAGGGAATTAGGTTATTAGTAATGATTTGACCTAGACTATAATCTTTCTAGGACCCTAACGCGAGTTTCTTGCGTTTAGATTCTAAAACAATACCGTCGCCTATCTTTAGGTGACAACCACAACAAGAACACAATAACAAATCCGGTTTGAAAATCAATCATCTATTCCTAGATGATTTGTTATAAGGTTTTGAACCTTCAAAGTTTTCGAAATCTCGTCAAAGTTTGGGTCTTATAATGTGAACACGTGCAATCTGGAAGGGTGGGTGCCTATATCCCGAGTTTTCTGTCTAAGGCTAGAGTGTTCGTACAAATCCACATAATCGGACCAGTCATTCTTACCTGTGAATTCTTGGGGTGAGTGTCCACCTATAGGCTAAAGCATGTCTTCGCAATAGATTATTATGACCCGCTTACTTTTATTAGTCACATTGTCGTTTGTTTGTTTTAGTTAACAAATAAATGGTCACAATCCTTATGTTTCGTCGATACTACTTTAACATTCAGTTTTGATTATCCGATAACATCTCACTTGTTTTCTTCCATATTCTTCGCTATCTTTAGGATGCCTCCGCATCACAGCAATACTCAAAGGTCCGAACTCGCAGCTACAATTGCCCAACAGCTATGCATAGTACTTCGTGGGACCATTGAGTTAGCTGTTGCCATGTCTCATCTCAAGGACGAAACTACTCAAGAGGCACCTAATAAGATAAAAGCCAAGCCTTCGAGGAGGTCAAGGAAGCGTAAAAAGAAGCTTGTAGCGATTTCTCTAAATAATGCAGGGCCTAGCCAGGTGGCATCACCACCAGCTAAGAAACCATACAAAGGAAAGGCTCCTTTGTGAAATCAATGTAACCTTCATCACCATGCCAGTGTCCAATCCCGAAGTTGTATGAACTGTGGATGTTTTGGTCATATAGCAAAATACTGTCGTTCAGTCACCAAGCCAAGCAAAGCTATAGTAGTTCCTTCTCAACCTATTGCGACTCCTCATGCGATACATGTTTTACCTAACTACCCACAAGGAACCTTCTTCAATGATGGTTGTCCAAACCACTTCAAATAACTTGGCTGGAAGATGAAGACTCAACAAATAGGCACAGGATAAACGCTGGCAATATTTAAGCTTGTGCTGAAGTCTGGATAAACACTTGAACTTTTATGTTTTCTATTTCCTTTCTAAGGATCTTGAAATACTTTGGTTATTCCATAAATAAATTTGGTCGTTTCCATTTTATTTATAAGATCAATGTAAACACATATATGTATGGCATGCCCTATGATACCGATACCAAGGAACCATGTTCCTTGCAAGACAAAATACTTATGTAGTTCTTTCGCTTTAATGATCGCTCACGACCTCCACAAAAATGCTAAGTACTCGTTTCTTCTAAAGAAACAAAGTACAAGGTACAAGTTATATCACTCGACAAATACTCGAAGTACCACTTCAAATCCCTGCTAGGATATCTAAGGTACTTTTTCATGTGTCCTTAATTGATCTTATGGGATGTGTTTATGTATATATCATTATATTTTGGTTTTCATTACAATATGCTTGGTACATAATTTCAAAAACATCATCCATGTTTTCAAAAACCTCGTACAAGATTTTCAAAATCATCTCACATGGTTTTAAAACATTTATAAACATATTTGCCTAATACATTTATTACATGATTCCAAAAACGTTAAACATCCTTTCAAAAATCTCATGCATGGTTTTCAAAGACATACTGCTTGTATGTTGACTTAACATACGTAATACGTGATTTTCAAGGACACTCGGCTTCTTATATTAACTCAACCTACCTAAGCACAAGATTTTGAAACATTTCTCGCTACACGAATCGTAAAATCCTTATGAGATCTTCCCATCTTCATAGTAAGATTTCCCGAGGATGTTTAAAGTATTAATTGAGGTCCATGGATTGGATTCCTAGTATACTTTAAATGCACATGTACAAATCGCCGACAAGATAACAACGAATTGATAACAAACAAGATAACAAGTTGATTACAAGCTAGTGACCAAGTTGACAATTGTGTGATTATGTGTCTATGTGTTTTTGAGTAATCCGAATGCTCGCTATCCAAATCCTTGTAAAATCCTCCATATCTTCATATGATGAATTTTTAAAAGGATATCCAAAAATACTATCTTAAATCCTTAATGGGCTTCTGTGCAATAGTTAAGACCCTTGGATTTTAAAAAGTTATATACCAAAGATAAAGAGACCCTGTGGTGGACTAGTCAAATCATCACGAGATTATTCGTTTAAATTCTTTCCCCTACACATTTTAAAATAAACTGTGCGGACTATGCAAGGAATTACGTAATTATGGATGGATACATAATTATCGAATTCAGTGCACAGAAACAACAACAAGTTTTGTCATGTGTAGGAACTATAGTAATAAGAATAACAAACTAAAACTCTGTGATGCTCCTGTCTTATCTTTGCCCGATGGAAACCATGATTTTGTAGTCTATTGTGACGCATCGAATCTAGGCCTTGGTTGTGTTCTCATGCAACGAGGCAAAGTTATAGCTTATGCGTCAAGACAATTGAAAGTTCACGAGAAGAACTACACGACTCATGATCTTGAGTTTGGTGCTGTGGTTTTTGCACTCAAAATCTAGAGACACTATCTTTATGGCACGAAATGCGTGGTTTTCACAGACCACAAAAGTCTCCAGCACATTTTCAATCAAAAGGAGCTGAACATGAGCCCCAATACTCATTTGGTTTACGAGACCTCATTCTACCCAATCTTCCGATTTAGGTGTCGATTTATTAACTTAGCGATCCGATTACTAGGTACTACTTGATTTCTTTGGCTTGCCCGAGCTTTGTTAAGTTCATTTAATTGAGGATACTTTGCATTCAATGTGAGTACATAGTTCCCCTATTTTACTATTTTCAATTGTTTTGGAGTGATTCATATGTGTTAAACGATTACGATGATTTCAAAAACGAATACTATGGTTTATATTAAACATAACGATTTCGATAATGTGAACGAACTTGTTGGGACGTATTTACATAACGAATGACAATCATTAACAATGATCAAGCCGACCAGTAATAGGTTATGGTACCATAGGATCTGACAAATCCCGTTATCGGACAACCACCATGGTTATGTATGGGGGTTATGTGGGTAATGACTGAACCTGATGATTGTTAACTTACCCTTTGGTGGTATGTTAATACGAGTTGAACGATGGATGATTTGCGAAGGTTTGAATGTATTCACGAGACGACCAAAAGTTAGTTTTCACAATTAAAACAAGAACGATTTGAACGATTGGACCGATTTGAATGATTTAAACTATATGAACGATATGAACGATGGTTTTTAACACAAACGAGTTTAACGAATTAAACGATTAGTTTTTGGCTGTGATTAGATAACGGGACGGGTGTAACGTGATAAAGGCATGGTAGATACGCCGCTGGTACTTCTTATATATAAGTGCTTTTATCATATTACATACCGTGGCGTTATTTAGTTTACTTGGACGAACGATTTCAAACGATACACACAACGATGTTTACTAAACAATATAAACCATACGAGTTTTATTACGAGAACGATTTGCAATTCGAATTACATAAACAAATGTTTTGGGTAAGATTCATGGCTTCGAGGTTTTATACACTATAACCAATTTGTTTTGAGTTGGTTATTCATATTACAATACGAACATTTTACAAAACAAGGTTTTCTAATATCGACTCATGTATTTGTACGAGTTATTACAACATGTATACGAGCCATGAATCTGACAATCTCACAAAACCTATGTGCTCGCCGGCATTTCTTTGCTGACTTTATTTTCGCATATGTTTCAGGTGGTGTTGAATGATGTTGATTGTGACTAGGATGCATGCTCACTTAGGACCGGACGAGGCCTTAGTGACTTAATAACGAAGATAGTCGATATGTGAACTTGTTTGTTTTAACTTTAAGACAATGTAAAAATTTAATAATTCAATAAAACGAAACTTTTTGATCCATGTGTTGTGAAACTTTTTGATCCATGTGTTGTGAAACAATATGGGTGTGACATATAGGGGGCCGCTAAAATGAAAACCACCCCTAGTTATGAGAATGACGAGAACCACTTTCCAACCATTGATCTTTGGAGATGGATGGATGAGATTACGCACCGTTTTTACGCCCGGTTTAAGCCCCGTTTTTAACGCCCCGTTTTTACGCGTCGTTTTACGCCCCCGTATTCACGCCTCGTATTTACGCGTCCATTTATCACCCGGTTTTTTACGAGCCGTTTTTTTTACACACACGTTTTTAAACTTTTTTTTACGAAAACTTTTTTTTAGGTTTTAACCTTTTTTTACAAAAAACTTTTTTTACACACACGTTTTTTAAACTTTTTTTACGTTTTTTTACGGTTTTTTACTTTTTTTTACAAAAACTTTTTTACCAAAAATTTTTTATAAAAAAAAATTGTTTTTTATAAAAACTCTTTTTACAAACGACAAAAATTTATACGTAAACTTTTTACGGTTTTAACCTTTTTTTACAAAAACCTTTTTTTACACACACGTTTTTAAACTTTTTTTACATTTTTTACCAAAACATTTTTTACAGTTTTAAACTTTTTTTTTACAATTTTTTTTACAAAATAACAAAAAGAGGAGAGAGAAATGTGAAGAGAGAGAAATTGAAAAAACCTTTAAAAAAGAGACTTTAAAGGGGAGAGCGAGATGATTTGATGGTTTTGATTAAATGACTATATTACCATTTTGGTTGTCATTATCTGATTGGTGGAGAGTGGTTCTCGCGGTTCTCGCAACTGAGGGTGGTTTCATTTTAGCGGCATCAAGAATGCCAAAATTACATCAACTACTAACTGATAAAACACATTGTGATGAAACAGTAGATGAAATACAAAAGAACATGCCATTCATGAATCATAACTGGTATAACACATTGTGATGTAACAGGTAATTGATAAAACACAACATCAAGAATGCCAAAAATCATATCAACTTGTAACTGATAAAACACATTGTGATGGGACAGTAACTACACATTGTGATGGGACAGTAACTGAAATCAGTAACTGCTAAAACACACTGTGCTGAAACCAGTAACTGATAAAACACAACGTGAAACACAACATCAAAATTGCCAAAAATCATATATGATAAAACACATTGTGATGACACAGTAACACATTGTGATGACACAGTAACTGAAACTAGTAACTGCTAAAACACATTGTGATGAACCCAGTACCCGGTTGTCGTTAATTCGTAATAAAACGACGTTTATTTACATTCATGTACACGATTACAGTTCGGTTTAATGGATTCCACACATTAAACCGAATTCACCGCAGAGCTAGTGGTTGATTACGATCCGTTCCGGAACTCACATTAATAGATCTATCGGGTTGACAACTCTGCCGTGACCGGTCGCCCCGAGTCAAATGAAAAAGATAAATTGATATTCTGATATTTGTCTAGCTTTGATTATACCCTTATGCGTTAATATATTGCTCATAGGCATTGCAACCTTGTGAATCTGAAATACTGAACTTAGATATTTAATAAATAAACCCATGGGAAGAGGATTTGAGTCAAATGTTTTGGGAAGATACTTACACAAGAGAATTGACCCATGGACTTTTAAAATGGAAAATTTCCTGAATAATATGATTGAATTTGAAAAAAGACTCTCTAGTGAGAAGGCTTTTCCTAAAAGAAATTGTGGAGAAAATTTGCTTTTAGTTTTACATACGTGAACTCACAAAACATTGTGTTGATACTTGATTTGCGTATTTTTCAGGTATATGAGTTCGGCTTCTGGACTTTTGCATGCTGTGTGTTTAATGGATGCAATTAATAAAAAAACTATGTTTGGACAACTTTTAATACTATTTGGAACAACTTGTACTAAGATCGATAAAGGATCTGACAACTATGTTGTGGTTATGTTTAATTTTTAAACTTTAATGGTTATGTTTTAATTAAGTTTTAACATTCAAAATAATGAATGCATGGTCCACGAAATACTTATGGGTACCAACATCCGTCACCGCCACATTTGTATTTCCGGTGCGATGTTTTTGAGATTTGACAATAGTTTTCTCGTGAAACATATTTTGTGTACCATAGGGTAAAGGAACAATTCCTTCCTTGGACATCTTCTTACATTGAGAATCAACAAGGTTGTTTAAAATTTTGGAAACCATAGGGTAAAGGAACAATTCCTTCCTTGGACATCTTCTTACATTGAGAATCAACAAGGTATTTTAAAATTTTGGAAGATTCTTGAAATTCTGAAAGTTTTAAATTGCGTTCATATAAATTAGTGTTTGCTTTAAATAACTCAGTTTGAGTTTGTTGTCTAATTTCTCAATAACTATGTGGTATGGTATGAAATTAAATTCACTATTTTTTCTTTTAAAACATGAATTGAGACTTGGTTTTGTCAAGCTTCCATTTGAAACCTAGTTTTGTTTCTTAAAATCACCCGTAATTATCTTTAGAATGTTTATTCCTTCAATCAGACTCTTATTCTGATTTTGATAATGATTAATTTTTGCGATAGAACCCTTTGAGCAAATATGTTCATGTACCTCAGTTGACAAATGAGAATTTGTATTCTTTTCAGCATTTTTACCGATTTTTTCTTGATCATTAGATTTAGTATGTATACAATCCTCATTGGAATTGTAGTGGTACACTCCTCGGAACACATATCTATTCTTATCTGCTTCGTTGTTGTAAGGTCCTAACTTAGAGGCTTATGCATCAAACTAGTGTTTACGGGTATTGGGTAGTGTTTAACCATGAACAAGGGTTAAGGGTGGGCCTTAAAGCTTGGGCCATGAGGGCCGACAACCATAGCCTATCTTATATAATATTTTGTTCCTTTTTTTAGTAGAGTTGGTGGTTCCATTCTTGTTCTTGAATCATATAATCGTTAGATTTCACCTAACTAGATATTGATATTGAGGATATGCATATTTGAGGCTTACAATTGGTATTAAAGCTATTTAGCTCTTTCAAGGCTCGGGAGATATCAAGTGATTTATGTTTAAAGGTATACGTGTGATTATCTTTGTTTTTGGGCATTAAATTTTTTTGTTTCTTGTGATTTGCATGAATCGAAGTTGTGGAAATCACAAAGAACATATAAAAGGTTCTCATCAAAATATCATTGGTTCATCTTTGTCTGCTTCATACCCGGTTTGTGTACCGGCTTGATCTTCGGTAGTGTCCATATTTGAATTGTTAACAGATATGTTCTGAAAAGCATCAGACAACTCTCTATCGCTCATGCTGTTAGTAAAAAACAATAAAAACAACGAACTCCAAAAATCGTATATATAATATTTGGTTAGCATCACAATGATCACAAAAGTTATTTCATTTATTTCATGACTACTAATTTTAAGTATTTTCACAATACTTAATTAGCTTAAACCAGTGGCTCTGATACCACCTTCTGTCATAACCCCCGACCCTACCCTGGGCGGGAGCCGTGAGCATATGCAAGTGGTACCGGTGCTTATTAAAATTATGCAGCGGAATTTTCATCAAGACCGAGTGTCAGGAAAAATATCAGAGTTTAACATCTGTTGATTTGGTTTCATATCAATCGGACAGGGTATCGTACCAGTGATCCGGGTTAGTACGCTAGTGATCCGGGTTAGTACGCTAATTACGGAGCAGAGTTTTAGGGTTTAGGGGTTCGGATATTATAACAGTACTTTGAGAGAGAAAGAAAAGAAATGAACTCTTTGAAATGTCCAATTCTCGTCCATTTTATAGCTGAAGTTCAACCTCGTCGCATCGCGCGACCAGATTCCTCTTTCACCTCCACGTAACATGAAGGGGTAGACTAGGGCATAGGTGGCATGAGTCACCACGTAGGCATTCCACATGGTACCACGTGGTGCTATGTGTCTTCTGGCGAACAAGGAGGCGCCGCGTCATGCGAACGCACTTCCTTATCATCGTCGCGTAGCGTGACCAGACCCAAAACTGGGTTTTCTTGTTTTTGATGCTGGTTTCCGTCTGGCGCGTTTGGGGTCTCGATTATGATTTGTTATGGGGCATTTATGAGGATTGTTATATCTAAGTGACATTATTCATAAAGTTAATATCTTTAACCCGAATATAGTTATGCTAATTAAGTCACGCCAATATTAAACTTTTGCTTTTATATTTATTACGGTTCGGATCCGATTTTCAAAACGGGTTGGTTTTTCTAAGATCCTCTTTTGGTGGATGTTACATTCCCTCACAAGAGCCTGTTGATCCGCCAACAATACTATAGCTTATTCTCATTGTTTCTTTTTTTTTCCACCAACTCCTTCATGGAATCTTCTTCCATTGATTTGTGCGCGTCAACTTTGTTATCCAAACTACCTTTGCTTGGAGACTCAGTGGACCTCCTTTCTTTTCGATTTGTTTTTGTTGGCGTTACGTCTTTGTTGAGGTCGGACATAGGACTAGTGAAAGCATCGTCAGGTGTACTTGAGTGGTTGTTTCCAGAATTCGATGACTTTCTTCTCTTGTTAGATCGACTCTCAGGCGCTTCATCCATAAATGAGACCTTGCCCCATTTATCATGTTTTCTTAAAATCTTCTATGCATCGTGATTAAAACCGCCCAAATGTTTTTTTTAACCACTTAACACTTATTTCATCATATTAGATGTCCTATGGAGTTATTAAAACTGCCCAATTGTACTTTGTAGACGTCCTGTGGAGTTATTAAAATATAAATTAATGCAATTATAAACTAAAAGTAAATATAAATATTTTAATAAGCTATAGCAAAAAATAATTATTTTAATAAACTAAAATTTTAGGAACTTACAATAAAATAAATAGAAATTGTACCACTTGAATCCAATGGCCGTTGATAAAATTCATATGTTGATTCAAATGGGTCCATTTTGAATTTAGTTGATGAACAGGTGGAGTACTCCTGCCCACAAGTTTGTTGTAATGTTTCAGCACCACTTTCCAAAAACAACCCCTATTTTGATGATTTCCACTTTCTTGTTTTCAGAAATATGAACCCATGCTTTGCACAAAGTTGCTTCTTGCTTGTTTGTCGATGGTTGACGGTCCTTGTCCATGGTTGACGGTCTGCTTGTCCTTGGAATTTTCCTTTAGTGGAAAAATTGTCACAAGTTTCGACAACTTTGCCGCTATTTTAGGCTATTTTATATTTTTTTAGTCTATAAATCAAATTGTTTCTTATATTGTATGAACAAATAACATGAGTTTTCAAATAAAAAGATAATCATGTTTTGTGGGAAAAATGTGGCAAGCTACGACAACTTTGCCACATATTTTGATATTTTAGTTTTTAAATATGTTTATTTTTATGGTACTAACAATTCACAGCCAATGAGCCTTTAGCCTAGCTGTATCAAAGTGTTTGAAAATTTTTGTCTTTTCATATGAAAGAGGGTTCGAATCCCATTGACAAAAATTAAGCCATTCAATAAAAAAATAGTTTAAAAAATTGATAAATAATATAATTAAATTTTGTGGGAAAATCATTGCAAGTTGCCACAAATTTGCCACTGTTTTTATTTTTTTTAGTTTTATAAATTGCACTAACTAATAATAAAAGTTAATAATGAAAAAGAAACAAAGTTTTGTGGGAACCTTGTTGGAAACATAGTTAACTTTGCGATGAAATTGCAACAAATACAGGTTGGTGACTATCTTGTCGAAATATTGTGGGAAAATTTATGGTTTTTAATATTTGTCGGAAATTTGTCAAAAAGTTGGCACAACTATTCTACTGTTTTCAATTTTATTTGGTTTTACAAATTGCACTAACAAATAGGGTTAAGATATAATATGAAGTTTTTTTGACTAGGAATGCTAGAAAGTAATCTTGACCATCAATTGATTTAATTAAGGGCTAAGATTAAATGAGAGAAATTGAAGAGAAGAAAAGAGGCGCGTGAGTTTGTGTAAGGGCATTTTAGTCAATACAGGACAATAGTTTCTCTCTTCTCCAATTCCCCCCAATTTTTTAAACGTTAATAACTTTTTCATACGACATTATTTTTTTTTATAAAAGTTGCACAAAAAAAGGAGCCTTTTTTATCTTTAAAACTTGTATACTATTGCTGTATTTTTGAAAACCCAGTTGTATAAAACGCAATGGAAAAAAACCTAGTTGCTTAAAACGCAATAGACAAAAAACGTAAAAAAATGACTTTTTTTAAACGCAATGGCCAGAAAACACTTAAAAATGTCTTATTTGTAAAACGCAATGGCCAGAAAACACTTAAAAATGTCTTATTTCTAAAACGCAATAGCCTAAAAACCCAAACGAAACTGTACTTTCTAAAACGCAATGGACTGAAAACACATAAAAATGTGTTTACCTAAAACGCAATGGACTAAAATCTCTTCAAAAATGTGTTTTCCTAAAATGCAATGGCAAGAAAACACTTAAAATATCTTATTTCTAAAACGCAAAAGAATAAAAACACAAAAGAAATTGTACTTTCTAAAACACAATGGACTAAAAACGCATAAAAATGTGTTTACCTAAAACGCAATGGCCAGAAAACACTTAAAAATGTTTTATTTGTAAAACGCAATGGCTAGAAAACACTTAAAAATTTCTTATTTCTAAAACGCAATGGCCTAAAAACACAAAAGAAAGTGTATTTTCTGTTGATACACTTTGTGTGGACGCGACTCGGCTCGGTTCGACTCGGCTCGGTTCAACTTGGTTTCGACTCGGTTAGGTCCGGCTCAAGCCCGATGTCACGACATTCCTCCGTCGTGCGCCCCAGAGTTCGACACGCGAAGCACGGAGCGCCGCAAGCAATTCCCGTTTACACATCACCATGACATCATCATTGTGATGTCATGGTGATGTCACAACATTTGTCTCATGCTTGGAATTGGTGAAATTGTGAAAACAATTCAACAGAATCATATCTGGGCTTCAACTTCTACATTGGGCCGTAACTTATCAATTGGACTTTGACTATTCTTGGGCCAGATTACATATCGACGAAACAGAAAGAATGGATTAAATGTTTGACAAAACACTTTTGTTTCGTCACTTTGAATTGTGTTTCGCCGAGTTCCTTTTCAGTTTCGTCAAGTCTGTGTCTCTGTTTTAGTATAAATAGGTCTCATAGTTTATGTGTGAAACTCAGACGAGACGAGAGCTGAGACTTTGAGAGAGAGTCTGTAAACATTGTTTGTATATGTTTGTATCGTTCTCATCCCTAATCAATAGATATTGAATCTTTTGGTTACGCGTGTTCTTCTTTTACACTTTGTTTGGTTTGCACCGTCACGGGGATTCCGCACCCGTTACCGTGTTTGTGATAAACAAGGTTAGGTTTACGTTATCGATCCACCGGAAAAACGGGACCTACAATTGGTATCAGAGCCTTGGCTCTAATCCTTGTTTAAAACCAAATTAGTTTCGGTTTTTATCGAGTTGTTCTTGAAAAACCCATATATTTTCTGAAAAAGTAGCTAAAATCAGTGAAAACCTTGTTATTTTTCCAAAATTTTTATCAAAAACCTTGTTAAATTGATTGTTCTTGTGATACACCGGGTTTTTAGTAAAAGTTGTGTGCCTTTTCAGGTTTCGGAAAATTATACGGTGACCGGAAAATTCAAATCTTCATCGTGTTCTTCAGTACATTCAATGTGTTCTTCATTATTTCCACTTTTTGATCTCCTGAAAGGTTACTGTATGAGTTGTTGGTGTTTTTCAAAATTAAAATGAAAAAGGTTTATTGATTAAATATTGTGTACACATGCTGGTTGGTTACTGTGTATTTTGAAAAGGTCTGTGAATGGCAGACAAAGCATGGTGTAGGGTTGTAAAAGGATGTCTTCTGTCAGAGCATAGATAAGGCTTCTTTGAAAATTTTGGCTCAATTGTCAGAAGAGGATAAGGGTCACCAACTGTGTTTCGTCAAACAACAAAGATCAACCAGTTTCGTCGCCTAGTTCATCAAAAAAAAAAAAAAAACCTACCAGTTTCGTCGATCAACACACCTTATCCATTCAGTTTCAGTTTCGTCGACATTACATTCTGGCCATTGAAATCACATGACAATAGTTACTCCCATGTGCATTTGAAGATTATTGGACAAAGGATTGGTCCAATCAGATTTTCTATAAGTGGTGGTTAGTGATAAAGGTCCAATAACATTTTGGTCTAATTAAAAAAAAAAATATTAGGTGGAGTTGTTGGCTGCTCAAGTTATTATTGGGAAATGGCAAGGGTTATTGAATTTTGGGATATATGGTGAGCCTTGAATGCTTGCCATTTTTTTTTAACGGCCACTCACATATTATGGGCCAGGATTTATAGTGTTGGCAAACTAATTATGTCTTGGGCCTCTAATATTGAAAGAAATCAAATAATTCAAATTGGGCCAGGGGTACAAGTGAGCTGTATTTAAGAACTAGGATTTGAAGAGTGGGTACTGGTTTGGTGGTGTATCGAAAAGAAAGAGAACAGAAGCAATTGAGTAATTGGCAGCTAGGTCTTTATTTGTTTGGGTCACAAATTCTTGGACTCTAAGTTGATTTGGGTTTGGGCCTCATGAAAATTAGTTTAGATCAACAAAATTTGTTATAAGTTCAAATTGGGCCACAATACAATATTAGTTTTGTTGTGGGCTGTGGTTAAGAATTTGGATTATTAGAAGTTGGTGTTCGCGAAGCTTATCTGAACCGAGCTTCGATTTTCAAACACCAAATTCGTACGAGTTCGAGTGGGTGCCAGATTACCGATTGGGCCTTGTCGTTCATTTGGGCTTCGTATTTGGTGTTTTAAGTTATTATTTGTAAGCAACAATTCAATGTCGAGTTCGTTTCCGTTTCCACAATCAGCTCCTCCTCCGGTTTTCGATCCGAGTGCCTATTATCCGCCAGCGCATATGAGTGCTCAAGCTCAGGCTTATTCTGCACCTCATTTGAGTAGTCCTTATATTCCTGTTCCATCACAACCACAAGTCCAACCACAAACATTTGGAAGACCATTTGGTCCAAATGCCTATATTCCAAAACCATCTCAAGCTCAACCTCAAAAGGGCAACCAGAATCCTTTCAGAAATCAAACAAGTACATCCACGTCCAACTCAAATCAAACTGATGAAAGGTGTGACTGGTCTGTACAATGTGGAGGTGGAGATCAAGGAGGAACTGTGTTTTATGCTGAAATTGTCAAGAATGTCAATGATGGTGAATCTTCAGGAAAAGATGATAGTTCGGGATACAGTGGCAGTACTGATGAAGATGGGTCAGGTGTGAGTGATTACAGTTCAGAATCGAATTTGAATGAAAGAACTGATTCTGAAGCTGATAATTTGTCGGATGATGCCAAGGAGACAAAAAGTCAAAAATCTGACTTGATCAAGAAAGCCGATGTTACATCAGAAGAAATGGAGAAGATTCTCACTGAAGATGGATCTTTTCCTTGTCAAACTGCCTTTATGGCAAATGTCTCAGCCTCTACGAGTCAGGTAAAATCTGAAACTCCTAGCATATGTAGTGATTGTGCTAATATGAAACTTAAATGTGCTGAATTGAAACTTGCATCCGAAACGGTTCATAGTCACAATCAAAGTTTGGTTATTGAATTGTCTAAGTGCAAAGAGGCAAACATGGCGTTAACTCGAAACGAAAAGGATTTTAAATCTGTAATTGAAACCCTAAAGAAAAGTGTTTCCGAATTGAACAAAGTTGTTTATCATAAACAAGTTAGTATTAACGATTACATTAACATTGTTGAGGAAACCAAAAAGGAGTTAGCCATTGCCATATGCGAGCATGATGCTATCAAGCAAAAGTTGGAGAGTTATTCTAACTCCCGATTTGTGCTCGATCACATCATAGACGTTCAAAAACTGAAAGGAAATGTGAAAGGCATTGGGTATAAGTCGTGTCCGCCTCCTTTGAGACACAACTATACCAAAATGCCCGATGAAGAAGAAATGCCGCGTTTTGAGCCAACTGTACCTCTTGATTATGAGGAAGTTACAACTGGCTTAGGGTTCAAAACGGACAATTCATCGGAGGGCTCATCTGATAGAAAGGAAAAGTCATCATGTGCTTCAAATCAAAGTCCTCCAACCATTGAGGACTATGATTCTTCGGATGATGAATCAGATGTGAGTGATGAGGATAAATCTCTTAACGATAGAAAAGGAGTAGAAGTGCCTTTTGAGAATCACATTCTGTGTGATCCTCCTACTCCTGCTGTGCAATCAACTGGTGCTAAACAAGAGATAGATCCTATCACTGAGACAATGTCTACTGTTAAAAGTGATAAAGTGTTGTATACTTTGGTCGGTGATAGTAAAATTTATTCAGACAAATATTTTCCAATCAAAAACGTCAATCAATCCTTGATTGATAAAGTGTTTGAAGATAATACAACTAAGTTTTTGGGAAAAGCGATCCCGAGAGTTTCAGTAACTCAGTGTGATCCTATTCCAAAAGCTGAAGTTAGAAGAAAATTTGGAAATCAAAAATCACCGACAAAGCAACAACCAATTGCTTTTAAGGGTAAACAACAACAACGAGCTCCAAAGCCAAAGGCTAAGGTTGATTCTAAAGGAGCTCGTTACAAGAAGAAAACAAAAGACGTTAAGTTTGTAGCCTCCAAAGGTACTGATAAGGTGGAGACTTTTGAAAATAAATCAAATACCGATTTTGTACAAAAAGTCAACATTTTGAAACGTAATAGTGATAACAATTACACCCAACACACAAACGGGTGTGAAGCTAGTACCTCTGGATCTACAACTTCTACGTCAGGTCGTCGATCAGATTCTCCTAAGTTTGTTGAAAGGAGAACGTGTTTTAAATGTGGGAAGTTTGGGCACATCATTAAAGACTGCACAAACTCGCCCAAACCAAATTTTGTAGAAAGAACCCCTTCTGAACAAGGTCACTCACAACGTCGTCCTGTTTCTCCAAAACATGATAAAAGAACTGTTAAGGAACAAGAAACGAAACAACGACGTCATAACATCAAAGCTGTTGAAAAAGCTTTAAAATCTGAAGTCAAAACGGTTAAAAGGAAACCTAGTTTGTCACAACCATTAAAACCAGAAATTGTACATAATACACAATCTGGTAAACGGAAACAAGCTTGGAGACCTAAATCGGGTGAAAGTTCAGGGGGAGGTGCTGTATTTGAAAACCATCAGGAAATTGAAATTACATTTCTTGATTCTCAGGGGCAACCCAAGTCTATGAAGGCTTGGGTCCCCCTCTCCAACTAATCTCTGAGTGAGTGTGTAGGATGTTCCAGGAGGAACTTTCGATAGTCGTAAGATTGTTGATAGTGGAGCGTCCTTGCACAAGATAGGCGACAGAAGAAATTGTTGCCTTTGATGGAGAGAAAAAGAAAGGGGAAACAGAGTTATCTGTTGAAAGAAATTGATAACTTCGACAAAATGCAAATCATTTCAAAGTGTGATTGTTAAAGGCTTTGATCGGGTCCCAGGGGTAGATTCAAATCAAAATGTACGCACCTGCAGCACGTCTGAAGTTCACAATCGACAAGATGAATGTGCAGTGTACATTTTCTTCGCGGTGTGATTGAAGAAAATGTGTTTGTTGAATAAACCAACCGGGTGTGCGGATGCCTTAGCATGGATTGAACAACCGCATACTACTTCTCAAGAGAAAGACAAAGACCTTCGCTGGTGCAATGTGGAAGACCAGCCGGAACCAAAGGTTTCTGATCTTGTTGCTGTGAAGAGATTTCTCGGTAAATTGAAGTAGCTACAAGGAATCGACCTTGAAATCCACACCGGGTGGATATCCAGTTTGGCAGAGCACTCAAATTCCTGGCAATCCACGAAGTAGTTGGAGGATACGGTTTTAAATTTCTAATCTCTCCTATACTTGTCGATATTTAAGCTGCTTTATAAATTGTTATCCTCTCGTAGCACTCTTTGGCCAGACAATGTTGTCATGGTCCGCACCGCTTACCGACATGCCAACTGATTTTTCCAAAATTCGATAAATCATTTCTGATTTAAAATTAATTTTGGTAAACGGCATTGAGGTAAAACATGAGTTAAACCGACATCGGAAAATCGTTTTTGTAAATACCTTTGTGTTTTTTAAAATTTATGTTAGTTTGTTGATTTTAGGGGGAGTAAATCCAAAATTTGAAAAATCCAAAAACATCGAAAATTTTAAAAACACAAAAACAATAGAAAAACAAAAATGAGTTTCCTGGCGAGAAAAAGAGAATATGATAGTACATCAGTGGTCTGTCTAAACCTCTTTAAACCTTAAATGAAAAACGATAAGCAGCTCTATATAAGATGTATCGGTAGGCTCACAATCATTTTAAAGTGTGCAGGGTGATATAAATCCTTAAATCGACTGAAGACCAGGTGGGAACCGCACATTGGCATATGGTCTGAGTACCGAAATTTCGTTTGAGAGATTGCCGAGGTTCTGAGATATTCGGTCTTTATGCTGCTTATCATCTGGGTATCATGGTTGTATCTTTTACCGAAAAATAACGGGGACGTAAGTCTAGATCTTCCATGATACCATACATACGTGTACATATCGCATACGACCTCAATAAGTGATCAACAATCACATGTCCAAAAAAAATAAGTGATAATATATCACAAATTCTTTGCGGGAGTCAAGTTCGTCTCTTTGCTGTACGAAAGTACTGACCTGTTCACGGACTTGCTCCTGTGCCCTCATGCATATGAAAATCAAGTTCCTCATCAATAAGTGATTCTATCACATAGGGCTTGGTTTTCAAATCAAAATAAGTGAGTTTCTCACATCATATACGGTCAAACAGATGATAATCGGTATACTCACCGGTAAGATGAACCCTCATGCATACCTTGATACGGGAATGTGTCGTGTGTGGATAAACACCGGTCGGTAAGTATAAATCATACCTTAACGTATCCCCTCGCCATTATTACATCTGATAAGTTGAGCTTATGTGGACAACAATACCGATAATTGTTATAAGATGCTTATCTAAATGTTAACTAATTGAACAAAAAGAGCGTTTTGGCATGACCGTACACTGATATGATTCTCTTACCCTCGAAACTAGCAAAAAGAATGTCTGTAAATATTTATTTACTGCTTTCAGTTTCTACATCTTTGTACATATTTATTTATTGCTTTTCGTCTTTACATTTGAAAAATTCAAAATTCCAAAAAGATTTTAGGTGTGTTTTAATATAAACTTTATAAAATCCAAAAAGATTTTGCTTCTAGTTTATTTTTGATTGACTGATGTTGGAACTCGAGTCTATCCTACCCAAAATCCTGATTGTAAGCCGGAAAACAATTGCATCTTCATAAACTGTCGAAGTTAACAAGTTTTGAAAGTTAAAGGACTAAAATTGAACATTTTCTAAACTTTCAAACTGTTGTCGGTCGGTGTTTGATTGAGATTTGATCTCATATGTGTCATTTGTTTAATTTGTCTAAATTCCAAGCGGTTGTTCTCATTATGCGTTTAGCTTTCTTGCCTGTGCAGATGCTAAAGGAGAGGAGAACATGTTCGATGACAAGCTTTGGAAAGAAGACACGAAGTGGAGGCACTCAAAAGATAAACATGATCGAGTTGCCGCTGACCTCTCATCAACACCACAAGGATCTAAAGAATTGAAGTTCAAAAGATTCACAAGCATGACTCAATGGAGAGTTCATTCTAAGGGGGAGTTTGTTAACACACTTCCTAAATTAAATGGGGAGTTTGTTGATACACTTTCTGCTTACGACGCGTGAAGACTTTGAAGATCCTCCGACATGAAAGACACAGAAGACGAACCATCACGAGTAGCGTCCAAGGGGGAGTTTGTTGATACACTTTGTGTGGACGCGACTCGGCTCGGTTCGACTCGGCTCGGTTCAACTTGGTTTCAACTCGGTTAGGTCCGGCTCAAGCCCGATGTCACGACATTCCTCCGTCGTGCGCCCCAGAGTTCGACACGCGAAGCACGGAGCGCCGCAAGCAATTCCCGTTTACACATCACCATGACATCATCATTGTGATGTCATGGTGATGTCACAACATTTGTCTCATGCTTGGAATTGGTGAAATTGTGAAAACAATTCAACATAATCATATCTGGGCTTCAACTTCTACATTGGGCCGTAACTTATCAATTGGACTTTGACTATTCTTGGGCCAGATTACATATCGACGAAACAGAAAGAATGGATTAAATGTTTGACAAAACACTTTTGTTTCGTCACTTTGAATTGTGTTTCGCCGAGTTCCTTTTCAGTTTCGTCAAGTCTGTGTCTCTGTTTTAGTATAAATAGGTCTCATAGTTTCTGTGTGAAACTCAGACGAGACGAGAGCTGAGACTTTGAGAGAGAGTCTGTAAACATTGTTTGTATATGTTTGTATCGTTCTCATCCCTAATCAATAGATATTGAATCTTTTGGTTACGCGTGTTCTTCTTTTACACTTTGTTTGGTTTGCACCGTCACGGGGATTCCGCACCCGTTACCGTGTTTGTGATAAACAAGGTTAGGTTTACGTTATCGATCCACCGGAAAAATGGGACCTACAATTGGTATCAGAGCCTTGGCTCTAATCCTTGTTTAAAACCAAATTAGTTTCGGTTTTTATCGAGTTGTTCTTGAAAAACCCATATATTTTCTGAAAAAGTAGCTAAAATCAGTGAAAACCTTGTTATTTTGCCAATTTTTTTTATCAAAAACCTTGTTAAATTGATTGTTCTTGTGATACACCGGGTCTTTAGTAAAAGTTGTGTGCCTTTTCGGGTTTCGGAAAATTATACGGTGACCGGAAAATTCAAATCTTCATCGTGTTCTTCAGTACAAAAGAAAGTGTACTTTCTAAAACACAATTGACTAAAACGCATAAAAATGTGTTTTGCCTAAAACGCAATGGCCAGAAAACACTTAAAATATTTTATTTGTAAAACACAATAGCCAGAAAACACTTAAAATATGTTATTTCTAAAACGCAATGGCCTAAAAACACAAAAGAATGTGTACTTTTTAAAACACAATGAACTGAAAACGCACAAAAATGTGTTTACCTAAAACACAATGGACTAAAAACACTTCAAAAATGTGTTTTCCTAAATCGAAATGGCCAGAAAACATTTAAAAATGTCTTATTTCTAAAACGCAATTGCCTAAAAACACAAAAGAAAGTGTACTTTCTAAAACGCAATGGAATAAAAACACATAAAAATATGTTTTACCTAAAACGCAATGGCCATAAAACACTTAAAAATGTCTTATTTGTAAAACGCAATGGCCAGAAAACACTTAAAAATGTCTTATTTCTAAAACGCAATGGCCTAAAAACACAAAAGAAAGTGTACTTTCTAAAACGCAATGGACCCAAAACACATAAAAATGTGTTTACCTAAAACGCAATGAACTAAAAAGACTTCAAAAATGTGTTTTTCTAAAACGCAATGGCCAGAAAACACTTAAAAATGTCTTATTTGTAAAACGTAATGGCCTAAAAACATAAAAGAAAGTGTACTTTCTAAAACGCAATGGACTAAAAATGCATAAAAATGTGTTTTACCAAAAACGAAATGGCCATAAAACACTTAAAAATGTCTTATTTGTAAAACGCAATGGCTAGAAAACACTTAAAAATGTCTTATTTCTAAAAGGCAATGGCCTAAAAACACAAAAGAAAGTGTACTTTCTAAAACGCAATGGACTGAAAACACATAAAAATGTCTTTACCAAAAACGCAATGGACTAAAAACACTTCAAAATGTGTTTTCCTAAAACGCAATAGCCAGAAAACACTTAAATATGTCTTATTTCTAAAACGTAATGGCCTAAAAACACAAAAGAAAGTGTACTTTCTAAAACACAATGGACTAAAAACGCATAAATATGTCTTTTACCTAAAACGCAATGGCTAGAAAATACTTAAAAATGTTTTATTTGTAAAACGCAATGGCCAGAAAACACTTAAAAATGTCTTATTTCTAAAACGCAATGGCTTAAAAACACAAAAGAAAGTGTACTTTCTAAAACGAAATGAACTGAAAACATATAAAAATGTCTTATTTCTAAAACGCAATAGCCTAAAAACACTTAAAAATGTCGTATTTCTAAAACGCAATAGCCTAAAAACACAAAAGAAATTGTACTTTCTAAAACACAATGGACTAAAAACGCATAAAAATGTGTTTTACCTAAATCTCAATAGCCAGAAAACACTTAAAAATGTTTAATTTGTAAAACGCAATGGCTAGAAAACACTTAAAAATATTTGTTATTTCTAAAACGCAATGGCTTAAAAACACAAAAGAAAGTGTATTTTTTAAAACGCAATCAACTGTGTGTTTACCTAAAACACAATGCACTAAAAACACTTCAAAAACGTGTTTTCCTAAAGCGCAATGGCCAGAAAACATTTAAAAATGTCTTATTTCTAAAACGCAATGGCCTAAAAACACAAAAGAAAGTGTACTTTCTAAAACGCAATGGACTAAAAATGCATAAAAATGTGTTTTACCTAAAACGCAATTGCCATAAAACACTTAAAATGTCTTATTTGTAAAACACAATTGCCAGAAAACACCTAAAAATGTCTTATTTCAAAAACGCAATGGCCTAAAAACACAAAAGAAAGTGTACTTTCTAAAACGCAATGGACTGAAAACACATAAAAATGTCTTTACCAAAAACGCAATGGACTAAAAACACTTCAAAATGTGTTTTCCTAAAACGCAATGGCCAGAAAACATTTAGATATGTCTTTTTTCTAAAACGCAATGGCCAAAAACACAAAAAAAGTGTACTTTCTAAAACACAATGGACTAAAAACGCATAAATATGTGTTTTACCTAAAACGCAATGGCCAGAAAACACTTAAAAATGTTTTATTTGTAAAACGCAATGGCCAGAAAATACTTAAAAATGTCTTATTTCTAAAACGCAATGACCTAAAAACACAAAAGAAAGTGTACTTTCTAAAACGCAATGAACTGAAAACACATAAAATGTCTTATTTCTAAAACGCAATAGCCTAAAAACACTTAAATATGTCTTATTTCTAAAACGCAATGGCCTAAAAACATAAAAGAAAGTGTACTTTCTAAAACACAATGGACTAAAAACGCATAAATATGTGTTTTACCTAAAACGCAATGGCCAGAATAAACTTAAAAATGTTTTATTTGTAAAACGCAATGGCCAGAAAACACATAAAAATGACTTATTTCTTAAAAACAATGGCCTAAAAACACAAAAGAAATTGTACTTTCTAAAACGCAATGAACTGAAAACACATAAAAATGTCTTATTTCTAAAACGCAATAGCCTAAAAACACTTAAAAATGTCTTATTTCTAAAACGCAATCGCCTATAAAAACAAAAGAAAGTGTACTTTCTAAAACACAATGGACTAAAAACGCAAAAAAATGTGTTTTGCCTAAAACTCAATGGCCAGAAAACACTTAAAAATGTTTAATTTGTAAAACGCAATGGCCTTAAAACACTTAAAAATATTTGTTATTTCTAAAACGCAATGGCTTAAAAACACAAAAGAAAGTGTATTTTTTAAAACGCAATCAACTGGAAACACATAAAATGTGTTTACCTAAAACACAATGGACTAAAAACACTTCAAAAATGTGTTTTCCAAAAATGCAATGGCCAGAAAACATTTAAAAATGTCTTATGTCTAAAATGCAATGGCCAAAAAACACAAAAGAAAATGTACTTTCTAAAACGCAATGGATTAAAAAACCAATAAAAATGTGTTTTACCTAAAACGCAATGGCCATAAAATACTTAAAAATGTCTTACTTGTAAACGAAATGGCTAGAAAACACTTAAAAATGTCTTATTTCTAAAACGCAATGGCCTAAAAACACAAAAGAAAGTGTACTTTTAAAACGCAATAGACTGAAAACACACAAAAGACTTCAAAAATGTGTTTTTCTAAAACGCAATAGTTAGAAAACACTTAAAAATGTCTTATTTGTAAAACGCAATGGACTAAAAACACAAAGAAAGTGTACTTTCTAAAACGCAATAGACTAAAAACGCATAAAAATGTGTTATACCTAAAACGCAATGGCTAGAAAACACTTAAAAATGTCTTATTTGTAAACGAAATAGCCAGAAAACACTTAAAAATGTCTTATTTCTAAAACGCAATGGCCTAAAAACACAAAAGAAAGTGTACTTTCTAAAACGCAATGGACTCAAAACACATAAAAATGTGTTTACCTAAAACGCAATGAACTAAAAAGACTTCAAAAATGTGTTTTTCTAATACGCAATGGCCAGAAAACACTTAAAAATGTCTTATTTGTAAAACGCAATGGCGTAAAAACACAAAAGAAAGTGTACTTTCTAAAACGCAATGGACTAAAAATGCATAAAAATGTGTTTTACCTAAAACGCAATGGCCATAAAACACTTAAAAATGTGTTATTTGTAAAACGCAATGGCCAGAAAACACTTAAAAATGTCTTATTTCTAAAACGCAATGGCCTAAAAACACAAAAGAAAGTGTACTTTCTAAAACGCAATAGACTGAAAAACCATAAAAATGTCTTAACCGACAACGCAATGGACTAAAAACACTTCAAAATGTGTTTTCCTAAAATGCAATGAACTGAAAACACATAAAAATGTCTTATTTCTAAAACGCAAGAGCCTAAAAACACTTAAAAATGTCTTATTTCAAAAACGCAATAGCCTAAAAACACAAAAGAAAGTGTACTTTCTAAAACACAATGGACTAAAAACGCATAAAAATGTGTTTTACCTGAAACTCAATGGCCAGAAAACACTTAAAAATGTTTAATTTGTAACACGCAATGCCCAGAAAACACTTAAAAATATTTGTTATTTCTAAAATGCAATGGCTTAAAAACACAAAAGAAAGTGTATTTTTTAAAAGGCAATCAACTGAAAACACATAAAATGTGTTTACCTAAAACACAATGGACTAAAAACATTTCAAAATTGTGTTTTCCTAAAACGCAATAGCCAGAAAATATTTAAAAATATCTTATTTCTAAAACGCAATGGCCTAAAAACACAAAATAAAGTGTACTTTTTAAAACGCAATGGATTAAAAACCAATAAAAATGTGTTTTACCTAGAACGCAATGGCCATAAAACACTTAAAAATGTCTTATTTGTAAACGAAATGGCTAGAAAACACTTAAAAATGTCTTATTTCTAAAACGCAATGGCCTAAAAACACAAAATAAAGTGTACTTTTAAAACGCAATAGACTGAAAACACACAAAAATGTGTTTACCTAAAACGCAATGGACTAAAAAGACTTCAAAAATGTGTTTTTCTAAAACGCAATAGTCAGAAAACACTTAAAAATGTCTTATTTGTAAAACGCAATGGCCTAAAAACACAAAAAAGTGTACTTTCTAAAACGCAATACACTAAAAACGCATAAAATGTGTTTTACCTAAAACGCAATGGCTAGAAAACACTTAAAAATGTCTTATTTGTAAACGAAATTGCTAGAAAACACTTAAAATGTCTTATTTCTAAAACGCAATTGCCTAAAAACACAAAAGAAAGTGTATTTTCTAAAACGCAATGGACTGAAAACACATAAAAATGTGTTTACCTAAAACGCAATGAACTAAAAAGACTTCAAAAATGTGTTTTTCTAAAACGCAATGGCAAGAAAACACTTTAAAATGTCTTATTTGTAAAACGCAATGGCCTAAAAATACAAAAGAAAGTGTATTTTCTAAAACGCAATGGACTAAAAACGCATAAAAATGTGTTTTACCTTAAAGGCAATGGCCAGAAAACACATAAAAATGTCTTATTTGGAAAACGCAATGGCAAGAAAACACTTAAAAATGTCTTATTTGTAAAACGCAATGGCCTAAAAACATAAAAGAAAGTGTACTTTCTAAAATGCAAAGGACTGAAAATAAAAAAAAATGTTTTTACCTAAAACGCAATGGACTAAAAACACTTAAAAAATGTGTTTTCATAAAACGCAATGGCCAGAAAACACTTAAAATTTTCTTATTTCTAAAACGCAATGGCCTGAAAACACAAAAGAAAGGTTAATTTCTAAAACACAATGGACTAAAAACGCATAAAAATGTGTTTTACCTAAAACGGTATGGCCAGAAAACACTCAAAAATGTCTTATTTGTAAAACGCGATCGCTAGAAAACAATTAAAAATGTCTTATTTATAAAACGCAATGGCCTAAAAACACAAAAAAATGTATTTTATAAAACGCAATGGACTGAAAACACATAAAAATGTGTTTACCTAAAACGCAATAGACTAAAAACACTTCAAAAATTTGTTTTCCTAAAACCCAATTGGCAGAAAACAATTTAAAATGTCTTATTTCTAAAACGCAATGGCCTAAAAACACAAAAGAAAGTGTACTTTCAAAAACACAATGGACTAAAAACGCATAAAAATGTGTTTTTCCTGACACACAATGGCCAGAAAACACTTAAAAATCTCTTATTTGTAAAACGTAATGGCCAGAAAACACATGAAAATGTCTTACTTCTAAAACGCAATGCCCTAAAAACACAAAAGAAAGTGTACTTTCTAAAACGCAATGGACTGAAAACACATAAAAATGTCTTTACCAAAAACTCAATGGACTAAAAACACTTCAAAAATGTGTTTTCCTAAAACGCAATGGCCAGAAAACACTTAAAAATGTCTTATTTCTAAAACACAAGGGCCTAAAAACACAAAAGAAAGTGTACTTTCTAAAACACAATGGACTAAAAACACATAAAGATGTGTTTTATCTAAAACGCAATGGCCAGAAAACACTTAAAAATGTCTTATTTGTAAAACGCAATGGCCAGAAAACACTTAAAAATGTCTTATTTTTAAAACGCAATGGCCTAAAAACACAAAAGAAAGTGTATTTTCTAAAACGCAGTGGACTGAAAACACATAAAAATGTGTTTACCTTCAATGCAATGGACTAAAAACGCTTCAAAAATGTGACTTTTTTTTTTAAAACGCAATGGCCAGAAAACACATAAAACTGTGTTATTTTTAAAACGCAATGGACACATAAACTGTCGGTGAATTGTCTGAAGCAGGATGTAGGAGATTAAAAACTGTCTACGAATTTTTTCTTCGAAATGAGCCAATTTCTGGAAAATTAATTTTTCTGATGCATTTTTATTAAATCAATTTTCTGATGCATTTTTATTTTTGTCTGAACTAGCTCGACCCCAGCCAGGGGCTCTGCCCCATGGAACCCGCCAGGGGCTGCCGCCCCTTGGACCTTGCTCTCAGGGGATCTGCCCCCGGACCCCGCCAAGATAGTAAAACGCAATAACTCAATTCAAAAACCCTGATCGTCAAAATGAAAAAATTTCTTACATAGATCGAAGCCGATTTCTTGAACGATTGATGAAATTTGAATGTTAGAAACCCTTATCAGCGATCGAATTGAACGAATCGAGTGATTCGCTTCAAAATCACAGGAAAAAATGATATATTGTATGAAATTAGACTGGGTTTCTTCAAAAAAGCTAAAGAACACGTTGATCGGGTGTTTGAATAATTGATTGGTGACAAAAAACGCACTATAATGTAGTGATTATTGAGATAGAAAGTGAAGAAATGGTTGAAGATGGTGGGTTTTGAAAATGGCGGGTTTTGAAAATGGTGGGTTTGAAGTTACAGAGAGAAGAAGAAGTGAGAAGATTGGGTGAAATTGACTAAAATACCCTTCCTCTTTATTTTAAATTTTTCCACACGTCTTAATCCTATTGCTTCCTATCTTTCCTAGCCAAAATAAACTTTCTATTTGATACTCACCCCTAACTAATAATAAAAGTTAATAATTGAAAAAAACAAAGTTTTATGGGAACATTGTTGGAAACATAGTTAACTTTGCTACAAAATTGCCATAAATATAGGTTTGGTAACTATCTTGTCCAAAAATTGTGGGGAAATTTATGGTTTTTAATATTTGTCTATAATTCAAAATTAAGTTGTGGGAAATTTGACAAAAAGTTTTGTATTAAAGAACCATTTTTCTAGTAGTATATTAAATGGCTTAAAAAATCAATAGTAGCTTTCTGGTTCAATAGCTTTAAAATTTATCTAGTGTTTATTTTTTGGCAACTACATTAAACATGACTTATTATATTAAATGGCCTAAATGGCCTAACATAACCAGTTCTTATTAAATAGTCTAAAGGATAAAACCAACAGTTAAAATTTCCAAATGATAACAATGGCCATGGCCCATGGGTAGCTTAAAATATATATAGAAAATTAGAAACAACAATGAAGATATTAAAACCGGCATATGTAATAAAGATACCTTGAGCAATTTAAGATGTTTCACTACCTTCATCAACCGTTTCATCAATAATAATTGTGGGTTGTTCCATCACCAATTCTTTCATACATGTGACATAATAGAAAAGAACATATTAAAACAACATATGTATAAAAGCCCATCTCCGACATATAAACACTCCTCTTGACACGCGAACAATGACATGCGCATATTTTATGACATTTAAAATCGTATGTCAAGAAAAAAATGTCATAGTTTACAAAACTTAATAAATCTATGACATTCTTTTTTGTGTGTCATGTTTTAGCATCATTAAAAAAACAAGATTTATCTTGACACGCAAACAATGACACACTCATTTTATGACATTCGAAAGTGACTGTCAAGAAAAAAATGTCATGGTTGTACAAAATTCAATATATTTATAACACAATTTTTTTGTATGTCGTCCTTTTAGCGTCATAAAAAACAAGACACTACAAGAAAACTGGGTTTTTAGTACGCACAAAAGCGTCCTAAAATGCTATTTTATAGGACCTTTCATTTAATAGGACCAACGTTAAAAGCGTTTTATTTAAAGGGGTCGTAATAAGTCCCGGAACTAAAAAAGCGTCCTAACATCTCAAATAAGATTATGAAACCAATTTTATGGTCGCGTAATATGTCTTTGAACAACCAAAATAGTGTCCTAATAAAAACCTATTAGGACACTTTTACGATGTTCTAAGATGTGCTTACATACTTTTAATCTTTTAATACATTTACAAGCGTCCTTTGAAATTAATTGATAGGACCCTTATGATGTAACATTATAGCTAATTTAGTACCAAGAAAAGTGTCCTAATATACCAAATAAGATTATGAAACCAATTTTATGGTCGCATAATATGTCTACAGACAACTCAAATAGCGCCCTAAAAAGAACATACTAGGACACTTTTACAATGTTCTAATATGTGATCACCGACTTTTAATCTTTTGATACACATACAAGGGTTCTTAAAAATTAATTTGTAGGACCATTATAATGTAACGTTATAGCTACTTTAATATCAAGAAAATGGTCCTAATATCCCAAATAAGATTATAAAACCAATTTTATAAACAGACATCAACAAAAAACATCCTAATAGTTATTGTATAACATCAACTAATGAAAGAAATAAAACTCCATTATATTTCAAATATTCATGTTCATAACAAAAACACTAACCATAAATAAGTTATAACATTATCTAATATAAAGTCTTAACATTTAACAAAGAAATTAAAAGCAATTAAAGAAATAAGAAGCATAAAATCTTGAGTCATCATGTGTCCTCAATCCTCATGGACTACCTACAAATAAACCATCCATGTATAAGCATTAAGTTCCATGATATTAAAATTATTTGTATCACAAGTTTAACAAATACATATCGAGATGAATGGATAGGGCCATGCAATGGATGCACCAATACAATCTTGAATTGTTGAAAATAAACCGTATGGTCTTACCAAGTTTTCATCTTTTTTTATTGGTACTTGAACGTTTACCTCACACCATTCTGGTCCAATCTCTGTACCCCCAACTAAATTATTTGGGTCCAAGCTCTGGACCCTTCCTCTTGCTACAGTCTCGGTAGAGTTTAGAATGCTTTTGAGGAAAACTTTATCTCCTACCTAGATTTTAGTTTTCAACAAATATTTATTAAACTCTAGTCATAATAGTGCAAAAAAAATCATTTTACAAAAAAATTAATAAAGTTTTACACCAGCAGGCTAACATTTTTATAGAAAAACTATGGAAAATTGGTTTTTAATAATCCCACGTTTACTATTTTGTACACAATAATCCCACCTTAACTATTGGTACATAATAATCCCACGTTTTTAAAATATTTTTCCAATGGTCCCAGTTAACTTAAAACTAACCATTGTTAGTTTTATCCCACATGTCATCCCAGTCAGCATCCTAGTCACCATTTATTTTTTTAACTAAAAAACCCTATTTAACTTAACACCATATGTTGGTGCCCTAATCAAAATGAACCCTAATCGCAACACCATCAACAGCGAACCTAATCGCCCCACCCCTAAAAGGAAAATATAGACGGTCACCAAAAAAAACTGTAGGTCCCGAAATCTGAGGATCGATAACAAAAACCGAATCCTTGTTTATAACAAACAATGTCACGGGTGCGGAATCCCCGTAACTATGCCAAATCAAACACAGTAAATAACAAAACACGATATAACCAATGAAATGCAATCTATTGATTAAATGGGATGAGAACCAAGAACAACTGATACACACACAGTTTGACAGAATAACTTTCAGGGTATGCTCTCATCTGGTTTCTAAGTGAAACCAGAGAGTGTTTATATAGCAACCTGGGCCAAACATCGACGAAACCAAAGGTGGGTCAACGAAACAACATTTGGGCCAGACATTGGGCCTGAAGCAGCCCAACAGTCGACGAAACAAGGGTGTTTCGTCGCTGATGTCGACGAAACAAACTGAAATGAACACTTGGCCGTTTCGTCGTGAGGTCTTCGACGAAACACTTTGTTTCGTCAAGGGCTGCAAAAGTTGTGTTGTTTGCTGTAAACAGACAGCAAACAACAGCAACATATAAAACACTTATATAAAGACAATAATACTCTTACATGCAACATGCATTGTTCGTATAGCATTACATATCAAATAGAGACAAATAAGTCGGACACAAGCGGATAGGAGGATATCCGACTTGTTCGACGGCAAATACAGACTCCATAAACATTAAAAGACCGTACAAAATACAACGATACTAAAGACTAGTTACAGACACAAAAAGGTGCACCAACAAACTCCCCCTTGTCTGTTACTCGTCTTCGGTCTTCCAATCTTCAATCTTCAGTGTTGTGCGGACCACGAACTGCCCGCATGGATTCCTCGATAGTAGCAGAAGCAAGCGACGCCCCGGAATCACAACGCTTGATGCGTGTCCTTGTCTTCATAGAAAATGTCATGCCGATATAATTTGTCAATGTCGGCGGCAGACATGTTGACGATCCACATTGGATCCAACATACGGAAATTCTCGCGATCATCTTTAAACACGATCACGGCTTCATGAGTGTCTGAGTCGTAGCACCATAACGCCATTTCATCAAGAAAGTTCTGCGGCATCAGCATTAATGGAATTTTATCTACGAATTTCGCTGGCTGATATAGAAGCTTGTAGCGCCCCGTATTCGTTGCTGGATCTAGCGTAAACATGATCTGTTGATAGATAGGGAACTGCGGCTTGTATGATTCATCTTTCCAGCCTGACTTTTTGTTGAACTTTATCCTTTTCTCGAACAGTGTAGCTCCTTCAAAGTTTGAGCGATTGTGGAGCTTAAGCTTTGTCAGAGCTACAACATCGTAAAACGGCAAGGATAATATGCTCAGCAGCGAACTGAAATACTGGATACCGAATTCCCTTTTGATGGCGATGCAATGAATTTCCTTGACGAACATCCAACAGAGAATTCTTCCACTCGGCTTCACCTTTTCAAACTGTAAGTAGTCGACTTGAGCGACGTCTGGCACAGGTTTGGAAACCTTGGATAAGAACTGTTGTCGCCACGCGGAGAACGCATCTGTGGCATTTTCAGAAGTATCACGGTTCTTTAAATGCTCATCAATGACTTCCACATTCTCTTTTAGCCATTCTTCATCGAAAGGGGGGAATTCAGTCCCGTCTTGTCGAACATATGAAGATTTCTTCTCATTTCCTTCAAAAATGATTTCTTCAATATTTTCAACATTGGTTGTTTCAGGCTCAGTTGGCATCTTATCAATTTCAGCGTCATCAATCTCTCTCATAGCATGTAGAGCAAGCAATTGCTCATGTGAAAGATCTTCGATAATTTCTCCTTCTTCAAGTAATTCCCCAGTGACTGGATGAATAGCCTGCAATGCTAGATCAGCACTGCTAGGAACAGAAGATGTACCTTCAATCTGTTGAACTGTTCCAGAAGAGATTCCTTGAGAAGATTCGATCGCTGGCGGCTGAACAACAACGATTGCAGAAGATGTAGCGGCTGGCTGCTGCTGTGATGTAGTAGAAGGATCAGGATTCCCTTGATCTTCCGGATCGTCGTCCCTTTTCTTCATAACTTCTTGTTGCTTACATCGATCATCCCACAGCGTAGCAACCCAGTTTCTAAGAAACTCATAGCCTGCAGTTATCTTCTTAACTCCATCAACTATCGTAGTGTTACGAGTCTCGTACCATTCCTTCATAAAGTCACATCTTCCTTTAAGATCCTCAGCCAACTTCTGAAGTATAGAGTGGTTTTGCTCTCTCGTTTCTTCTTTAGCTTTCAAGCGTTCGTTTTTTGCTTTCAATTTATCAATTTCTGCTTGCTGTCGAGTGATCACATTTTGGTGTTGATCAATAGTGGACTTCAACTTATTTATTTCCACCTGTTGACTGACCTGATCATTCTTCGTGATCTTGATAAAATCAGTTTGCCTTTGAATGCGATCTGCAGCCGCTTCAAGTTGAGAGAATAGGAAGTTGTTCTTCTCGTCTTGAGAATATTCTGAGAACATCCTTTGGCGTTCAGAACTAGGCTGAGAAGTAGTAGCTCTAATTGCAGCAGCCATAGATATTTAAGGAACAGCCTGAGGGGTTACTGTTGAAGTTTCAACAGCTGAAGATACCACAGGAGTTTCAGCAGCTGAAGATACCACAGGAGTTTCAGCAGCTGAAGATACCACAGGAGTTTCTTGAACAGGCTCTTGAGGAACAGATTGCCTAGCAGAGGTACTCAAGTATCTTCTTGATTTCTTCTTTTGACTTTCAGCAGCTTTCTCAGCTTTCCTTTTCTTTAAACGTTCTGCTTCAGTAACCTCTGGAACGTATTCAAGATCATCTTCCTGTCTAATCCTCCTGTATCTTTTAACACCACGTTCATCGAGATACATTTCGTATCCAGGCTCGATTAGATGATCATCCGAATCAGAATCAGACTCGTCATCGCCACCTGCTGATGTACCACCAGCTGTACCAGCACTAGATGCACCAATGGCACCTGTATCACCACCATCATCACCATCACCATCACCTTCACTATCACTCTCCGACATGTCAGAATAAACTGGATCTGGACCAAACTTTTTAACCATTTTTCTCTTCAACTCCGGCTTTTCATTATCAGATTGGCTGTCATCATGACACCATTTATCATCAGCTGGAGCAATATAATCAGGATTTCCTAGCACACCGATCCACTTCCTTGGAGGATCGCTTTCTTTGTATCTTTTGGCTGCAAGGTTCTCGATTATCCTTAATGAGTTGAAGTTCATTGCTTCTATCTTCAGAATGTCGTTGTCGGCTTTAGGAAGACCAGGATGTTGAACATTCATGATCATTTGAAGAAACCGCGGATACATCCAGAACTTGTTCCCGGTTATTCTACTTCCAGTCCTTGTCATATTTTCCTTCATATTGGCGAATATGAACTTTGAGATGCTAAATAGTTTGTTCAGCACCAACGCCGCCATGAAATCAACTAGATCATTTCCATCCATATCGTATCCAGCACGTCTATTGCTAAGACACTGAATGAGAATGTGTAATAGGAACTTGTAGTGTAACGGCAGATCACCCTTGTTGATTTGTTTGTTGAAGATGTCTCCCGTACACTTCATTCGTAACAAGCAGCCTCTCGTACACATGATAGGTATAGAATATGGAGCATCCGGATGGTCTTGTAGTTGTAAAACCTCGTTCATGATATCCGAAGAGACAATAACATCCATATCATTTACACGACCCTGAATAACTTCTTTTCCTTCTAGTTGCACAACACTTGCTGAATCCCAGAAAGCTTTGATAAGAGATTTGTAAACAGGCGTCGAGAAAGTAACAGCATAATTGATCTGTGACTCCCTAATCCATTTCGTGATATCTTTCAATCCAGCGAGGTTTTCTTCTGGATCCAGATAAGAGATTTGATTATGACGCTTTTCAGACATAGTCTCCTCTTCCGACTTGTTTTCCTTCTTAGTCGGTTTCTTACGTTTTCCTTCTTTCGGTGCCATCTGTATATGAAAATGTCCACAATAAGTCTTAATTGTATAACATGTGTATTGGACATGTATATGTGCAAGTTAAACATTAAATTGACATTTAACACAATAATTACAAGTATTCTGTTACAATGCACCAAACTGAAAAATTTGCTAAGGCATGGACGACGAAACGAGGAGTCTACGACGAAACGCAATGATGTGCGACGAAACAGAGTTGACCGTTGACCAGTTCGTTTCGTCGACAGTACCTCGACGAAACGGATCCATCTCAAAGGGCGTTTCGTCGCTTGTTTGTTTCGTCGTGAAGGGCGTTTCGTCGTGAAGGGGGTTTTCGATGAAACATATCCATTACGTTGTTTGAACAGTTAGGGTTTCTCCGTTTCGTCCTTTTTTGGGGGTTTGCTAAACAGGTGAGTTTCGCCGTATGATGTTTAATCAATGATCCATAAACACACAAGCCAACAATTTGACACTTATGTTAAACCTAGACAAACAGAAAACGACCTTAGATTCAACTTAGACATGGGTTTTTGACTGAAACCCACAACCCGGTTAAACATTCAAACAATTTTCAATCCCCTGTATTTGAGCCCAGAAACCCAATCCAAATCAAAGTTCAAATCAACATACAAGTCCTAGATTTATCAGTTTTATCAAGTACACAAACAATGAACAAGGATTTATACGCATAAATCAAACAAAACGGGGTGTCCAAGGGTTTGTCGAACAATCGGACAAACATACAGGGTTACTAAAGACTCAAATCATGAAGATAGGCATTTTGTATACCTTAAATGTTTGATAAAAATGGTAAAGAAAGTGAAAGGTTTTGAGGGTTTGTAGTCGGTGAAAAGAGGGTATGGATATGGAGTGTGGGAGAAGATACACAGTGAAGTGGGTTTGAAAAAGTGACATAACTGATTGACCTGGGACCCCTTTTATACACCGACTTACCTCGGTGAAACACTCATCTCGACGAAACGGAATGTGGGCTCGATGAAACGAAATGTTGGGCTGGACTTGGGCCGTAAAATTTAGCCCACGATGAAACGAACTGGCCATTTGCGTTTCGTCATAACTTCGACGAAACGAGGTGTTTCGTTGATTACCAAAACAAGTTTGACCAAGTAGAAACCTTTGACTTTGACCAGCCTTGTTTCGTCGATACAATTTTGTTTCGTCGACCATAAAGTGTTTCATCGACACCAATTTTTAAAAACACTAAGGAATGAAAATTTTGCACACTGAACAGATTTTGATTAATTGAACACATTTCCATTTTGATTGGGTTTTCAAATGCAAGGACGTTTTATGAAGTAGGTTTCAGGCTTCCGGCAGAAAACTTCGAGATACCAACCATCGGCTAATCAAAACAAGTTTTACAACTTACACTACAACACAAATTAAAGTACGTTAAACTAACTAAAGACAATAACATAAAGAATTTGTACAGTGAACAATCTTTTTGCGAGTTTCAAGGTAAGAGAATCATTACCAGCTTACGGTCCTTGTCAAAACGGTTTCTGATTTCTGTTTAAAGCTTTAGATAAGTATTCTACCACAATTATCGGTATTGTTGTCCACCTAAGCTCAACTTATCAGATGTAATCATAATTAGGAGATATGATTTACGGTAAGAGTTATACTTACTTGTCGGTGTTCATCCACTCACGACACATTCCCGTATCAAGGTATGCATGAGAGTTCATCTTACCGGTGAGTATACTGCTTATCATCCGTTTGACCGTATAAATGAATGTGAGAAACTCACTTATTTTGTTTGAAAAACAATCCCTATGTTATAGAATCACTTATTGATGAGGAACTTGATTTTCAGATGCATGAAGGGCACAAGAGCAAGTCCGTGAACAGGTCAGTACTTTCGTACAGCAAAGAGACAAATTTGACTCCCGGATAAATGTGATATATTATCACTTGTTTGATTGGACATGTGATTGTTGATCACTTATTGAGGTCGAATGCAATATGTACACGCATGTATAGTATCATGGAAGATCTAGACTTCGTCTCCGTTATCTTTTAGTAAAAGATACAACCATGATACCCAGATGATAAGACAGCATAAAGACCGAATATCTCAGAACCTCGGCAATCAATCAAACGAAATTTTGGTACCAAGACCATATGCCAATGAATGGTTCCCAACTGACTTGAAGTCTGTTAGGTTTATATCATCCTGCACATTTTAGTCTGATTGTGAGCCTACCGATACATCGTTAGTAAAGCTACTTATCATTTTTCAATTTTTCTTTTTCTTTTGACCATATTGACAGACCACACCAGTGTATATCATCACTTTCCCTTCTTTTCTCCAAGAAACTCATTTTTTATTTTCTATTGTTTTTTAATTTTTCATTTTTCAAACATAAAGACAGAAAGTAAACGACATATTTTTGGATTTTTGAATTTTCACATGTTTTTGTATTTTCTGAAATTTCTCCCCCTAAAATGCGAAAAGATAAGTAAACGTAAAATCCTTTTGGATTTTTGACGCTTAAGAAAATATTTACAAAAAAAATGATCAGCCGACAGAAGTTTACTCTAGTTTCACCTTAATACCATTGACCAATAAAAGATAGTCAAAACGAGATTTGTCAAAAGCTTTTGTAAACAGATCAGCACGCTGTTCATTAGTGTGGATTTTAACAACATCGATTAATCTTTTGTTAAAACATTCACGTATGAAGTGATACTTAATTTCGATGTGCTTGGTCTTGGAGTGTTAGACAAGATTTCTAGTGAAAGATAAAGCAGCATTATTATCAACAAAAATAGAGGTAGATATGAATTCAAAACCGTAGTCGCGCATTTGCTGCTGGATCCATAGAACCTGAGAGTAACAACTTGAGGCAGCAATGTATTCAGCTTCACAAGTTGATGTAGCAACACAAGTTTGCTTCTTGCACTGCCACGTGACTAAGCGACTTCATAAGAATTGACATCCAGCCGTTGTGGATTTCCCATCTATTTTGCATCCGCCGAAATTTGAATCACTAAAAGCAACCAATTCAAAACTATCATCCTTAGGGTACCAGAGACCGATGCCCGGGCAACCCTTCAGATAGCGAAAAATCCTTTTAACAGCTCCAAGATGAGATGCTTTTGGGTTGGCTTGATATCTTGCAAGCATGCACGTTGGATACATGATGTCAGGCCTCGATGCTGTGAGATACATGAGAGATCTGATCATAGCTCGATAATAAGAAGAGTTGACACTTTCACCCTTCAAGTCCAGAGTAATCCCGTGATTAGTCGGAAGTGGGGTACCAATGGGCGTTGCGTCAGACATCTGGAATCGGCTCAAGATGTCACCAACATATTTAGTCTGATGGATAAATATCCCAGACTCAATTTGTTGAACTTGGAGGCCCAAAAAGAAATTCATCTCTCCCATTGCGCTCATTTCAAACTTTTCCTGCATAACATGTTCAAATTGCCTGCACAAAGTATCGTTAGTAGAACCAAAAATGATATCATCAACGTATACCTGTACCAACAAAAGATCTCCATCCTGTTCCTTGATGAAAAGAGTACAGTCGATAAGACCTCGGCGAAAACCGTTCTCCAGTAGATAAGTAGATGAAGTTTCATACCAAGCCCTTGGTGCTTGATGTAACCCGTAGAGAGCTTTGTTGAGCAACCAAACCCGATCGGGATGGATAGGATCTTCGAAACCTGGAGTTTGTTCGACATACACCTCTTCTTCAACAATACCATGTAAGAATGCGCTTTTGACGTCCATCTGATAGACTTTGAATCCTTTAAAAGAAGCATAAGCTAGAAAGATCCGAATAGGCTCCAGACGAGCAACTGGTGCATAAACCTCATTGTAATCAATGCCTTCAATTTGACGAAAGCCCTGAACAACCAATCTCGCCTTGTTGCGAATGACCACTCCACGATCATCCTTTCTTGCACTTGTAAACCCAACGGGTTCCAATTTTCTTGTAGTTGTCGGGTTTTTCAACAAGTCTCCAAACACCCAATTTCTGGAACGGTTGTAGTTCCTCTTGCATTGCTTCAACCCAAGAATTATCCTTTAAGGCTTCTTTCCAAGATTTCGGTTTTTCTTGTGAAACGTAACAAGCGAAGGACCAATCATTTTGAAGATCATTTTGAAACGCATCTTCAAATACCTCGTTTTGAACTGTGTTGTTAACCGAATTAGAACCTTGGGGGTTAACAATACCAGGTCTAACCAATGGCGAGTCAGCAGCGTTGTCACTATCAAATAACATTCTAGCAGCTGTAGAATCTTCGTCAAAGGTTGGCAGATTAAAGGAGTCGAATAGCCCATCGTAGTCGAACATCCAAGGATCACCCGGAGCCCTAACAGGACTTGTGTACCTTTGAACCCTTACTTCACTCCATAGCTCAATCTTTTTGGTAGCCAGATTCCATACTAAAAAATTCAGAGTAGCATATCCAAGGAAGAAACCCTCGATAGCTTTCGCGCCAAACTTTCCATCCGGCTCAATCATAGTGCATGGACCGCCAAAAGGTTCTAGAAAAGATAGATCCGGTTTCCTTTTCTGTAGAAGTTCGAAACAAGTCTTCCCATGTCTCTTAACTATAAGAACTTGGTTTAATGTGTAGCAAGCAGTCGACACAGCCTCCCCCCAGAACTGAACAGGAAGCTCCGACTCTACCAACATTGTTCTTGCAGTTTCAATAATCGTCCGATTCTTCCTCTCCGCGACACCGTTTTGTTGTGGAGTGTATCGAGAACTGTATTCATGAAGAATGCCCTTAGAAGTACAGAACTCATCCATCACACGGTTCTTGAATTCAGTTCCATTGTCGCTTCTGATCCTCTTAACTTTCAACGTGTAGAGATTTTCCAACATTGTAAGAAGATCCTTGAGGATGCCAGGAGTATCACTCTTGTGTGCCATAAAAGCTACCCAATAAAATCTAGAATAATCATCAGTAACCACTAAACAATAAGCATCCCTGAATGTTGTCTTGTGTCTCATAGGTCCAAAGAGGTCCATATGAAGACGTTCGAGAGACATGCTAACAGTGTTGATTTTCTTCAGATGGTGCGACTTCTTCGTTTGTTTCCCATTCTGGCACGAAACACAGATATCTTGTAGATGAAAACTTCTCACGGGCACGCCATTCACAAGATTGTTTTTCACCAAATGGTTCATTTTTCTTAAGTGAATGTGTCCCATTCTTCTATGCCAAGATATAGACTCCTTCTCCGTGGATTTTGAGACAAAACATGTGACTTGTGCAGAAGTCGTAATCGCTTGGCTCATATCAAGAATATAAAGATCATTAACTCTTGGAGCCGATAAGAGAATCCATTCTTCTGGAATTTTGAAACCAGGTTTCAGCACATAACAACCGGCATCATCAAAATGCACAGTGAACTTCTTATCGCAGATCTGCGAAACACTAAGAAGATTATGATCAATTTGACAAACATAATTGATCTTATCGAAACACACAACAACATTGGAGATCCTTCCCTCTCCAGTGATGTACCCGCCTTTGTCTCCAGCAAACGCGACATAGCCTCCTCTAATATTTCTCAGATCATATAGAAGCCGTAAGTCGCCTGTCATGTGCCTAGATGCTCCACTATCAACAATCCAATGACTATTAATAGTTCCTCCTGGAACACCCTGCACATATCATCAATGATCAGTTGAGGATGGGGACCCAAGCCTTAGTGGTCTTGGGTCGTCCCTGAGCATCACGAAAGATGATCTCGATTTCTTGATGATTTTGTAACACAACACCTCCCCCTGAATTTTCACCCGTCTTAGGTTTCCAAGTTTGATTTGCTTTACTAGATACATTTTTATGAACAGATTCGAAAACTTCTGGTTTTAAAAATTGTGAAGAACTTGGTTCCCTGTTGACCGTTTTGACTTCAGATTTTAAAGCCTTTTCAATAGCTTTGATGTTTTGACGTCGTTTTCTCGTTCCTTGTTCCTTAACAGTTCTTTTATCATGTTTTGGTTAAACGGGGCGACGTTGAGGGTGAACCTTTTCAGGTGGTGCTTTCTCAACAAATTTATCCTTTGGAGTGTTTGAGCAGTTCTTAATGATATGCCCAAACTCCCCACATTTAAAACACGTTCTCCTTTCCACAAACTTAGGAGAATCTGATCGACAAACAGATGTCGAATCCGTAGAATCCGAGGTACTTGCTTTTTCTTCACACCCATTTGTATGTTGAGTGTAATTGTTTTGGCTATTACGTTTTAAAATTTTGAATTGTTGTACAAAATCGGTGTTTGACTTGTTTTCAAAAGTCTCAATTTTATCCGTACCCTTCGATTCTACAAATCTGACATTACTGTTTTTCTTCTGATAACGAGCCCCTTTTGTTTCAAATTTAGATTGAGAAACATTAGGCTTTTGAGCTCGCCTTTCTGGTTGTTTACCCTTAGAAGCAATAGGTTGTTGCTTAGTTGGTGATTTTTGATTTCCAAATTGTTTCCTGATTTCTGCTTTTGGGATTGGGTCACATTGAGTTACAACGACTCCTGGAATTGTTTTTCCCAAAAACTTGTTTGTATTATCTTCAAAAACTTGATCAATCGAAGATGGATTGACATTTTTAATTGGAAAATCGAGATCTGAATAGATTTTAGAATCACCAACCAAAGTATACAACACGTTATTACTCTTAACGGCAGACACAGATTTCTTGTCATTCTTGACAGGATCTATCACTTGTTTGATAACTGGGTGAACAGTAGGAGTAGGAGGATCACAAAGAATATGATTCTCAATTGGAACTTCCACTCCTTTCATCTTGTCAAGTGATTTATCCTGATTACACATATCTGATTCTGGTTCATCATCAGACGACTCATAGTCCTCAATGATTGGAGGACTTTGTTTCGTAGATGTTGAAGTTTCTGTTTGCTCAGATAATGTACTTGAAGAACTGTCCGATTTGAACCCTAGGCCAGTAGTAACTTCCTCATAATCAAGAGGCACACTGGGTTCAAAACATGGCATTTCTTCTTCATCAGGCATCCGAGTATAATTGTGTCTCTAAGGGGGCGGACACTTCCTATACCCAACACCTTTCTTGTTTCCCTTCAGTTGTTGAACGTCAATAATGTGATCGAGCACAAATCGGGAGTTAGAATAACTCTCCAACTTGAGCTTGATTGCATCATGTTCGCATTTGGCAATGACTAGTTCCTTTTTGGTTTCCTCAACGATGTTAATGTAATCGTTAATACTAACTTGTTTATGATAAACAGTTTTGGTTACTTCGGAAACACTTTTCTTTAAGGTTTCAATTACAGATTTAAAATCCTTTTCGTTTCTAACCAGAGCCATATTTGCCTCTTTGCACTTAGACATTTCAATAACCAAACTTTGATTATGACTATGAAGCTTTTCAGATTCAAGCTTCATGACTGAACAAGAATTACAAACACTAGGAGCAGGAGTATCAGAATTTACCTGACTCGTAGAGGCTGAGACATTTGCCATAAAGGCAGTCTGATAAGAAAAAGATCCGTCTTCAGAGAAGAATTTCTCCGTTTCTTTAGATGCTACAGCAGCCTTCTTGACCAGAACAGATTTCTGACTCTTCAACTCCTCTGCTTCAGTCAATAAATCATCAACATCAGAACTCGCTTCTTCCTTCACATCAGATTCAGAATGATAATCGCCCGAAGTATAACTTTCTTCATCAGAACTGCCGGTATAACCCGAACTGTCGTCACTTTCAGAAAATTCTTCCTTGTGAACGTGCTTGATGTGATTTATGATCTTTGCATAACACGCTGTTCCTCCTCCTTCTTGATCACCTTCTCCAAGTTGTACCGACCAATTACACCCTTCATCAGCTTGAACGGTTAATGCTCGATTGGCGTTTGATGGTCCAGACTGGTTCTGGTTCTGATTGTTGTTCACCGCTACCATCCTTCGATCACGATTTTCTTGATTGACATTGACATTAGAAGTACTTGTCTGATTTCTGAATGGGTTCTGATTGCCTTGTTTGCTTGGTCGGGTGCACTCACGTTTGAAGTGACCCTTTTCGCCACAATTGAAACATGTAACCGCATCTTTATCAAACCCGTACTTGGTATCCTTCTTACTTTCCATCGAAGTTCTTCCCGTTCGAGTCATGAAATCCCTTGCCCTTCTAACTGCACTTGCAAACACCCACTTTATATCCATCAACTCCATTTCATCACGGTCGATTTGTTGATAATCTTCACTGGTCATATTGATGTTTCCAATTTGACCTGCGACCAAACCGCAGTAAGCACTGACCATTGTATTAATGAGTTCCATATGCTCCTTTGCTACTTCAATGCTAACTTTTGAGAGGTTTGAAGTATCAACTCTGACAGTGTTGGTGTCTTGGGGTGAAGGATTGCTGGTATAATGTGCTTGTTGTTGTTGTTGTTGGGCTTGAGGTTGGGGTTGAGATTGCGAAGGATAAGCACTTTGATTGAACTGTGGTTAAGTAGTGGTAACTTAAGGTTGAGGTATGGATTGTGAAAGATAAGCACTTAGATCGAACTGTGGAGACGGAGATGAGCTTGTATTGGATACAAACGCCGTTTGAAGCTTCGGCTGAATGGAACTAGAACTAGCTGAAGGACCAAAACCCGGCAGATACATTTCTGTGTTTTGAGGAGGTGCAATCCTTTTAGCTTTCCGAATTTCCTCTTCATTCTTGTGCTCCAACTTCTGAATGAATTCATAGAGAGTGCCATTGGCTGTATCCAGAGCACCCGTATGCTTTAGATGTTCAATGAATGGACTCCACTTAGGAGGAAGAGCATCAGCAAACCATGCAATCATTTCCGAATGAGTTGCTTCAACTTTATAAGAACACATTTCACTAATCAAATGATAAAAACGAGAAGTCATATCATTTAGGGCTTCATTATCCAAGAATTGAAATGATTCAAACTCTTTCTTCAATAAATCATGGCGTATCTTTCTAGTAGCTGCATTTCCTTCTCCTCTCGCTACCAATGCATCCCATAATTTTTCGTGTTCTTACAATAGCCGAATTGATGATACATTTCTTTGTGAAGCGCTTGTGTAAGAATAGCAAACACCTTTTTCTCTAAGTCATAGGCTTTCTTGTCATCTTCAAGCATATTAGTAAGACCCGCTGATGTTGAGGCTGCTGTTTCGAGGGCAGGGTTGCATGCAGTAATAAAACACGTCCAAAGTTCGGTGCTTTGCCCTTGAACGTATGTGTGGAAATGACCTTTCCATGATGGAAAGTCGTTCATGTGATTCAACTTTGGTGGGCGATTGTTGCTGCCCGTTTCACTCTCTCTAAGCAAAAGATTCTGAATGCTTTGATTTTGATTCGACACCAATGGCCATTGACTTGAACTTATTGACTGTTGTTGTTGAGGTATGGAATTCGCTAAATATTCGGCCATCGAAGTGTGTTTTTGAGCTGGTCGTGGGTCCGTACTCCAATCCCATGTATTCGTATAACTCATGTTTGATATATGAATAACTGTACCTGATAAAACACTTGAAAACACAACGTTATCACACTTTTACAAACCTTCTGTTTAAAATTGACAACACACTCAACGAAACACTTTCCACGAAACACTCTGTTTCGTCGAAATGTTTTATAACGAAACTCAATGTGTTTCGTCGAATATGCTTTTGGCGAAACGCTTGGGTTTCGTCGCTTGTTCGTTTCGTCATGGATAAGGTCTCAGACAAGACAAGTGGGTGACAGTTGGTAAAATTTTTCAACTTAAATCTTATCTCTTTACTGACACAGTACAATATTTTCAACGCACAACGTGCCTGATTCACCTAATAGTATGGGTGAATAATATTTAATTAGTTTAACACTTTTATCAATTTCTTTTAATTCAAATTCAAGGAATATCTCACGAACAGTTTGAAAGTTATATGAAGATGTGAAGAACAAACCCAGAAAATATGAGTTTTCCGGTCACTTAACAAATTTCCGAAACACGAAATTTGCACAAACTTTCAAATAAAACTCGGTTTTATCATGTGAACATGCAATACAACAAAGTTTTTTGATAAAACTTTTGCAAACAACAATATCCAAGCATATTATAAACACTTTTCCAGAAAATATGAGTTTTTCAAGAACAAGATTTCCAGAAAATCATAAATAAAAGTTTCCAATACTTGATAAAAATCCAACTATGTTTGATTTTAAACAAGGATAAGAGCCAATGCTCTAATACCACTTGTAGGTCCCGAAATCTGAGGATCGATAACGAAAACCGAATCCTTGTTTATAACAAACAATGTCACGGGTGCGGAATCCCCGTAACTACGCCAAATCAAAAACAGTAAATAATAACACACGATATAACCAATGAAACGCAATCTATTGATTAAATGGGATGAGAACCAAGAACAACTGATACACACAAAGTTTGACAGAATAACTTTCAGGGTATGCTCTCATCTGGTTTCTAAGTGAAACCAGATAGTGTTTATATAGCAACCTGGGCCAAACATCGACGAAACCAAAGGTGGGTCGACGAAACAACATTTGGGCCAGACATTGGGCCTGAAGCAGCCCAACAGTCGACAAAACAAGGGTGTTTCGTCGCTGGTGTCGATGAAACAAACTGAAATGAACACTTGGCCGTTTCGTCGTGAGGTCTTCGACGAAACATACTGTTTCGTCGAGGGCTGCAAAAGTTGTGTTGTTTGCTGCAAACAGACAGCAAACAACAACAACAACAGACACAAAAAGGTGCACCAACAAAAACACATTAAAAAATTCAAATTACAATTAGAGTTTACATGTTAAACATAGAAAAACAACAAGAATCTCTGTGAAAAATGGATAGACCAGAGTTCTAGTCAAGTATTTGTTGACTATCTTCATCAGTTTAACCAAAGACAATGTGTGGTAATTATCTGCTACTTTAACTAAAAAATGTTGATACATGAAAATTCAAAACATTTCAGCCAAAAATCCTAAAAACACATAACATGACATCATAAATAAATAAATAAATAAATCACAGAAGATTAAACAACTAATAATTCTCAAAAGAACATTGCAATTTAAAAGCGATATCATCAATTTGCTGATGTTTATACAATCAGAAGACACAAATTGAAAGTGATAGTGCTAGAGTTTATAATACCTTTAAGAAGCCAATCGTAACCCGTCCTCTGCCAAATAAACAACGCCAAAAGGTTTAAATCGGTAGAATCTCCGCAGAGGCCAAATGCAAAGCCGATAAAATAACGATCATAATCATGTTTCAAATCGGTAGCATCGGAATGATATCGACGCTAAAATCCGATATGCAGATCCAATCTCGGAATACGTAGCATTTATCTTCACATTTGAAACATCATACAAACTCATCAATTCATATTCATAGATTCAAAAAGTGGTTCATCGATTACGGCATGAAGCAATGCTTAAATTTGAGGTCGATTCATTGAGTTTGCGGTAGATAACCGATCACCATTGGTTGCTCCGACGTAATTAGTTAGGGCTTCGGCCATATCGATCAGTTCGGTAGGGTTTAGAAGAATTTGTGGTTTGGGGGAGGCGCTGCTATCTTGATGTGGAGATTAGAACAACTTTTTATTCCAAATATGTCCCTCCATGTATTTTAGTTGAAGTTCACTTTGAATCCTTTACATTAGATCTCAACCGTTTATTTCTCAAATTTAGGTATTCCTACATTAGTTCTTTAATTTAATCTATTATAAACAATTACTCCGTATTATATAAATATCAAATTTTACAAAAAAAAAAAATTATATATTATTTACAAATAAAAAAATTTCATATTTTTTGTTGTTTTCATTTACTTACGCAACTTTTTTTTAAAATAAAAGTTGCATGTAAGTAATTTTAACAATAAACCTATCTAAAAAAAGTTGCAAAATTTTATAAACTTTGCAACTTTTATAATGGTCATATGTGCTTTTTGCGCTTTTGACAACATAGCTATTGATGTGAATTTGTTTTCTTAGTCGCTCCTATGGTTCACTGACTTCTTTCAAGAGCTGGTCTTGCAAATCCTGTTCACGTCCCTTGGCAGCAACTACTTCTTGTTCTGTATATAGAAGCTGATCCTGAAATTTCATCCTTTTAGCTTCTGCAGCAAGTGATAACCACTCTTAAAGGCTAAGGCTATAGAATGTATTCTCAAGTATATATTAGTGAGAGAAGGCAAATAAAAACGTACCACTGTATGTGAGTGATCAACAATGGAACTAAGTAAAAAAACTAACATTTGAAATCTTTGCAAAGTATTTTGATGTTTCTGGATCAACCTGTTGTCTAAAACACATCACGACCTTAAAAATTACACCCATAAATATTATATTGCACTAGAAAAATGAATAAAAAGAAGTGTTCAAACCTTAAAAATGATGTGTGTCTAGGCCAATTAGCTTAACATGTGTATAGGTCCCTCAAATAGGCTTATATGAATCTACAAATAAGTATATGACTCAGGCGTTTTCAATAGTTAGTAAACTTTGGCTCTAGGCCAACTAACACCCTACCCGTGGTTAATTATCAACACTAATATTCACAGTAATGGTTTCCCTTTTTACACGTATGCGTAAATTAGTCACTTCTTCCCAAAAGGATTATTAGGTTCTACTTTGATGCGGGAATATCAAGTGTCGACTCAATTATGTAACGAAATAAATCCACATTTAGTGTTCATTAAGTTTTGTTTTAATTTATGTCCATTGTGTTGATCATAAAAACTCTATATAAGTTCTCATGTAATTTGTATTGGGGGAGTTTTTGGAGTTTTATAAAATAATTGTTTGACTTTTTGTAAATTCTTGTCTTTTGGGGACGAATTTGGGGGTTTGGAAAAAGACCTACACGGGTATTTGCAGAATCAACGTGTTTGTTCTTTGTTATCGCTTCACGCACTACATCAGTTGGTATCAGAGCTAAATTCCTGGCTCAAAATGGCTTGTGAGAGGGATTATCGCTTGTACCACACTCTACCATGTTTTGATGAATACGAGGATGAGCAATGGTATTCTTGGGCATGCGACGATGATTCGGGTGGTACCGGTAGTGTGCTCACCATTAGACATGACTACAAAAAAGAGTCGACGATCATGGGAGCCGGTGATGACGAATCAAATTTCAAAAGTCATAGCGTTAAGGGTGATGGTCCTACTATGGTAACGGGCGGTCCAGCGGCTACATTTGGAACTCAACTTGTTAGCATGGGGGGCTTGCAAAGAAATTTCAAGAGCAAAGCAATGAAGTCGAAGGCATTAAGAAACACAATAGATTTGGTGCTTCTCAAAATTACTTTTGTACAATTTTAAAAGGTAATTTTCCAACAAATAGTTTTGAGGAAATTATTTTGGATGATGAAAACCACGGTATACAAAATTCTCATGATGTAAAAATCTGGTACGAGGTACTATTTGAAAATTTGGTTGATGGCCAGATTGTGGAGGTTGGAGAAGCTATGTCGTCAAAAGATGCCCCTCATATTGATCAAAACGAAGAAAAGGTTGTTAAACTTGATGGGTATTTTGTAAAAAAATGCAATGAGGTCCATGGTTTACGAGTATATGGTTATTTAGTTGGAACTATATTAATTGAGAGGGTCAAGACAATAGTGACCAAGAAATGGTCCTATGCTCCGTTCGACCCAGGTGGTACAGGTTCAGAGTCAAACGAGATGACCTGTGAAGTAGAACTACTTGGGCGGGCCTTGATAATAATCGAAAAGAATCGGATTGATGTTCCTTTCGATCCAGGTGGCTTTAGCCTGGGACAAAACTCGAGGACGAGTTTTTCCAAAGGTGGGGAGAATGATGCGGGAATATCAAGTGTCGACTCAATTATGTAACGAAATAAATCCACATTTAGTGTTCATTAAGTTTTGTTTTAATTTATGTCCATTGAGTTGATCATAAAAAATCTATATAAGTTCTCATGTAATTTGTATTGGAGGAGTTTTTGGAGTTTTATAAAATAATTGTTTGACTTTTTGTAAATTCTTGTCTTTTGGGGATGAATTTGGGGGTTTGGAAAAAGACCTACACGGGTATTCGCAGAATCAACGTGTTTGTTCTTTGTTATCGCTTCACGCACTACATCATACTTTCATTCACCTTAAGTTAAACACTTTTCCTCTTATAATATTATATTCCAAATTAGATTAATTTTAATCAGCTCCTGAAACTTTATTCAACATATTCTTTTATAGACCCCAATTTATATCACATTATCACTTGCTCATCATATCACCCACCACATCTATGCATAAAAAATATTATTTTGTAATCAGGTTCACTTCGCATCTCATAAAGCTCATCACTAATTGATATTTTTCTCTTTGTTTTTATCTATGCATTATGTTCCTTTTCTCTTGATTCACATAATACCATTTGGTATAAGTTTCAGAAAATAGTAGAAAAAGACTCCTCACTCAGTTTGAGTCGCATCAAACACACTTGTTTTGTGTAAATTAAAATAATTTCTTGTGATCCTAAAACAACATCACGTGGTATACATTTTAAATGAAAAATTCACAGAGGATTAGTGTAAGTAACAAAACTCGCTATTAGTACCAATTAACTAGTGTATCAATTCGAATGAGAACTTTATCTAAAGTTATAAATTTCTAATTACAAAGAAAATGAAATTATTATAATTAGGGCACAAAATAAGAACAATAATAAGAACAACGTATAATCACAAAGTTTTTTTTTTACCTGTGCAGAATTGATGGCCAATACAAAACAATAAACCCTCTTAAACCTAACAACCTTAGGGGCTTTTGAAAGAGTAGGATTGGGTTGTTGAACGAGGATGAAGGGCGCTCTTAAAAGGTAGTGTGCTAGTGTGGTTCTACAATGGTTCCATGTTTGTTCTCAGTCGTTCATGGTGGTGGGGTAGTGTTTCAAAGATCAAGAATCAAAGGGGATTGAGAGAAAGGGAAGGGAAGGGAGAGCAGATCGGTTGGTTTAGACTATGGGGTATGGGGCGGGGGTTGGGTACAAACGCCCAAGTCACCACCCCGGGTGGGCTTGGGTTTCGCCGTGGCCCCTTGGGCGGGGTTTCAGCCCGGGCGTTGGGCGCGGTTACCCACATGACATGGCGGAACCTCATTGCCAAGAGCACTAGCCCTTTGAAATTGGCTTTTTTTCCACGCCCCACCATACCCATTTGAAATTTGCTTTTGGTCTTGGTTGCCCCATACTCCATGTGTCGCACCATGCCCCCAACTCACGCTCCAACATACCCCACGTTCTTAGGGTGGGGATGAGGAAACTAAAATTTTAGATGAGACTTAGAGGGAATCTAAAATTTTGATAGGTAGGTGGAGGGAAATTAATTTTATGAACATATTTTAAAAGAGAAAGAAGAAATTTTCAGAACAAAGCGATTGAAACTTTTAGCGTTTTAAATAAATCGCCATTAAAAATTTATATTAGTGGTATAAAAGTTAAATGTCACTAAAAGTGTGTGTTAAGTAACTATGACATACACAAAATGCCAGTGAAAACTAATATTACTAGCACAAAAGTCTAATGCCATTAAAAGTGTGTGCCATTAAATGTCATTTTTTTTGTAGTGTGAAAAAACGTCCTATAAAACTGATGTTTTATGACTCAAATATTAGGTGTCCTATTACGTTGTATTATAATAACACCATAATAATTAAGCGTCCTATAAAGTTTAAAGTTATAAGACCCAAGTGTCAAGTGTCCTATTAAGTTAAGTTCTAATATGACTTCGACTAGAAAGGGTCCTATAACACTGAACATTTATGACTTAACTATAACGTGTCCTATTAAGTTATGTTATAATAGGACACCAGATGATCAAGTGTGCTAATACAGTACCACATAATGGGACACTAACAATTAAATGTCTTATAAAGTACTTTATTAGGATCTACATTTTAAGTGTCCTATTAAATTATATGATAATAGGACCCTAAAAAATCACCCATCCTATTAAATAGTTTTTTAGGACACCGGTTTATAGAGTATATTATCAAAGGACCCCAAAAGTTCATTAGTCCTATTAAATAGTTTTTTAGGACCCTCTTTTACAAGCGTCCCACAGAAAAGGTCCTAAAAAGTCATTTTTGTTGTAGTGAGATCTATCTTGACACGCCAATAATGACACACGCTTATTTTATGACATTTAAATACGTGTCAAAAAAAATGTCATGGTTGTACAAAATTAATTTATTATTAAAAATACAACCTTGTGAATTGTATTTTAGGTACATTCAGACTTCCACGTGTGACCCATCCTGCTTCTCGTCTTCCACGTACAAGAGAAAGAGAAACTGTAAACATGATGGGAGAACGGTAAGAGTGAAAGAAAAATCTGAAAGAGAGAGAGAGAGGGAGATATCCGGAGCCAGCGAGATGGTCGTGGCGGTGGCCCTCCGTCACCGGAGCTTCACTGTGAACCTACGGTGGTGGCGGCATGTTGCGATGGCGGAATTTCAAGCTCATATGAGATCGTCCACCTGACCCCATAGAACCTTCCTGTTAATTCGACCTAATACAACCTAATATGTCTATTAAGATATATATGATTTATTACTGCCAACGTAATCTAATATGGATCGCTACAACCCAATCTAACTACTAAGAGCCATTACAACCCAATGAACCCCGATGTGGTCCATTAAAACATGCATGTTCTATTGGTCCGATTATAATCAAATACGACTCACTAAAAACTGATCTAACCGACTAATATCAAATATGACTTGATAAAGCCCATAATAGTCCATAAAAGTCACCTTGCCTGCTACGGCCCAATATGCCCATTAGGCTGGGTGGTGTGGAATAAAACCCCTATATGGGCTATATCACGCCAACACGCCGGAGAAAAACTGCAAACTCGCCGGAGTTCAAGGATCTTTTCGGATTTATGAGACGACGCCGGAAAACATCAAGAATTCACGTCCACTTCGGTTCGGTATACATTCTGGCCATCAATCCATTTTATTTTCTTACGAGTAACTGCAGGTTTGTTTATTAAAGGTGATTATAACAGTTGGTGGATTCTTTTTCAGATTGGTTTTATGAAATAAAATGATGATGACGGATGACGTGTGTTTAAATGAAATAAAAATAAAAATCAAAATCAATCAGATCTGTTAGTGTAGCTCAGTGGGTTGGTGTGTGTGTAAACCAAGCAAGGGTCGCGGGTTTGACCCGGGTCCCTTGTTATTCACTGCAATTCATTTCGTTTTTTATATAACCAGTACATAAGACACTTTAGTTTCTTATTTCGTTTGGCTAGTGGCATATGACGGTTGGGCTAGCCGTTGGCCAACGGCTATTTAAAAAAAATTCTTTTATTTATAATATATATATATATATATATAGGGAGGAGATCATGCGAGAACCACCCTTATTGCGAGAACCGCGAGAACCAATGTGAACACAACCTAAAATAGCTAAAAAAACCTAACCCCCACCCCCCCCCCCCCCCAAAAAAAAAAAAAAAAAAAACTAACCCCCCCAAGCTAAATGCTAAAAACTAAAACCCCCAAAAAACCTAACCCCCCCCCCCCCCCCAAACCTAAACCCCCCTCCCCCACCCCCCAAAAACCTAAACCCCCCCCCCCCCCCCCACCCCCAAGCTAAAATGCTAAAAACTAAACCCAAAAAACTATAAAAAATAAAATTTTGTGTGATTTTTAGCTATTTTTAGGCGTTTTTGGTTGTGTTCACATTGGTTCTCGCATGATCTTCTCCCTATATATATATATATATATATAGGGGACCGCTAAAATGAGAACCACCTCCAGTTGTAAGAACCGTGAGAACTTTTTGATCCAGGGCGAGTTAAACCAAAAAAATTTTTCATAAATGTAGATGCATGTATTATAAACACATTTGTAAAAAAAATTCAAAAAAAAAAAAATCTCGTGTGTGTAGTTTTGAGCACCACAAGTTTGGGTTTACGGGTACCGTAAATTTTAAATAAATTTTACGGTACCCGTAAACACAAACTTAGGGTGCTCAAAACTACACTCACGACATTTTTTTTGAATTTTTTTTTTTACAAATGTGTTTATAATACACGTATCTACGTTTATGAAAATTTTAAATAAATTTTCCTCGCACAACGCACGTTATCGAAACCACTAGTTATATGAAATTCATGTTAATATTTTGAACACCCCTAGCACCAACGAGGGTGCACCGACGTGGTGACCACTCGAGGAAAGTAGTACCCGAGGGTACTCTTCCACCTTTATATGCACTAACTACTTTTAACTCAATATAACTTAACAAAGCTTAAGGTCGAGCTCGAATTGTGTCACGCTCCATATCTAAGCCTGAGCTTGGCTCTTTTTATTATTTATGACATACATTAATTATTTTAGTTCTACACAAATGTAATTATTTTTTACTATTTAAAATTATAGTTATAAGTAGGTGCTTTTACTAGTGAACGTGATTCATGTGCGCCTACGGGACCAGGCATCTTTAAGAAGAACCTACTTCAGTCTTATTTCTGATCTCAAAATATTTCAAAAAGTTTTAACAATGGCGAACAAAGAAGGTGAAATCTCTCTTCTGACCCGTACAAAATGGGGAAATTTGAGTTTTCTCACAGGTAATCTGTTTGATCTTCTCACACTCATGTATCTTTTGTTCTGAATTACTTCTTGGGTTTCATTTATAATGACTTGTTCATGAACTGTTTTATAAAATGCCAATCAGAGTTGTTTTGGCACCCCTAACAAGGCAAAGATGCTTGGGCTATGTCCCTCAGCCACACATGATCTTATATTATTCACAAATAACATCCAAAGCCGGGTTTCTTATTGCTGAAGCTACTGGTGTCTCTGACATTTCTCAAATGTAAGGACACGTCTAAATTTTCTGAATTATGGCTGATTGATTTTGGTTCTCAAGATCTGTTTATGTTATCATTGTCAAGGTCTCCGGAGATGCCAGGCATATGGACTAAAGAACAAGTAGAGGGCTGGAAACCTATTGTGGATGCTGTTCATGCAAAAGGAGGAATCTTTTTCTGTCAGCTAATTCATGTTGGAAGGGTTTTAGATACCGGTATACTCTTTGTTCATTGTTGTTTACAAGTGGATGGTATGGTTTTCCAGGGAACGCAGTTAGCCAAACTCTGAAGGCAGTGCGGGCCCGGTTAAGACAACATAGTCTAGCCAGAGTGGGGTTGGGCCCTCTGTTTGGGTGGGTGTGAGATCTCTCTATCAACATGTTAAAGATTCTCACCGTTCAAAAAAAAAGTTGAGTTATTACCATAAATACTTTTCTCATATATGTTTTTGAATTAGGGCCAAACGGGAAATCCCATGTGTCTTCCTCAAACAAAAAACTAGCATATCAACAACGATCTCCGAAGAAGCTAACAACGCAAGAGATTCCGCTTATTGTTGATGATTTCAGAGTTGCTGCAAGAAATGCAATTGAAGCTGGTAACAGTAGTTCCTCATAAGTTCTTGATCAGTGTTAGAATCCCTTCACTATCTCCTTGATCAATTTACCATATTTCAGGTTTTGATGGAGTTGAGATCCATGGGGCTAATGGCTTTCTAATCGACCAATTTTTGAAAGATGAGATTAATTACAGAACAGACACAGACGAGTACGGTGGTTCTCTATGAAGATCAAGATAATCAAGTCCATCCGATTCGGTTTCGGGCCGGTAGTTTGTTTATTTATTTAGATTGTTAATGGGTCAAACAATTTACTGTTTTATTTGTTATGTCTAGAACTTGGGCCGGAGGCCATGTCATGTCCAGTGGGTCGAACAATTAGAAGTCCAGTAGGGTAATATCATGTAGTTTGTTTTGGGCCGTATTAAGCGAACCGGTGTGAGTACGTAACCACTGCAGCGGTTATGAAGGAAGAGACGTATCTCTTCATTGAAACGACACAACCCTTACTCGCACCCCTTCGCTGCTATATATACGGTTCAAGGCAATCAGTATGGTACGTATTCTGTAATGCAAGTTTGTGATTATTAGAAGTTCAAGTTCGTTTCAGATTTGTTACGGTTAGTTGTTTATCATTCAGAAAGTTTCAGTTAGTTTAATTCATGATGAAGTATTGCAATGGTTGTCGTTTGTTTGAGAATGATTGTGTATGCGGTCACAACTCGATCCGTTCCGACTGGTCCTGGGTTTCCGATGACGATGATACCAACACTCTAGAGAACCGTTGCAGATTTGCTCTTGAAGTAGTTGATGCTGTTGTGAAGGAGATTCGAGGAGATAAAGTTGGCATAAGATTATCCCCATTTGCAGACTACTCGGAATCAGGTGACTCAAATCCGGAAACTTAAGGTCTTTACATGGCCGAATCTTTGAATGAGTTCAAGATTCTTTACTGCCATATGGTGGAACCTAGGATGAAATCAGTATTTGAAAAAGTTGATTGCCTTGATAGTCTTGTCCCTATGAGAAATGCATTCAAAGGGACTTTTATTTCTGCTGGTGGGTATGGCAGGGAAGATGGTAACAAAGCTGTGGCTGAAAACACAACCGATCTTGTTGCTTATGGTCGTTTGTTTTTGGCTAATCCGGATTTGCCAAAACGATTTGAGCTTAATGCTCCTCTTAACAAGTATGACAGAACAACCTTTTATACACGCGATCCTGTTGTTGGGTATACGGATTATCCGTTCTTGGAAACCACAATTTAATGCTAGAACATGCCAACGAGTTTGAAGAAAATGAAGATCCTGTTAACATAGAAGTCTTGGATGTTCTTGTGAAATTGAGTTTACAGGGCGTGTAAACATTGATCATTTCAAATTAATTTATGGACAGGTTATGTAAGTTATCGTCAACAATAAACTATTGTTTGTTTGACAAAAAAAAAAAAAAAAACTTTTTTACATGCATTCGGTGATCATATACTCTAACCAAGAACAAAACAAAACTTATGATTTACTAGCGAGGTCCTAACGTAACATAATTCTGACTAGGTGAAACACCAATCAAGAAGGATAAATGTTAATGTCACTAAAATCTAATTGTGTCAACTGCACTAAGGATAATGTGTATTTTGACAACTGATTTTTGATTTTGCCAAGAGATTAATTGTCAAAAGATTTTGGTATAAAACCAAATGGTGTGCGGTTTTATTGCGCCACGTAAGTTTCACGTTATTTAAGTTTCACCTATGGTGGGCCCGGGTGGGTGAGTTTTCCCCTCTAGGTCTCAAGTTCGAGTCTGGGTGAAAGGGTTTTCTCACTAAGGGGTTTAAATTGGGGATCTATTGTGCGAGCGGGCTCTCTAGTGCGGACCCTGTTAAGACAACGTATGCTAGTGTTACTAGAAATATTGTCACTTTCAACACGTGGCTCACTTTCATTAGGCCTAAACATCGTTGTCTAATCTTAAAACTGTTGATACATATTGTGTGGATACGGCTCGGCTTGGTTCGACTCGGCTACGAAGTGAAGGCCGTAGTCAAGACATCCTCCTGTCTTGACTCGGTATGCTATTTACTTTGTATTGTTTGATGTACATGCAACTGCGTGTGTGCAGTATGCATGTTAGTTTAAGTTCGAATTTGTATGTTTGTTGTTTGGCCCAACATGTTGAAGCCCAAGCCCAAGCCCATAAGAGACGAAATCCCTTTTACGGCGAAGACTCCATATGACGAAGACCCTCATGTGACGAAGACCCCCATGTGACGAAATCACTGGATTTCGTCGAGACCTTGGATGTTCGTCACTGGGATTTCGTCGACATGTTACTATATAAGCACAAACATTAGACAGAAACATACACACAAGTCTGCATAGATTTTGAGAGAGAACACACACACACAACAGAGAGTTTATAAGGTTATCTTGTAAACATTGCATTGTAAACGTTTCAGAGTATTAATACATTGCGTGTTAATCATTGAATCTTTGTGTCTTGCGTGTTCGTAACTTGGTTTAACTTACCCGTTTGGATTCCGCACTCTCGGGTTCGTTGGAAAACAGGGAATAGAGGTTTAACTCCATCCTCCGGGTGGACCAACAATTGGTATTAGAGCATTTGGCTCGATTCCTTGTTAAAACCAAGTTGTTTTCTTGTGTTTTGAAAGATTTTAATGTGTTTTTCTTAAAGTTTGAGTTTGAAGTTTATCTTTTTCTGAAAAACAGGTGTTAAAATCGTGAAAACCTTGTGATTTTGCTGTTTGTTTTGCTAAAAACCTTGTTAAATCTTTGTTATGCATGTTAGGATAAGGTTGTTATTGAAACATTGTGCAAAATAGTTGTGCCGAAAATTTATCGGTTGCCGAAAAATTCATATCTTCATCAAGTTCATCATATATTCAAGTTGTTCTTGTTTTTGTTCTTGATAATATCAGTGTTTGATCCTTATTGTTGAATTATTGTGGTGTTGTTGATTATATAATATTGATTGTTTGAAAATTGTGTACACAAACCATGATGGTTATTTGAAAAAAAATAGGTTCTTTGATAAGGTGTACTTGACTTATTTGCCAAAGAACATACCGTGTCAGAGAAGATAAGATTTTGATTGGTTTTGATAAATATCTTTTTGTCTGGTCTCACATTTGTCAACGAAATCATTCTGGACGAAATCTCCAATTTCGTTGAAGGTGTTTCTGGACGAAAACCCCTAATTTCGTCAAGGGTTGTCTTGGACGAAATCACTCATTTTCGTCACACCTGACATGGTCTTGGACGAAATCACTCATCTTCGACGAAATCCCACATGTGTTTGATGAAATCACCCATTTTAATCATCATTTGTTCAACGACGAAATCCCCATCTTCGTCATAACCTTATTTGGACGAAAACACTTCTGATTTGGACGAAAACACCTCACAATTTCGTCATTCATACTTCCAGTTTTTAAACAGAAGACTTGTATTTCATAGTTAACAGTTTTGTTTGAGTGTGTAAGTAGGTTTTCATCAATATACATCAAAAATGAATCCGGATTGGTGGGGTACTCCGTCTAATACGGAAAGTAAGTATAGAAGCACGGGATTATCTCCATCATGGGCCGAAGCCCCTGCACAATCGTCGTCACCTCAAATTTTGTCAACTCAACGGGCGTTTGTTTCAAATCAAAATCCAAGTATTCAAAGTATACTTTTAAGCGAGAATGAAACCGGATGCAATAATCGTCCACCGAAGCTAATCCACATGAATGAATATCCGGGATGGGAAGACAGATTTCATACGTATATTCTTGGGCAAAACACGGAGTTATGGTTACGATTCATTACAGACTTCGATCAAGCACTTGATGTTGCCGCTTCAACAGCCGCGTCTTTTGCAGATCTTTCTCCAGATGATAAGAAGATTTATGATTTAGAAAAGAAGGCTTTTTCTATTCTAACTCAAGCATTAAACAAAGAAATCTGTCATCAGTTTGTAAGCTTCAAGACAACAAAGCGTTTATGGGATGCATTGAAGACGAGAGGTGAAGGAAACGAAGCGTCACACAAATTACGACATGACTTGCTCAAGAAAGAGTTTGATGGTTTCACTTGTATGGAAAGAGAATCTTTGAGAGATTTGACAAGTCGATTTTATCACTTGTTGACTGAGTTGAATCATTACGGGGTAGTAACAACTCCTGCAGAGGTTGTCACAAAGTTGGCCGATGCGCTGCCATTTCAATGGAAGGGTTTCTTGGAAATTTTAAAGTACAATGGCACATTGGCTACAACCTCAATCAATGATTTCGTTCAGATGTTGGAGAATAAAGATCAGGGAGAAACTCTAAAGGCGAAAAAGGTTCCAGTACAACAAAATCCTGATATGTATTATGGATCTTCTAGTACTTTTGCAAGACCTGCTCAACATGCTCCACTTCAAACGGCGTTTGTCACAAGCACAGATTTGTATGGCAATCAGATACAAGTTCCTGTTAAGCCAGCTCCAACCACAAACTTATATGGAAATCTTCTACAACCAGCTCCACAACAGCAAAGCCAATGATCTATCGTAGTAACTGATATATTCGGAAATCCATTACATGTTCGATCTACCGGAGCAACAGATCTGTAAGGAAATCCACTTCCAGCTTCCTCAAAACCAACGATTGTTCTACCAACCACAGATTTGTATGGCAATCCACTACCTGTGCAACAGCAAGCCTGTTATGGTAGCACGTCATCAGCTGGTCAGCCATCTAATACAGTACGACTGGACACATCAAGTTTCTCTAAAGTTAGCGTTGAAGTAGCTAAGGATCACATGGAGATATTGAACACATTGGTGAGCGCGTATTGTGGGTTGATAGCAGGTCAGATCGGGAACATCAATCTGACTCAAGAAGATTACCAGCAGATAGATAAAGAGGAGAGGGATATGATGGACATCAAGTGGGCTTTCGACAGTGCTGTTAGGCGAGCTAAAGACTTCATGGAACGGACGGGTAGAACCAGCTTGGAAAGCAAGAAAGACACCAAGTATGGGTTCGATAAGCAGTCTGTTAAGTGCTTTAACTATGGTGAATGTGGTCATTTCAAGCGTGAATGCACAAAGCCAGCACAACATGGGAACCAAAATCCTTTCAGAGGTCAAGGCAACCAACAGAATCAGAATCAAACCAGGAATGATGATCGCACCTTGGTCCCTGCAAACTATCAAGCAGGACCATCGAACACCAATCAAGCTCTTGTGGTGCAAATAGATGAAGGTTGTGACTGGTCAATGCAATTAGGCATTGGTGATCAGGGAGGAGCAGCTTGTTTTGCTGAAGCTGCTAAGGACTTGAATCACGCCAGTGGTGGAGAATATTCCGCCAGTGGTGGTGAATCTTCAGATGAAGAGAGTTCTGGTGATTCAAGGAGTTCAGATGAGGAAACCTCAACCTTAGGCGAAGATTATTCTGATGATGTATCTTGTGGGAGAATCGATGCAGATATCGATGAATTGTTAGGAGAAACTGCAGCAAGGAATGATAGAAGATCTATTCTAGTGGATCAAGCTGCTTATTCTTCTTCTTATCTTCATTCAGCCTTTATGGCTAATGGCGGCTGTTCATCAAGCCAGGTATGTGTCGATGAACCAACTATCATTAATTGTGATAATTGTGCTAGCTTAAGTGATAAATGTGCTGATTTAGATGCTAATATGTTTGAGTTGCAAAGCAAACATGATGCTTTAAATGCTGAATTGTCTGACTTGCAAAACAAACATGTTTCTTTAAATGCTAAGATGTCTAATTTGCAAAGCAAACATGAGGCTTTGCAAACCAAGTATGATGTGACATTTATCCATAACCAAAAGTTGATCTTGGATCTTGTCAAATGCACAGAAGCCAACATGTTTTATACAAACCATGAAAACGAGTATAAAACAATGATTGAAAATTTAAGAGAAAACAAATCCGAGCTAACAAAAATGGTTTCAAGAAAACAAACAACCATTAACCGTTACATCAATAGGCTCGAGATAATGCAAAAAGAGATGGCTTGTGTAAAATCTGAAAATGAGGCGATCAATCTTAAGCTAAATAGTTATTTGAACTCTAGCTATGTGTTGGATCACATCATTGATGTTCAGAAGGAGAAAAGGGATGTCACATGCATTGGATATAAAAAATGTCCACCTCCTGTGAAACATAATTATGATGCCATGCCTGATGAAGAAGATAGAACTTATTTTGAGCCATCTATTTCTCTAAACATTGAGGAGTTTACAACGGGACTTGGATACAAACCGGAAGTGTCATCAGACTCGGATGTATCAACAGATACGTTTGTAACTGCTGAACAGAATCAGGATCCTTTAGTCATTGTTGAGGATGTTGATTCTTCAGATGATGAATCTAATGATACTGACTCAGCACAGTCAGATGCGGTAATTAAAGAAGAGGACATACCTCTCGAGAATTATATTCTATGTGATTCTCCCGCAAAACCTGCTACGACTGTTCTGACCGAGTCCACGTCCACTTCCTCACAAGAGTCTGAGAGTGTGAATTTGCTGTACACTCTTGTTGGTGATGATAAAATCTATTCTGATAAAGATTTTCCTATTAAGAATGTTAATCAATCTTTAATTAGTAAAATTTTTGAAGATTCAACAAGTAAGTTCTTGGGAAAGACAGGATCACACGTTGTGGTAACACAGTGTCCTCCGATTCCAAGAGCTGAAATTCGCAAACGAAATTGTAATCAAAGATTACCAACTGAGAAAGTTCAGTAAAATCGCACCAAACCAAAGGGTAAATCACCGACTCAAGGTCAAAAGAAACAGACCCAGAAAAAGGTGAACTTTGTGAAATCACGGGGAACGGATAAAATTGACACATTTGAAAACAAATCTAACTTAGATTTTGTTAATCAAGCGAAAATTTTGAAAAGAAACAAAACAGTTCTAAACCAAGTACCTCGGGATCACAAAGTTCATCATCGACAAGACAATCACATGATACTTCGGGGTTTTAGAACGAAGATCATGTTTTTCATGTGGCACATTTGGACATATTATTCGCAATTGTCCATATCTTCATAAACTAAAAGCCAAAGTTGATGATCCCCGTGACCAAATTGACCGCAAGTGATCTGTTTCATCAAAACCAGATCCCTGTCTTGTAAAAGAAAGGGAAAAGAAACAGAAACACCAACAGGTTAAGAAAATTGAAACATCTGTTTCTGTCAAACCAGACAAATCAAAAACTTCAGACAATCATAAAGTTAAGATTTTAAAGAATAAAACTGGTAAAACAAAACAGACCTGGAAACCAAAAACGGCTACTGAATCAGGGGGAACATCACAATTTCCACAACATCGAGAAGTTCAAGTAGCTTACGTTGATGAAAATGGAAGACCCAAGACCACAAAGGCTTGGGTCCCCATCTCCAACTAATCATGTGAGTACATGTGCAGGGTGTTCCAGGAGGAACTTTCAGCAGTCATTGGATTGTTGATAATGGGGCATCCAGGCACATGACCGGTGACATGAAGCTTCTCTACGACGTTAAATCTATTAGAGGAGGTTATGTTGCTTTTGCTGGAGATACGAGTGGTTATATAACAGGAGAAGGAATGGTATCCAATGGGGTTGTAAGTTTTGACAAGATCAACTTTGTACAACAGCTTGATCACAATCTTCTCAGCATTTCACAAATCTGTGATAAACAGTTTTCAGTACACTTTGATGCAAATGGATGTTATGTGCTGAAACCCGGCTTCAAGATTCCAAAAGAATGGATTCTCTTATCAGCTCCAAGGATAAACGATTTATATGTCCTTGATATGAGCCAAGCAATAACAACGACTGCACAAGCAACTTGTTTTATTAACAAAGCCACTGAAAAAGATTCAATCTCTTGGCACAGACGTATGGGTCACATTCACTTACGGAAAATGAATCATTTGGTGTCGAATGAATTAGTGAATGGTGTTCTTCTTAAAAATTTCCATCTTCAAGACGTCTGTGTTTCATGCCAAAAAGGAAAGCAAACCAAGAAGCGAAATCCAACAAAGAAGATCAACACGGTGGCAGTTCCTCTTGAACGTTTGCACATGGATTTGTTCGGTCCTATCAAGCACAAAAGCATCAGGAATGATCAATACTGCCTCGTGATAACTGATGATTATTCAAGATTTTCTTGGGTGGCGTTTATGGCTCACAAGAGTGCAACTTTCGGTATTATCAAAAACTTGATCATTCAGATTGAGAATTTGTATAAGTTGAAGGTTAGACGGATACGCAGCGACAATGGTACAGAATTTGAGAATCATGCCATGGTGGACTTTTGCACATCAAAAGGTATTCTTCATGAATTTAGTGCGGCTTACACTCCTCAACAGAACGGCGTCGCTGAACGTAAGAACCGTACAGTCAAAAGACACAACAAGACCTGCTTTGAGCTTCTTCATAAACGGAAACCAGATTTGTCATATCTTGAACCGTTTGGAGCTCCTTGCACAATGATCGATCCTAATGGAAAGTTTGGGGCAAAAGCTATTGAAGGTCACTTTCTTGGTTATGCCACCCCGAACTTAAGAGTCTGGAATCTAGAGACTAAAAGGGTTGAGGAATGGTCTAAAGTCAGAGTACAAAGACACATTTTGCCAGTCAAAAATCCAGGTCAACCTTGGATGTTTGAGTACGATGACTTTTTCAATTCGATCAATATTGAAGTAGTTGAAGAAAATGTTGCGGCAAGGATGTTTTTCGAGACTGACAATGCAACCGATTCAGCGTTGGTTCGTCCAATTGTTGTCAATCAAGAACCATCTTCAGTGAATAATAATGCTCTCGATAATGAGGATTTTCATGATGCAACCGAACTGAACGAATCTTCAGAGGTTGAAGAATTTCTAGATGCAGATCAAGAAGCTCCTACATCAGCAGTACATGGTACATCAGAGGCTACACCTCCAGTGGACGCCCCTATAACAGCTGAAGCTACTGCATCATCCTCTTCGTCAGTTTCGGGTATTGAATTAGTTGTTGATCTCAATGTCAACAATCTGGGTACAAATATTCCAGTTCAAGATAATCCATAAACAAGGATTCACAATACCCATCCTCAGCAAAACATCATCGGAAATGTACAAAGTGGCATTCAAACAAGAAACATGTTGCGAAACAACAACAATGCAGGCCTGTATGCGGCAATTCGAGAATCTGGTCAACAAAACGATTGGTCTTTCGTGTGTTATGTCTCACAGGAAGAGCCAAGAACTTGGAAAGAAGCTTTGAAAGATAACTCTTGGGTTGAAGCAATGCAGGAAGAACTGCAACAATTCCAGAAGCTTGGTGTCTGGAAGCTCGTAGAGAAACTTGCTGATTACAAGAAGATTGGTACCCGTTGGGTGTATAATTGCAAAAAGGACGACCGTGGAATCGTTATTCGAAACAAAGCAAGATTGGTCGTTCAAGGTTTTCGTCATATTGAAGGTATTGACTACAACAAAGTGTATGCACCTGTTGCACGTCTGGAAGCAATTCGGATCTTTCTGGGTTATGCCTCATTCAAAGGATTCAATGTTTACCAGATGGACGTCAAAAGTGCATTCTTACATGGTCTAGTCGAAGAAGAGGTGTATGTCGAATAGCCTCCAGGTTTTGAAGATCCTATCCATCCCGATCGGGTTTGGTTGCTGAACAAAGCTCTCTATGGTCTACATCAAGCACCACGAGCTGGGTACGCAACCTTATCTAATTATCTGCTGGAGAATGGTTTTCGCATAGGTCTTATCGATTGCACTCTCTTCATAAAAGAACAAGATGGAGATCTTCTACTGGTACAGGTATATGTGGATGATATTATATTTAATTCTACTAACAATGTTATGTGTAGGGATTTCGAGCGTGTAATGCAGGATAAATTCGAGATGAGCGCTATGGGGGAGATGACTTTCTTTTTGGGCTTGCAGGTGCAACAAACGAAGTCTGGGATTTTCATCCATCAGACTAAATATGTCCAAGACATCCTGAACCGATTTCAGATGTCCGACACATTGCCCATTGGTACCCCACTGCAGCAAAATCACGGAATCAATCCAGACATGAAGGGTGAACTCGTTAGCTCTTCATACTACCGCGCGATGATTGGATCCCTTATGTTCCTCACAGCATCAAGACCAGATATAATGTATCCAACATGCCTGCTTGCCAGATATCAAGTTAACCCGAAGGCCTCACATCTTGCAGCAGTAAAAAGGATTTTTCGTTATTTGAAGGGTTGCCCAGACACCGGTCTATGGTACCCTAAGGATGATAACTTTGATTTAGTCGCTTTCAGTGATTCTGATTTTGGCAGATGCAAAATCAACGGCAAATCCACAACGGCTGGATGTCAGTTTTTAGGAAATCGCCTCGTAACATGGCAGTGCAAGAAGCAGACTTGTGTCGCTACATCAACTTGTGAAGCTGAATACATTGCTGCCTCAAGTTGTTGCTCCCAAGTACTGTGGATACAACAACAAATGCGTGATTATGGTTTTGAATTCCTAACTACTCCTATTTTAGTCGATAATTCTGCTGCCTTATCTATCACTAGAAATCCTGTGCAGCCTTCAAAGACCAAACACATCGAAATTAAGTATCACTTCATACGTGATTGCTTTGATAAAAGGCTAATCGATGTTGTTAAGGTCCACACCGACGGCCAACGTGCCGACCTTTTTACCAAAGCATTTGATAAATCAAGATTTGACTTTTTTATTATTGGTAAACGACATTAAGGTCAAGCAAGAGTAATCCGCATCGGAAAATCGTTTTTGTAAATATCTTTGTGTTTTTAAAATTATTGTAAGTTTGTTGATTTTAGGGAGTCAAGCTGTAAATCCAAATTTGAAAATTCAAAAACATCGAAAAAATTTCAAAACTCAAAAACAATAGAAAAACAAAAATGAGTTTCCTGGCGAGCAAAAGAGAAAATGATAGTACATCAGTGGTCTGTTGAAACCTTTTTAAACTGAAATGCAAAATGAAAAATGTTAAGCAGCTCTATATAAGATGTATCGGTAGGCTCACAATCATCTTAAAGTTTGCAGGGTGATATAAACCTTAAATCGACTGAAGACCAGGTGGGAACCACTCATTGGCATATGGTCTTAGTACCGAAATTTCGTTTGAGAGATTGCCGAGGTTCTGAGATATGTGGTCTTTATGCTGTTTATCATCTGGGTATCATGGTTGTTTCTTTTACCGAAAAACAACGGAGACGAAGTCTAGATCTTCCATGATACCATACATACATGTACATACTGCATACGACCTCAATAAGTGATCAACAATCACATGTCCACAAAATAAGTGATAATATATCACATTTATCCGGGAGTCAAGTTCGTCTCTTTACTGTACGAAAGTACTGACCTGTTCACGAACTTGCTCATGTGCCCTCATGCATCTAAAAATCAAGTTCCTCATCAATAGGTGATTCTATCACATAGGGCTTGTTTTCATTCAAAATAAGTGAGTATCTCACATTTTCATATACGGTCAAACAGATGATAAATGGTTTACTCACCAGTAAGATGAACTCACCTTGATACGGGAATGTGTCGTGATGTGGATGAACACCGGTCGGCAAGTATAAATCATACACTAATCGTATCCCCTCGCCATGATTAAATCTGATATGTTGAGCTTATGTGGATAACAATACCGATAATCGTTATAGGATGTTTATCTAAATGTTAACAAAAAGAACAACAAGAGCGTTTTGGCATGACTGTACACTGATATAATTCTCTTACCCTCGAAACTCGCAAAAAGAATGTTTGTATATATTTACTTTTCTTAGTTTCTGCAACTCTATATATATTTATTTACTGCTTTCAGTCTTTACATTTGAAATATTCAAAATGCCAAAAAGATTTTAGGTGTGTTTTAATATAAACTTTATAAAAGTCAAAAAGATTTTATTTCTGCTTTAGTTTTGATTAACCGATGTTGGAACTCAAATCTTCGTTGCCTGAAATCTGATGAAAACCAAAACGACTGAATCTTCATAAACGGTCAGGGTTTGCAAGTTTTGAAAGTTAATAATCAAAATTGAAAAATATGTTAACTTTTCAAACAAATTGTCGGATGGTAGTTGATAGAAATATTGGTCTCATACGCGTCGTTTGTTTAATGCTAACTATATTTCAAGCGCTTATTCTCATTACCCGTTGAGCTTTCTTGCATGTGCAGATGCTGAAGGCGAAGAGAACATGTTAGATGATGAGCTTTGGAATGAAGACACGACGTGAAGGCACTCAAATGATAAAGATGATCGTGTTGCCGCTGATCAATCATCAACACCACAAGGATCTAAAGTATCTAAAATCAAAAGATTCACGAGCATAATCAAAGGGGGAGTTTATTGATACACTTCCTAAATGAAAGCGGGAGTTTGTTAATACATTTTCTACTTACAACACGTGAAGTCTTTGAAGATCCTAAGACAAGAATGAATGAACCATCAAGAGATGGAGAACGATATTAAGAACCTCGCGAGCAGCATCCAAGGGGGAGTTTGTTGATACATATTGTGTGGATACGGCTCAGCTCGGTTCGACTCGGCTACGAAGTGAAGGCCGTAGTCAAGACATCCTCCTGTCTTGACACGGTATGCTATTTACTTTGTATTGTTTGATGTACATGCAACTGCGTGTGTGTAGTATGCATGTTAGTTTAAGTTTGAATTTGTCTGTTTGTTGTTTGGCCCAACATGTTGAAGCCCGAGCCCAAGCCCATATGAGACGAAATCCCTTTTACGACGAAGACTCTATATGACGAAGACCCCCATGTGACGAAATCACTGGATTTCGTCGAGACCTTGGATGTTTGTCCCTGGGATTTCGTTGGCCACAGGATTTCGTCGACAAGTTACTATATAAGCATAGACATTAGACAGAAACATATACACAAGTCTGCATAGACTTTGAGAGAGAACACACACACACAACAGAGAGTTTATAAGGTTATCTTGTAAACATTACATTGTAAACGTTTCAGGCTATTAATACATTGCGTGTTAATCATTGAATCTTTGTGTCTTGCGTGTTCGTAACTTGGTTTAACTTACCCGTTTGGATTCCGCACTCTCGGGTTCGTCGGAAAACATGGAATAGAGTTTTAACTCGATCCTCCGGGTGGACCTACAAAAACACTAGTGTCCACTTTGTAACATCCATAAAAAACGGATCAATGAAACACGACCGTTTGTAAATCAGACACTAATCGTAATAAACTATTACGAAAATGCAAATTTCTATATTTACTCGTTTAAGATTTATTATTTGAAATTTTGTGTTATCTAGTTAATTAATAATAAACTAAACGACATCTCACCTCCCTTAAACGATACCCATCACTTCTCTTCCCAACCTACACTAGTTATGCTCAAATGATATCCTGTCACGTTTGAAACCTAGGCCAAACGATAAGCAAATCTCAACTAAACGACATACTTGGTTTTCTAAACGACAACCTATGTTGTCTGCAAGAAAACCTAAACGACATACCATGTCGTTTGGTGCCTGAACCAAACGACATATGTCTGCGTTTCATCTTCTTCCAAATCGCGATATATGCAACTGAAGAGTCCTCATCTCTTCTTATTCTCGACTTTATGGCATCTTCATTGTCCCAATTAAGTGGGTTTTAATGACTACACATAATCCACACATAATTGGTGCTATGAAAACCAAAATCATATACTATTTTCATCTTCCTAAAACTCAAAACATCACACCAAATTCGTCCATCTCTGCCTAAACACAAAACCAAACGACATCCCTTATCATATTTCACGAATCTCCATATCTACAACTTGCTTATCCACTCTCTAACTCATGAATTTGGACAAGGATCAATGCTAGGGCTTGGAATTTAGTGAATTGATATCTTCTTTATTTCTTCACCAAATCAAGTATTTCCAAAGCCTAACACATCTAATTTTTCATGCTCTATAAGATCCTACTATGCATTCTGTGATAGAAGGGCAAATGAATCTTATTTTGATCTCTTTTAATACAAGGGTTTTCTAGAAATTTGCGGCTTTTGACTTTGGATTATGTTTTCCTGAAATTGATCTAGGGTATTGTTCATAATCATGTTAGTTAGGTTTGTGTAATTTTTGAGGATTTTTGGATGTCTCATAGATTTGTTATGAATTCTTGATCATGTTCTAATTTATGGAAAAATTATATTAAAAATAGATTCTTCTATATACAAACTCATGGATATTATTTTTCTGATTTTCTATAAAATAATTATAACATGTATTCTTTTATAGATTTCATGTTCTATAGTATATTTTTTTTTTTGGAAATAAAAGGACTTATTATATATTAACCATAAATTTAACCTTTTTAACAAATTTGATGATTTCTATAATATATAAGATAAAATATGATTTGTTGATGCATGAGATGCTTGTTGACTACGTCTGCATTACGTCTTAGGTCATGATAGGTCAACATAGGGTCTAGAAAGTCAAAATTAGGTTTTATGTTGTAGGTCCGCTTATGTGAACATATGTTGATAGGTTCGCTTATTAGTCATCAGATATGGTCCGCTTATATGTCAATGTAGTGGGTTCGCTTATTTGGCAGTCCGTATAAGCGAACCACACAACACTATAAATACCTGATCAGTTGTACATTGGAGCGGACCTGGATAGTTGCTTGTGTAACGAAACTCTGTCAAATTTATATCAGAAAGCAATAAAAAGAAAGGAATTGAAAAGAATAGCTGTTGTAACTTCATTTACGTTGATTCCGCCTTCGTACGTGAAGATGAACGTTCTCAACTGACTGTTTAGGGTCGGAACACGGTCCAACAAGTGGTATCAGAGCTCAGGACGAGGAGTTCATACTACTACAGCTTGAATCTACAGAATTCTCTCATTTCTACTCACTTTCTCTCATATTTTTTCAATTTGAAGTGGTTCCTACAGTTGAAATTGTCTGATTTTTGAGTATTACGTATGGAACATACATTTAACAAACCCTAGAAAGTTTCAGGTTAAAATTTGGCTTAAAAATGGGAAAAAACAGTTAAAACTTAGGTCCGCTTTTACGGACTTCGATAGGTTCGCTCGAAAATCACATCTGGTTTGGTCGTAATTACCTGTTAGATCCGCTCATTCAGACACTTTTGCTCTTACGAACATAGGAGATCCGCTCGAACGAACAAAGTAGGTTCGCTCGAACGGACAATTTTTCACTTCTGCTTGAGCGAACAGAGTAGATCCGCTTGAACGTACAATACTTGGTCTGCTCATCCGGACATTATCTGGTCCGTTTATCCGGACATTTACCAGATCCGCTCATCCGAACATTATCTGGTTCGCTTATTCGGACATCCGCTTATTTGAACAAGTGAAATCCGCTCATACGGACTTGAGAGTTTCGCTTGAACGGACAGTTCATTTTCGCTTATCTGTCACAATAGCTGATAGTTTCGCTCTTTTGTCACTAGTATTCAAAATTTCGAAAATTTTTCTAAGTGTTTGACTGATTTTGCAGGTACACTCAAGATGGATGACATATTCTTGAACCCGTTTAGCGATATGTACGCATTTGCTAGAAATTCGGGAGACGATACATCTTCAAGCAACAACAATGAGAACCCATCAAACACCAAGAAGAAATTATCGGATGCTTTAGAAGTTGAAAGTGCTTTCGGAACTTACAACAAACCACCGAAATTGATGGCTATCTAGGAGTATAGTCGCTGGGCAAAGAAATTCGAAGATTGGTTGAGGGCTTTTGCATTTCTGAGCTGGAAGAGTCTCAAAAATGGATACGACAATGGAGGCAAAGAGGGTGAAACTTTATCAACATCTGATGAAATAGAGTCGTTTGTTGCTGAGCAGAAATGTGTGGCATTATTGTTTCAATCTGTGCGTGAAGATATAATCTCTTTGATTGATTACTCTAGTGCTAAAGATCTTTGGGCAAAATTAGAAAAGAAATGTATACGTAGTGAAGAAATCAAGAAAAACAAAAAGAAACTACTTAGGAAAGAGTTTGACATGTTTGGATGTTTAAAAAATGAATATGTTTCAAAAATGATCGAGAGATTTGGGCATCTGAAGCTGGAATTATCTAAACATGGAATTAAGTATACTGATGATGAGCAAGTATATAAGATATTTGATTCGTTGCCAGACGAGATGGATTGGAGATATTATGCTCTCATGCTGAAAAACACTATCTTACCGAAAGATCTTACTCTAGATTTGCTGATTGAGAGACTCGAAAGTCACGAGCTGGAACTAAAGAAGACATACAAAGTCAATAACTCATCCTACCAGCAAAATTTGGATTTGTACTATCCAAAGAGCATGATGCCAAAAGCAACTTCTCCCAAGACTGCGTTTTCTGCTGAGAATGTGTCCACAGCAAGCAAAGAAAGTCAAAGCAGTGGAAATCATAGTGGTTATCACAGTGGAGCTTCATCATCTGCAAATCATTCTGATGCAAAAAATCGTTTTCAATGCAACATCACAATAGACTTAAAGAATGCTCAGAATTTTGATGAGGAGTCTGCTAAACAACAGATGATCTTTCTAGCATCGGTTTTAGAATGGTATGAAGGGTTAGTAGCTTGGAAGATAGGCAACACCAACTTAACGAAAGAAGATTATGATCAGATAGATCCTGAAGAAATGGAGCTGATCGATATTCGTTGGGCTATGGCGAGTGCTGTTCGTAGAGCACAGCGTTTCATGGAAATTACTGGCAGGAAGACAATTGGTGGTCCATCTACCAAGTTGGGGTTCTATAAATCCAAAGTGACATGCTTCAAGTGTAAGCAGAAAGGTCACTTCAAGCGAGAATGCAGAAACGCATATGCTGATGAGTCGGAGAATCCTTTCAGAGATGATTACTACAAGAAGGCAATTTATCACTAGAATAAATCTGAGCCGCCTAGATTGAAGCAGGTTGAAGATAACAAAGAGAAATCTAGAGCTCTTGCAGTGATTCACGACGATGAAGGTTTTGACTAGAGCGAGCTGCTACCGGAGGAAGATGCGGTTGGTTACGCTTTCATGGCAAAGAATGAACCTGTTCCGTGGAAAGACAACATAATTGAAGAACAGAAGTATAATTACATAAGGTTGTTGGCTATAAACAGAATAATCAGAATATCTGGTATCTTTTCGGAAGCAAAAAGAGCAAATAGATGGGATCCAGACAGGGAGTGTTATCTTGATCCATATGGAAACATTGCTATTGATCACAACACTCTTGATTTAGAGGCCATAATCAAAGAGTTAAAAGATGATGATGATTATTGGCAGAATAAATGGTGGGGAACTGGAGACGAGAAAGAAAAAGAAGAAAAAGAGAAGAAGGAAAGAGAAGAGAAAGAGAAGTCAAAAAAGGTTGATACCGGGATCATTGACACGACGCAGGAGTTGAACGCTGAAAATCTCGGAAAAATGGCTGACAAAGTGCTAGATGCTAAAGCACTTGAGGTAGACTCTAACTCCAAGTCTGAGTCAAAAAGCCAGGTCAGTTCAAACTTGTCAACGAATGTGTCAGGTAAGAAAGTTGATGGGGATGTTGATTGCAAAAATTGCATCAAAGAATGCAAATTTTGTAACACAGTCACGTATCTCAACGGTAAGAAGGTTGATGATCTGACAGCAAAAGTCAGAAACGTTGAGAATCAAATTCTTGATCATGACAAGATGATTAAAGCTTCAACTGAACGGATAAAAGAATTAACTAACAAAATTGAAAATGATAAAACTGATCATGAGAGGATTAGACAAGAAAATGAAAAGTTAGTTCTTGAAAACCGTCAAATCACTGAAAAATTTGAGAAGCTTAAAACCACAATGAAAGATAATGATGATCGAAATGGTAAAACTTATAAAGAAAACATTCAACTAAAAGCAGTGCTTAGAGTAAAAGAAGAATCAATCAACCAACAACTGGATGAAATCGCTAAACTGAAACTTAAAGTTCAAGAGGCTAAAATTGAAAATGAGCGAATCCAGCTGAAGCTTAAGAGTTACAACTCCGCAAGCTTTGTTTTGCAACACATTATTCCGAAACCCATCGGGAAAGACAAAGCAGGCGAAGATGTGTACTCTGATGGAACCGGGGTGGGTTTTCATCAAGTTCCACCACCTGTTCTTGATAATTACACGAAAAAGCAACCTGGGTTGGTTGAAATTGAGGAAGAGAGTGAAGTTAAACTTCCGAAGAACATTGATGTTACTTTTTCTATATCATCTGATGATAGTGTTCAGACAGAGATTGTTAAGAGCACAGCTGAAAGTGTTTTGTTGTCTGACTCAGCTGAAGATGATGAATGTTTCTTGAACAAATACATTCCGAAACAAAAATCCAAAAACAACTTAGGTGATGAACCGGGTCTTGTGATGTACAAGATGGCTGGATCTGATAAGTTGTATTCGGATTCTGAGTTTCCGATTGAGAATGTTAATGTGAAAAAGTTGACAAATGTCTTCAAATTGGTTGAAATTGAGATGTCAGAAGCGAACAAACTGAGTCAAACAAAGAGGCAAATGAATTTTGAGAAAGATAAAGCTTACTACAAAAAGCCTGTTGTTCCACCATGTTTTTATAATAACAAACGAAATAACTGGTCGGGTGGATAAATGGGTGGTAAGAACTTTCAAAGAAAGAATTTTCAAAACAAAAGGTTTGCTGAAAAGAAGGTGTTTGTGAACGGTTCATGTTCACTTTCTGATGAGGAAAATGAAATCTTTTCAAAATCGAATGAAGAGTTCTTTGAGAAAAGAGCTTCACAGTATCAGTCTGAAGGCACAAGTTGAGTTGTTGATACTCGAACATGTTTCAGATGTAATCAAGTTGGTCACATTGCACGAAAGTGTACTAATGTGAAGCCTAAGACTGAAACTGTGAAGATCCAAAAGAAGAAAGTTGACGAAAAGGGTAAAGCACCAATCGTTGTTGAGAAAAAAAACTGTGAAAAATGATAATACCAAAGTGAAAAATGAACATGTAAAGAAAGTGGTAACTAAAAATGACAAATTTTAAAAACAGGTTGCATTATCTCAACAAGTTTGGAAACCAAAAACTGAGAAGAAGCTGAAATCTTTTGACGATTCAATTCAAATTGATTATGATGCAAATTTTCCACCTCTTAAGGCTGAAAACTTCAAAATTCAAATTGCGAGAGTCAAGGTTACACCTAAGGCTGATGAGGCCTGGGTGGACTCCATGTTCGATTAAACAGTTTGAATTGCCGGAGCTTCCTTGATCGCAAAGCATGAATCGGCATCTTTCTTGAAGTTGTTTAAGTCAAAGTTTGTTATGTGCAGGATCTTCCAAAACTTGTATCCAGATGGATCATGGATAGTGGAGCCTCAAGACATATGACAGGGAAGACTGCGTTGCTATATGATGTGAGAAATATTAATGGTGGTTATGTGGGATTTGCTGGTCATGATGGTGGTAGAATTATTGGTGAAGGAACGTTATCCAATGGGGTTGTGACGTTTGAAAGAGTTAACTACATTACTGAGCTGGAGAATAATCTGCTGAGTATCTCGCAGATTTGTGACAATATGTATACTACTCACTTCACAGACAAAGAATGTTTGATCTTGAAACCAGGATTTGTTATCCCTGAAGAATGGATTATCATGCGGGCACCTAGAGTGAATGATTTATATGTATTAGATATGAGTGTAGCAACTACAACTACTGGTCAAGCACATTGTTTTGTATCTAGAGCAACTGAGAAAGAATCAAAGTTGTGGCACCGCAAGATGGGGCATATTCACCTAAGGAAGATGAATCACTTGGTGCACAACGATTTGGTTGTGGGAGTTCATGTCAAAGGTTTTCATCTGGAAGGGGAGTGCATTAGCTGTGTCAAAGGCAAGCAGAAGAAAAAGTCACACCCTACAAAACAAGTCAATTCAGTTTTGTGTCCTCTGGAAAGACTTCACATGGATTTGTTTCGTCCTGTGAATGTCAAAAGTATTACAGGAGACAAATACTGTTTGGTCGTTACTGATGATTATTCCAGATTTTCGTGGGTTTCTTTCTTGAAAACGAAAGATGAAACATTTGATAGTTTGATGTCGTTGTTCAAGAAAATTGAGAATCTGTACCAAAGGCATATCAAAAGAATTCGTAGTGACAATGGTACTGAATTCAAGAACAGTAAGATGGAAGAATTTTGTGATGAAAGAGGTATATTGCATGAGTTTAGTGCTCCATACACTCCACAGCAGAATGGAGTCGCAGAACGCAAAAACCGGACACTAATCGAGACGGCTAGAACTATGCTCACAGATTCAAAATTACCGATAAATTTTTGGGCTGAAGCTGTTTCCGCCGCATGCTATACGCTCAACAGGGTTCTTACTGTCAAGAAATTCAACAAAACATGTTTTGAGCTAATCAATAACCGCAAACCGAATCTGAAGTATCTTGAACCGTTTGGGTCTCCATGTACAGTTCTAGATTTTCAAGGCAAATTCGGTGAAAAAGGCTTAGAAGGAATATTTGTGGGTTATGCAAGTTCGTTGAAACGAGTATTCATTCCAAGTTTGAAGACGATTATTGAGGCATATAATGTTGAATGTCAAGGTTATACTATGCCGCCGCAGAATCCTGGAGATTCATGGCGTTATCATTATGACAAACTGTGGGAATCGTTTGACATGAGAGAAGAATCAGAGGAAGAAGAGGATTTCTTTGATGAGTTGGATATTTTGCGTGAGTACGAGTCACAACAACGGTTTCCAGCTGAGTATTCAAGGCGACCACGGGAAACTTCAAATGATGATGAAGCAGGTCCGAGTAATGCTGGTGAACATGATGATGTCCAACAGAATGAAGTTGCTCAAGATAATCAGTCGGTTGAGAATGATAATCAAGAAACTGAAAACATGCCAGTCTTTGATCATGGTGATTCAGATTCTGAGGGGGAGCAAATTCAGATTTCAAGTCAAACAAACCAAGTTGGTGAACAAGATGCAGAGCAGAATGTTACTAATCTGGAGGGAAATATAGATGTTTCAAGCGAAGTGATGCCGCGAACTTTTTCATATCATCCAGAGGAGTTGATCATAGGAGAATTGCAGACAGGCGTTCGCACTCGACGACAGATTGAGAAAGGGCTTACATGTTTTTATACAAATGTTGCTCCTTTGCAAACTAAATTCTCATTGAGTTGTTTTATCTCGCAGGTTGAGCCAAGAACTTACAAAGAGGCGCTTACTGAAGATTCTTGGGTCATTGCAATGCAGGAGGAACTTAGCCAATTCGAAAAGTTGGGAGTGTTGAAGTTAGTGGATTTGCCAGATGGGCAGAGGAAGATAAACAACAAGTGGGTGTTTAAGTGCAAGAGAGATGATAGAGGAGTTGTTATAAGGAACAAAGCTCGACTCGTTGTTCAGGGATTTAGTCAACTGGAGGGAATTGATTTTACAGAAGTCTATGCTCCTGTAGCACGACTAGAGGCAATCAGAATTTTTCTTGCATTTGCGTCTTGGAAGAATTTCAAACTATATCAGTTAGATGTAAAATCGGCGTTTCTTTATGGGAAGGTCAAAGAGGAGGTTTATGTCGGACAGCCACCGGGCTTTACCGATCCAATCCACAAAACCAAGGTCTACTTATTGGACAAAGCGTTGTATGGTTTACACCAGGCCCCGAGAGCTTGGTACGAGACTTTGTCTCAACACCTACTAGCCAACAAGTTCATTCGTGGAAAAGTGGATGCCACTCTCTTCACTAAAGAGGTCGACGGTCATCTTCTGATAGTTCAGATTTATGTGGACGATATAATCTTTGGGTCGACAAATGAAAATCTATGCAAAGATTTTGAATCAGTGATGAAGCAAAAGTTCGAAATGTCATCAATGGGGGAGATGAAATTCTTTCTGGGATTACAAGTTGAACAACTACCTGAGGGAATTTTCATTCATCAGACAAAGTACGTTCATGATATTCTAGAGAAATTTGGGATGTCAAGTTCTACTCCAGCTGCTACCCCACTTGCAACAAATCATGGGATTCACCCAGATCTCACCGGAGACAGGGCTGATGAAACGTTTTACCGATCCATGATAGGTTCTTTGATGTACTTAACTGCTTCACGTCCTGATATCATGTACCCAACGTGCCTCGCAGCAAGATTTCAATCTAACCCAAGAGCTTCGCATATGATCATTGTGAAGAGGATATTACGCTACCTGAAAGGAACTCCTTCATTGGGGTTGTGGTATCCTAGGAAAGGAGATTTTACGCTCGAAGGGTATTCCGATTTGGATTTCGGATGCTGCAAAGTCAATTCAAAATTAACAACTGCAGGATGCCAGTTCTTTGGTTCTAGATTGGTTACCTGGCAGTGTAAGAAACAAACGTCTGTGGCGCTATCTACATGTGAAGCGGAGTATGTTTCTGCTAGCAGTTGCTGCTCTCAGATCCTGTGGATACAGCAACAGATGCGCGACTACGGTTTGCAGTTTCTTAACACATCTCTTTTTGTTGATAATGAGGCCGCAATAAATATAACAAAGAATCCAGTACATCATGCTAAAACTAAACACATAGAAATTCGTCATCAATTTATTGGTGATTGCTTTGAGAAAAAGTTGATACGAATTGAGAAAATCCACACTGATGAACAGAAAGCTGATTTACATACCAAAGCTTTTGATAAAAATCGGTTTAAATATTTGTTAAAATTGAATGGTATGAAGCTTCTTTCGGTGTCGGATGGCAAAATTGGCGTTTATGAGAGTACTGTTGCGGATGAAGACGAGAAACAATCTGCAATGGTTTGTCGATTTTTTAGTTGTTTTGGTATTTAGGGGGAGGAGATAGTTGTATATAGATATATTTTCAGAAAATACAAAAACAGTAAAAAATGCAAAAATTCAAAAACATGATAAAATCTGAAAAGGAGTTTGGGTAAAAAGGGAAAATGATAGTACATCAGCTAGACTATTACAGTATGCTAAAGATTTGTAAAGTTTAATTGAGTTAAACAGTCTCACTAATGATGTGTCGATAGGTTTTCGCACCTTTAGTAGATTTATTCGGGATATAAACCTAAAATTTCAAACTTGTGAAATTCGTGGGGAACACTACTTGGGTATATAGGTAACCCCTGAAATCTCGTTTGAAAGGTCTCATAATCTGATATACTAGGTCTTTATACTCAATGATGTCTGGGGTATTATTCCGGGACTTCTGCTGAATGGAAGTTCTGACCTAGTCCTTGGATAATACTTTCCTCATATGCTTGAAACATAGCATTAAACCCTCAGCATGCCGATGAAACAATAAAATTGATAGTCGCTGCTGTTGTAGCTAAAAGATCCTCTAAAGGGGACATACCGTAAAGTCGAAGCTGATATCTCTCTGCGTATACGGAAGTATCGACCTGAGATCCCTCGGCCCTCGCATTACCTAATTTATATACAGATATCATTGTAGTATACTCACCTGTAAGACTGATAATTGGGATTCTGGATACGGGAGTATATTCAAGAGGTGGGACACATGAATGAGCTAAGTTCATAAGATATCTAATTCATATCCTGAGTAAATTGAAATTTGTGTGAGAATTTAAGATGGATCAGTATATCGACAATCAAGGTGAATTGTTTAATTCTGAATATGTAATCACAGCTTAACGGTACTTGTGATTTGTCTGATAGCTGATATGATTCCCTGACACGCTCGCCAAAAATATGTTTGTAAATAGTTTACTTTGTTTACTTTCTGAAAATTAAGTTTTCTGTATTTCATTTCTTAGTTTAGAACACTTTATAAAATCCAAAAAGATTTTATTTCTGCTTTATTTTCCGACAAACCAAAGTGGAGAGTTGATTGTTGGATTCTTAGATGTTTGAAGCAGATGCAGAAGATTCTGGACTGAAGAATGAGGAGAGCTTATCTTGATGGAGTCTGATTTATTGGAAAGTCAAAAACAAGTTCATTAACTTGATGCTTGTTATTTTCAGAAAATGTGTAAATGGTTTTTAAAATCAGTTTGATTCGTCAAATGATCAACCAAGGTCATTAAATTGAACTTGGTAGATTAATTGAGTAATCAGGGTTATTAATTTGGACCTGAATACTTGAGTGGATTGCTATAACTGATTGAGTTTGTGATTTATTGTTGAAAAGATAGTTTGTAATGATTGATGTTTGAGACACAGGTTTTGGATTTCATCATTCCCATGGAAGCTAAATGTCAAAGATTGAACCAGATATCTCAAATTCTAGCATATCAAGAGGGGGAGTCTGTGAAAGGGGGAGTCTGAATCAACAGTCAAAGGGAAGATGGAAGTTAGAGTCAGGTTGTGATTCTAAACCTGTGTAGAATGCTTATGATGTGAAGACAGAGAGTTGAAGAAAAGACCAAGACTAAAGACTCAAGAGCTGAAGACTTCGTCAACATCCAAGGGGGAGTCTGTTGATGCATGAGATGTCTGTTGACTACGTCTGCATTACGTCTTAGGTCATGATAGGTCAACATAGGGTCTAGAAAGTCAAAATTAGGTTTTATGTTGTAGGTCCGCTTATGTGAACATATGTTGATAGGTTCGCTTATTAGTCATCAGATATGGTCCGCTTATATGTCAATGTAGTGGGTTCGCTTATTTGGCAGTCCGTATAAGCGAACCACACAACACTATAAATACCTGATCAGTTGTACATTGGAGCGGACCTGGATAGTTGCTTGTGTAACGAAACTCTGTCAAATTTATATCAGAAAGCAATAAAAAGAAAGGAATTGAAAAGAATAGCTGTTGTAACTTCATTTACGTTGATTCTGCCTTCGTACGTGAAGATGAACGTTCTCAACTGACTGTTTAGGGTCGGAACACGGTCCAACATAAATTGAAAGATGAATTTTTACTAAATTGTTGGAATTTATATTTTTAACTTATAATAACATAAATTGTTAGCTAATTTGTCTTGGTATTTTATTATTGTCAAAATTTTTAGACTTTTCATCATGGATATAATATGTTGGGACTAGGTTATAAATATATGTGGCTAAAGTATATTTAGACTTGGTACATGTTACAATATAAAAGCAATGGTATAAGTATTACTAAGGTAATATTTTAGATATTATGTTAGTATTATTTTCTATAGTTATAAGTTAGACAAAAGACCTAAGTTATAGGATTTATTTTATAGTTTTTTATTTTTGCTTGTTTAGTATTTTTGGTTATTAATTCCTTTAGGATAACTATTGTATTTTGAAGTTTTTCCCTCAACACTCGTGTGCGGTTTACGTAACCATCAAAAGGAACGCAAAACGGTGAGTAGATCTATTTCTTTTTCCCCTTTTTGTCACTAAAATTTTTTTGGGTATATCATGTGTTTATGTTTCATATGTTTCTTATTCAAATCATCAACATGCAACATCAATGTGTCGCAACCTGTTTCATATATTTGTATATATTGTTTCACATACATGTATCTACTTGTTGCTCGCTTTTTGTCTATTGTTTCTAATAAGGATCCACTGGTTGTTCCCACGACCATGGGTTAAACTAGGTATCGCTAACATTATTTAGATTCGCTTGTGGCTTGAATCTCATTTGTGTCTATTGTTTCATTATCTTTATGTCGCGTATCATTTTTTGTTGTTGTGATTGTGGTTCTTGTTGGTTTGTTATGGATATACCATTTACACTTGAGATTTCACGTTATTTTAATAAAGAGTAAATTATGATTTTGGCCCCTGTTGTTATATCACTTTTACCCTTTTAGCCTAAAAAGGAATTTTTTAACATCTAAGCCCCCGACGTCTTTTTTTCTAACCCTTTTGGCCCCTAAAAGTAAATGGATGGGGTTAGTGTTAGAGGCCAAAAGGGTTAGAAAAAAAGATGGTGAGGGCTCATATGTTAAAACATTCCTTTTTGGGCTAAAAGGGTAAAAGTGATATAACCACAGGGTCCACAATCATAATTTACTCTTTAATAAATAATAAAGCAAAAACGTTTTATTTAAATTTAGATTTATTCACCAACTCTATGTTGACCCAAAAACCATTTTTACGTATGATAAAATAGGGATGAGCATGGTACTAGTATCATACCGAACTGGTACTGGTACCGAAAATACCGGTATCGAAATTCATCAAAACTGGGTACCGGTACCACTACCGAAATATTTAGTAAAGTAACGTACCGATATTTGAAGGTACCGTACCGAACCGGTACCGAAAATGCCAAGAAGTGCGTACTGGTACCAAAAAAATATGGTACGGGAAATTTGGTACCGGGTACTGGTACTCATTACCAAATGCACATCCCTATGATACAGGTAACTAGGTGTGTGTCACACCCTACTAGTAGCGGAAGTGCATGTGTGTGACCTTGAAAGGTTCTCATTGCATTTGATAAAGTAAACATTCTATATGATAAAATTAACCACGATGCCATTGTCATATATTGTTTCAAATCACGACACAAGAGTTAAAAGTGTTGTTACAAATATAACCAAATGTAATGAATTTGCAAATGATTTTTTAACAAAATAGAATTTGAATATCAAGGTTAGCAACTTATGTGCAATTTGATGTTCGGTAATGTGCTATATGCTAAGTGTTTATGTAAATATGTTACAAAGCGCAAATTATAGATATATATTGTACACAAATGGATGTGATAACGGATATAACATAATGAGGGTCACCAGTTAAACTGTTCGAATTTGCCTAATCTTAAAACTATATATACACAACTATATATATATACACACACACACCAACGAAACGAAAATAAAGACATTTTGAGAAACCATAAAGTTGTGTGAAAAACCACAAGTTTTGGGGAAACTTAGGGTTTTTAAAATATTTGGTCAATGAATCATTCTTATTTTAAAATAGGACGTGTCGATCAATATGTGTGGAAATAGTTGCTTTAATATAAAAGCATTCAAAGGTGAGTTTCACTACCCCTCTATTTACTATTTTATATAACGTATCGGGGGGATGAACACACCTAAAACGGGATATGATATGCTTTTATATGAAACATGGCATAAAATGGATTTATATTATATTTTGGTGGAAAATATGAAATGAAAATGAATTTGTTGTGTTTTCGAGGAATACATGGTTTTGGAAATGGAAGATATAAAATTGTTTTCAATTGTTTTCAGGGAGAGAAACTCGGAATGACTTGAATAATAAACAGTTTCGGGGAGAAACAAGGATGAATTTATAGTGTTTGGGGGTAAAACGACCGTATAGATTTAAAATGTTTTAATCTTACTAGGGACGAATTTGATCTCAAAAAGTAGGTATCGGAATAGGCCTACGTCTCGGTGGGGACTTCGGGAAATTTGTACAACATTAATACCAAATTTTTCGATAAAGTAAGATATACATTTTTCGTAAGGCAGGCACCCTAAGTGGCCACTGAGAGGCACTTTTGGCAAACACTAATCGTTTAATAGTTAACACCAGTGTCCGTAGAATTGTTAATTGTGAGTGCACTATGTGTATGTCCATAGTTAGAAATATATTTGTATGAGTAAACTTTAATTTCTTGAGTCTGTAAAATACCGGACAGAGGTTTTACTAGGTTTGGTTAGGATATGTCAGACCGGGTTAGGATTCGATACGATACGACACGGAGCAGGAATGATAAGACATGATGTCATCATTCTACATGATGACATCATGACATCTGCATCACCATTACATCATCTTAAAGGAAAAACATGCAAAATGATTAAATATCAATGCATGCATGGAAAATGGAATTCGCACGAGAGGGTTTCAACAAACATGAATGAATGGGAATTATCAATTCGCACGAGAGAGCTTCATCACTTTGGAACGAGAGGGGAACTCTATATATACTCATCATGTCTGGTCGTTCTACAGACCTTCAAATAGACTCTCTCGCACAAGAACACTCTCATATACATCACGTCGATCCGATCATGAGTGTTTCGTGTATAGATTGAGTCGAAACTTTGTCCGATTGTTGTTAATTTGTAATAAACGGCGTTTATTTACATTCGTGTACACGATTACTGTTCGGTTTAACGGATTTCGCACGTTAAACCGAATCCACCGCAGAGCTAGTGATCGATTACGATCCGTTCCTGAACTCACATTAATAGATCTATCAGGTTGACAACTCCGCCCTAACCGATCGCCCCAAGTCAAATCAAAATGATAAATTGATATTCTGTTATTTGTCTAACATTGATTATACCCTTATGCGTTAATATATAGCTCATAGGCTTTGCAACTTTGTGAATCTGAAATACTGAACTTAGATATTTAATAAATAAACCCATGGGAAGAGGATTTGAGTCAAATGTTTTAGGAAGATGCTTACATAAGAGAACTGACCCACTTTTAGAAAGGAAATTTTCCTAAATAATATGACTGAATTTGAAAAAAGTCTCTCTAAGAAGGCTTTTCCTAAAAGAAATTATGGAGAAAATTTGCTTTTAGTTTTACAGACGTGTACTCACAAACCATTGTGTTGACACTTGATTTGCGTGTTTTTCAGGTACATGAGTTTGGCTTTGGGAGTTTGGCATGTTGTGTGTTTAATGGATGCAATTAATAAAAAAACTATGTTTTGGATAGCTTTTAATACTATTTGGAACCGCTTGTACTAAGATCGATAAAGGATCTGACAACTATGTTGTGGTTATGTTTTATTTTTAAAACTTTAATGGTTATGTTTTAATTAAGTTTTAACGTTCAACATAATGAATGCATCGTCCATGAAATACTTATGGGTATCAACATCCGTCACCGCCACATTTGTATTTCTGGTGCGACGTTTTTGAGGTTTGACAATAGTTTTCTCATGAAACATATTTTGTGTACAGGGGCAGATCTAATGTATAACAAGGGGTAATGCCCGCTACCCCTTGGTGCTCCGGCGGTAGTGTAAAATTAGTGTAAATTTTGGAAAAATTTGACGTTTTTTCTATTTCGTTACGGCTTATTTATAAAACGTTACCGCTTGGCGCGAATCCTAGATCCGCCACTGTTTGTGGACCATAGGGTGAAGGAACAGTTCCATCATTGGAGATCTTCTTACATTGAGAATCTACAAGGTTGTTTAAAATTTGGAAGATTCTTGAAATTCTGAAAGTTTTAAATTGCTTCATCCAAATTAGTGTTTGCTTTAAATAACTTAGTATTGAGTTTGTTGTCTAATTTCTCAATAACTATGTGGTATGAAATTAAATTCACTTTTTTTTACTTTTAAAACATGATTGAGACTTGGTTTTGTCAAGCTTTCATTTGAAACCGAGTTTTGTTTCTTAAAATCACCTGTAATTATCTTTAGAACGTTTATTCCGTCAATCAAACTCTTATTCTGTTTTTGATAATGATTAATTTTTGCGATACAAGCCTTTGAGCAAATATGTTCATGTACCTCAGTTGACAAATGAGAATTTGTATTCTTTTCAGCATTTTTACCCGCTTTTTCTTGATCATTAGATTTAGTATGCATACATTCCCATTGGAATTCGTTGTTGTAAGGTCCTAACTTAGAGGCTTATGCATCAAACTAGTGTTTACGGGTATTCGGTAGTGTTTAACCATGAACAAGGGTTAAGGGTGGGCCTTAAAGCTTGGGCCATGTGGGCCGACAACCATAGCCTATCTTATATAATATTTTGTTCCTTTTTTTAGTAGGGTTGGTGGTTCCATTGTAGTTCTCTCATTGTATGCATTGAGGTTGCTTGTGTTCTTGTTCTTGAATCATATAATCGTTAGATTTCGCCTAACTGATTGTATTAACTTGATATTGATATTGAGGATCCGCATATTTGAGGCTTACAATTGGTATTAGAGCTATTTAGCTCTTTGAAGGCTCGGGAGATATCAAGTGATTTATGTTTAAAGGTATACATACGTGTGATTATCTTAGTTTTCGGGTGTTAATTTTTTTTGTTTCTTGTGATTTGCATGAATCGAAGTTGTGGAAATCACAAAGAACATATAAAAGGTTATCATGAAAAGGTATTTGAACTGTTTAAGCATTTTTCAGGAAGTTTTCACGATTTATGGAAAATCAGTTGGCCATCATATCTTAAAGATCTTGATTTTCATTTTAGGTTTATGAGAAAACTTGTTCTCGGTACAGTTCACGGTGTTTGGATTAGTTCTCGGGGTTAATTAGTTCAAGTGTTAGTTTGTTTGCAGTGCTCGTTTGGTTTACAGAAGCAAAAGGTAGTCTACGGTGTTACTCAAGTTTACTACATTCAAGCGGTTTATGGTGTCACTAGGTTTACGATGTTCAAGGTGTTTACAGTGATACTTGCTCCCACTAATGTTCAAACATCATTTCCAGCTCAGAATAAACCATTTGTCCAGTATCAAAATCTAGTGAATGCTCAACTGTCACACCCTAACTAGAAGCGGAAATAAACACCTCTGGTATAAGCACATTGTTTATAAAGATACTATATTAAACATTAAACTGTACATCATGTTACATTATTGTTTACATACTACGTGTATGTAACAACGACATGACTTTATTCTTATAGCAGGTATGCTTCTATGTGCATATCCACCCGTAAAGCAAAACTTAGAGCAACAAACACATGTATCAATCAAGCTCATGTTTACCTAAAAAGCGTGTCAAAAATGGTCAACTATTAATAGTTAGTGAGTTTCACAGGTGTCGAGTCCTCATATCCCAGTTGGGTGGTCAGCAGGTCTCGTCAACGTCGTAAATGTTTAACACCGTCGTCCTACAAAAGAGAACACCGTTAGCCTCGCCCCGGGGGACCCCGGAGGGGGAATCCGTAACCAAGCTCCGACGTGAGAATAAATAACCTTGTCGGAAAATGAGAAGCTTATTCCGACGAGTGTATAACCGTCGGAATATTCTCCTTGGAGTGAATTATGTATTTGGTATGTGTTTAATATGGTCCGAGGAATGTCGGAATAAATGAGGTGCAAGTGAGTTTAATGAGAAGGGCTCTTGAATGCATACCTTGATCGTGTGTTTTACCTTCCTTATATAAAGGAAGTCGCTTATCTCCCTTGGGAGCACCACCGAGATCATCTAACGGTATTTCAGAGGTTTTGGGGGACTCAGACACGTGTCTGAGCCCTAACGGCTGGATCTTCAGCTTCATTAATGAAGCCAGCTGCACTGTACTGCTTTTCCGGCAACCATCTTCTCTCTCCATCAAGCACTTAATGAGAACAGAGATATCATATCTTTTCCTTTTCCCGCCTTTTCTTTTAGTCTCTCTTAAGAGAAGAGAACTGGTTTGGGCCCATAAGCCGGCCCAAGTGACGGGAGCCCAAGATGAGGTCACTGGGCAACCAGTGGGCCTCGTCGTCAAGTCATCTCTAGCCCCAGGTCACGAGGCCCGAGTCATGTGAGCATGGGCTGAAATCGAGTGGCTTCGGAACTGTAGCAGCATCTCTTAGGCAAGAAGAGTGGGACCCCTTAATGATGGCAGTTTTATAACGGTTCCCTGGGATCGATGAGATCTGAATGATCCAACGGCTGGGGATTATTGCTACGATGCATGTGCCCCTAATTGTGATTTGATTTTATAAATTATTGATTAGACAGTTAACGTCCCTACTCTACAACTTCATTAAAACCCGGAGTGACCCCCCATTTCTTCATAACTCCTTTCTTCCTCTTCTCCAAACATTTTCCGATCTTCTTCAACAATGAGTGGAACCGGTCATTCATTGATACGCTCCGTTCTAACAAGGGAAGACCTCGAATCCTTTGTTGCCACACATCAGATCCATGAGAGATTCTTTCCATCACCCAAATGATCCGGCGGTTTGTACGCCGGAAAGAATTGTCTTTTATACTCTAGCATTTTCTTTCTGCGGTGTTCGTTATCCCCTATCTCCTTTCAAAATGGATCTCTTGAAACACTTTGGTATCCATTTCTTGCAGTTGCACCCCCTTGCTTTTATGAGGGTAATGCATTTTGAACTTTCTTATGTGGCGGTTTCCAGTGAACCATCGGTACCTCTTTTTTGCATGTTCTACAAACTTCAATCAAACGGGGACTAGTTCACATTTGCCAAACGGAAAGACAGTGTTGCTTTGCCTTGCTATTCGTTCTTGCCAACATCTACTTATCCTAAAGAGTAGAAGAATAGGTTTATTTTCGTTTCGGCTTCCATGATTCCGGAGTCTCCTCCTCTGAGGGATCCGAAGGCTTCCATTGATGATAGCGTTCCTGTGTTTTCTACAAATGAAATCGTGTTGTGGAAGAGGATGTACGAGCATCCTACAAGGGCTTACAGCTTCCCAGAAGGGATCTTGGCTATGGGGGGCCTGAGCCCCCCTTTATTTTGTTTGTCCGAAGGCTTATTTTCGGAAAATAAGGTAGTCTTCTTTTTCTTGCTTTTTACTATGTCTGTTGATTTCATCTTGGTTTGTGATTTCGGTTTTAGTCCAGTCATCTCTAGCGTCTTGCTTGTTTGTGCAGAGATGTCGTTTTGGAGCTTGTTACAGGCAGACTACAGGGGGATTTCGTTTATGGTTGGAGATGTGGTTAACCCAGAGATGGGGAAGGTTCTCAAGGGAAAAACACCTGATGTTGGGGGTTTCGTTGCTACCGGGAAGGCGGAGAAGACTCATTCCCATGAAGAGGATTCCTCGAAGGAGGCTGAAGGTTCTCAGGGTTCCCCCCGGTAAAGGATTCAAGCAATGATGAACATGAAGACTTGGAGAGTCGTCTGATCTGTAAGCGAAAGGCAGGTCTGGAGGTTGGTTCCAAGGCGGTGGTCCCTGAGCCTCGAAACATCCGCTCGAGGCTTAGGAGTGCAAGCGGGCATAAGTCTTTTCCTGTGTCCAAGGCTATTTCTGAAGCCCCCCCCCCCCCACCGATGCTAAGGGCTCCTTCTCCAAGCATTTTAAGACCTTGAGGGTTTCCTCCGGTCTTGTCAATGAGCCTTTGCTTGTAAGTTTATTATCTCCTATTCTTTTATCCCCTATCTTTTTTTTGTATGCCCCAGTCCTTTATTTTCCCTCTCTTTCCTCTTTTTTTTTATTTGAAACAGGGGAGTTCTAAGGCTCCAATTGTGATTCCTGCTGCTCCTGCTTCCTCCAGGGCTAAAGGTAAAGCTCCAGAGGCCAGTGTCGCCCACACTACCCCTGCTATAGAAACTTTTCCCCTTCAGGCCACCGAGACCAGCAGGCTTAAACAGCTTGAAGACCTTCAATCTCGCTCCCCCTTGGCTCCCTCATTTGCTGAGGGCCTCATGTTCCTTATGTCCCTAAGTGGAAGATCACCCCTTCCACCGTCGTAGGGACTCCAGAGACTGCCTGTGACTTATTGGATCATGCCGTTCCTCCCCCTCACAGGTTCATGAATTTTGCATTGGACCCTGGTCTTTTCGATGATCAATATAGCATGTCCATTTGTGAGGGCTTCTTTAGGGGGGCTGGTATGTTACAGAGGGTTAATGAGCTGAGGAGCATAAATGAGGGATTGTTGAGCGAGCTGAAAACCTCTCAAACCATTGCTGCTGAGCTTCGGTGTCGGGTGATTGATGCCGAGAGGAAGTTGCTTGAGGAGAAGGAAAACATCTCTTCTCCCCCCCCCCCCCCCTTTTATTTGAATAACTCTTTCTTTTTCAGAATGTTGGGGCACTGTTAGAGCAGAAGGAGAAAGCCTTTGAGCGGGAACGAGGAGCTTGGATGCAGGAGAAGGAGGATTTGCTTGCGGATTTGAAGCACTTTAAGGCAGCTGCCTCTGTTTCTGGAGCGGATGTCGAGACCCTGTATACCGACTGGGGGATAGCGATGGATGATAATCAGAAACTGGCCCAAGAACGTCACTGGCTTATTTCTCAAGGGTTTGGGCTATTCCTCTTTGCCTTCTCTCAATCCGAGGAGTTTAAGGGCAGCCTTGAGAGGATATATAGGCATACAGGGACGCGGGGTATCAAGTGGATTTGAAGGACGGGTACTCCTACCCTTCCAAGGGTCTAAATAGGAAGGAGACTCCTCATTATAATTCCAAGGCCAAAACAACTGGCCAAACTAGATAAGGAGTTTGGTGAGAGAACCCCTGCTTTGCTTGCAAAATTGTCGAAACCCACTGATGTCCCTAGATGAGCTCAAGTCCTTGCTCACCCCTGCAGGCCCTTCGTCGCCAAAATCCTTGTCGGGAGATGATTCCCCTTGATCATCTTTTCAAAACAATAAGTTTCGATACGGCTGTATTAAATACTTAAACATGCTGCACCCTAGATACTTATATCTTTTGGTTGTGGGGGCCTTTATGTTGGGGCCTCCCTTATGCTTGGTTATGTTGTCTTTAGTAACGCTTGGTGTTTTGATGTGTTCTTGAGGTTTCTGTACATCTTTCCTTTGTCTGTTGTATGTTTTCATCTTTTTTGCAGGGATTACTTGCAGTTGTGGTCCGGCACGGATATCTTGATGGAAGTCAACTATTACATCCTTCCATGGGCCCTTTTTCCTTTACAGTCTAGTGGAGCCCAGGAGCTGTCAGGAGAGGATGGTCTTTTACTTGCAGTTTGCCTTAGAAATCCTCCTGTAACGTGCGTCTACACATGTCTTATTTCCAGCTTTTTTTTAAATTTCTAGTGTGTTCTCATTCTCAATTTGAAGCTTATTTACAAAATGCTCTAGTATATCTTTACACATTTGATTTGTAGCTTGTTTACAAACGTTCAAGTGTGTTTCTGTACACTTAATTTGTAGCTTGTTCACAAACATTCAAGTGTGTTTTTGTAAACTTAATTTGTAGCTTGTTTACAAACGTTCAAGTTTGTTTTTGTACACTTAACATGTAGCTTGTTTACAAACATTCAAGTGTGATTTTGTACAATTAATTTGTAGGTTGTTTACAAATTCATATTGTTTGTAGGGGAGTATGTCACACCCCGAAATTATTAGAGCTGGCGTGACTGGACTGGTATCTTCATTGCACAGTGGAAGCAAATAAGCAAAGACTTTCTAGAAATTGAACGCCCGCTAAGTACTCGATTCTCCAATGGTTCTCCTATTCCAACTGTGCCTCAACTTTGAAATGCAACCAGAGAAAGAAACATACGAAAAATCAACAAAAAGTTGAGCGAGTTCATAGTTTGTTTGTAAAAGATTTGAAATAAATCTTTTGAATAACCGGTTTGTGAACTATTATTGAGAAAATGAATTTAGAAATCATTTCCTTGCCAAGTTACATGAAAACTTTGTATTTGTAACGCATTATGTTCGTAAAACCATGTATTTGTAAACTCTCGTATTTGTAATGTTCGTATAACCGTCAATGCCCACCCTGACTTTGACTTCATGCCCGCATAATCCTATGCTTTGAATTTGTATAAAACATGGTATTTAATTTGTATAAATCAAGTATTTCTGTAAGTATGTATGTCCCTGGTATGTAGCAATAAGGAAAAAGAGATCACCAATGGGTTGCAAAGCCAATGGTATGTGTGAAATGGTGCAGGAAGACTCAAACCTAGCAAATTTGTACCGGGCTTCCGGCTGGAAGACATAGTCACCTCATGGTCCATCCCACGGACTCATGGGTGGGGCTCGCTACACCCAAATATATCTATCACTCATGTCCCTCGGTCCTACGACGAGGATTAAAGTCCTTAAGTATCCGCCTACCCACTCACATGATCTAAATAATATGCCCTCCTTAAGCTAACCATACCATGTATAAAAATGTCTATAATAATTGTAACATGTATTTTACCCCAGCCTCTAAGGCTGAACCTCCCCAGCCTCTAAGGCTAACTCCCCAGTCTCTCTATATTATCACCAGACGATCCATCCCTAGTCATGAAAATCATTCACGTTTCGATAATACGCATTTGTTTTGTAAAAACCGGTATATTTAGTATAATCCATTCGTAACATGATTTAGAAATATGAGTTTTCATTCGTTCAAAAACTTTGTATGTTCTTGCAAAACGTGTATGTCTTTCCACCCCGAAAACATTTACAAGAATGTAAAACCGTAAAAAGTGGGGTTATAAACTCACCTGAATTTTCTTGTGCACAACTAGCTAATTACGACTTCGCGATGTTGTTTCCAAGATGAGACTCGCTAGCGTGCATTCTACAATACTCCTAACACAGAATATCTTATAAGTTTCTAACTAAAAGAGGTAACTAGTCTACGTGTCACCGAGCTCTACCGAATCGTTAGTCGAACGATTCAACGGTAAGTAGTTAACTTATCGGAAATGATTAGGTCATATTTTGATAAGTATCATTTTATTGTCGATAATAACCAAATAGTCTTGACAAGACTTGATTCTCGAGAGATTTGAAAGTAAATAAATATTTATATCAAAATATATAAATCTATCGTTAAGATCGCTTGTCGTCCCGATAAGTCGTACGTGTATAACAGAATATTTATACGAAAATAATATATGACAAACTCGTATTATATATCGCGTTTCTTATGATCTTTGTCAAAATATTCGTATATGCCGTTTAGGCGTATAAAATAAATATGAAAAGTTATATTTATTTTATAAAAGAATCGTCATTGGAAGTTGAAATAAATATATAAACTATATTTATTTTGTAAAAAGGCTCGTCCAGTTTGTTGAATGTTTAAAAATAAATATATACTATATTTATTTTTATAAACGAATACAAGTCGCTTGATGTTTGAAATAAATATAAAACTATATTTATTTTATGAAACGAAGGCGTGTTCTGCGTTTGAAATAATATAGAAGTTATGTGGAGTTTATAAAGTTTTCGAGTTGTCGTATGAAATAAATATAATAACTATACTTATTTTAATAAAAGAATTCGTATTGTTTGGTACTCGAAATAAATATACAAACTATATTTATTTTTATAAAAACGAATTCGTGCGGTTTGATATCTGAAATAAATATATGAACTATATTTATTTTTATAAAATAGGTCCAAGTTATTTGATGTTCAAAATAAATATATAATCTATATTTATTTCTATAGAAAGAAGTCGTATTGTTTGCTATTCGGAATAAATATATAACTATATTTATTTTTATAAAAAGGAAGTCGTCGAAATTAATTGTATGCGTATCTTGCTTTCTAAATGCCGTTTGAATAAAACGTGTTTTAGTTTTACGGATTTTCTCGAAAAACGGGCAGAGTTTTCCCCTGTTTTTGGATGCCCCGACAACACAAGTTGTCGTTATTTTTCAATATAAAATAAACAATTCAACAATGTATATAAGTTTCTACCATGTTTAAAGCATCAATTTTACCGAATGTGAGTCTAGTTTATGTATTTGTATATACATTATTTCTCGGCACTTTGGTTCGTTTTAACTAATATATATACATATGTACGTATGCAAGATATACCGACAAAATCAAGTATAAATCTCCAAAACTTTATTTTCTTCCCCATCTTGATAAATTGTTCTAGTTAGAGCTCGGTTTCGCGCAAAATAAAACAAGACTAACGTATATAAAAATGTTTAACGCGTCGTTAAAACTTTACCAAGTCGTAAGTCGAAATGCGGAGCCGCTTGACTGAGTTGACCGAGTCAACTCACTGTTGACCTGAGTTTGACCGAGTCAATCTGACCCGTATCCCGATACGTCACCCGAACCAAAAAAAATCAGACCGAGACTCCCAAAACTTGCTGACCCGAACCCAAATGTGACCCGAGCCGTGCTTTGACCAGCGTTGACCAGTCAACCCGAAGTGTGGACTGGGTTGACCCGAACTTTGGACTTGAACTCGAACCAAATCTGAACCATCGAACACATACAAAATCCGAACCGAGCATCATCTGCCATAACACAATCGTCTTCACCTTCACTCTTCAAGAAAATAAAAGAGAAAGGGGGACTTACCGGAATATTCGTCGGATAAAGATATGGACCACCGGTCCTTGACGCCGACCGCCGGACCGGGTTGCCTACCACCGCTGCCGCTGCTGCTGTGCTCCGCCGTCCATCGTTCTCTCTCTCTCTACTTTCTGTCTCTCTCTCTCTCTTCGCCCCTGCGTGTCATCGCCGCACCACCACCAGACGGTGGTGGTGGTCGCCGGTCAGTTCAACGAGGAGAAAAAAAGGGGGGGTCGGCATCTCAGTAATCATCATCATCATCATCATCTCCTTTAATACAAGTACATTATCATCATCACCAAATCACATCCTCAACCGCCGCCGTAGCGGCGGCGACGCTGAAATTGTTGCCGGAACAGAGGGGTGAGTGGTGTGGTCCTTTACCGGCGAGAGCAGAGGTACCGGAGTCCGATCGGACCTCCGGCTCCGGCTGCCAAAAACGAATCAGAGGGTGTGGGAGTGAATGAGTTGTTGGTGTGTGTTGTCTGTAAGATAATCGAGAGAGAGAGAGGGATTAGAAGGTGTGTGTGTAAATTCAATTTTGTGTGGTTTGTGTTGTTTGTGTATGTAAAGAAGAAAGGTGCATGTCTCTTTTCTTTTGTCCAGTAGAAATCGAGAGAGGGAGTATTTTGAGAGATGAGTGGTTTGGTGTAATCTGATTTTGAGTGTGAGCTCTGTGTATAACCTTAGTAGATATCAAGATAGGGGGAGTGAAAGGATAAGGTTTTATAAAGATGTTGTTGATCTTATAGAGATTTGTTGTTTCAAATTTTGAGACAAAAAAATCTTTTGATAAGATTTTGTAAGATGTTGTTAAGATTTTCAAGCAAAATATACAGCTTGGTAGTGTGAGTATATCTGAGGTTATTTTTTATTTTTTATTTTTTTTTCGTTAGTGGGCTTTGGGCTTGGGCCCAAGGCCCACAAGACCATCTCGTGTATAAGTGGCCCGTAATTTCTACGAGACCCGTTGTCAAAACCTTAACTCCGTTTAACATCAAAAGATAAAATTTTAGTATTAAAATACATAAAATACGGTCGGTAGTCGTTGTTTGCTCGCCCGTTCGTCGATTACGGTAATAATCGCGAAAAATTGTATCGTTGCCGTCTTTAATTCGTTTTTCGATCCGGTTTCGACTGTAGTCACTAAAATTTAATTACGAAGCTAAAATATATCGTAAAAAATTAATATTTTTCGGCGTTGTCAGTATTTTGTTCGGTTTCAATCCGTTGTCGCTTATCATTCAGCATATTTTTCCGTAAACCACCGTTCACGCCCTGTAAAGTTGGTTAGCCATTTCTAGGCACTCCAAGGCCTAATAAAGTCAACCTTCATCTTAATCACTATTTATTATCGCGTTAATCGCCTTTTAACCACGTAATTAAGAGCCGTAAATCACCGGTTGTCACAGAGTAGTCTATAAACAAGTTTGTGATTGTTGCATATAACAATAAACTCTTGTTTGTTCCCCTGAATGAGTCGACTTCGTCTTGCCCCATGGTCGGGCTTTATAGTCAGTATGTTTGTTTATACTGATGTACATGTGTGTATGTCATTAGTTATTTCTGCTTTTTTGGGGGTTTGCAGTTATCAGGCACGTCTGCCTTAGTGCATTACCCGTTTGTTGGACCATGTCCTCTAATAGTCCTAAGGTGTAGAAACAACTTGCGATAAGAAAAATCATTCACAACCAAAACATTTTGGGGGGAAAAGGGAACCCCGAGTACATAAGTTTATAAAAGAAAAAGAAAAGACTTAGTCATAAGTCATCTTACAAAAGTGGCTCTTAGGCCGTCTTTTTTGTCTTCCCTCGGGAGGGGTATTCTTCACATAAAATATTTTCGAAGCTGCATGAGATTCCAGGTCCTTGGAACTTCCTTGCCTTGAAGTGTTTCCAGTTTGCACGTTCCTTTGCCATTAGCCCATTTGACCCATTAAGGTCCTTCCCATTTTGGTCCCAGCTTCCCAGTGCTTTCCTATAGGCTGGCATCGTTGTCTCTTAGGACCAAGTCCCCGGGCACCAGGTTAAATTTCTTCATCCTGGCGTTGTAGTACTCCCTCTATTTGTTTCTTGTACTTGGCTTCCTTCACTGCAGCAATCTCCCTCCTCTCTTCAAGGAGGTTGAGATTCACCTGTAGGTCCTGCTCATTCTCGGCCTCCCGTAGCCTCGTTCTGGCTGAGGGTGGTCCTATCTCAACGGGGATTACTGCCTCCGCTCCATAAGTCAGGCTAAAGGGGGTCTCCCCGTTGCAAACCTTGGGAGTTGTCCTGCAGGCCCATAGGACGAATGGCAGCTCATCCAACCATCCCTTTTGTTTTCGTCCTAGTCTTCCCTTTATCCGCCGGATCACACTTTGGTTGTCCCTTTCCACTAGCCCGTTCCTCTGAACATGGGTGACTGACATAAAAACTTGTTGAATGTGCATATGTTCACACCAAGGCTCGAAGGGCTTCCCTGCAAACTGAACACCGTTATCACTAGCCAATTCGAGTGGTATTCCAAATCGGCAAACTATGTTATCCAAGACAAATCTCTTCATTTGTTCCCATGTGATTTTTGCCAAAGGCTTGGCCTCGACCCACTTTGTGAAATAGTCGATGGCCACCACGATGAACTTCACCCCACCCGGGCCTTCCGGGAATGGTCCGATGATGTCAATGACCCATTTCTGGAATTCCCAAGAGGTTGAGACTGGGACCATGGGGTGTTTATGGCGATGAGTCATGGGGGCGTGAACCTGGCAGTTGTCACATTTTCTGATCTCCTCTAGAGCTGTCTCGTACATTTTATGCTAGTAAAACCCTCCATTCATTGCCTTGGCCACAACTGTTTTTAGCCCCGACAACATACCGCAAATTCCTTCTTGTATTTCTTGTATTACATACTTTGCTTCTACCTCATCCACACATTTTAGGGAAGGACCCAGGTACGACCTTTGGTAAAGTTCCCCATCTATGATTTAATACTGCAAAGCTTTTACCCTCACCTTTCGGGCTGGCCATTCACCTTCTGGGAGAGTCCTGTCCTTCAGAAAGTATATGATGGGTGTCATCCAGGACTCCCCGGTTCTGTTAACCACTGCTACCTCCTCGGTTGTGGTGGAGGGGGGGGTCAGGACTTCCACCTTCACCTCCCTAGCCAGGTGATCAAAGGCCACTGAGGCCAACTTGCTGAGGGCATCTGACTTTCTGTTGTTTCCCCAAGGGATGTATTCTAGCTTGAAAGTATCAAAGGTTTTGGCCAATTCTTTCACCCTATTCACATACTAAGCCATGGAGTTGTCTTTTGTGTCATACTCCCCGTTGTACTGCTTCACAACCAGCTGGGAGTCAGTGTTAGCCTCGACGTGCTTTGCTTTCATCTTCCTGGCCAACCTCAATCTTGCCAGAAGTGCCTCATACTCGGTTGTATTGTTGGTGTTTTCAAAGTTCAGCCGGATCACATAAGTCAACTCGATCCCCTCAGGACTTACGCGGGTTATTCCTGCTCCATTCCCTTCTTCACTTGAAGCCCCGTCTCTAAACAGCTTCCATATCGCCTCTTCCTCTTTCTTTTTCTCCTCCTCTTCTAGTTTTTTTCCATTTGAGGAGTTCCCTCTCCTCCTCCTCCTCTGGGACCTCTACTAAGAAATCTGCCAACACTTGACCTTTCACTGCAGTCCTTGCCCTGTATTCTAGGGCATGTTCGCCCAGTTCCACAACCCACTTAGCCAATCAACCGGAGAACTCAGGTTTCCTTAACACCTTCTCAAGGGGCTGGTCTATCAATAGTACAATTTTGTGAGATTGGAAGTACCTCCTGAGCCATCGAGAGGCAAAGATCAGTGCCAAGGCTAGCTTCTCTAGTGGCATGTACCGCTCATCCAGACCCTTGAGGGTCCTGCTAATGAAGTATATGTGTATTTGTTTTTCTTCCCTTTCTACTAACATTACTGCACTGATGGTGGTCCTTGTTGCTGAAAGGTACAGGAACAGATCCTTCCCCGGCATAGGAGTGGCCAGGGTAGGGAGCTTGCATATGGGCTCCTTCATTTCTTGGAAGGCTGCCTCGGCCTTCAGAGTCCATCTAAATTTATTAGTTTAGAGAAAATCTTTCAGAACCTTTATGAAAGGTAGGGTCTTATCTGCCACTTTCGATAGGAACCGATTAAGTGCTATCAGTCTCCCTTCAGCTGCTGGATGTCCTTCATGGACATGGGAGATCTCATTTCAGCTACCACATGTGTCTTTTCTGGATTCGCCTTGATCCCTCCCTTGGTAACCACCACTCCTAAGAACTTCCCCTCTTCTACCCCAAAATAGCACTTTCAGGGGTTCAACTTCATTTTAACTTCCTGCATGGTCCTGACTATCAATGCTACATCCTCCAGCATGGCCATCTCCATAAGGCTCTTTATGACAAAATCATCCACATACACTTCTAGGTTTCTTCCCCGCTGCTCTCTGAATAAGGTGTTCATGAACCATTGATACGTGGCCCCAGCGTTCTTCAATCTGAAGGACATCTTGGTATAGCAGAAGGTGCCCTCATCCGTCACAAACGCATTCCTTTCCTCATCTTCTAGTGACATTTGGATCTGGTGATAGCCCTTGTATGCGTCCAAGAAACACTTCAAAGGGTATTGGGGCAAGGAATCAACATGGACGTCTATCTCCAGGAGCGGGTAGCAGTCCTTGGGGCATGCCTTGTTTAAATCCTTGTAGTCTATGCACATTGTCCATCCCCCATCCTTTTTACTGACCATGATTGGAATTGCTATCCAGGAGGGGTATCTGACTTTTCTGACTATCCCGACCATGAGGAGTTTTCTTGTCTCTTCACAGGCGGCTCTTCTCTTGCTTGGTCCCATGCTTCGTTTCTTTTGCTTAATAGGTCGTACCCAGCTATGGGTGTTGAGCCTGTGCTCTGTCAAACTCCGGGGGATCCCGATCATATCCCCATGTTGGAATGCAAAAACATCTATGTTGAGGAGCAATAGTTCTTTAAGTGCACTTGTCACTCAGGTGCTTTCCTACCTTCACCATTTGCTCCAGAAACCTTTCATTGAGGGCCTATTCCTCTATTCCTTCTTCTTGGGACTTCTTCCTAGCATCACCTTCTGAGATCGACGACACTACCTCATAGGAAGACTTTACCCATGCTAGCCCCCGAGGAGTCTGGAACACAAAGGCTCCATGATGGGTTGAAGCCGGGGCTTGCAAATCTCCAATCCCTGGTTTGCCTAAGATTGCGTTGTACTTGGAGGGGGCTCGGACTACCCTGAAAGTTGGTTCTATGGTCCGGACCCGGTCCCCTATCCCAACCGTGAAGGGGAGCCTGATCTTCCCTAGGGGGTGTGAGACACTATTGTTGAAGCCTACTAGGGGAATGGAGTCCTCTTCCAGCCTGTCCCTTACATCTCTATTAAACCACAGGAAACAATGTTCATAAATCACCTCTAACCCGCTCCCCCCATCCACGTGTATCCGAGCCACCCTGTGGCCGGCTATTATAGCAGAGATGTTAAAGGGGGCCTTTGTACCTCGTCTTCTTCCAGGTGGGGCATTAGTATGGGGGCCTCATGTGTAACATCTGCGTCCCTAGACTTTTACGTATTTGACACTTTTAGTCCCTAAACTATATGAGACTTGATACTTTTGATACTTGGTGAAACTCAGACTATGATTCTATGATACTATGAAACTATGATTCTATGATACTATGAGACTATGATTCTATGATACTATGAGACTATGATTCTACGATACTATGAGACTATGATTCTATGATACTATGAGACTATGATTCTATGATACTATGAGACTATGATTCTTTGATACTATGAGACTATGAATCTATGATACTATGATGCTTGATACTTTGGTGCTTGACTCTTGAGGCTCGTGAAACTTGAGACTTGGTTGAACGAGGGACTGGAGTCTTGTCACTGGCGAAAACTACGGAAACTCTGGAAAACTTGTTTTAATAATGTAATCTAGTCCTGTGATACTATTACCCAAATAAATACGCAATACAATGCTTGATCTAACGCGCTAATCGAATCAAAGACGGAAATGCGGAAAGGATGGATTGGCCGAGTGGCAATCCGATCGGATGACCATCCTATCTGATGACCACCCGATCGGATGGCCACTCGATCGAGTTGCCATCCGATCCATGCACACCGCCTTCACTCACTCTGACACTATAAATAGGCCTGTTACATCACCATTCTCATTGATGTGATAGCCTCACTCGACCCAGACGCACGTACTCTTCTTTTCCTCCAGTTCTTCGCGATTTCGGTATGTTTTACACTAGATTCTTGTACATCTTTGATCTACACATCATTCTCTACGAGATTCTCCTTTGAAATCTCACTTTTCACCATGAAATCTCTCGGATATGAGCTCTTGAAGGTGATGTCACCATGGAGGTTTGTACCAAATTGTGGTGTGAGGTCATCCTAGCCAAGATCTAGCTCAGGTCTAAGGAATTTCAAGTGTTTTACACTAAATCTATACTAGATCTACACTTTTCAAGCTAAAAACCTATGTTTATCTTCATCTTTTCATGAACTTTTACATAAAACGGTGAGATCCGGATCTAAACAGACTGTAGACTCGATTATTAGTCTGGAGTCGGCTTAGAGAGGGATTGTTACCGGAGGAGATGACCGGAGTACAGATTCTGACATAAATATCATCACGAACTGACGACTGAATGGACTGGGGTGATTCCTACCCGATCGGATTGGCTTAACACCGATGGGTTTACCGTTGTCTTAATGTGTACCACGTCATCATTGCTTAACCAGAAACTTAAAGTTTTTACAAAATTAAGAACGGGAAAAGGCTAACCCGATCGAGTGGCAATCCGATCGGATAGCCATCCGATCGAACAGCCACCCAATCAAGTAACACCTACCCCTTAGCTTTAAACACTTGAAACTTTGAAGTCATGATCATCGAGTGGCAGCTCGATCGGATAGCCATTCGATCAAACTGCCATCCGATCGAGGCAAAAATGGATCTCGGAACTTGGATCGAGTGGCGACCCGATCGAATAGCCATCCGATCGGATAGCCATCCGTTTCCCACACACTTTTGTCAACTTTGAATCGAGTGGTAACCCGATCGGATAGCCATCTGTTCCCTCATACATTTGACATCCCAATCGAATGGCAGTCCGATTGGATAGCCATCCGATCGAATAGCCATCCGATCGAGATGACTGATCCGACACTTTGTGCAATCTCGTTGTTCTTTCCGACACTTATTCGTTTTAATCTAATCAGGCTAAACCTATAGAGCTCCCTTTGATCCAATAACAGTTGATCTGTTAAGCAATCACTGTGAGTATACTCGATCCCTTTTTGTTTTAAGCTTTGGGTCGTAACATGTATTCTATTAAACTATGATACTTGAGACTTTTGCAAACTAAACTCTATCCTATGTGTATGTGTAACTTGTGATTCTTGTATTCTATTTATGCTACGTGGACGTTTAATCCAGGGTGTGTAGTTCCGCCTTAACAATAGTAACGCTACAGAAGATTCACCTCCCCATTATTCTCGGGGGTATTGTTAGGAGGATTCTAGTTTTCCTTGAGACTTGAGAAAACAACAAAGCATCGGGATACTTGGGCTATCACTTGTTGGACTGCGAACACTAGCATGGCTGAAACTATTTTGTTAGCATTACATATGGATATGAGTTGTTTTAATCTAGTATGCTATTATTAACACTTGTATACTCGCCGGTACATCTTTGTATTGACCCTATTTTAATACATGTTGCAGGCTGACAGGATGCTAGGGATCATGAAACAAGCTAGGATGAAGCTTAGATACTCTACTTAGCTAAACCTAGAAACTTTGAAACAATAGTCATGTTTGATTTGGTTGATACTATATTTTGGTGATTGATGTTATTTTAGACAATTGCATGAAATAAATCTAATTTATATTGAAACTATTTAGTGTTGTGGATTCTCGTAAGCAATCTGTACGCTTAGTGCTCGCGCCCTGATGTTTCCGCCATCGATTCGGGTGTGATAGATTGGTATCAGAGCCATAACTATAGGGAATTAGGATGAGTAGGAATACTTGCCCTAGTCTATAGTTCTAGGAATCTTGATTTTTATCTGTTGTTTAAGATTTATGCATTCTACCGTACCTGCTTCCTAGCAGCACTTTTCCTGCTAAACTTACATGCCTTTCCTAAGGCTGACACAATAGACACTTGATACTTTGAAAACACTGTTAATCAGCGTTTGTATGTTGCACGAGATTTGCCCTCAAGACAGGAGTGACATCCGAACCTTGATGGGAAATCTCCACATTATTCTATTAGGGCTTGTCTGCAGATAAGTATCGAAGCTATTAGGGTACAATGTTGTCAAGATAGAGGTGAAACTCAGACCTTGATAACTAGTCCCGCTCCATGATGATTTATGTCTCGCCAATGTCTCGAAAATCCCATTTTATTAGGAACCTGAAATGACCAAAAGTACGAATATCGTAGGCCTAACATCGATGACGTATTTATCTAAGTAAGTCAAGACACGTTACCTCAATTGAAAAGGGGTTCGAATCACTTTGGTTAGTCGCTGTTCCTCTACCCGGAACAATCTATGTTTTATGAGCCTATATTTTATGTTATCTCGATTTTACATGTGGTTTTAAACTTGATTCTTCGTCTATCTTGATTCTTCGTTTATTTGAGACTTTTTACACAAATCGCACGTATGTCCGCAATCTAAAACCTTAATTCTAATCTCAGAATCAAACTAAATTTATGAAGCTTTATTCTATCATGATAGCCTATGTGGGAATCCTGATCGACTATGATACTACGTGAATCTACCTGGTGAACCTATGCGTTAATATGGTTGTAAAACACTAAACGGAACATGCCATAGAAATGTGAGACATAAGTGACATGTCTGAAGCATGGCGGATACGCCGCTGGTACTTCCTATATATAAGTGTTTCAGACATGTTACCCAACTTTCGTACTAAGTGCCATGCGAAACTTAGTGTTTTGCAGACCAGTGAGGAGTTTGTTGAAATCTAATCCATGGGAAACTACTTGAGTAATCTATGAGGAACCTATGCGTAATCTATGTGTACTCTAGCATAAACTACATGTAATCTAAGTAGGTGTTGTTTTGAGAAACAAAATGCGAAACGTAGCCTAGCACCGAAGACGAGGAGGATGTGGCATGTCCGAAGCATGGTGGATACACCGCTGGTACTTCCTATATATAAGTGTTTCTGGCATGTTACCGAATCTTCGTACCACACGCTAAGTGAAGCTTGTAGTTTTATAGACTCGGGTTGAAGTTTTGGAATCTATTTGGTTAATCTATATTGGGAAAAGTGGTGGAATCTAATGTTGTGATTAACAAAGTGTGACACCGATGACGAGGGGGACGTGGCATGATTGAAGCGTGGTGGATACGCCGCTGGTACTTCCTATATATAAGTGCTTCCGTCATGTTGCCGAACTTTCATAGCACGTGCCATGCAGGATTTCGTTGTTTGTGGGTTGTTAACATGAATCTATGAATCTATTGAATCTACTGGAAACCTATTGAATCTATTGGAATCTATGAATCTATTGAATCTATCGGAAACTATTGAATCTATTGGAGTCTATGAATCTATTGAATCTATTGAAATCTGGGAATCTATTGAAGTCTATGTAAAACTATTGGAGTAGTCTATGTGAATCTATGATGATGAGTGTGTTTTACGACACGTAACATGACACTGAGTACGGGGCAGAAGCAATTGTGCCCGAAGCGTGGTGGATACGCCGCTGATACTTCCAATATATAGGCGTTTTTGACATGTTGCCAAACTTCGTACAATGTGCCATGCGAAGGTCGTAAGTTGTGGTGTTTAAACTAATGTGAACTATGTGAATCTTGTTGAACCTCGAGTCTTAAATCTATCGTGTGTGAATCTATAATGTGAGACTTTGTGAACCTAGACTTATACGTTCCTCTTGTTGGATCATTAGGATTTCTTCTCGAAAGCTCTCTGACACTCTCAAGAGGTCCAGGGAAAAGTCTCAGAAAAAGATGATGTCCTTCATGGCCGACCAGATCGCTCGAGCCATGCCAAAGATTGTCTCTGAGATCCAAGGATCGAACACTCCGCCCTCTTCTGTTGACTCTAAGACGGAGAAAGAAAAGTCTACCAAGTTCAGCTATAAACATTTTGTCTCTTGCAACCCTAAGTCTTTCACAGCCAGTGATGGGGTGACTGCTATGCTCGAGTGGTTTGACAGCATCAAGGTTACCTTCATCAACAGTGAATGCCCAAAATAGCTAAAGACTAGGAGTACAATGGGAATGTTTCAAGGCAGAGCACTAGAGTGGCAGACAAATGAGAGAAACATCCGATCGAATGAAGAAGCCTATGCTCTTCCATGGGCTGAGGTGCGAGAATTAATGATGCTTGAATTCTGCCCTCCTCATGAACAACTGAAGCTTGAAGAAGAGTTCTGGCACTTAAAGAAGATTGGTGATGATAATCTGGCTTATACTACCCGCTTCAAGCAGCTCAGCTTGATTGTTCCTCACTTGGTTTCTACCCCTAAACGCATGATAACCAAGTACCTCAATGGTCTACCTCCTACTATGCGTGATTCTATTGAAGCAGCTCAACTCAGAAATATCGAGGAAGTCTACCGTCTTGCAGCTAGTCTCAACAACAACCGCGTTCGTGATAAGCAGTTTGCTAACCCTGCTTCCTCCAAGTCTGCACATCAAGTTACCCAGCAGCCAAGTGGCAGCAAGAACAAGAGGCGAAAGTCACAGGGTTCAGGATGCAATGTTGTTGTTCCTGCTGCGAACCCTGTTGCTAAGCCTGCTCCTCCTGCTGGTACTCTCCAGAACCCTACTGCATAGGAATTCAAGAAACAATACTCTGGGTCTTATCCCAAGTATACCACTTGTAATTTTCATCATCCTGTTGCTTCTGCATGTCGTTTGCTATAACAACCTTAAAGAAATCCGACACTCTCTTAATAATTTCCGAAACCCTAAAAATATTTAAAATATCCCAATATATCCCTAAAATACACCTCATACATGAAAACGGGCCCCGAATACCTTAAATATTATTAAAATTAATTAAAAATAATGTTTTTGGGTTTGTCGTGGGCCGCGTAAACCTCTTAAGGGTCTTACGCGGGGCGCTAGAGATCAAGAATGTGGCGCAGCCCGGTGCTGACACGTGTCCGACTCGTGTTGAACCTATAAGCTGACCCGGATCACCTACGCCTTTGACCGGGTTTGACGCGGGCCGCGTAGCCCTTTGTTAACATTTACGCGGGCCGTGTAAAAGTCGAGATGTGGCACTATATATAGCAGGCATCGGGTTTCATCAAAACTCGCTCAAGTCTTTCTTTCTAAATGTAAATCTCTCACAGTAGGCATTATACTCGAGTCTAATACCCCCTAAATAACAAAGTTCTGCTCCGTTGTAAGTATCATAACCCCTGGATACGTATTAGATACTCTGCCAGATTGATATAGGGTTCCGTAACGGCTGTCGTGGTTCTGCCCGACGTAGTCGTTGGAATGCCGTCTCGGGGAGGATATTACTAATGTTAAAATGGGTTATTATACTAACACGTGTACATTTGTGTAATTTATAGATTATTCCCAGGAAACCCTTACAGAAAATCTAAGACAGCAATGTGAGTTAATCCGCTTTTTGTGAACCTTTTGTTAACTATTTTTACAAAACCTCATATAATTAAATGTATATTAAGCAGTTATTGAGTATTTGTAAGAATACAATTATCATGAGTATGTTGGGGTTTTGTATACAAAATTTGTTACCACCTGGTCAAGGAGTAACATTTCCACAAGTCGGGTCTGATAGTACCATGGATGTTAATTGTTATAACTTGGAAAAAAATGTAATTGCGAGATCACCCTCAATACTGTACAATGGTTTTTTACTAAACTTGATTAAACTGGGATTCACTCACCAGTATTTCCCACTGAAAAATGTTTTTAAAACGCGTTTCAGGTAACAAATTGTGAAAGCCAAATAGAAGCCAGATGGGCAGCACTGAAGGATTGGAAAAGTGGCAATAAAGTTACCTAAAATAAAATAGATGTTTTTATTAAATAAAATAGGATTTGGTCCTATGAAAATGTGTGTACTGCAAATTTGGGTTTATCCCATGTGTTTAATATTATGAAAATGTGGTATTTTACTCTGATCCAATATTTCCTAACTACGGTCCTGATGAAAATTCCGCTGCCAAATTAGACAAACACGCGATACCACCGAAACTAGCTCGCGGCCGCCCGTTCCCGGGGATTAGGGATCAGGGGTTGCGACAGAAGGTGGTATCAGAGCTAAGTCACTGATTCAGCCACAGAAGCGTTCTGCTGACATCACAATTTAAATTGTTAGGAAATAAATTACTGAAATACGTGCATAAATGTATTTTCTTGCTATGTGTTATTTGACTATTTGTTAGTTTACAGTATGAGTGACCAAGGACCATCTGACGCGTACCGTCAATTGTCTGGTTCGCCTAGAAGCGAAGGCACCTCCTCTTCTTAGCCTGCCTTATCGGGATACTCTGCTGATACGGAAGAAGGAATATTCGTATTTAAGGCTCAGTCAGAAGAGCCATTTCCTCAGAAAAAGAGGGGATGGTTCAGTAGGGGAGCCCACAAGCGTAGAAAACATATGAAAAAGTTACAAGACCAGAGAGCACTAGCAGCAGCTAAGAGAGAGACAGATGCCTATGCCCAGGACATGATCAATAGGGGAATAGCCAACATCCACATCCTAGCAACCACTGCAGCTGACCCTAATCTGGAACAAATGATAGCACCCCAACCACAACCACCAATTCCTGACCAACCAATGGAAATAGAAAACCCTGAAAATCAAATAGAAATGCATGACTTCAATCCAGAAGAAATACCTAGGGTACCCGCACCAAACCCCTTAGACCCAAATTACGACCCATGGTGGGATGATAATAGGGACTATGTGCAACGTTACCCGATACACGAAGACATGCCCATGCCAAACATAGGAGCCTACCCAGGTTTGGATCCTTTAGATCCCTATTACCACGATGTATTCATTAGGGAGATTTTAGAGAATCCTTACCAATTTCAGGCACCTACACCCCTATATCAAGAACCCGCACCCCAGATTCTGAACCCAGTCCTAGAACCTGCACCCCCAATGAGTGCAGAAAACGTATAAGAACTTAGGACATTTGGTGAGAAAATTCTAGAGAGTAGTGAAAGAATGCGACAGGTGGGAGAGCGACTCGTCTAGAAGTACGACGAGCGCAATATGGATTTTTGGATGAATCTATATCCATGAATGTGATGGTGGAGACGGTAGTAATAGTAATAGTAATAATAATAAAATAATATGATATGTGTGTATGTGTATAAAAAAAACTACGGATGCCTATTACTAGTAGCATAACTTTAAATTTCAGTCGGTATTGTAATTTTAATTTCAGTACTGGTGTGTAATAGATGCATAGTATATGAATAGAGTAAAGTCGCAATGATTGACGCTTTTGACCAAAATGCGTGTCATGTGATTGGCTATATTAAATATTACTCTGTGATATTAATATGTGGTAAATGTTTAAAATTCAGATGGCCGACGAAGGAAATCAAGGAAATCTGAATAATGATAACCAGAGTAACATTAACTTGGTTAATAAGAATCCGAGCATCAATAACAATGGAAATCAAATGGATAATAGTGCTATCCAACACATAGTGGCACAAGGAATTATAGATGCAATGCCATTTATTCTTCAAACTGTTAAGGATGCTGAAAATAAAAGTAAACATAGCAGTAAGCGACCAATTGAACCAGAACACAGCGTGAACAATGGACCAATACTTCAAGTGCCCATTCCTAAAAGAAGAAGAACCATGCCTTATGGTTGTTCTTACAAAGAATTCTGGTCCTGCAAACCAATAGAATTCTCGGGCAATGAAGGACCCATTGCAGCTCTACGCTGGATAGGAAAGACTGAGGCTGTTTTAAAAATAAGCAAGTGTGCTGAATAAGACAAGATAATGTTTGCTTCTAATCTATTTAAGAACTCCGCCTTAGAATGGTGGAACACTATCCTCCAGTCATATCACACCCCTTTCTACGGCGGAAGCACGAGGTGTGATCATGAAAGGTTCTCATTGCATACGAAAGGTAAACATGCTATATGCTCATAAAAACATCAAATACCATAATTTGAAAACATAAGTTTAGCGTTTACATCGCCAAGTCGCATAAATCATTGTCTTAAAAAGTTTACAACTTTATTTAAAGATAAACATAAGCGACATCCACGAGCATATGCAAGACCACGCGCACATCCATCCTAGTTACATGAAATACATGTGAGTTTTGGAAAAACGTCAACATAATGTTGGTGTGAATTCATGCAGTTTTTGTATTTCGCGTTTGTATACTTTGTATGAAAACATAGTTTGTATTATGTATAAATCAAGTTTTCATATATAAATCATGTATTCATGTGTACACCACGTACTCATGTATATTTCAAGTTTTTCTTAAGTACCCCACGTACTTCAAGTATTAATCAAGTTTTAGTATGGTATGAATTTTATGTAAATAAAGTATTCCTGTAAATATCAGGATTGTTAATGGGTTGCAAAGCCATTAACATGTGACACGACATAGGAAGTCACCAAACCTTAGGCATTTAATTGGTATATTCTGAGACACAAAAGCACTACTCGATTCTCGCCCTCACCGAGAGTGTGGCTGCCCGGCACCCGTTAGATCTAACCCTTTGTTCTGCGGTCTAGGTATATTGTTGATTAATGGTGCTTATGTACCCTATTCGTGACACGATTTCTCGTATCATTTCTCATAACGCAACCTACTTGGTTCTCGTCCTCACCAAGTGCGTTTCTTGTTATCATTTCTCATAACGCATCCTACTTGGTTCTCGTCCTCACCAAGTGCGTTTCTTGTTATCATACCATTTATAAACATTATAATATTTGTACATGTATTTCACCCCCCCCCCCGAAGTTATAAAACTGAAAACAGTTAAAAGAAAAGGGGGAGCATGAACTCACAACTTTGCGTTCCTTGCGTCGTAAACTTCACCGGATTTGCTTAATTAACGTCGTAACCTATACGCGTTTTCTTAACGTTAGTCACTAGACTTGCGTCGCACAAGTACAGTCACTCTCTTTTGTATTTGTATTGTTGTGTTAAAAATATTCTATATTTTTAACTAAGTGTTTTACTTATATTATTTTCTCAAAAATAAATATAAGTCTTTTGTGTTTTGCACTTTGCACCCGAATTATGTATCTTGTATATTGTATGTGTATTTTTTGTATTTTTACTTCTTACGAGTATCTCCAAGTCATATTATTTTTACTCTAAAAATAATATATACCTAGTTCACAAAAATAATCACATAATCACACAAGCGATAAATATATATTCGAAATATATATTTAACAAGTTTTATTTATGAAAATCCACCTCCGGTATTTGGTATCTTGTACTAAAATCATGGCGAAGCTTATATTCTGAAAACAAGTTAATAATATATTTGTAACAAAAAAAAAGTTACAATTCTAGAAAAATTTCGCCAGAGATTCCTCTGTAGCTGGAGGTGTCCACGCTTACTAGCGTATCATTTTCTTTTAAAAAAAATCAACCAATCAATTTTCCGTCATCAAAATACCATCTTCAAATATCAAACTAGTCAAAATAAACATAAATCGCATACACATGAACTTGCAAGTTGTGTAAAATTATGTAGTAACTTTTCAACACATTTAGTGGGTCTTTCCATCTCTAAAAATAAAATCATTATCTCGAAAATCTTATTTTTAAAGAATATGAAGTTTTACAACTTCTAGTCGGTATTTACGAAAATATTTCTTTGTTAAATCCTTTCGTTACACAAGTGTCTACACACTTTTTGGTTCTCAAAAATGTCTTTATTTTGAGAAAGATCCGGCTTTTTAAACATGATTTCATCATACACTTGGTTCTTCGAAAATACCACTTGTAGATCTTTAGATCTACTGGTTTTGGACTCTATTTTATAAGAAAGACTCTTTTTACACAAGTTCATGTTAATAAGTAGTAGTGTTCGTCATCTAATCATTTTCACACTTAAACATACTCTAGTTCATGTTCCATGAACATGACTTAGCCGGGTTAGATGATGATCCGAACTACTACTAGCATCAAACAACATAAAATAATCATAACAAAACAAGATCCAAGAGTTTTACACTAATATTTACTCATTAACCACTTTGTTCATCATTTTTAGTAGACTTTAAACTTTGATCTTATATGTTCATGATTTTTATCCGACAAATCTCTTATTAACCACTTTAGACAAGATCAATAGGGTGTTTAGAGTCACTTACTACTAGCTCATGGCTAGGGAAGAAACTAGACGAAAAACGGGTGGTTAATAGCGTTGTGGTGAGGTCCTTGGCAATCCGTAAGCACCGAGCTTCCTTATGTGTGATCCTTCACCTTTGTATATATTTAGAATGCCTTGAACAAACTTGAAAATGGTGAGGTGGTTGTGTGTGGGTTCGGCCGAACTCAAGCCAAGAGAGAAAGAGAGTGGAATTTTTGAGTTAAGTGTTGAAGTAAATGAATTGTAGTCTTATGGTTATATTTATGAACCAACTCTATAGTTTGTCCACTAATGCCTTCTAGATTTGAGACCACCTTGATTATAATAATCAAAGATTTGTGTAGGTTGTCCCACATGGGGAAACTGATCGAATGGGGGTGGGGGTTTTATGGTTGGATTTCAACTAAAAGGTTAAGTGGTAGTTAGTTAATTAGGTGATTAAATTAGTTAAATAGTGTGTAGTGTTTTGTAACGGGTGTTAGGGTATTCGGGGACCCTAACTAGTTTAGAAAAATAAAAACAATGCTTCTAGCATTATTTTGGTGTTCCGGGTATTAACCGGTTGTTCGGTTAGACACCGATTCGTTAAAGTGCTAAATTACACTTTTTTGTGTCTTTTAAGTATCTTTCTTGTACCCTTTCAATTCCCAACACTTAGGGAAATATTCTGGATAATGAAACGACATTTCTGCATAATATTCATATGTTTAAATGCTGAATTTAGCTGAATTTATTAAAATTCTGCACTTAAAGTGCGTTTCGGGTGCTTTTTAGTGCTTATTTTTGCTTCCGTAAGGTATATATGTAAACCCTTGTACGTATTCTTGGGTTTTAATGTATTCTTGTCCTTGGACCTACACCTAGGCTCCACTTTTATTGTCTAACTGCTTTCTGCAGTTCTGTTGACACAGTGTGTCTTACCGGTGAGTTTACTAGTATTTTTGACGCAACGCTCTCGTTTATGCATAAAGCAATATTTTTGTAGTATACAACGTGCATGAATTCACTTGTTTAGCATGTAATCAGTCAATGTTGACATTTAAGCACATAATTGCAGTCATTAAATAATGATTAGAGTGTACGGAAATTACCGGTTTGGTGCCAGTTGTCACAAGTCAAGAGGAAGTGATAGGGTATACAACATGAAATGGGAGAAATTTAAGAATATGGTAGAAAGGAAATTCTGCCCTCCCAATGAAAAGGAACAGATAGCAAATAAATTTCTGAACTTAAGAATGACCGGGGTAGATAGTAAGGGTTATACTACCACATTCTTTGAGTATTCTAGAATAGTACCAACCCTTGCATCACCTGAACCGGTATTAATCTCCCGTTACATCTGGGGATTAATTGGAGAGATTAGACATGTAGTCAAGGCAGCTAGACCTCAAACTATAGAAGAAGCTGTAGAACTAGCAAATACCTTGACAGATGAGTTAATCCGTACTAGAGAAGAAGACCAGAGGAGAAACCTAGCTCAGAGGTTTACCCAAGAATTCCGTTCTGGGAATTTCAACGGTAGGAATATAGGTTCTACCTCTGCACCATACTGCAAGGTCTGTAAGAAAAAGCATTCGGGAAATATGCTCCACTCACTGCAATTTCTGCAAGGCACCAGGACACAAGGAAGAAGATTGCAGGAGAAAATCCAGTAATGGACTATGCTTCAACTGTGGAGAAAAAGGTCATATCAAGCCGAACTGTCCAAAATTGGCTCCAGCTGCGAACAACAAGAACACTAAAAATGCTAGAGCATTTGTTCTAACTGCAGATGAAGCCAAGATGATTCCAGATGTCATAGCCGGTACGTTTTTAGTTAATGATGTTTTTGCTAAAGTATTATTTGACTCTGGTGCAAACCAAAGTTTTATTAATACTTCGTTTTGCAAACTCCTTAATCAACCATTAACTAAACTCTCACAAGAATGTCTAGTAGAGACAGCAAATGGAGAAACGGTTAGGATTTCTGAAATCTTGCAGGGAGCAAGAATAGAATTTTTAAACCAAAAGTATATTGTAAATCTTTACCCAATGAATCTGATAGGATTTGATATTGTATTAGGAATGGATTGGTTAATAGCCAATAAAGCTAATATTTTATGTGATCAAAAGTCAATTCAAGTAAATTCACCAAAGGGTGAAAAGATCACAATTAAAGGTGATAAACCATCTAGATCCACTAAATTCATCTATGTGATGAAAACTGCGAGCTATATAAAAAAATGATCTATAGTGTATTTGATTTCTATAATCACTAACACTAAAGGAAAAGAATTAAAATACATTCCAGTAGTGTCTCAGTTTTCAGATGTATTTCTGGAAGAATTACCAGGACTACCGCCAGACAGAGAAGTTGAATTCAGAATCCATCTACTGCCAGGAACAACACCGATTGCCAAAGCACCTTACCGTTTGGCACCCGCATAAGTGCAGGAACTAAAGAAACAATTAGACGAATTGTTGGAGAAAGGATTTATACAGCCAAGCTCATCGCCATGGGGATCACCGATTTTATTTGTTAAAAAGAATGAACGATCAATGCGTATGTGCATTGACTACCGTGAATTAAACAAGGTCACGATTAAGAACCGGTACCCATTACCGAGAATCGATGATATGTTCGACCAATTGCAAGGAGCTCGATTTTTCTCTAAAATCGATTTAAGGTCAGGATATCATCAATTAAAGGTACAGGAAGAGGACATTCCTAAAACCGCATTTAGAATAAGGTATGGTCATTATGAATTTACTGTCATGCCATTTGGTTTAACCAATACCCCAGCCGCATTTATGGACATGATGAACCGAATATGTAAGCCATATTTGGACGCACTTTTAAGTTTATTAAGAAAGGAAAAGCTTTATGCTAAATTTTCAAAGTGCGAATTTTGGTTAGAGCAGGTACAGTTTCTTGGACACTTAGTCAATCATGAAGGAATTCATGTGGATCCAACAAAGATCGAGGCGATTACCAAATGGAAAACCCCTGAGTCACCAACCGAGGTTAGAAGTTTCTTAGGATTGGCCGGTTATTATAGAAGATTTATTCGAGATTTTTCTAGAATAGCCATTCCTTTAACTAAGTTAACCTGTAAATCCATTAAGTTTGAATGGGGAACAAAGCAAGAAGAAGCTTTTAGAATTCTTAAGCATAGATTAACCCATGCACGCATATTAGCGTTACCAGAAGGAACTGAAGATTTTGTAGTATATTGTAACGCTTCTAAGTTAGGTTATGGATGTGTGTTGATGCAACGCCAAAAGGTTATAGCTTACGCATCTAGACAACTTAAGAATCATGAAGAGAATTATTCAACCCATGATCTAGAGTTAGGAGCAATAATTTTTGCTTTGAAAATTTGGAGACATTACCTTTATGGTAGTAAGTTTACCATATTCACAGATCATAAAAGTTTAAGGTATGTTTTCAGGCAAAAAGAATTGAATATGAGACAAAGACGTTGGATGGGAATGCTTAGTGATTATGATTGTGATATCCAGTATCATGAAGGAAAAGCAAATGTAGTGGCAGATGCTTTAAGCCGAAAGTATCATGAAAAGCCAAAAAGGGTACGTTCTCTTAAATTAAATATGCAAATAGATTTAAATGAGCAAATTAGAAAAGCACAAGAATTAGTAATCAAGGATGATACTGAAAAATTAAAAGGTATGCTAAAGGAATTAGAACAAGGAACAGATGGAATTTGGAGATTCCATAAGAAGAGAATGTGGATACCTAAATTAGGAAACCTACGTCATCGTATATTAGAAGAAGCCCATAAGTCCAAATATACGATGCATCCAGGAAATGATAAAATGTACCAGGATTTAAGAAAAAATTTCTGGTGGATAGGAATGAAAAAGGACATAGCAGCCTATGTTTCTAAATGTTTAACATGTTCTCAAGTTAAAGCTAAATATCAGAAACCCTCAGGTTTATTACAACAGTTAGAAATGCCAGTGTGGAAATGGGAATTGATAACAATGGATTTTGTTACTAAATTACCCAAAACAAAGAAAGGAAATGACACAATCTGGGTGATTGTAGATAGTCTAACCAAGTCAGCTCATTTCCTACCAATGAAAGAAACTTTCAGTATGGAACAGTTAGCTAAATTATATGTAAATGAAATAGTTTCATTGCATGGAATTCCTTTATCAATCATTTCTGATAGGGATAGCCATTTTACCTCTCATTTTTGGTCAAGTTTCCAAAAGGCAATGGGAACCAAGTTCAATCTGAGCACAGCTTATCATCCTCAAACAGACGGACAAAGCGAAATGACAATTCAGATGATGGAAGACATGCTTAGAGCTTGTGTAATTGATTTTGGAGGTAATTGGGATGATCACTTACCTTTAATAGAATTTTCTTATAATAATAGTTATCGCACTAGTATCAATGCTGCACCATTCGAAGCACTTTATGGACGAAAGTGCTGAACCCCAGTCTGTTGGGCAGAAATTGGGGAGAAGCAACTATCTGGACCTGAGATAGTGCAGGAAACAACCGACAAGATTATTCAAGTCAAGGAACGACTGAAAGCAGCACGTGATCGACAAAAGAGCTATGCTGATAACCGACGCAAACCATTGGAATTTCAAGTAGGAGATAAAGTATTGTTGAAAGTCTCTCCTTGGAAAGGAGTAGTAAGATTCATCAAACGAGGAAAGCTAAGTCCCAGGTATGTTGGACCTTTTGAGATTATTAGAAAAATAGGACCTGTAGCCTATCAGCTACATCTGCCAGAGGAAATGGCAGGAATACATCATGTATTTCATGTATCTAATCTCAAGAAGTGTTTAGCTGACGAATCACTGGTAATACCTCTTAAGGATATAGAGGTAAATGAATAACTCAAGTTTCTAGAAAGACCTCTACAGATTGAAGACAGGAAAGTCAAAAACCTCAAACACAAGAGACTAGTTCTGGTCAAAGTAAAGTGGGACTCCAAAAAGGACCAGAGTATACATGGGAGCTTGAATCGGAAATGCAAAGGAAATATCCACACTTGTTTCGGTAGATCTCGAGGACGAGATCTAAAACAATGTGGGGAGGATATAACAACCTTAAAGAAAACCTACACTCTCGTAATAATTTCCGACACCCTAAAAATATTTAAAATATCCCAATATGTCCTAAAAATACACCCCATACGTGAAAACGGGCCCCGAATACCTTAAATAATATTAAAATTAATTAAAAATAATGATTTTAGGTTTGTCGCGGGCCGCGTAAACCTCTTAAGGGTCTTACGCGGGGCGCTAGAGATCAAGAATGTGGCGCAGCCCGGTGCTGACACGTGTCTGACTCGTGTTGAACCTATAAGCTGACCCGGATCACCTACGCCTTTGACCGGGTTTGACGCGGGCCGCGTAGCCCTTTGTTAACATTTACGCGGGCCGCGTAAAAGTTGAGATGTGGCACTATATATAGCAGGCATCAGGTTTCATCAAAACTCGCTCAAATCTTTCTTTCTAAACGTAAATCTCTCACAGTAGGCATTATACTCGGGTCTAATACCTCGTAAATAACGAAGTTCTGCTCCGTTGTAAGTATCATAACCACTGGATACGTATTAGATACTCTGCCAGATTGATATAGGGTTCCGTAACGGCTGTCGTGGTTCTGCCCGACGTAGTCATTGGAATGCCGTCTCGGGGAGGGTATTACTAATGTTAAAATGGGTTATTATACTAACACGTGTACATTTGTGTAATTTATAGATTATTCCCAGGAAACCCTTACAAAAAATCTAAGACAGCAATGTGAGTTGATCCGCTTTTTGTGAACCTTTTGTTAACTATTTTTACCAAATATCATACAATTAAATGTATATTAAGCAGTTATTGAGTATTTGTAAGAATACAATTATCATGAGTATGTTGGGGTTTTGTATACAAAATTTGTTACCACCTGGTCAAGGAGTAACATTTCCACAAGTCGGGTCTAATAGTACCATGGATGTTAATTGTTATAACTTGGAAAAAAATGTAATTACGAGATCACCCTCAATACTGTACAATGGTTTTTTACTAAACTTGATTAAACTGGGATTCACTCACCAGTATTTCCCAAAGACAAATGTTTTTAAAACGCGTTTCAGGTAACAAATTGTGAAAGCCAAATAGAAGCCAGCTGGACAGCACTGAAGGATTGGAAAAGTGGCAATAAAGTTACCTAAAATAAAATAGATGTTTTTATTAAATAAAATAGGATTTGTTCCTATGAAAATGTGTGTACTGCAAATTTGGGTTTATCCCATGTGTTTAATATTATGAAAATGTGGTATTTTACTCTGATCCAATATTTCCTAACTACGGTCCTGATGAAAATTCCGCTGCCAAATTAGACAAACACGCGATACCACCGAAACTGGCTCGCGGCCGCCCGTTCACGGGGATTAGGGATCGGGGGTTGCGACATTTATGCACCAACTGCAATCACTATGGGCACAGGACTCCTTACTGTCGTCAAGGTAACCCAGCTCAGCAAGCCCCAGCACACTACCAGCTCTCCCAGCTCCTCCGCTGAATCCAAAACCAGTCAACGTTGTTCGTGCATGCTACAAATGTGGAGATACTACTCATATTCATAACCAGTTTCCTCAACTGAACTAGGATCAACAGCCAGCCGCTCGTGGACGAGCGTTCAATCTCAATGCTAACCAGGCTCATAACGACAATGTCGTCGTTAATGATACGTTTCTTGTGAATAACCTTTATGCTTCGATTCTATTTGATACTGGTGTCGACAGAAGCTTTGTGTCCATAGAATTTGAATCTTTGTTAAACTGTGCACGCTCTATGTTACCTAAGTCGTTCTTGGTTGAGATTACGGATGGGAAGTCTATTCTGGTTGATTCTATACTCTGTGGTTATTCCTTGACTCTTAACGACCACGTGTTTACTATTGATCTAATACCCATGCAACTGGGTAGTTTTGATGTCATTATCAGTATGGATTGGTTGCATAAGAACCATGTCGAGATCGCATGTCACGAGAAGTTTGTTCGTCTACCTCTACCATCTGGTGATATCTTGCATGTCTATGGAGACCGACCTTCGAAAGGGCTGAGGCTGATGTCATGCACACAAGCGAGCAAGTGCTTACGTAAGCAGAACTTTGCTTTCTTGGCCCATGTGGTGGAACAAAAAAGAAAGGGGAAGAACATAAGCAATGTTCTAGTGGTGTGTGATTTCCCTGATGTCTTTCCCAAAGATCTACCAGGTCTTCCACCTCCTAGAACCATCGATTTTCGTATTGATCTCATACTGGTGCGACTCCTGTCGCTAAGGCCCCGTATCGTCTTGCACTTTCTGAGATGCAAGAGCTATCTAGTCACTTCAGGAACTACTCGACAAGGGATTTATTCGTCCAAGTACCTCTTCATGGGATGCTCCCGTGCTATTCGTCAAGAAGAAAGATGGTTCATTCCGTATGTGTATAAACTACCGTGAACTTAATAAGCTTACCATTAAAAATCGTTATCCTCTTCCTCGTATTGATGATTTATTTGACCAACTACAAGGCGCGTCCTGTTTCTCAAAAATCGATCTTCGTTCTGGCTATTATCAGCTTTGTGTACTCGAGGATGATGTACCCAAGACCGCATTTCGTACTCGTTATGGGAACTACGAGTTCGTGGTCAAGCCTTTTGGGTTGACCAACGCACCCGGTGTGTTCATGGATCTCGTGAATCGTGTTTGTAAACCTTATCTTGATCGTTTTGTGATAGTCTTTATCGATGATATTCTCATTTATTCTAAAACTAAAGCTGATCATGCTCGACATTTACACTTGATGCTTGAACTCTTACGTGGTGAACGTTTGTATGCTAAATTTTCTAAGTGTGAGTTCTGGATTAATGAAGTACAATTTCTTGGTCACATCGTTGGTAAGCAAGGTATTCATGTTGACCCGTGTAAAATCGAAGTTGTGAAGAATTGGAGTACACCTAAATCTGCCTCTGAGATTTGTTCCTTCTTAGGATTGGCGGGGTATTACCGCCGATTCATTTCGGACTTCTCTAAGATCGTTGTTCCCCTCACTTCATTGACCCAGAAAGATAGACCTTTTGCTTGGGGTCCCGAGCAAGAGAAATATTTTCAGACCCTTAAGACTCTTTTGTGTAATGCCCCTGTTCTTACTCTCCCTGATGGGAATGATGATTTCGTGGTATATTGCGATGCCTCGAACCGTGGCTTAGGCTGTGTGCTCATGCAGCGAGACAAGGTTATTACTTATGCCTCCCGTCAACTCAAAGTGCATGATAAAAGCTATACTACTCACGATCTACAGCTTGGTGCAGTTGTGTTTGCGTTAAAGATATGGCGACACTACCTGTATGGTACTAAGTGTATGGTTTTCACCGACCATAGGAGCCTTCAACATATCTTTGACCAAAAAGAGCTGAACATGCGACAGAGACGTTGGGTGGAATTGCTTAATGACTACGACTGTGAAATTCACTACCATCCTGGCAAGGCGAATGTAGTGGCTGATGCCATTAGTCGTAAAACTCATGTGAATGCTATTCATATCGCTAATGATCTCAACGCGTGTATTCGTGACGCTCAGTATTCGTCAGTAAATGAAGGAAGTCTAGAAGTGGAAATCCAAGGCGCTAAGATTGAACAACTCGAAACTAAATCGAATGGACTCCAACACTACCTCAATCGCATCTGGATACCGGATCGCGATAATCTCCATGAGCTCATTATGAATGAGGCTCACAAATCCTGTTACTCTATTCATCCGGGCGCTGATAAGATGTACCACGATCTGCAAGCAACTTATTGGTGGCCTGGCATGAAGAGGGATATTGCTGTATATGTTTCTAAATGACTTACTTGTACGAAAGTTAAGGCTGAACATCAACGTCCTTCAGGACTCTTAGAACAACCCGAAATCCCAGTTTAGAAATGGGATAGCATTGCAATGGACTTCATTACCAAACTACCTCGAACACCTTCTGGTCACGATAGTATCTGGGTAATAATTGATCGTTTGACCAAATCAGCCCACTTTCTTCCTATTCGTGAAGATTACAAGGTGGAGAAACTTACTCGAATCTATACTGATGAAATTATATGTCGTCATGGCATACCTCTTGACATAATCTCGGACCGTGATGGTTGTTTTACTTCACGTCTTTGGCAAACCTTTCAATCTGCTATGGGTTCTCATTTGAATCTTAGCACGGCTTTTCATCCTCAAACGGATGGACAGACCGAGTGCACTATTCAGACCCTAGAGGATATGCTCTGTTCTTGTGTCATCGACTTTGGTGGTAACTGGGATGTACATTTACCATTGATTGATTTCTCGTACAATAACAACTATCATTCCAGTATTCAGATGGCTACTTTCGAAGCTTTGTATGGCCGCAAGTGCCGATCTCCTCTGAGCTGGCATGAGATTGGTGACAAACAGTTTACTGGCCCTGAAATCATTCAAGAGACAACGGATAAGATCCTTCAAATCCGTGATAACTTGGTCAAGGCTAGGAGCAGACAAAAGAGCTATGCTGATAATAGACGCAAGTCTTTGGAATTTGATGATGGTGACCGAGTTCTTCTCAAGGTATCTCCCTGGAAGGGAGTAGTTAGATTTGGTAGGAAGGGAAAGCTCGCACCTCGCTATGTGGGTCCTTTCAAGATACTCGAAAGGATTGGCAAGGTGGCGTACAGACTCGACCTGCCACAAGAACTAAACAATGTACATCCAGTGTTCCACGTATCCAATCTACGTAAATGCCTAGCGGACGAGGAACTGCAGGTTCCCCTTGAAGACATGCAAATAAATGAAGTTGTACACTTTGTGGAGAAATCGGTCGATATCATCGATCAGGGTGTCAAGCGATTGAGGCGCAACAAAATTCCCATTGTCAAGGTTCGATGGGAAGGAAAGTGTGGCGCCGAATTAACTTGGGAGCTGAAAAGTGAGATGAAGGCCAAGTATCCGCAGCTCTTCGAGCAGTCTTCTACCTAGATTTCGGGGATGAAATCTCCTAAATGAGGGGAGACTGTAACGTCTGCGTCCCTAGACTTTTACGTATTTGACACTTTTAGTCCCTAAACTATATGAGACTTGATACTTTTAATATTTGGTGAAACTTAGACTATGATTCTATGATACTATGAAACTATTATTCTATGATACTATGAGACTATGATTCTATGATACTATGAGACTATGATTCTATGATACTATGAGACTATGATTCCATGATACTATGATGCTTGATACTTTGGTGCTTGACTCTTAAGGCTCGTAAAACTTGAGACTTGGTTGAACGAGGGACTGGAGTCTTGTCACTGGCGGAAACTACGGAAACTATGGAAAACTTGTTTTAATAATGTAATCTAGTCTCATGATACTATTACCCAAATAAATACGCAACGCAACGCTTGATCTAACGCGTGAATCGAATCAAAGACGGAAACGCGGAAAGGATGGATTGGCCGAGTGGTAATCTGATCGGATGACCATCCGATCGGATGGCCACCCGATCGGATGGCCACCCGATCGGATGGCCACTCGATCGAGTTGCCATCCGATTCGTGCACACCGCCTTCACTCACTTTGACACTATAAATTTGCCTGTCACATCACCATTCTCACTGATGTGACAGCCTCACTCGACCCAGACACACGCACTCTTTTTTTCCTCCATTTCTTGGCGATTTCGTTACGTTTTACACTAGATTCTTGTACATCTTTGATCTACACATCATTCTCTACGAGATTCTCCTTTGAAATCTCACTTTTCACCATGAAATCTCTCGGATAGGAGCTCTTGAAGGTGATGTCACCATGGCGGTTTGTACCAAACTGTGGTGTGAGGTCATCCTAGCCAATATCTAGCTCAGATCTAAGGAATTTCATGCGTTTCACACTAAATCTATACAAGATCTACACTTTTCAAGCTAAAAACCTATGTTTATCTTCATCTTTTTCTTGAACTTTTACAAAAAACGGTGAGATCCGGATCTAAACGGACTGTAGACCCGATTATTAGTCTGGAGTCGGCTTGGAGAGGGATTGTTACCGGAGGAGATGACTGGAGTACAGATTCTGACATAAATATCGTCACGAACTAAAGACTGAACGGACTGGGGTGATTCCCACCCGATCGGATCGGCTGAACACTGATGGGTTTACCGTTGTCTTAATGCGTACCACGTCATCATTGCTTAACCAGAAACTTAGAGTTTTTACAAAATTAAGAACAGGACAAGGCTAACCCGATCGACTGGTAATCCGATCGGATAGCCATCCGATCGAACAGCCACCCGATCAAGTAACACCTACCTCTTTGCTTTAAACACTTAAAACTTTGAAGTCATGATCGTCGAGTGGCAGTTCGATCGGATAGCCATCCGATCGAACTGCCATCCGATCGAGGCAAAAATGGATCTTGGAACTTGGATCGAGTGGCAACCAGATCGGATAGCCATCCGTTTCCCCCACACTTTTGTCAACTTTGAATTGAGTGGCAACCCGATCAGATAGCCATCCGATCGGATAGCCATCCATTCCCTCATAAATTTGACATCCCAATCGAATGGCAGTCCGATCGGATAGCCATCCGATCGAACAGCCATCCGATCGAACAGCCATCCGATCGAGATGACTGATCTGACACTTTGTGCAATCTCGATGTTCTGTCCGACACTTATCCGTTGTAATATAATCAGGCTAAACCTAAAGAGCTCCCTTTGATCCAATAACAGTTGATCTATTAAGCAATCACTGTGAGTATACTCAATCCCTTTTTTTTAAGCTTTGGGACGTAACATGTATTCTATTAAACTACGATACTTGAGACTTTTGCAAACTAAACTCTATCCTATGTGTATGTGTAACTTGTGATTCTTGTATTCTATTTATGCTACGTGGACGTTTAATCCAGGGTGTGTAGTTCCGCCTTAACAATAGTAGCGCTACAGAAGATTCACCTCCCCATTATTCTCGGGGGTATTGTTAGGAGGATTATAGTTTTCCTTGAGACTTGAGAAAACAACAAAGCATCGGGATACTTGGGCTATCACTTGTTGGACTGCGAACACTAGCATGGCTGAAACTATTTTGTTAGCATTACATATGGATATGAGTTGTTTTAATCTAGTATGCTATTATTAACACTTGTATACTCGCCGGTACATCTTTGTATTGACCCTATTTTAATACATGTTGCAGGCTGACAGGATGCTAGGGATCATGAAACAAGCTAGGATGAAGCTTAGATACTCTACTTAGCTAAACCTAGAAACTTTGAAACAATAGTCATGTTTGATTTGGTTGATACTATATTTTGGTGATTGATGTTATTTTAGACAATTGCATGAAATAAATCTAATTTATATTGAAACTATTTAGTGTTGTGGATTCTTGTAAGCAAACTGTACGCTTAGTGCTCGCGCCCTGATGTTTCCGCCATCGATTCGGGTGTGATAGATTGGTATCAGAGCCATAACTATAGGGAATTAGGATGAGTAGGAATACTTGCCCTAGTTTATAGTTCTAGGAATCTTGATTTTTATCTGTTGTTTAAAATTTATGCATTCTACCGTACCTGCTTCCTAGCAGCACTTTTCCTGCTAAACTTACATGCCTTTCCTAAGGCTGACACAATAGACACTTGATACTTTGAAAACACTGTTAATCAGCGTTTGTATGTTGTACGAGATTTGCCCTCAAGACAGGAGTGACATCCGAACCTTGATGGGAAATCTCCACATTATTCTATTAGGGCTTGTCTGCAGATAAGTATCGAAGCTATTAGGGTACGATGTTGTCAAGATAGAGGTGAAACTCAGACCTTGATAACTAGTCCCGCTCCATGATGATTTATGTCTCGCCAATGTCTCGAAAATCCCATTTAATTAGGAACCTGAAATGACCAAAAGTACGAATATCGTAGGCCTAACATCGATGACGTATTTATCTAAGTAAGTCAAGACACGTTACCTCAATTGAAAAGGGGTTCGAATCACTTTGGTTAGTCGCTGTTCCTCTACCCGGAACAATCTATGTTTTATGAGCCTATCTTTTATGTTATCTCGATTTTACATGTGGTTTTAAACTTGATTCTTCGTCTATCTTGATTCTTCGTTTATTTGAGACTTTTTACACAAAACGCACGTATGTCCGCAATCTAAAACCTTAATTCTAATCTCAGAATCAAACTAAATTTATGAAGCTTTATTCTATCATGATAGCCTATGTGGGAATCCTGATCGACTATGATACTACGTGAATCTACCTGGTGAACCTATGCGTTAATATGGTTGTAAAACACTAAACGGAACATGCCATAGAAATGTGAGACATAAGTGACATGTCTGAAGCATGGCGGATACGCCGCTGGTACTTCCTATATATAAGTGTTTCAGACATGTTACCCAACTTTCGTACTAAGTGCCATGCGAAACTTAGTGTTTTGCAGACCAGTGAGGAGTTTGTTGAAATCTAATCCATGGGAAACTACTTGAGTAATCTATGAGGAACCTAGCGTAATCTATGTGTACTCTAGCATAAACTACATGTAATCTAAGTAGGTGTTGTTTTGAGAAACAAAATGCGAAACGTAGCCTAGCACCGAAGACGAGGAGGATGTGGCATGTCCGAAGCATGGTGGATACACCGCTGGTACTTCCTATATATAAGTGTTTCTGGCATGTTACCGAATCTTCGTACCACACGCTAAGTGAAGCTCGTAGTTTTATAGGCTCGGGTTGAAGTTTTGGAATCTATTTGGTTAATCCATGTTGAATCTATTTGGTTAATCTATATTGTGAAAAGTGGTGGAATCTAATGTTTTGATTAACAAAGCGTGACACCGATGACGAGGGGGACGTGGCATGATTGAAGCGTGGTGGATACGCCGCTGGTACTTCCTATATATAAGTGCTTCCGTCATGTTGCCGAACTTTCATAGCACGTGCCATGCAGGATTTCGTTGTTTGTGGGTTGTTAACATGAATCTATGAATCTATTGAATCTACTGGAAACCTATTGAATCTATTGGAATCTATGAATCTATTGAATCTATCGGAAACTATTGAATCTATTGGAGTCTATGAATCTATTGAATCTATTGAAATCTGGGAATCTATTGAAGTCTATGTAAAACTATTAGAGTAGTCTATGTGAATCTATGATGATGAGTGTGTTTTACGACATGTAACATGACACTGAGTACGGGGCAGAAGCAATTGTGCCCGAAGCGTGGTGGATACGCCGCTGATACTTCCAATATATAGGCGTTTTTGACATGTTGCCAAACTTCGTACAATGTGCCATGCGAAGGTCGTAAGTTGTGGTGTTTAAACTAATGTGAACTATGTGAATCTTGTTGAACCTCGAGTCTTAAATCTATCGTGTGTGAATCTATAATGTGAGACTTTGTGAACCTAGACTTATACGATCCTCTTGTTGGATCATTAGGATGTCTTCTCGAAAGCTCTCTGACACTCTCAAGAGGTCCAGGGAAAAGTCTCAGAAAAAGATGATGTCCTTCATGGCCGACCAGATCGCTCGAGCCGTGCCAAAGATCGTCTCTGAGATCCAAGGATCGAACACTCCGCCCTCTTCTGTTGACTCTAAGACGGAGAAAGAAAAGTCTACCAAGTTCAGCTATAAACATTTTGTCTCTTGCAACCCTAAGTCTTTCACAGCCAGTGATGGGGTGACTGCTATGCTCGAGTGGTTTGACAGCATCGAGGTTACCTTCATCAACAGTGAATGCCCAAAACAGCTAAAGACTAGGAGTGCAATGGGAATGTTTCAAGGCAGAGCACTAGAGTGGCGGACAAATGAGAGAAACATCCGATCGAATGAAGAAGCCTATGCTCTTCCATGGGCTGAGGTGCGAGAATTAATGATGCTTGAATTCTGCCCTCCTCATGAACAACTGAAGCTTGAAGAAGAGTTCTGGCACTTAAAGCAGATTTGTGATGATAATCTGGCTTATACTACCCGCTTCAAGCAGCTCAGCTTGATTTTTCCTCACTTGGTTTCTACCCCTAAATGCATGATAACCAAGTACCTCAATGGTCTACCTCCTACTATGCGTGATTCTATTGAAGCAGCTCAACTCAGAAATATCGAGGAAGTCTACCGTCTTGCAGCTAGTCTCAACAACAACCGCGTTCGTGATAAGCAGTTTGCTAACCCTGCTTCCTCCAAGTCTGCACATCAAGTTACCCAGCAGCCAAGTGGCAGCAGGAACAATAGGCGAAAGTCACAGGGTTCAGGATGCAATGCTATTGTTCCTGCTGCGAACCCTGTTGCTAAGCCTGCTCCTCCTGCTGCTACTCTCCAGAACCCTACTGCATAGGAATTCAAGAAACAATACTCTGGGTCTTATCCCAAGTATACCACTTGTAATTTTCATCATCCTGTTGCTTCTGCATGTCGTTTGCTATAACAACCCTAAAGAAATCCGACACTCTCGTAATAATTTCCGAAACCCTAAAAATATTTAAAATATCCCAATATATCCCTAAAATACACCTCATACATGAAAACGGCCCCCGAATACCTTAAATATTATTAAAATTAATTAAAAATAATGTTTTTGGGTTTGTCGTGGGCCGCGTAAACCTCTTAAGGGTCTTACGCGGGCCGCTAGAGATCAAGAATGTGGCGCAGCCCGGTGCTGACACATGTCCGACTCGTGTTGAACCTATAAGCTGACCCGGATCACCTACGCCTTTGACCGGGTTTGACGCGGGCCGCGTAGCCCTTTGTTAACATTTACGCGGGCCGTGTAAAAGTCAAGATGTGGCACTATATATAGCAGGCATCGGGTTTAATCAAAACTCGCTCAAATCTTTCTTTCTAAATGTAAATCTCTCACAGTAGGCATTATACTCGGGTCTAATACCCCCTAAATAACAAAGTTCTGCTTCGTTGTAAGTATCATAACCCCTGGATACGTATTAGATACTCTGCCAGATTGATATAGGGTTCCGTAACGGCTGTCGTGGTTCTGCCCGACGTAGTCGTTGGAATGCCGTCTCGGGGAGGGTATTACTAATGTTAAAATGGGTTATTATACTAACACGTGTACATTTGTGTAATTTATAGATTATTCCCAGGAAACCCTTACAGAAAATCTAAGACAGCAATGTGAGTTAATCCGCTTTTTGTGAACCTTTTGTTAACTATTTTTACAAAACCTCATACAATTAAATGTATATTAAGCAGTTATTGAGTATTTATAAGAATACAATTATCAGGAGTATGTTGGGGTTTTGTATACAAAATTTGTTACCACCTGGTCAAGGAGTAACATTTCCACAAGTCGGGTCTGATAGTACCATGGATGTTAATTGTTATAACTTGGAAAAAAATGTAATTGCGAGATCACCCTCAATACTGTACAATGGTTTTTTACTAAACTTGATTAAACTGGGATTCACTCACCAGTATTTCCCACTGACAAATGTTTTTAAAACGCGTTTCAGGTAACAAATTGTGAAAGCCAAATAGAAGCCAGATGGACAGCACTGAAGGATTGGAAAAGTGGCAATAAAGTTACCTAAAATAAAATAGATGTTTTTATTAAATAAAATAGGATTTGGTCCTATGAAAATGTGTGTACTGCAAATTTGGGTTTATCCCATGTGTTTAATATTATGCAAATGTGGTATTTTACTCTGATCCAATATTTCCTAACTACGGTCCTGATGAAAATTCCGCTGCCAAATTAGACAAACACGCGATACCACCGAAACTAGCTCGCGGCCGCCCGTTCCCGGGGATTAGGGATCAGGGGTTGCGACAGAAGGTGGTATCAGAGCTAAGTCACTGATTCAGCCACAGAAGCGTTTTGCTGACATCACAATTTAAATTGTTAGGAAATAAATTACGGAAATACGTGCATAAATGTATTTTCTTGTTATGTGTTATTTGACGATTTGTTAGTTTACAGTATGAGCGACCAAGGACCATCTGACGCGTACCGTCAATTGTCTGGTTCGCCTAGAAGCGAAGGCACCTCCTCTTCTTAGCCTGCCCTATCGGGATACTCTGCTGATACGGAAGAAGGAATATTCGTATTTAAGGCTCAGTCAGAAGAGCCATTTCCTCAGAAAAAGAGGGGATGGTTCAGTAGGGGAGCCCACGAGCGTAGAAAACGTATGAAAAAGTTACAAGACCAGAGAGCACTAGCAGCAGCCAAGAGAGAGACAGATGCCTATGCCCAGGACATGATCAATAGGGGAATAGCCAACATCCATATCCTAGCAACCAGTGCAGCTGACCCTAATCTGGAACAAATGATAGCACCCCAACCACAACCACCAATTCCTGACCAACCAATGGAAATAGAAAACCCTGAAAATCAAATAGAAATGCATGACTTCAATCCAGAAGAAATACCTAGGGTACCCGCACCAAACCCCTTAGACCCAAATTACGACCCATGGTGGGATGACAATAGGGACTATGTGCAACGTTACCCGATACACGAAGACATGCCCATGCCAAACATAGGAGCCTACCCAGGTTTGGATCCTTTAGATCCCTATTACCACGATGTATTCAATAGGGAGATTTTAGAGAATCCTTACCAATTTCAGGCACCTACACCCCTATATCAAGAACCCGCACCCCAGATTCCGAACCCAGTCCTAGAACCTGCACCCCCAATGAGTGCAGAAAACGTATAAGAACTTAGGACATTTGGTGAGAAAATTCTAGAGAGTAGTGAAAGAATGCGACAGGTGGGAGAGCGACTCGTCTAGAAGTACGACGAGCGCAATATGGATTTTTGGATGAATCTATATCCATGAATGTGATGGTGGAGACGGTAGTAATAGTAATAGTAATAATAATAAAATAATATGATATGTGTGTATGTGTATAAAAAAAACTACGGATGCCTATTACTAGTAGCATAACTTTAAATTTCAGTCGGTATTGTAATTTTAATTTCAGTACTGGTGTGTAATAGATGCATAGTATATGAATAGAGTAAAGTCGCAATGATTGACGCTTTTGACCAAAATGCGTGTCATGTGATTGGCTATATTAAATATTACTCTGTGATATTAATATGTGGTAAATGTTTAAAATTCAGATGGCCGGCGAAGGAAATCAAGGAAATCTGAATAATGATAACCAGAGTAACATTAACTTGGTTAATAAGAATCCGAGCATCAATAACAATGGAAATCAAATGGATAATAGTGCTATCCAACACATAGTGGCACAAGGAATTATAGATGCAATGCCATTTATTCTTCAAACTGTTAAGGATGCTGAAAATAAAAGTAAACATAGCAGTAAGCGACCAATTGAACCAGAACACAGCGTGAACAATGGACCCATACTTCAAGTGCCCATTCCTAAAAGAAGAAGAACCATGCCTTATGGTTGTTCTTACAAAGAATTCTGGTCCTGCAAACCAATAGAATTCTCGGGCAATGAAGGACCCATTGCAGCTCTACGCTGGATAGGAAAGACCGAGGCTGTTTTAAAAATAAGCAAGTGTGCTGAATAAGACAAGATAATGTTTGCTTCTAATCTATTTAAGAACTCAGCCTTAGAATGGTGGAATACTATCCTCCAATCATATCACACCCCTTTCTACGGCGGAAGCACGAGGTGTGATCATGAAAGGTTCTCATTGCATACGAAAGGTAAACATGCTATATGCTCATAAAAACATCAAATACCATAATTTGAAAACATAAGTTTAGCGTTTACATCGCTAAGTCGCATAAATCATTGTCTTAAAAAGTTTACAACTTTATTTAAAGATATACATAAGCGACATCCACGAGCATATGCAAGACCACGCGCACATCCATCCTAGTTACCTGAAATACATGTGAGTTTTGGAAAAACGTCAACATAATGTTGGTGTGAATTCATGCAGTTTTTGTATTTCGCGTTTGTATACTTTGTATGAAAACATAGTTTGTATTATGTATAAATCAAGTTTTCATATATAAATCATGTATTCATGTGTACACCACGTACTCATGTATATTTCAAGTTTTTCTTAAGTACCCCACGTACTTCAAGTATTAATCAAGTTTTAGTATGGTATGAATTTTATGTAAATAAAGTATTCCTGTAAATATCAGGATTGTTAATGGGTTGCAAAGCCATTAACATGTGACACGACATAGGAAGTCACCAAACCTTAGGCATTTAATTGGTATATTCTGAGACACAAAAGCACTACTCGATTCTCGCCCTCACCGAGAGTGTGGCTGCCCGGCACCCGTTAGATCTAACCCTTTGTTCTGCGGTCTAGGTATATTGTTGATTAATGGTGCTTATGTACCCTATTCGTGACACGATTTCTCGTATCATTTCTCATAACGCAACCTACTTGGTTCTCGTCCTCACCAAGTGCGTTTCTTGTTATCATTTCTCATAACGCATCCTACTTGGTTCTCGTCCTCACCAAGTACGTTTCTTGTTATCATACCATTTATAAACATTATAATATTTGTACATGTATTTCACCCCCGAAGTTATAAAACTGAAAACAGTTAAAAGAAAAGGGGGAGCATGAACTCACAACTTTGCGTTCCTTGCGTCGTAAACTTCACCGGATTTGCTTAATTAACGTCGTAACCTATACGCGTTTTCTTAACGTTAGTCACTAGACTTGCGTCACACAAGTACAGTCACTCTCTTTTGTATTTGTATTGTTGTGTTAAAAATATTCTATATTTTTAACTAAGTGTTTTACTTATATTATTTTCTCAAAAATAAATATAAGTCTTTTGTGTTTTGCACTTTGCACCCGAATTATGTATCTTGTATATTGTATGTGTATTTTTTGTATTTTTACTCCTTACGAGTATCTCCAAGTCATATTATTTTTACTCTAAAAATAATATATACCTAGTTCACAAAAATAATCACATAATCACACAAGCGATAAATATATATTCGAAATATATATTTAACAAGTTTTATTTATGAAAATCCACCTCCGGTATTTGGTATCTTGTACTAAAATCATGGCGAAGCTTATATTCTGAAAACAAGTTAATAATATATTTGTAACAAAAAAAAGTTACAATTCTAGAAAAATTTCGCCAGAGATTCCTCTGTAGCTGGAGGTGTCCACGCTTACTAGCGTATCATTTTCTTTTAAAAAAAAATCAACCAATCAATTTTCCGTCATCAAAATACCATCTTCAAATATCAAACTAGTCAAAATAAACATAAATCGCATACACATGAACTTGCAAGTTGTGTAAAATTATGTAGTAACTTTTCAACACATTTAGTGGGTCTTTCCATCTCTAAAAATAAAATGATTATCTCGGAAATCTTATTTTTAAAGAATATGAAGTTTTACAACTTCTAGTCGGTATTTACGAAAATATTTCTTTGTTAAATCCTTTCGTTACACAAGTGTCTACACACTTTTTGGTTCTCAAAAATGTCTTTATTTTGAGAAAGATCCGGCTTTTTAAACATGATTTCATCATACACTTGGTTCTTCGAAAATACCACTTGTAGATCTTTAGATCTACTGGTTTTGGACTCTATTTTATAAGAAAGACTCTTTTTACACAAGTTCATGTTAATAAGTAGTAGTGTTCGTCATCTAATCATTTTCACACTTAAACATACTCTAGTTCATGTTCCATGAACATGACTTAGCCGGGTTAGATGATGATCCGAACTACTACTAGCATCAAACAACATAAAATAATCATAACAAAACAAGATCCAAGAGTTTTACACTAATATTTACTCATTAACCACTTTGTTCATCATTTTTAGTAGACTTTAAACTTTGATCTTATATGTTCATGATTTTTATCCGACAAATCTCTTATTAACCACTTTAGACAAGATCAATAGGGTGTTTAGAGTCACTTACTACTAGCTCATGGCTAGGGAAGAAACTAGACGAAAAACGGGTGGTTAATAGCGTTGTGGTGAGGTCCTTGGCAATCCGTAAGCACCGAGCTTCCTTATGTGTGATCCTTCACCTTTGTATATATTTAGAATGCCTTGAACAAACTTGAAAATGGTGAGGTGGTTGTGTGTGGGTTCGGCCGAACTCAAGCCAAGAGAGAAAGAGAGTGGAATTTTTGAGTTAAGTGTTGAAGTAAATGAATTGTAGTCTTATGGTTATATTTATGAACCAACTCTATAGTTTGTCCACTAATGCCTTCTAGATTTGAGACCACCTTGATTATAATAATCAAAGATTTGTGTAGGTTGTCCCACATGGGGAAACTGATCGAATGGGGGTGGGGGTTTTATGGTTGGATTTCAACTAAAAGGTTAAGTGGTAGTTAGTTAATTAGGTGATTAAATTAGTTAAATAGTGTGTAGTGTTTTGTAACGGGTGTTAGGGTATTCGGGGACCCTAACTAGTTTAGAAAAATAAAAACAATGCTTCTAGCATTATTTTGGTGTTCCGGGTATTAACCGGTTGTTCGGTTAGACACCGATTCGTTAAAGTGCTAAATTACACTTTTTTGTGTCTTTTAAGTATCTTTCTTGTACCCTTTCAATTCCCAACACTTAGGGAAATATTCTGGATAATGAAACGACATTTCTGCATAATATTCATATGTTTAAATGCTGAATTGAGCTGAATTTATTAAAATTCTGCACTTAAAGTGCGTTTCGGGTGCTTTTTAGTGCTTATTTTTGCTTTCGTAAGGTATATATGTAAACCCTTGTACGTATTCTTGGGTTTTAATGTATTCTTGTCCTTGGACCTACACCTAGGCTCCACTTTTATTGTCTAACTGCTTTCTGCAGTTCTGTTGACACAGTGTGTCTTACCGGTGAGTTTACTAGTATTTTTGACGCAACGCTCTCGTTTATGCATAAAGCAATATTTTTGTAGTATACAACGTGCATGAATTCACTTGTTTAGCATGTAATCAGTCAATGTTGACATTTAAGCACATAATTGCAGTCATTAAATAATGATTAGAGTGTACGGAAATTACCGGTTTGGTGCCAGTTGTCACAAGTCAAGAGGAAGTGATAGGGTATACAACATGAAATGGGAGAAATTTAAGAATATGGTAGAAAGGAAATTCTGCCCTCCCAATGAAAAGGAACAGATAGCAAATAAATTTCTGAACTTTAGAATGACCGGGGTAGATAGTAAGGGTTATACTACCACATTCTTTGAGTATTCTAGAATAGTACCAACCCTTGCATCACCTGAACCGGTATTAATCTCCCGTTACATCTGGGGATTAATTGGAGAGATTAGACATGTAGTCAAGGCAGCTAGACCTCAAACTATAGAAGAAGCTGTAGAACTAGCAAATACCTTGACATATGAGTTAATCCGTACTAGAGAAGAAGACCAGAGGAGAAACCTAGCTCAGAGGTTTACCCAAGAATTCCGTTCTGGGAATTTCAACGGTAGGAATATAGGTTCTACCTCTGCACCATACTGCAAGGTCTGTAAGAAAAAGCATTCGGGAAATATGCTCCACTCACTGCAATTTCTGCAAGGCACCAGGACACAAGGAAGAAGATTGCAGGAGAAAATCCAGTAATGGACTATGCTTCAACTGTGGAGAAAAAGGTCATATCAAGCCGAACTGTCCAAAATTGGCTCCAGCTGCGAACAACAAGAACACTAAAAATGCTAGAGCATTTGTTCTAACTGCAGATGAAGCCAAGATGATTCCAGATGTCATAGCCGGTACGTTTTTAGTTAATGATGTTTTTGCTAAAGTATTATTTGACTCTGGTGCAAACCAAAGTTTTATTAATACTTCGTTTTGCAAACTCCTTAATCAACCATTAACTAAACTCTCACAAGAATGTCTAGTAGAGACAGCAAATGGAGAAACGGTTAGGATTTCTGAAATCTTGCAGGGAGCAAGAATAGAATTTTTAAACCAAAAGTATATTGTAAATCTTTACCCAATGAATCTGATAGGATTTGATATTGTATTAGGAATGGATTGGTTAATAGCCAATAAAGCTAATATTTTATGTGATCAAAAGTCAATTCAAGTAAATTCACCAAAGGGTGAAAAGATCACAATTAAAGGTGATAAACCATCTAGATCCACTAAATTCATCTATGTGATGAAAACTGCGAGCTATATAAAAAAAAGGATCTATAGTGTATTTGATTTCTATAATCACTAACACTAAAGGAAAAGAATTAAAATACATTCCAGTAGTGTCTCAGTTTTCAGATGTATTTCTGGAAGAATTACCAAGACTACCGCCAGACAGAGAAGTTGAATTCAGAATCCATCTACTGCCAGGAACAGCACCGATTGCCAAAGCACCTTACCGTTTGGCACCCGCATAAGTGCAGGAACTAAAGAAACAATTAGACGAATTGTTGGAGAAAGGATTTATACAGCCAAGCTCATCGCCATGGGGATCACCGATTTTATTTGTTAAAAAGATTGAACGATCAATGCGTATGTGCATTGACTACCGTGAATTAAACAAGGTCACGATTAAGAACCGGTACCCATTACCGAGAATCGATGATATGTTCGACCAATTGCAAGGAGCTCGATTTTTCTCTAAAATCGATTTAAGGTCAGAATATCATCAATTAAAGGTACAGGAAGAGGACATTCCTAAAACCGCATTTAGAACAAGGTATGGTCATTATGAATTTACTGTCATGCCATTTGGTTTAACCAATACCCCAGCCGCATTTATGGACATGATGAACCGAATATGTAAGCCATATTTGGACGCACTTTTAAGTTTATTAAGAAAGGAAAAGCTTTATGCTAAATTTTCAAAGTGCGAATTTTGGTTAGAACAGGTACAGTTTCTTGGACACTTAGTCAATCATGAAGGAATTCATGTGGATCCAACAAAGATCGAGGCGATTACCAAATGGAAAACCCCTGAGTCACCAACCGAGGTTAGAAGTTTCTTAGGATTGGCCGGTTATTATAGAAGATTTATTCGAGATTTTTCTAGAATAGCCATTCCTTTAACTAAGTTAACCTGTAAATCCATTAAGTTTGAATGGGGAACAAAGCAAGAAGAAGCTTTTAGAATTCTTAAGCATAGATTAACCCATGCACCCATATTAGCGTTACCAGAAGGAACTGAAGATTTTGTAGTATATTGTAAAGCTTCTAAGTTAGGTTATGGATGTGTGTTGATGCAACGCCAAAAGGTTATAGCTTACGCATCTAGACAACTTAAGAATCATGAAGAGAATTATTCAACCCATGATCTAGAGTTAGGAGCAATAATTTTTGCTTTGAAAATTTGGAGACATTACCTTTATGGAACAGTTAGCTAAATTATATGTAAATGAAATAGTTTCATTGCATGGAATTCCTTTATCAATCATTTCTGATAGGGATAGCCATTTTACCTCTCATTTTTGGTCAAGTTTCCAAAAGGCAATGGGAACCAAGTTCAATCTGAGCACAGCTTATCATCCTCAAACAGACGGACAAAGCGAAATGACAATTCAGATGATGGAAGACATGCTTAGAGCTTGTGTAATTGATTTTGGAGGTAATTGGGATGATCACTTACCTTTAATAGAATTTTCTTATAATAATAGTTATCGCACTAGTATCAATGCTGCACCATTCGAAGCACTTTATGGACGAAAGTGCTGAACCCCAGTCTGTTGGGCAGAAATTGGGGAGAAGCAACTATCTGGACCTGAGATAGTGCAGGAAACAACCGACAAGATTATTCAAGTCAAGGAACGACTGAAAGCAGCACGTGATCGACAAAAGAGCTATGCTGATAACCGACGCAAACCATTGGAATTTCAAGTAGGAGATAAAGTATTGTTGAAAGTCTCTCCTTGGAAAGGAGTAGTAAGATTCATCAAACGAGGAAAGCTAAGTCCCAGGTATGTTGGACCTTTTGAGATTATTAGAAAAATAGGACCTGTAGCCTATCAGCTACATCTGCCAGAGGAAATGGCAGGAATACATCATGTATTTAATGTATCTAATCTCAAGAAGTGTTTAGCTGACGAATCACTGGTAATACCTCTTAAGGATATAGAGGTAAATGAATAACTCAAGTTTTAGAAAGACCTCTACAGATTGAAGACAGGAAAGTCAAAAACCTCAAACACAAGAGACTAGTTCTGGTCAAAGTAAAGTGGGACTCCAAAAAGGACCAGAGTATACATGGGAGCTTGAATCGGAAATGCAAAGGAAATATCCACACTTGTTTCGGTAGATCTCGAGGATGAGATCTAAAACAATGTGGGGAGGATATAACAACCTTAAAGAAAACCTACACTCTCGTAATAATTTCCGACACCCTAAAAATATTTAAAATATCCCAATATGTCCTAAAAATACACCCCATACGTGAAAACGGGCCCCGAATACCTTAAATAATATTAAAATTAATTAAAAATAATGATTTTAGGTTTGTCGCGGGCCGCGTAAACCTCTTAAGGGTCTTACGCAGGGCGCTAGAGATCAAGAATGTGGCGCAGCCCGGTGCTGACACGTGTCTGACTCGTGTTGAACCTATAAGCTGACCCGGATCACCTACGCCTTTGACCGGGTTTGACGCGGGCCGCGTAGCCCTTTGTTAACATTTACGCGGGCCGCGTAAAAGTTGAGATGTGGCACTATATATAGCAGGCATCAGGTTTCATCAAAACTCGCTCAAATCTTTCTTTCTAAACGTAAATCTCTCACAGTAGGCATTATACTCGGGTCTAATACCCCGTAAATAACGAAGTTCTGCTCCGTTGTAAGTATCATAACCACTGGATACGTATTAGATACTCTGCCAGATTGATATAGGGTTCCGTAACGGCTGTCGTGGTTCTGCCCGACGTAGTCATTGGAATGCCGTCTCGGGGAGGGTATTACTAATGTTAAAATGGGTTATTATACTAACACGTGTACATTTGTGTAATTTATAGATTATTCCCAGGAAACCCTTACAAAAAATCTAAGACAGCAATGTGAGTTGATCCGCTTTTTGTGAACCTTTTGTTAACTATTTTTACCAAACATCATACAATTAAATGTATATTAAGCAGTTATTGAGTATTTGTAAGAATACAATTATCATGAGTATGTTGGGGTTTTGTATACAAAATTTGTTACCACCTGGTCAAGGAGTAACATTTCCACAAGTCGGGTCTGATAGTACCATGGATGTTAATTGTTATAACTTGGAAACAAATGTAATTACGAGATCACCCTCAATACTGTACAATGGTTTTTTACTAAACTTGATTAAACTGAGATTCACTCACCAGTATTTCCCAAAGACAAATGTTTTTAAAACGCGTTTCAGGTAACAAATTGTGAAAGCCAAATAGAAGCCAGCTGGACAGCACTGAAGGATTGGAAAAGTGGCAATAAAGTTACCTAAAATAAAATAGATGTTTTTATTAAATAAAATAGGATTTGTTCCTATGAAAATGTGTGTACTGCAAATTTGGGTTTATCCCATGTGTTTAATATTATGAAAATGTGGTATTTTACTCTGATCCAATATTTCCTAACTACGGTCCTGATGAAAATTCCGCTGCCAAATTAGACAAACACGCGATACCACCGAAACTGGCTCGCGGCCGCCCGTTCACGGGGATTAGGGATCGGGGGTTGCGACATTTATGCACCAACTGCAATCGCTATGGGCACAGGACTCCTTACTGTCGTCAAGGTAACCCAGCTCAACAAGCTCAGCAAGCCCCAGCACACTACCAGCTCTCCCAGCTCCTCCGCTGAATCCAAAACCAGTCAACGTTGTTCGTGCATGCTACAAATGTGGAGATACTACTCATCTTCGTAACCAGTTTCCTCAACTGAACTAGGATCAATAGCCAGCCGCTCGTGGACGAGCGTTCAATCTCAATGCTAACCAGGCTCATAACGACAATGTCGTCGTTAATGGTACGTTTCTTGTGAATAACCTTTATGCTTCGATTCTATTTGATACTGGTGTCGACAGAAGCTTTGTGTCCGTAGAATTTGAATCTTTGTTAAACTGTGCACGCTCTATGTTACCTAAGTCGTTCTTGGTTGAGATTACGGATGGGAAGTCTATTCTGGTTGATTCTATACTCTGTGGTTATTCCTTGACTCTTAACGACCACGTGTTTAGTATTGATCTAATACCCATGCAACTGGGTAGTTTTGATGTCATTATCAGTATGGATTGGTTGCATAAGAACCATGTCGAGATCGCATGTCACGAGAAGTTTGTTCGTCTACCTCTACCATCTGGTGATATCTTTCATGTCTATGGAGACCGACCTTCGAAAGGGCTGAGGCTGATGTCATGCACACAAGCGAGCAAGTGCTTACGTAAGCAGAACTTTGCTTTCTTGGCCCATGTGGTGGAACAAAAAAGAAAGGGGAAGAACATAAGCAATGTTCTAGTGGTGTGTGATTTCCCTGATGTCTTTCCCGAAGATCTACCTGGTCTTCCACCTCCTAGAACCATCGATTTTCGTATTGATCTCATACTGGTGCGACTCCTGTCGCCAAGGCCCCGTATCGTCTTGCACTTTCTGAGATGCAAGGAACTACTCGACAAGGGATTTATTCGTCCAAGTACCTGTTCATGGGGTGCTCCCGTGCTATTCGTCAAGAAGAAAGATGGTTCATTCCGTATGTGTATAAACTACCGTGAACTTAATAAGCTTACCATTAAAAATCGTTATCCTCTTCCTCGTATTGATGATTTATTTGACCAACTACAAGGCGCGTCCTGTTTCTCAAAAATCGATCTTCGTTCTGGCTATTATCAGCTTTATGTACTCGAGGATGATGTACCCAAGACCGCATTTCGTACTCGTTATGGGAACTACGAGTTCATGGTCAAGCCTTTTGGGTTGACCAACGCACCCGGTGTGTTCATGGATCTCGTGAATCGTGTTTGTAAACCTTATCTTGATCGTTTTGTGATAGTCTTTATCGATGATATTCTCATTTATTCTAAAACTAAAGCTGATCATGCTCGACATTTACACGTGATGCTTGAACTCTTACGTGGTGAACGTTTGTATGCTAAATTTTCTAAGTGTGAGTTCTGGATTAATGAAGTACAATTTCTTGGTCACAACATTGGTAAGCAAGGTATTCATGTTGACCCGTGTAAAATCGAAGTTGTGAAGAATTGGAGTACACCTAAATCTGCCTCTGAGATTTGTTCCTTCTTAGGATTGGCGGGGTATTACCACCGATTCATTTCGGACTTCTCTAAGATCGTTGTTCCCCTCACTTCATTGACCCAGAAAGATAGACCTTTTGCTTGGGGTCCCGAGCAAGAGAAATATTTTCAGACCCTTAAGACTCTTTTGTGTAATGCCCCTGTTCTTACTCTCCCTGATGGGAATGATGATTTCGTGGTATATTGCGATGCCTCGAACCGTGGCTTAGGCTGTGTGCTCATGCAGCGAGACAAGGTTATTACTTATGCCTCCCGTCAACTCAAAGTGCATGATAAAAGCTATACTACTCACGATCTGCAGCTTGGTGCAGTTGTGTTTGCGTTAAAGATATGGCGACACTACCTGTATGGTACTAAGTGTATGGTTTTCACCGACCATAGGAGCCTTCAACATATCTTTGACCAAAAAGAGCTGAACATGCGACAGAGACGTTGGGTGGAATTGCTTAATGACTACGACTGTGAAATTCACTACCATCCTGGCAAGGCGAATGTAGTGGCTGATGCCATTAGTCGTAAAACTCATGTGAATGCTATTCATATCGCTAATGATCTCAACGTGTGTATTCGTGACGCTCAGTAATCATCAGTAAATGAAGGAAGTCTAGAAGTGGAAATCCAAGGCGCTAAGATTGAACAACTCGAAACTAAATCGAATGGACTCCAATACTACCTCAATCGCATCTGGATACCGGATCGCGATAATCTCCATGAGCTCATTATGAATGAGGCTCACAAATCCTGTTACTCTATTCATCCGGGCACTGATAAGATGTACCACGATCTGCAAGCAACTTATTGGTGGCCTGGCATGAAGAGGGATATTGTTGTATATGTTTCTAAATGACTTACTTGTACGAAAGTTAAGGCTGAACATCAACATCCTTCAGGACTCTTAGAACAACCCGAAATCCCAGTTTAGAAATGGGATAGCATTGCAATGGACTTCATTACCAAACTACCTCGAACACCTTCTGGTCACGATAGTATCTGGGTAATAATTGATCGTTTGACCAAATCAGCCCACTTTCTTCCTATTCGTGAAGATTACAAGGTGGAGAAACTTACTCGAATCTATACTGATGAAATTATATGCCGTCATGGCATACCACTTGACATAATCTCGGACCGTGATGGTCGTTTTACTTCACGTCTTTGGCAAACCTTTCAATCTGCTATGGGTTCTCATTTGAATCTTAGCACAGCTTTTCATCCTCAAACAGATGGACAGACCGAGTGCACTATTCAGACCCTAGAGGATATGCTATGTTCTTGTGTCATCAACTTTGGTGGTAACTGGGATGTATATTTACCATTGATTGAGTTCTCGTACAATAACAGCTATCATTCCAGTATTCAGATGGCTACTTTCGAAGCTTTGTATGGCCGCAAGTGCCGATCTCCTCTGAGCTGGCATGAGATTGGTGACAAACAGTTTACTGGCCCTGAAATCATTCAAGAGACAACGGATAAGATCCTTCAAATCCGTGATAACTTGGTCAAGGCTAGGAGCAGACAAAAGAGCTATGCTGATAATAGACGCAAGTCTCTGGAATTTGATGATGGTGACCGAGTTCTTCTCAAGATATCTCCCTGGAAGGGAGTAGTTAGATTTGGTAGGAAGGGAAAGCTCGCACCTCGCTATGTGGGTCCTTTTAAGATACTCGAAAGGATTGGCAAGGTGGCGTACAGACTCGACCTGCCACAAGAACTAAACAATGTACATCCAGTGTTCCACGTATCCAATCTACGTAAATGCCTAGCGGACGAGGAACTGCAGGTTCCCCTTGAAGACATGCAAATAAATGAAGTTGTACACTTTGTGGAGAAATCGGTCGATATCATCGATCAGGGTGTCAAGCGATTGAGGCGCAACAAAATTCCCATTGTCAAGGTTCGATGGGAAGGAAAGTGTGGCGCCGAATTAACTTGGGAGCTGAAAAGTGAGATGAAGGCCAAGTATCCGCAGCTCTTCGAGCAGTCTTCTACCTAGATTTCGGGGATGAAATCTCCTAAATGAGGGGAGACTGTAACGTCTGCGTCCCTAGACTTTTACGTATTTGACACTTTTAGTCCCTAAACTATATGAGACTTGATACTTTTAATATTTGGTGAAACTTAGACTATGATTCTATGATACTATGAAACTATTATTCTATGATACTATGAGACTATGATTCTATGATACTATGAGACTATGATTCTATGATACTATGAGACTATGATTCCATGATACTATGATGCTTGATACTTTGGTTCTTGACTCTTGAGGCTCGTGAAACTTGAGACTTGGTTGAACGAGGGACTGGAGTCTTGTCACTGGCGGAAACTACGGAAACTATGGAAAACTTGTTTTAATAATGTAATCTAGTCTCATGATACTATTACCCCAAATAAATACGCAACGCTTGATCTAACGCGTGAATCGAATCAAAGACGGAAACGCGGAAAGGATGGATTGGCCGAGTGGTAATCTGATCGGATGACCACCCGATCGGATGGCCACCCGATCGGATGGCCACCCGATCGGATGGCCACTCGATCGAGTTGCCATCCGATTCGTGCACACCGCCTTCACTCACTCTGACACTATAAATTGGCCTGTCACATCACCATTCTCACTGATGTGACAGCCTCACTCGACCCAGACACACGCACTCTTTTTTTCTTCCATTTCTTGGCGATTTCGTTACGTTTTACACTAGATTCTTGTACATCTTTGATCTACACATCATTCTCTACGAGATTATCCTTTGAAATCTCACTTTTCACCATGAAATCTCTTGGATAGGAGCTCTTGAAGGTGATGTCACCATGGCGGTTTGTACCAAACTGTGGTGTGAGGTCATCCTAGCCAATATCTAGCTCAGATATAAGGAATTTCATGCGTTTCACACTAAATCTATACAAGATCTACACTTTTCAAGCTAAAAACCTATGTTTATCTTCATCTTTTTCTTGAACTTTTACAAAAAACGGTGAGATCCGGATCTAAACGGACTGTAGACCTGATTATTAGTCTGGAGTCGGCTTGGAGAGGGATTGTTACCGGAGGAGATGACTGGAGTACAGATTCTGACATAAATATCGTCACGAACTAAAGACTGAACGGACTGGGGTGATTCCCACCCGATCGGATCGGCTGAACACTGATGGGTTTACCGTTGTCTTAATGCGTACCACGTCATCATTGCTTAACCAGAAACTTAGAGTTTTTACAAAATTAAGAACAGGACAAGGCTAACCCGATCGACTGGTAATCCGATCGGATAGCCATCCGATCGAACAACCACCCGATCAAGTAACACCTACCTCTTTGCTTTAAACACTTAAAACTTTGAAGTCATGATCGTCGAGTGGCAGCTCGATCGGATAGCCATCCGATCGAACTGCCATCCGATCGAGGCAAAAATGGATCTTGGAACTTGGATCGAGTGGCAACCAGATCGGATAGCCATCCGTTTCCCCCACACTTTTGTCAACTTTGAATTGAGTGGCAACCCGATCAGATAGCCATCCGATCGGATAGCCATCCATTCCCTCATAAATTTGACATCCCAATCGAATGGCAGTCCGATCGGATAGCCATCCGATCGAACAACCATCCGATCGAACAGCCATCCGATCGAGATGACTGATCTGACACTTTGTGCAATCTCGTTGTTCTATCCAGGGTGTGTAGTTCCACCTTAACAATAGTAGCTATATAGGAGATGCACCTCCCCATTATTCTCGGGGGTATTGTTAGGAGAATTCTAGTTTTCCTTGAGACTTGGGAAAATAACAAAGCATCGGGATACTTGGGCTATCACTTGTTGGACTGCGAACACTAGCATGGCTGAAACTATTTTGTTAGCATTACATATGGATATGTGTTGTTTTAATCTAGTATGCTATTATTCAAACTTGTATACTCGCCGGTACATCTTTGTACTGACCCTATTTTAATACATGTTGCAGGCTGACAGGATGCTAGGGATCATGAAACAAGCTAGGATGAAGCTTAGATACTCCACTTAGCTAAACCTAGAAACTGTGAAACAACAGTCATGTTTGATTTGGTTGATACTATGTTTTGGTGATTGATGTTGTTTTAGACAATTGCATGAAATGAATCTAATTTATATTGAAACTATTTAGTGTTGTGGCTTCTCGTGAGCAATCTGTACGCTTAGTGCTCGCGCCCCGATGTTTTCGCCATCGGGTGGGGCCCAAAACTCGGGCCATGACGTTCCTGGTCGGGTCATGCTCGTCTCTCCTTCTGATCATATCCACGTACCCCCTATCTGGTTCTCCTCCCCTAACGTCTCTTCCTTTCCTGTCCCCCCCCCCCCCCTCCACCGCCCTCCTTATTTTCCTTAACCAAAAGAGACAGCTTCCCCGTCTTTACTGCATCTTCTATTTCCCTCTTCAAATGCATGCAATCATCCGTTTTTTTTTTTACCAAAACCCTTATAGAATTCACAATACTCATTCGGGTGAGCTTTCTGTCCTGGCTTGATGGGAGGGGGTTTCGGGAAGGAGTTCTTGATTCTTTCCGTAGCCAATAACTCACTGGGGGGGTCTTGGTCAAGGGGGTGAGACTATCAGAGTAAGGGGCTAGCCCCCTGCCTTGGGGTTTATAGGGAGAGTACGTCGGTCTTGTCCTGTCGTGTTGTATCTTGTCAAATGTAGGCTTTCGGGGATAGAAGGTACCTTTTTCCTAGGGCTTGAGAGTTGGGTTGACCCTCCTGGGCGAAGCTTCCAGTTCCTTGGCCTTGCTGACGGTGTCCTTTCCTCTGACAAAGGCCCTGACCCTGTCCATGAGATTATCAAGGGTCTCGGGGAACTCTTCCCCTAGTTTTTCGCATAGTTGTGTATGCTTCAACCTGTTTATGAAGCTGCTAATCTTCATCACCTTTGGGGCATCCTTAATGTTCATAATTTCCCTGACAACTCTTTCCATTTACTGGTCCTCCCGCTCATTGTCCTTCTATCGAATGTGCATGATCTCGTTGGGATTCTTGATCACCTTTCTTTGTTGACTGAAGTTCCTGAAGAACTTCTCACTTAGCTCATCATAGCTATCTATGCACCCAGCTGGAAGGCTATCAAACCAGAGCCTAGCTCCTTCGGTCAGCATTTGAACAAACATATGACACCAAGTGGGCTTCGAACATCGTCCCACCTGTCCAGCACCCTTAAAGGCATGCAGGTGATCTTCCATTAAACATGTCTAGGTTCAATGGGGGTTTAAGTTTAGGAGGCATGGGTGCCTCAGCTATTCTTTTGGTGAACTTTGAAACCTCAGCCAGGTCCTTGGATAAGTAAGGTTTGTTCAGCCCACTATCATCCATATCACCCTTGTCTTTTCCCTTCTGCTAACTTCCTTTTATCAACCCTTCTTGTTCCTCCGGTGTCATTTGCCTTAGGGCAGTCATAAAAGCATTCAACGGATCTGGGTCGTTGTTTCCTCCACGAGGGCCGGTATCATCTTTTTCAGATGGTGTATCAAAGGAGAGTCTGGTTTTTAAGCTTTCCAGTTTCTCTCGCCTTTCCAAATCTTCGAGTTACTTCTTGAGTTCGTCCCTATGCATGGCCACAAAATCTAACGTGATAGTGTCCCTTTTCTCTAACAGTTCAGCCCCATTGCCAATTTCTTCTTCATGGGTAACGTCTTCGACCGTTACCACGTCGTTGGTGCTTTGCACCGACTTCACCGTCTGACAGATTGGAGGCAAGGGTGGAGGTGGTGTAGCCATGTTACCTCAGATGGAAGTTGATCCTTTACAGCGTTTCAGGTTCTTAGTGGGATTACCAGATAGACTGGGTCCCACGGAGGGCGCCAATGTCGAGCCCTCAGATCCCGGTTGGGTAGTCAGCAGGTCTCGTCAACGTCGTAAAGTTTTAACACCATCGTCTTACAAAAGAGAACACCGTTAGCCTCGCCACAGGGGACCCCGGAGGGGGAATCCGTGACCAAGCTCTGGTGTGAGAATTAGTAACCTTGCCGGAAAATGAGAAGCGTATTCTGATGAGTGTATGACCGTCGGAAGATTCTCCTTGGTGTGAATTCTATGCGTGGTATGTATTTAATATGGTACGAGGAATGTCGGAATAAATGAGGTGCAAGTGTGTTTAATGAGAAGGGCTCTTGAATGCATACCTTGACTGTGTGTTTTACCTTCCTTATATAAAGGAAGTCTCTTATCTCCCTTGGGAGCACCACCGAGATAATCTAACAGTATTTCAGAGGTTTTGGGGGACTCTGACACGTGTCTGAGCCCCAACGGCTGGATCTTCAGCTTCATTAATGAAGCCAGCTACACTGTACTCCTTTTCCAGCAGCCATCTTCTCTCTCTCCGTCAAGCATTTAATGAGAACAGCGATATCATATCTTTTCCTTTTCCCGCCTTTTCTTTTAGTCTCTCTTAAGAGAAGAAAACCGGTTTGGGCCCATAAGCCAGCCTAAGTGACGGGAGCTTAGACGAGTTCACTGGGCAACCAGTGGTCCTCGTCATCAACAGGTTTTGTTTATCTCACTTAGCAAGTACACAAAGAAAGTTTTTGCATGTGATGTAATTATACTAAGTTCACAAGTGAAGCCTCGACGTGTACCCAAATCACCGTGGCCAACACCACCTACAACAAACAGACAACAACATAACAGTACCCCAGATAGCAATGCCTAACACAACATAGTCTGTTATGAATACGTGTAACTGCGTTTTTGTGCATGGCATCCTACCGTGGCAAACTTGTTGTGCAGTTTAGGCTCATCAGGCCAAATAGTACTATCCACAATATTCAACTGCCAAATATTTAATCACTTGTGATCGTGGGGATTTTCAGTGTGTTGGATGTTCAACTCAGATAATTCACATCAAAACAATGTTCATGTGTGCGTGTGTGCGAAACATGTTTTTTTGTAATGCTTCGCATTTTCTGTACTTTCCATATTTAGAAAGTTTGTATTCACTTTCTACTTTTAGAAACATTGTAGTTCGTATTTCATTTTCACATTTATAATTCGAGGCTTTGATCATAATGGAAATACAATTTTATATACACTTGTTTGTTCATACACATACGATATTAAGCAATCACAACTATGCATTTTGTTGAATCAAACTTAGTGTTTTATATAAGAAACCGAAACACACTTGGTATATATATATATAGGGTCAGGATTTAGAGAAAACGCTCAAAAGTGTGAGAACGGAGAGAACGCTTATGGATCGTCCGATCAAAACAATCTATGGACTAGATTGGCGCGGTGGCATTTTAGTAAATAACACCAATTTTATTACGGTGACGCGCGTCATTAAGGGTAAAAAGGTAAAAAACAATTCCTCACATAAAACGCCATTGAAAATAAAACGCCAATTTTATCACTGCGTACTTTTTTCTGTGTTTTAATTTAAGCTCTCTGGCTACAAAAACGCCATAAAATCTGAAACGCCATTATATATAACGCTAAAGTTTACATCCGGATAAATGTTAATTACATTTTTTGTCATAAAAAATAACATCCCGCCTAACCTACACACCAAAAATAATTCTATAAATAGAAACGTCTCACCACCTTCCGTTTATCAAACCAGAAAAACACAAAAAACACACAGTGGTTGCTAAAAAAAATTACAACTCAATGTAAAACGCCAAAAAATACAACGACAGCAAACATCTTTTCTTTTGATCCTCAGTGAATTTCTGCATGAAGCTTCAATTAATGATTTGTTATGCGAGTGTAGAAAGATTTTGCTGCATGAGATGGACAAAATTGAAAAAAGAGGGACTGATGACACCCATATGTCATACTGTCATCTTTGTTCCTGAAGAAGGTTTGGATGATAAGAAGAGACCTATACTAGTGGCAGATAGCATCCACCCATAGGGGGTCGCTCTATGTCTCCACAAAGACACTTCAACACATGAACAAAGAAAATAAACAACGTCAAACCCAAAACGCCATTTATTTGTCACATTTCTTGTAGTTTCAAAAGAAAAAAGAGACTGATGACACTAAAGATTTAAAATCATAAATTGCTTCTGCTTTGTTTTTTTTTTTTACTTTTTTTTTAATTTTCTTTGTCTATTGTTTGTTTTGTAATGTCAGTTAATAAACAACAAAATGATATTAATGCCATAATGAAAAATGTAATAAAACGCCAAAATTAGCAAATACGTGTAAAACTCCATAATGCCATTAAAAAATCCCCCAAAAAACTACCAAACTATAATAAAATTAACTTGAACAAAAAGAAGTCCAATAGTTATCTAACCGCCTTTGGAAAACAAAACGCCATAATTACAGCCGTCAAAAAGATTTGACGTGTTACACCATTAAAACAGTTGAGTCTCAAAACAAAACATGGTAAACTGCAAAAAACAGTAAAATGAAACGACAGAAAACATAATTACTGACATTTGTTATATTAAATTTATTTATCCTTTTCAAAACGCCATAATTACCTGACATGCGCGGGAAAAAAGTCAATATAAAAAAAGACCATCAGAACCCAACCTCAAACACGCCAAAAAAAACTAAAACGCCCCATATTCTCCAAAACGCCAAAAAATTTAAAAAATGGCTAAGGTTATTGCATGGAGGTTTGAAAGGAAAGAAAAAAGATTCATCATAAAGTTCGCTGATAGGAGAAGGGTAAAGGTAAGAACAATAAAAGCCATAATGGGAATGAATGAAGATGTTCAGAAGGATATCCTGACCCTTGGGGTTCCAAGAGACAACGATTGTGAAAGAACTAGAACTGTAATAAAAAGACTGGAGAGAAAGTTTCTAGCAAAAGATGATGAAGATGATGATGATATTGAATATACACAAATACCAAAACTTAGCAGTTGGGTATTGAATGAGGAAGAAGGAACACTTGAAGTAACGTATAAAAATGGGGTGCAATATTCAAGACCAATGGAAGAAATGGTCAAGACAGGGTTGCTATCTATCGTTGAACAACTCTGTGATTTAACACCTTCAAACGATCCAAAATCCAAGGATGCAGTGATATTCAAAAACAGGTTGCAGCAAAGAAGAGACGAGCTAATGGCGTTATACGCAAAAATGAAATTTGATGATGAAGAATCTGAAGAAAGTGAAGAACAAAGCGATGGGTACATCTCTGATGTAATCCCACCTACGAAAGACTATTAGATTATTTGGATTTTTGAGTTATTGTAATTTTTTAAAATATTAATCTATGGTAATGAATTATTAACAAAAAGATACAAAACGCCAAAAATGATACGGAAAAAGCCATAACGCCAAAATATTAACTATGTGACACAAAAAGAATTAACTCAAAGAGAAGAAATCTTAGAAAAAACAATAAAATGCCAAATAATTAATAAATCTACAAAACGCCAAAATTATCTTGCACGCAAAAAATAAAGAAGCATGTCAAACGCGAAAATCGTGAATGGAGAAGAATACTAAAAAGACAAAAAAAACCTCACTTACTCTCTTAGCCAATGGCACGACAACAGCGGTGTTGTAGGTTTGCGGGATCTACTAGTCCTTCACTGCATCCACAACCGGTTCAACCTTGATGTTCAATACCTCCAGCTCCGAAACATGCATTGGAACCAGCTTGCTACTCCCCCGACTCCTATCTTCTTTGGAGGGTGGATTTATGGCCTCTTCAAAAACTTCGTGAACATGCCAAGGTCCTTCCGCAAAGGACCGTTGTCGGGGAGAGTGGACCTTGTCATTTGCCACTCCATGAACCTGATTTACGACGCGGAAGATAGGACTGTCAGCTTTCAGAGAGTCCAAGGCCATGCATGGAACCCACAGGAAGCACTCGTCTTACATGCTCCACATATCCGTCCTCATCCTCAGTACCACTACCGGCCCCAGGGTGAAATTTCTTTCAGGGAGTACGTGCTAAATTTCAGGACGAAATTTCTTTCAACTTGGGGATAATGTGACAACTCGTATTTTAGAACCTTCTTTGTACTTTGATGTAACTTGTTTGAACAATATGTGATTACGTTATATGAGGTCTTAATGGAATGTTATGTTTGTATTATGTGTGTTATATATGTATGTATTATGTAGTCGCACAACACAACCCAACCGCACAACAATAACCCGATCGCACAAGCCCATTCGGGCCACATTCTTGTACTCGAACCATAAGGGCAGCCCATGAAGGGTTTGGCCCACTCCCCTTAGTTCGAATAACACATAGGGTGTTGGTATAAATCCCACACTTTACCTAATCTCACAAAGTTTACAAAATCCTATTCTCTCCTTCTCTCCTCTCGAAGCCGGCGACCACACATCCCCATCCTTAGAAGCTTTCTTGTTCGGATCAACCTTTGTTTATCCTCTAATCCTGTTAGTGTTTATTGTTGTTAATGTTATGCATGATTAGATGATGAGTGATTGTTTGATGTCTCTCTAGGATTAATCTAAATCTGTTTAAATATATGATTTTGACCTAGAACCGATTGCATGTTGGACAAGTATATGTGGATGGTTTGGTGGATTGATTGTGTGAGTATGCATGCTAGAGATCGAAATCGTGAATCATGTTAATATGCTTAAGTTTTAGGATTGTTACTTGTGTTTTGTTCATGCTTAAGCGGATTAGGGTTCATATGAATCAACTGATAAAAAAAACCTTTGTTTTGATCGATTAATGGATGGTTAGAAACTATTGATTATGTTGATTGCTAAATTACAAGTATGGTAACTGTTGGAAATTGATTTATAAAATCAATATGTAACGGTTTGACTGTTGACTGAATCATAATGGAAACAATATAACTAAATGGCATAATTTTCGGATATTAAAACGAATCACACAAGTTTCTCTTCGATCGCACATGATCAGATCACATAGAATCTGATCTGATCGCACAAGGGAAATCGCACAAGCTGGGTACCCTCACTTTAGGCACAGTGTACCACCAGGATATACATGATCGCACAAGATAGTACCGATGGCACAAAGCTTGGGCCACACAAATTACCTGAACTGTGTTGTACTGATGGGCCTTAAAGCCCAACACTCAATCGCACAAGTTACTGGACTGCTTATTAGTTGGGCCGGGTGTTTTATCAGATCGCACAAGATTGTCCAGTCGCACAAGTTGAACTGGACCGCACAAGACTAAAATAAACTGATTTGGGTCGCACAAGCTATTGGGCTTATTCATAAACTGGGTCGGGTGAGTAATGGATCGCACAACATGATGTGGGTCGCACAAGGCTGTGCTGACCGCACAACGTGTTGGGCCGGGGTGTTTAGTTGGGTTATGTTAGTGAATCGCACAAATGGTTCGGCCCAAACTATTGAATCGCACAAGCTTGAATATGTTATGTACTTGACTGTTAATGTGTTGCCATGATCAATAAGTGTTCGTAACCTGTTAGCTTACGTGTAAACTTATGTGCACTACTTGAACCTAGACCTGACTTGTATGGTAACCATGTTAGGACGTGGTTAACCCTAGCAGCTCGATTGACCTTTCGTTTATCTGCCGAGCTAACATAAGGTGACTTCACACTTTCTACAAAGCATGGGATTCCCAGGGGTTGGGAATGGGTTAAGGAATATGGATTTCCTTGTCCTCCTTGGGTAGGATAGTACGGGTTAAGGAATGTAATTCCTCGTCCTCTTAGACAATTTAAACATTGAAACGTTTAAACTTATGTTTTGCAGGTCCCTAGGTACTTAGCTGGAGCTTGCATGGGGAAGAGTCGTTGTGGGACATGGACAGCTGTGTGCCATGTTAAACATTGAAACGTTTAAACTTATGTTTTGGTTTTTAAACATTATACTTCCGCTTGCAACTTAAACTATGTTTGTTGGACACCAATTGTATTGGTTGGATTTTATAATTACTTACATGCTTGTTCAATATGATTGGTGGCTTGATCCTGGTCATGTCACGCCTCCAAGCGGTGATACTCCGCGTGTGGATTTTGGGGGTTGATGTCACACCCCCAAAATCCACCCTGCGGAGAATCACCGCTTGGAGGCGTGACGTGACCAGGATCGAGCCACCAATCATATTGAACAACATAATTAAGTAAATAAAACCAAACACAATACGATTGGTGACCAAAAGGAAGTAAACCGATTTTAGGTTAACAGCGGAAGCATAAAACATAAGTTCAAAACATAAGTCCACAGTTCATAAGTTTAGAGTCCAAAACGTAGGTTTAATAAGTTCATAAAGTTTATTCATTAAGTACGGGACATATCAGTTCGCATCCCACAACGCCCACCTCCATACGCAAGCTCCATAGCATCTAATGACCTGCAAAGCATGTAATAACGAGTCAACAACAAAGTAGAGTGAGTTCACGGTTGGTTGTCCATTTTAGAGTTGTTTCCAAAAACATAGTTTAGTCTCATTCGGCTCTCCAGCCGTGGGGGTTACCCCATAGTTCGAAAACGTTTATTAGTTAACCATCCCATATCCACCTTCCCTGGCTATCCAGCCCGGCACTTTAGCCGTGGGGAGCTATCCCGGTATTTTAAACTACCAGACTCGTTTATCATATCGACTACTAACAAAAATCAATTGTGCCCTAGCGTCGGTGTTCTATCATCACCGACGTGCCATAGTCCATTAGTACACACCCGTCCAACTGGCACGGTGTGAGGTTCGTTAAACGTAATAGCGCTATTAACTAATGACCCGCTCGCCATAGCCTCGGCGATTAAGTCGATACAAAAAGGGAGGGACTTCGCTGATAGAGTTCTAGTCCAGTAAGTCTAATACGTCCCAACAGGACGAGGAATTTATATTCCTGAACACGTCACAAAGGACGAGGAATCCCTATTCCTGTGCCCATTCCCATTCCCGCCGGGAATTTACCATGCTTTGTAGAAAAGTGTGAACTCACCTCGGTTGCTCGGTTTGACTCTCACAAATAGCTAGTAATCAAGGTTGGTCAATCACGTCCTAGTATGATTACCAATTAGTCATTTAGTGGCTTACAAATAGAGCACAAAGTTCCTACACGTATCTATCACATAGCATTCATTACTTTAACTGTTTATGCCCATATATATACTTCCCATCCATTCCCCACTCATAAGCAAACATACGATAGTACACGTAACACATATAACATGTTAGATCATTCACATATAGCATACTCGACATTTAGACACGCAAGTCACAACTTATGTCATTTCAGCATTAACATTCAAAACCGGCTGTTTTCGGACATTTTAATAAAATAGTTAACTTATTCCAAAAATTCCCAAATTTTTACCAAATGTCTTAAACGTTCCAAATTTTATTGTGTAAAAATATCGGGGTCCGGTTCATTACCAATATTTTATAAAAATTCATTTTCCGGGCTGAACTCAGATTTATATTTTTCTGACCACAGTCCACGGGATAATTTATTAAAAATTCATCGAGCGTCCGATTTACGAAATTCCAGTGGGGTAATTACAAATACATCGGTGGTCATCTACAGTACAAGTTTCATGATCCAACCCTACACAGAACCCAAGTTATGATAGAAAACACAACATATATTTTCAGCAGAAAAATGCAGCTCTAGCTGCTGTTACGAAATGACGCTTTAAAAATAGTAAACGAGGTCCAAAAATTACGATTCTGGTGCCATTAGAACCGTATTTCATAATAACACGTTTTAGACTCAAAATATTAGTTTTTTGTAGAGTTTATGACCTGTTTACAGCCAACTGAAACTTGGACAGATTCTGTTTTTCGTCTTTAACTTCCTAGTTCGTGTTCGATTGATTTCCGTTAGCAAGTTTATTAATCACAACAACATTAAACATCAATACTAACCAGAAAAACATCAGATAATCAACCAAGAATCACAACAAAACTAGTTTCAAAAGTTTTACACTAACATTCATTCATTAACCACCATGTTTATTATTTTTAGTGGACTTTTAGTTTTGAACTCTAGTGTTCATGATTTTTATCCGACAAAATTCTTATTAACCACTTTAGACAAGCTTAAGAAGGTGATTAGAATCACTTACTACTAGCACAAGGCTAGGGAAGAAACTAGACGAAAAATGGGTGGTTAATAGCATCGTGGAGAGGTCCTTGTGATTCCGCAAGCACCGGGTCTCCTTGTATGATCTCTAGCATCTTGATATGTATGTGGGATTGCAAGATCAAAATTGAAAAGTGATGGTGGGTGTGTATGTGTTCTCGGCCGAGAGTAGCCAAGAGGGAAAAAGGAGATGCAATTTTTTTTGAAGTGTGGAAATGTATGAGATGTTTATCCTATAGCCTTCTTATAACCATTATTTACCAAAACCCAATGGATATTATGTCCACTAGATATTTAGCATGTCCAATAAAAATAACCAAAAATTGTGGTGGGTGTTCTCACATGGGAACCGTTTGGTTAGAAAGGGGTGGGGTAATTAGTTCAATTTCAACTAATTAGTTAAGCTTAGTTATGTTAGTTAGGTGATTAATTAGTGTATTATGTGTGTTGTAATTTATAACGGGTGTTAGGGTATTCGGGGACCCTAACTGGCTCAGAAAAAGAAAAATAGTGTCAATGACAATATTTTTAGGTTCCGGGTAAAGTCCGGTTGTTCGGTTTGACACTGTTCCGTTAAACTGCTTAATTAATCCGTAAAGCGTCCTACATATATATTTTTGCAACGTTTTTAATTTTTAACACTCAGGAAAGCATACCGGACTATTTAGTAACTTTTCTGTATCCTACTAGTATGTTAACAAATACATAAAAGTATAACACAGATATCGGAAAGCAGTTAAGTAATTCCACACAGTCGTCAAGCACTTTAATTATCATTAGTAAATTGTACGGTTACATGTAAATTTGAGGGTTGTCACAGTTCATGTTGAAGACTCGCCCACGGGCTGCTTGCTGAGCTGGCTGCTGTTGCTGCTGTTGTTGGTGTGTTGGTTGCTGTTGTGGCTCTTGCTTCACCACTCTGTTCGGGCAGACATTTGCGAAGTGGTTGGGATCACCACACGCATAGCAGGCTCTTGCGTGAGCAGCGGGAGCGGGAGCTGCTTGTTGTCCCTGAGGAGCGGGTATAGCAGGAGCTTGAAGTTGAGCTTGTCGGGGACCAGTACAGCAGTTGGCAGTAAAGTGGTCGTAAAGGTTGTAATGAACACAAAATCGACATCCGATTCCCACCGGGTGGTGATAAGTACAGGCATGGCATAGCGGGTGTGGACCAGTATATGCACGCTTAGCCGGCGGTGTATTGGTCACTGGTGCTACTACCTGCCGGTTATGGTTTTGGTGAGAAGGTACCGCATTGAGTGGAGCGGTGGTGACAGCACAATTCTTGTTGTTGTTGTTGTTCTTGTGCTTTCGGCGTGAAGACTTGGAAGCTTGCGGTGCGGTGGCTTCAGCAGTGGGAGCAGCGGTGACTTGATGAAGACTTTTGGTGGTTTTATCGAAGTAACCAGCCCTAACTCGCTTGTCATTAATCTCGACAGCGAGCAGATAAGTCTCTTCGATGGTGGTTATCTTGGCGGCTTGCATGAAATCAGCAACACAATCCGGTAAAGCACGGATGTATTTCTTGATGGTGATGTCCGGAGTAGAGACTTGGCCAGGACAGATTATGCTAAGCTGCTTAAAGCGGGCAGTTAGTCCAGCATTGTCGCCACCCTCTTGCTTAATGTTCCAAAACTCGTCCTCCAGCTTCTGAAGCTCATGGGGAGGGCAGAATTCCTTCATCATGATCTCCTTCAACTCTTCCCAAGTAAGCCCATAGGCTGCATCGTTCCCTCGCCTGTTCCTTTCGGCAGTCCACCAATCTAGAGCCCTGGACTGGAAAACGACAGTTACGTTGACAGTGCGTAAGTTTTCAGGACAGCCGCTTTTGCGCAGAGAGACTTCAATTGCATCGAACCATTGAAACATGGTAGTAGGCCCTTCTTCTCCAGTGAAGTCTTTGGGGCCACAGGCCATAAACCGCTTGAAGCTAAAAGTAGCTTTTGGTGAGTCAGTCCTTGATTCCTTAGAGGACTTGCTAGCCTTTTCATTGAGTGCGCTGGCAATTTGAGGAATGACCTTAGCCATTTCCTTTGCTACTAGAGAAGCGATACGCTTGTCAGCATGGTTGCGGCGGGAGGTGCGAGCAGTATGCGATCCGAATGACGACATTGTCTGCAACAGACATCGCCATAGGACTCAGGCACAAGTCGATTAAATCTAGTATAGTCTAGCGTATCTCCACGCGCTACTTTTATATATAAAGCTCAGGAACACATCAATCACTTAGACACGTAATCACATAGGCACATAAGCACATAGGCCACTCAAACATGTAAACACATAAGCACGTAATCCACGTAAGCACGTATTTTGCACGTATTGTCGCAACCCCCGACCCCTGCCCGGGAGCGGGCGGCCGTGAGCTACTCACAAATCAGGTGGTATCAGTGTTTATTAATTTGGCAGCGGAATACATCAGGACCGTAGTTAGAAAATATTTTTATCAGAGTAAAACATCAAACTTTTATAGGAATAATTTATGGGAATAAAACCCAAGTTCATTTGACAATACATTATTAGGGATAAACACTATTTATTGAAAACAAAATGTCTTGTTTATTTAGGTAACTTTTATGGCCACTATTCCAAGCCTTTAGTGCTCTCTAGCTGACTTCTATTGGGCTTTCATATTACGTTACTTGAAACGTGTTTTAAAAACATTTTGTCAGCAAGAAATACTGGTGAGTGCATCCCAGTTTAGTCAAACAATTTTAACATTTAACAGAATTGAGGGCAACCCGCAATTACATTTGCTTGATCTAAACAATTCCTCAATCAGTACTATCAACCCGACTTGTGGGTCATATTACTCATTGGCTAACTCTTTGTCCAAAGGTAACGTCTTACAAATTTTGTATGCAAAACCCCAACATACTAGCAGCAATTGCAGACTTACAAATACTCAATTACTGTTAAGTGTATATTAAAACATTTGAGGTTTTGGTAAACATTTTGACTCACAAAAAGATTTATAAAAAGAGAATGTACTCACATTGCAAGTTTAGATATTACTAAAGCTTCCTGAGAATCTCCTGGTTATTATCTATTAAATCAAATAATGCACACGTGTTAGTAAAATAACCCAATTCAGATTAACCGTACACTCAAGACAGAATTCCAATGACTGATTAGGGCAGAGCCGACATGCATTACAGAAATTCTAAATCAATCGGGCGTACACACGAGACAGAATTCCAATGACTGAGTCGGGCAGAGCCGACATGCATTACAGAATCCTAAATCGATCGTGTAGGGTAATAGCAGGGTTATAGTACTTACAACGAGGCAGAGCTTTGCTAAATAGTGGGTATTATACTCGGGCAGAAGTTTAACTATTAGAAAGTTTGAGAGAGAATTCAGAAATGAATGAATTCAAAATGAGCCGAAGCCCCCCTTATATAGGCCTGACGGCCACTTTGTCGCGCCCCGTGAAAGAGAAGGCAAAGGCCTTCGCGGCCCGCGAGCGACTACGTGTTGTTTATAGCCTTGCTGAGTTAAGGGGTAGGCCTATTGAGTCACATGCCATATGGCACCCCACGTGTCCGGATAAGGACCAGGCTGTCGCGCCCCGCGACAGACCAAGAGGTCTACGTCGCTGCCCGCGAGAGACTGTAAAACTTCGTTTTTTGTTGATTTTTACAAGTGTAGGGCCATTCCGGGTCCGGTTTTCATGTACGGGGTATATTTAGGGACATTTAGGGTGTCCAGTAACAAAGTCCATTGTTATAAATTCCCATTTCCATATGGGCATTTCTAACTGTTGCAATAATCCTGATGGTTTCTGATGCTCAGCTTTAACTTGAGAACAAGTTAGACATTTAGCAACATAATTAGCTATATCTTTTTCATTCCTATCTACCAGAAATTCTTTCTTAGATCTTGATATATCTTATCACTTCCAGAATGTATCATATACTTAGATTTATGAGCTTCTTCTAGGATCTTATGACGTAGATTTCCTTGTTTAGATATCCATATTCTCTTCTTATGGAACTTCCAAATTTCATTTGTTCCTTGTTCTAACTCCTTAATCATTCCCTTCAATTTTTAAGCATCATCCTTGATTGCTAATTCCTGTACTTCTCTAATCTGTTCATTTAAATCTACTTGTAGATTTAAACTGAGAGATTGTACTTGCTTTGGTTTTTCATGATACTTTCGACTTAAAGCATCAGCTACTACATTGGCTTTTCCAGCGTGATACTGGATATCACAATCATAATCACTAAGAACTTCCATCCATCGTCTCTGTCTCATATTTAATTCCTTTTGCCTAAAAATATACCTTAAACTCGTATGATCGGTGAAGACAACAAATTTATTTCCATATAAATAATGTCTCCAAATCTTAAGGGCAAAAACTATGGCTCCTAATTCTAGATCATGGGTGGTGTAATTCTCTTCATGTTTCTTAAGTTGTCTAGAGGCATAGGCTATAACCTTTTGACGTTGCATTAACACACATCCATATCCTAACTTAGATGCATCACAATAGACTATAAAGTCTTCAGTTCCTTCTGGTAATGCAAGTATGGGTGCGTTGGTTAACATTTGCTTAAGAATCTTAAAAGCTTCTTCTTGTTTTGGTCCCCATTCAAACTTAACTAATTTGCAGGTCATTTTAGTCAATGGAATGGCTATTCTAGAGAAATTACGGATAAACCGTTTATAATATCCTGCCAGTCCAAGAAAACTTCGTAGTTTTGTTGGTGATTCAGGGATTTTCCATTTAGTAATCGCCTCGATTTTTGTGGGATCCACATAAATTCCTTCATGATTAACCAGATGTCCTAAGAATTGCACTTCTTGTAACCAAAATTCACATTTTGAGAATTTAGCATTGAGTTTCTCTTTTCTCAATAATGTGAGGAGTGTATGCAAATGGGCTGCATGGTCCTCTTTACTCTTAGAGTAAATTAAGATATCATCTATAAAGACAATTATAAATTTATCCACATATAGTTTACATATCCTGTTCATCATGTCCATAAATGCGGCTGGGGATTGGTTAAACCAAATGGCATGACAATAAATTCATAATGACCGTGTCTCGTTCTGAAAGCAGTTTTAGGAATATCCTCTTCCTTTACTTTCAGTTGATGATATCCAGAGCTGAATCGATCTTAGAAAATAATCAACCTCCTTGAAGTTGATCGAACATATCATCGATTCTCGGTAGTGGGTACCGATTCTTAATCATGACTTTGTTCAATTCTCGATAGTCAATGCACATACGCATCGATCCATCTTACTTCTTAACGAACAACACCGGTGCTCCTCAAGGTGATGAACTTGGTTGTATAAAACCTTTGTTAAGAAGTTCGTCCAATTGCTTCTTTAGTTCCAGCATTTCCGTTAGTGCTAAATGATATGGTGCTTTGGCAGTTGGCCCCGTCCCTGGTATTAGGTGAATTCTAAATTCAACCTCTCTATCAGGCGGTAATCCAGGTAACTCTTCTGGAAAAACGTCTGTGAATTTAGATATTACAGGAATATCTTTTAATTCTTTTCCTTTAGTATTAACGATTACAAAAATCATATATACTATTCCTCCCTTCCTTTCATAACTTGTGGCTTTCATCACAGAGATGAATTTCATCGATCTAGTTGGCTTATCACCTTTAATTGTGATCTTTTTACCACTTGGTGTACTTACTTGTACTAACTTTTGATCACATAAAATACTAGCATGATTGGCTACCAACCAATACATTCCTAATACAACATCAAAACCTGCCAGATTCATTGGGTAAAGGTTAGCAAATAAACGATGGTTTAGGATTTCTATTCTTGCTCCCTGCAAGATTTCACTTATCTTAACAGATTCTCCATTGGCCGTTTCTACCAAACAATCTTCTTGAAGTTTGACTAAGGGTTGGTCAAGAAATTGCTAGAAAGAAGTATTCATAAAACTTTGGTTTGCACCAGAGTCAAACAATACCTTGGCAAATATGTCATTAACTAAAAACGTATCGGCGATAACATCCGAAATCATCTTGGCTTCCTCAGCTGTCAGAACAAAGGCTCGGGCATTCTTCTTAGATGCTTCTGTGTAAGAACGAAATTCCTGTGTAAGCTTTTGAGCTAGGTTCTTCCTCTGGTTTTCTTCTTGTGTACGCACCAATTCGTCAGTCAAGGTATTAGCTAATTCTACTGCTTCTTCTATGGTTTGCGGTCTAGCTGCCTTGACTACATGTCTAATCTCACTAATTAATCCCTAAATATAACGGGAGATTAATACTGGCTCGGGTGAGGCTAAGGACGGTACTATCCTAGCATATTCGAATAATATGGTAGTGTATCCTTTGCAGTCTATTCCAGTCATTCTGAGATTTAGGAACTTATTGGCTATTTGTTCCTTCTCATTAGGAGGACAAAATTTTGCTTTCAACTATTTCCTTAAAGTTGATCCATTCCATATTATAAACTCTGTCACTTCCCCTAGACTGGAGAATAGTATTCCACCATTCTAAGACTGCGTTTTTGAAAAGATTCGAAGCAAACATAATTTTATCTTCGTCTACGCATTTACTTATTTTTATGACTGCTTCCGTCTTTTCTATCCAACGTAAGGTTGCAATGGCTCCTTCATTGCCTGAGAATTCTATTGGTTTGCAGGCCAAGAATTCTTTAAAAGAACAACCGTATGAAGCATTTCTTCTTGTTTTAGGGATTGGAGCTTGGATAATAGGCCCATTGTCATTATTCACACTGTGACTAGGTTCAGTGTGTTGACGTTTACTGCCATTTGCAGATTTATCTGCTTCTCTAACAGTCTTGATAATATAAGGCATGGCATCTATAATTCCTTGTGCCACTATGTGATGAATGGCACTGTTATCTATTTGGTTTCCGTTATTCTCATTACTCTGGTTTTCCTAATTTACTTCATTGTCCATCTGAATTGTAAACATTTACCAGATATTAATTATCACAGAATAGAATACAACAATCATACGAACAAGTTGGTCAAAATCGTCGATCATTGCGACTTTTACTCTTTTCATATATATATACATACATACATACATACATACATACATACATATTATAGTACAAAATTACACATCTATCTAGTTATGGGCTAGGTGCCGTTCATCCAGTATTGCATTTCCCTCTCATCATATTTCCAAACTAGTCGTTCTCCTATTTGTCTGATTCTATTTCCCCCATTCACTAAATCTTCTCCATACTGATGGAGTTCCTGCTCCTGTTTTCGACTATTGGCCCTGACTATTGGTGGATCTAACGTTTACTTCCTGAATTTGTGCATTTGCCTCCCTATTGGCCCTGACTATTGCTCTCTGTTGCTGTAACTTTTTCATTCTTTTTCTCCTTTCATGAGCCCCTCTACTAAACCAACCTCTTTTCTTAGCAGAAAAAGGTTCCTCCGATTGAGCCTTAAAAATAAATATTCCCTCTTCCATATCGGCTGAATATCCTGAGGGATCAAGCTGAGATGATGTTTCCTCATTTTTCTGTGAACTACCTAAATGACGATAAGCGTCCGATGTTCCTTGATCACTCATACTGTAAACTAACAAACAGTCAAATAACACATAACACACAATCACATAAATTATTTCCTAACACATAATTCGAAATTTCTGTGTCAGCCGAACACTTCTTTGGCTTAAATTAGTGGCTGTAGCTCTGATACCACCTTCTGTCACAATCCCCGACCCCTAGCCAGGAGCGGGCGGCCGCGAGCTACTCATAGAGCGGGTGGTATCTGTGTTTATTAATTTGGCAGTGGAATACATTAGGACCGCAGTTAGGAAATATTTTTATCAGAGTGAAACACCAAACTTTTGTAGGAATAATTTATGGGAATAAAACCCAAGTTCATTTGACAATACATTATTAGCGATAAACCCTATTTATTGAAAACAAAATATCTTGTTTATTTAGGTAACTTTTATGGCCACTATTCCAAGCCTTTAGTGCTCTCCAGCTGGCTTCTATTGGGCTTTCATATTACGTTACCTGAAACGCGTGTTAAAAACATTTTGCCAGCAAGAAATACTTGTGAGTGCATCCCAGTTTAATCAAAATAATTTTAACATTTAACAGAATTGAGGGCGCCCCGCGAAAGAGAAGGCAAAGGCCTTCGCGGCCCGCGAGCGACTACGTGTCCTTTATAGCCTTGCTGAGTGAAGGGGTAGGCCTGCTGAGTCACATGCCACGTGGCACGCCACGTGTCCGGATAAGGACCAGGCTGTCGCGCCCCGCGACAGACCAAGAGGTCTACGTCGCGGCCAGCGAGACACTATAAAACTTCGTTTTTGTTGATTTTTACAAGTGTAGCGCTATTCCGGGTCCGGTTTTCATATACGGGGTATATTTAGGGACATTTAGGGTGTCCAGAAATATTTTTAGGAGGGTTGTTATACGTATTCACCTTCCTATTTTGCACGTATTCACCTATATGTGCTGAACGTGTTCCCCTATCCTTCAAAGTTGCGATTGCGATCGAGAATTGCGAATGCGATTAGCGAGTAGCGAGCGCGAATAACATAAGCGATTTGTTAGCGTTTTGAGGTAATTGTGTAGTGCGAGTTGTGCGTGTTTATCGAATCGAACAGCGAAAAGCGTATAAATCTCCAAAATTGAAACACTTAATCATGAAAAACCACATAAAACACATAAAATTTCACATAAAAGCGGGGAATCAGTGGTTGCGAATCCAGAATCGAAACACATAAAAGCGATAAAGCGTAGAAATCAGCGAAAATCAGAATGTCTTGGGTGTGGTAGACTTTGACTACCCAAAGTGATTCGACTATTCTCAAGTACTTTGAGTACACGTATTGGCTTAATAGACTGTGCTCTCACCTCAATCCGGGCGATCGGCACGCATCTTTTCGGCCATTACGTGACTCAAGTCATTGGAACCCATCGAGAATTTGGTGAGAGTTTTGTAAAGCCAAAATATAGAGCGGAATAAGTCATTAAGATGCGGGTTTAACCCCTAACTTAACAATTCTATTCCTGTTTGTGTGATAGAATCACAAGATAGGTATGGAGAATCGCGTCGAAGTATGTATTTCACTCCTAATTCAACGCAAATTCTCATGTTTATAGTAAAAATGCACGTCGAACGAGTGATTTGATCGAGAGTTTGTGGTTTCACACCTAATCTCAACCAGATCATTAGTTTGTGTGTGTCGCTAACATTAGGAAAGGCTGATCTTGCGCGAAGTGGTAGTATGCGATGTTCGCGCAAGAGTGTATTTTTCAGTGAGTTCGAGCGAGAATATCAAGCAACCTTGTACAAAAACACCTACCGGATTTGCACAAGTTGGTCTGTTGGTACTTAGACTATAGACTTGGTCAATTCTAAGACATCGTCTCGGACTAGGTCGAGTCTTGCCTAATTCCCTATAGTTATGGCTCTGATACCAATCTGTCACACCCCAACCGATGGCGAAAACATCAGGGCGTGACACTGAGCGAAACAGATTGTCCAGGAGAATCTATAACAACTATATTACCAGATATTTAATCGTTACGTCCCATACCATGACATATCCAAATAAAATAGTTATTACAGACAGAGTATCTCATAGTCAAATAAATTCTTTCGACAACTCAGATTTGATTAGATTGGTTTCTAGACTCCCCTAGCTTGATTCTAGCAAAAAGAGCAAGCATCCTAAACACCTGTCACATACGTCAAAATAAAAGTCAATACACATAGTGTAAAGGTGAGCATACCAGTTTAATAGTATAAGGTAGCGAAAGCGATTTACGCATAACCAGCATGTAACACGTATAGTTATGAAGCAGGTAAGTTATCGACAATGAAATATGCACAGACGTGACTGCGAGTTGTAGAATGCGCAACACATATCACCACTGTGACACATGAAGAAAAGCCCTTAACAACCCCTATCCATGACAGGTGCTGAGTCCAAACTATAGTACTATCGTTGCTAAGGTGTCAGGAAACAATCACTGTGTAAACATAACGTAGTAGCTTTCATCGAATAACACGTATAACATGCAGAGCGGTTAGCGTATAAAAGTGTTTGCGTTGTTTGTCGATTGTGCTTTGATTTAAGTAACGTATGCAACACCCAAAAGTGCATAAAGCAAAAAGGGATCAAGTATACTCACAGAGCGTCGATAGTGCTAAACACGATCTGTATTGGATTGAAGGGAGCGCTTAGAACTAGCCTGAAAACAGTACGATAGTATGAGCGTTGAACAGTGCGTAAAACAGCATGACGGAGTGACGTGGGGACGGATGGTGATCCAATCGGATGACCATCCGGACGAATGGTTATCCGAACAGATGACCATTCGGTCGGAGGGTTGTCCGTTTGGGACGGATGTGTTTGTGTATGATGGAACTTTGAAGTTTTCGTTGTAGCATTTTGAAAATCATGAAGTGTTCCTAGCTATCAGGTCATCCGGCCTTCGGTCGAATGGCCTTTCGCTTGGAATTGTTATGCTTTTGAAGTTTTGTAAAAATTGATTACGTGTTGAAAACAATCACAGGTCATCCGTCTGGATCGTTGTTCGATCGGATGGTGATCCGATCGGACGGCAATCCATTCGGTGATCTGTTCGTTTTGGAAACTTGTAAAATTTTTTAAGTTTAGAAAGTTGTGTCATTGAACCGAGACGGTATGACAACGTGTTACACAACGGAAACCACTGCAAGCCCAGTCATCCGTTCGGATGGGAATCACCCTGTTCGTTCGGTGACTGTTCTTGACGGGATTTCATGTTCAACCCGTGAATCGGTCGTCTCTTTGTTAGGAATCCATTCTCAGTCCGGGTCTACACTAGAGATTCAGTAGTGAACTCGAACTAGTCCAGATTCTAACGGTTTTGAGTAAAAAGTTGAGAAAGTTGAAGAAAAGTTTGATACATTAGGAAAATGTTTAGATTTTAGTGAAATCAGTGTTTAAACATTATAGAAATCCTTTAGATTTGAGTTGTTCTTGGTGGGATGGGGTCACACTTTGGTGTTCTTGAACACTCATGATGACGTCATCCTAGAACAGCCCAAATCAGACGGATTTCATGGTGAAATGATGGGATTTGTTGGTGGAAAAGATGAAGTAGTGTGCATAGATCAAAGAAGTACAAGATTTGGGGTATAAACTTACAAGAATCGCGAGGAATCGAGAGAAAATAGCTTGAGAACGAGCTGGGTGGGAGGAGGGCTGTCACACCAGTGGAACGCTGATGTGAAAGGTGGTATTTATAGGCAAAAGGAGAGGAAGGCGGTGTAAAGTGATTCGGTCAGAGGGCACGGATAACCATCCGATCGGATGGCTTGAGTGGGTTGGTTTCTGACTTTTTGTTTCGTGCGTTGAGCGTCGCGTTGCGTTGCGAGTAAGCGATGTGATAGTATTACACATTAGTTACACAAATAATATAACTACTAAAAATCACAAAAGTAAACCTTAGATTTCTAGTTTCGCGATGAGATTGCGTTGTGATAGAGTTGCGATTGCGTTTGTGAATGATCACCTCAAACAAATATAAACATTCACAAGTAACACATAATAACACACACAAGTTAAAACAATATCCATAACCTGTAATTCGAGTTGTGATATGATAGCGATGTGATAACATTAAGTAGGTTAGCGTTTAGTTACGTTTATCACATTGGTACTTCACATATTAAATAATCATAAACAGATAGCGTCAAGCGAGTGTCGTTTATCGAGTCAGGGTTTACAAGTAATAATCAAGCAAGGAATGCCAGATCCAATTAGAAATCTTTTCTTCCTTTGACTTTGACTTTGACTTTGACTTGTACTTTGACTTTGACTTCAAAAAGTCGGGTTGTTACAATGTCCAGCAGAGGTTGCAATGTGGACAGATCTTAAATATCAGACGTTAGTCAACCGAGGTTAAAAGAATTAGTCAACAGAAGTTAAAAAGGTTAGTCAACAGACGTTAAGATTATAAGGAAACAGTCGTTAAAAGGGCAAACAGATGTTAGCAAGTTGTTGAGCTAGCAAAAAATGTTTACAGTAAGTGACAAAATAATATATCGTTACTTACAGTCATGCCAAGTTCATGTCTAATGTTTGTTGAAATGTAAGAGTTCTCGTAGACATTTTCTTTAAAATATGAGACAACGAATGACAAACTTCCAATAGCTTTTACCAATACAGCATCTTTGGTTTTCAAACAACAATCTCTAACCAACTTTATCCATCCATCCGTAAATATACAATGATCATCTCTCTTCCTTACTCGTACTAATCAAGATTTGTCACCATCAAGTAGTTCTACAATTTGACCGTACGGGACCTCCTTGCCCCACAACAGACTCTCAAAATCTAGTGGTATAATCTGCAACAGTAGTTAACAAACATCTTACATCAAAAATTAATGTACAATCCTAATAGTAGCAAGAAGTTAAAAAAACCTACCAAAAATATAAAATCATCTTCATTAAGGAATTTTAAAAAGGATAGTGTTTGATTAGATGGATTCATATCTGCAATAAAGAATTTAAACTTACAAGTTATAAAGATGAACAGCATCCAACAAAAGTCATAGACAAACAACAACATAAAATAAACATCACTAACATCCATTAAACTAAATAAGCACTTAAAAAACAAAAGTACCAGATATTAACCGGACTATTTGTATAATCACACACTTAAGGTATTACAAAAACAACACAAAACAAAAATCATCATCTCTCACAACAGTTAAGCAAATGAACATCAACAAAAAGATTATATGGTTGATTTATCAATCGTAATGTAGAAGACAACATCAAGAAGATGCATGCACAAATTGTGACAGAGAATGCTATCAGTAACTTCATTTAAGTTAATGCAGTACTTAATCGATAAAAGTACACCAGATTACAGCAACTATTATTTGCTTCAACAAAGAATATGAAACGCCATCGGTGAGAAATACATACTCATAACATCAAACAATGATTAATCTAGCATTTATAATACAAACAATAAATTCAAAGAAACAATACTTGGTTTTATAGTGTGTAATCTATATTATGCAATAGAACCTTTCCGATTTTGATAAGAAAGTTATGTGAGAAAACTTCCGAATATGTTTTCTGGAGCTTATGTTCAATAATGGAGATGAAAAATATATTAAATGGAGTTAATATAGATGTTACATTTACACTGGTTGGTTGGAATTAAGTTTTGTAAAATTTATACTTTACCCCATTTTTCTTTAAAATAATGTAATTTTAGCACGGCACCAACCACTGCTTCAAAATAAATTTAATGTTAAATAACAAAAACTTATCTATTAATTCATATATTTACATAATTAAAAATAGTTTTTAAATCCCAATATTAAAGATTATTATAAGTCAAATAAATAAACAATTACAAGTTAATAGATAAGTATCTTACTTTCAACAATCCCAATACAATCTTCTCTCTTCTTCTCCGGCGAAAAAACTCTACAGTTTCTTCTTCTTCAGACTTGACAATCAGAAGTTTAAGGTTTTAGATCAGGTATTTTTTTGTTCTCTTGTGTATTTTACAGTTATGTTTTGACATGTTCCTTTCAGTTTCTTCATTTCAACTTATATGGACATCAAAATCATAATCTGCTGATGTTAAAATAGATAAACTTATATGAACTTGTTTTCTTTATTTTATAATAAGATTTATATCAACTTATTTAGTTACATTTTGATTCATTCCATCTAAATAAGAATCTGAAATAATGTTGTTTCGTAAATATTTGGTTGTATATGTTACGAATGGTTTTAGAATTATTGTATGAACTGCCATGTAGTATTTATATATTTGTTCTATCAATCTTAATTTTGATAAAATATTCTGCAACCAGTTTATAGTACTCATATGTCTGATTTGTAAGTGAATATAGCCTTGGCTGCTGAAAAAAAAAATTGAAGTTTGAAGTTGACACAAACATGGATATTTGAAAACTTTAATGTCATATAATACTTTTTTATTATACAACAATATAAATTTCATCTTACACGGTGTTAGACTCATATTGTTGGTTGTAGGGACCATATTGAAGTACACAACATATAACTTTGGTCCTACAGGGTGTTGGATATTTTTTATACCTTAAATAGAATGTTTTTCAGATATAATTGATTTTATGTTTTAGTATTTAATTGTTATTGTATTTTTTACTTTCAGATGGAGTTTATAATAATTATCAATGTCTCGGAATTGACAGACCTAAGTGAGGGATTGGTAAGCTATATTCTTATAACAAATTAACTCAAATCACAATTGTATGCTAAAAACTGTATTTATAAAATTAAAGATATATTAAATGTTGTGTATTTTATATACATAAGTACTTCCAAGGATAATGAGTAACCAATTACCAAAAAAGTGTGAAGTAATAAAGTTGGTTGATCATACGGGATTTAAGTATAAGATTGTAGTACAGAGCATCGGTCATAAAAGTAAGAGGATAAACGGGCCAGAATGGACTCGGTTTGTTGAAACTTATAGAAATAAGAATATAGACAAGTTGTGTTTAAAAATATTGAAAGAAGTAAAATTTGAGATAAATGTTTTGAACAATGAGGGATTGGAGATTAGAAAGGATGCCTCGAACAGAGATTATGTTCATGGTTGCTTGATACAGGCTGAAAAAGAAACATGCTGCAAGCAGGTTAAAAATTGCTACCTTATTTTTATATATTGCCAGTGTATCTTTTGGGCTTTTAGAAAAACTTCTAATTTATATTTTGTATCCTATATAAAGTCTAATATGACGTTTCTGAAATGTATGAAAATTATAGCATTTATCACACGATTTGCTGAAGCTGTTGTCAGAGAGGAGATTAAAATTTGATAACTTGGTTGCAAAAGTACATGGACCAAAGCAGAGTAGTAAAGTTGATGTGTATTAAGTTTTCTCTCCTGAAAACAAAAAGGGATTGGCTGCTGGTTTTATGGGACCAGGATGGACAACTTTTTGCTTTGAAAATGACATTCAGGAAAGCTGCCAACTGTTGTTTCAATGGATGGGAAGTACTCCTGAAGACCACTTTAACTTCACTGTCAAGATTTTTAACAAAGACGAGATTGGACTTCACGGGGAGACTAAACATCACTGCAGCCGTATGTAACACCCTTAAATTTTTCACTTGATTTTAATCATAGATTATAATATTTCAAATATAAAATAGTTTAAGTATCATGATTTTAATAAACGAAGTTCATAAATAACATCATACTTTGGTCATCTACTGATTAAGTTAAAACATATCAAAAGTTGTTTAACAAGTGTTTACAATCCATACACAAAAGTATTAAAGAGTTAAAACAATGCGGAAGCTTCAAAAGGTAGTGTTCGGTTCTTCATCATTCGCTTGATCGCCATTAGTAAGATCCACTTCATCATCTATGGTCAAAACCGTTAAAACATTAGTTTTAACATTATTATATAACATAATAAACACAAGATCCAACATTTAACTTTGTAAAAAAAAATAATAAGTTTTTCTATTTCACCGTAACTTACGGTATCACCGTAAGTTACGGTGGGTTCTGAATTCATTTGGTTCACCGTAAAGCAGGGGCAAACCATCGTAACCACCTGACCTCTACCGTAAGTTACGGTGCTACCGTGACTTACGGTAGTCACTGAAAATTCATGTCTTGTTTGTCTATTTCATTATACTCAACCAATTTCTCGGATTTTGCTTTTCTAATAAACCATTACACTAAATTCTCATGTTTCTAACATGTTATACGCTAACCAATATTAAAGATCAATCCATCACAATCCGGAGCATTAACCATGCCTTACTTGATTATTCGACCCGTTTGGCTCGTCTACGGAATTCCTTCCTTATGACGACTACCAACGAGTTCTAACCAACTTTTGACCAATTATTCAATATAGCGACATTATCGCTTTAATTCATAGCAACCTTTATTCTAAATTTCAACTATGCATATAAAATTATCAAAATTTACTTAATGTAACGGGTCAAGTTACATACCTTAGTGTACGCCCTTCAACCGCGAATCGCCACCGGCTTGTCCACTTGACGTTCCGGTATCCTTTCCTATAGAGTTCAATTTTATCATATTTAGAACTCTTTGTAATCACATTTCGCATAATAGCCAAAACATCACAATTAGGTGTTTTAATTACAAAATTCTAGTTTCAAGCCTTCTTTGAGGCATTTCAACAAACACTTCATAGGCAAAAAAAAATTTATATCATTCTTATTCAATTTCATAGCTTGCTAATTAGCTAACTTGACAACAATAAAGCCCTCATATAGTATTTAAACATCATATCTTTCTGGAATCACTTTCTATAATCAAATTACACTAGGATGATCATTCTAAACCCTAATGTTCATCATTATCTTGTAAAACCCACAACCCACCTTCAAGGTGTTCATGGAATTCCCTGAATTTGAACATGATTTCACATGTAGTTGTCTAGGTTTCACTCCTAGACACTATATCATCCCTAATCTAACCACATAACACACATGCAACATCTGATTTCGGATTTTCCAAAATCATGAGAATTTCAAGTTTAGAGATTTCATCAGATTTTACATACCTTATAATCCTCTTGCAATGAGGATCACGATTCTAAGCTTTAAATTCGATTCCGACTTGGATTGAGCCTTCAATTTACTGATTTTGTGTGTGATAGAGTTTTAGAATGGGGGTGTCCCCCCCCCCTGCTTGTTCTTGATCGACCAGCCCCCTAGTGGGGTGTTTGGTTTTTATTTTTATCAAATTCTACAACACAAGTTTCACTTTTATCATCTTTGGTCCCTTCACTTTTATTTAACATAAAGTTTTGGTTATTTAACCCTATTTCATGTTATTTCTAGACTTTTGTTAACTAGGTTAAATTCCTAGTTGGTAAATTCTCATTTATTTAAACTTTATAATTTTAGTATAAAGTTTTATATTTTCGGTGTGTTACAAGTCCACCCCCCTTAAAAGGGTTTCGTCCCCGAAACCGAAGTACGTACCAAATAATGTAGGGTGAAGACGTCGCATCTCCTCTTCGGACTCCCACGTAGTGTCCGAACCTTTCCTATGCTCCCATTTGACTTTGACTTGGTCAATTTGTTTATCTCGTAAATGTTTGACCTTTCGATCTAAAATCTCCACCGGTCTCACCACATAATTCAGACTATTATCCACTTCGATATCATCGTAATGGATATAGGTCGTTTCATCTGCGAGGCACTTCCTTAATTGTGACACGTGAAACATGCCATGAATCCCACTTAGTTCCTCCGGTAGCTCAAGGCGGTAAGCTACCTTGCCAACCTTTCCGATAATTTTAAATGGCCCAATAAACCTCGGGCTTAGCTTCCCCCTTTTTCTGAATCTAATAACGCCCTTCCAAGGGGAAACTTTTAGCATGACCATGTCGCCAACTTGGAATTCGATTGGCCTTTTCCTTTTATCAGCATACGCCTTTTGTCTGTCTAGAGCCGCTTTCAAATGTGCCCGAACTATATCGATCTTTTCATTCGTAGCTCGTACTATATCTTGATGAGCGAGTTCACGTGGACCCACTTCACCCCAACATACCGGGGTTCGACACTTCCTACCATAAAGCATTTCGTACGGTGCCATCTTAATACTAGATTGGTAGCTGTTATTATATGAAAACTCGACTAACGGTAGGTGAACATCCCAACTTCCTCCAAAGTCGATTATACACGCCCGTAGCATGTCCCCCAATGTTTGTATCGTTCTTTCACTCTGTCCATCCGTTTGGGGATGGTACGCAGTGCTAATGAACAATTTGGTTCTCATTTTCTCTTGGAAATCTCGCCAGAAATTTGAAGTAAACCGGGTATCCCTATCAGACACAATGGATACCGGCACCCCATGACGTGCTATTATTTCATTCGTGTAAACCTCTGACATCTTTTCTGACGTATAAGTCTCACGGATCGGAATGAAGTGAGCACTTTTCGTCAATCTATCCACCACTACCCATATGGCATCGAAACCACGATTCGTCTTAGGCAACTTGGTTAACAGATCCATTGTAATATGTTCCCATTTCCAAACCGGAATTTCTAACGGTTGGAGTTTGCCGTATGGTTTCTGGTGCTCCGCCTTGACTTGTAAACATGTCAAGCATTTTTCCACATACTTCGCCACATCCCTCTTCATTCCGGGCCACCAATAATTTTGTTTCTAATCATTGTACATCTTGGTCGCACCCGGATGAATTGAATAACGGGATTTATGAGCTTCATTAAGTAGAAGCGCCTTCACTCCACAAGTATGTGGAACCCATATCCTTCCAGATCGAGTCTTCAACCCGTTATTTCCATCCAACAAATCTTTCAACTGTCCGGTTATTCTTTCTTTCTTCCAATTCTCTTCTTTCATTGCTTCTAATTGCGCTTCTCGAATACGTTCAAGTATACCCGAGGTCACCACAAGTTGCATCGATCTTACTCGTATTGGGACATAGTCCGCTTTTCTGCAAAGAGCATCCGCTACCACATTAGCCTTTCCGGGGTGATAATGTATTTCACAGTCGTAGTCTTTCACCGTTGCCAGCCATCGCCTTTGTCGCATACTTAACTCCTTCTGATCAAAGAACTATTTCAAGCTCTTGTGGTCGGTGAATATGGTGCACTTTACCCCATACAAGTAATGCCTCCATATTTTTAATGCAAATACCACCGCAGCCAACTCGAGATCGTGCGTGGGATATTTCTTCTCGTGTATCTTCAATTGTCTCGAGGCATAGGCTATTACCTTGCCCCGTTGCATCAACACGCAACCGAGTCCCGATAGTGAAGCATCCGAATAAACCACCATGTCTTCGACTCCGTCCGGCAATGTCAATACCGGAGCTTGAGTTAACTTTTCTTTTAGCGTTTGAAACGCTTTCTCTTGATCGGCACCCCAAATGAACTTTTCTTTCTTCCGTGTTAGCTTTGCTAGCGGTGACGCAATCTTGGAGAAATCTTGAATGAATCTCCTATAATATCCCGCAAGCCCCAAAAAGCTTCTAATTTCAGAAGGGTTCGTTGGGGGATTCCATTTTGACACAGCCTCTATCTTCGACGGATCCACCAAAACTCCGTCGGCACTTATGACATGGCCAAGAAATTGTACCTCTCGTAACCAAAAGGCACATTTAGAGAATTTTTCATATAACTTCTCTCGTCTAAGTGTCTCTAACACTTCTTGTAAGTGGTGTGCGTGTTCAGCTTCACTTTTCGAATACACTAAGATATCATCGATAAACACAATGACCGACTTATCCAACATTGTCTTGCAAACCCGGTTCATGAGGTCCATGAAAGCCGCGGGTGCGTTTGTTAGCCCAAATGACATCACGAGGAATTCGTAATGTCCGTATCTCGTGCGGAAAGCTGTCTTTGGCACATCTTCTTCTTTGACCTTTAGTTGGTGATACCCCGATCTAAGGTCAATTTTTGAAAACCAGTTCGCACCTTGTAGTTGGTCGAATAAATCATCTATCCTCGGGAGCGCGTATCGGTTCTTTACCGTGAGTTTGTTTAACTCCCGGTAATCGATACACATGCGCATGCTCCCGTCTTTCTTTCTCACGAACAGCACCGGTGCGCCCCAAGGAGACACACTCGGCCTTATGAATCCCTTGTCAAGCAGGTCTTGGATTTGAGACATCAACTCTTGTAATTCCGATGGTGCAAGTCGGTACAGGGCTTTTGCTACGGGTTTCGCGCCCGGAATCAATTCGATCCCAAACTCTATTTCCCGTTCAGGCGGTATCCCCGGTAAATCCTCCGGAAACACATCTTCATAATCTCGTACTACCGGTACATCTCCAATCTTTCGTGATTCTTTTTCGGGCTCATTAGCGTATATCATGAATGCCTTGCATCCTTGTTTCATAAGCTTGTGAGCTTTCAACATTGAGCATACTATGGGGTTGCCTCCTTTTTCGCCATAAATGGTGACGTGTTTCCCGCTCGGAGATGTTAGTTTTATCTCTTTACAAAAACACACGATCTTTGCATGGTGTTGAGATAGCCAATCCATCCCAACGACTACTTGAAATTCTCCCATTGACATCGGGATTAGGTTTATCAAATATTCTTCGTCGTCAATGCTCAGTTTACAGTTTTTACATACATCACAAACAATAAACCTCTTGTTATTACCTATCTCTACTTCTAAAGGCACAGGTAATTTTGTTAGAACAAATGAAGGATGTCGAATAAATCCATATGAAACAAAGGATTTATTCGCACCCGTATCAAATAACACGCGTGCAGGAATCGAATTTACAGCAAATATACCTGACACCACGTCAGGTTCAACCTTTGCTTCCGCGGCGGTTAGTTGAAAAGATCTTGCCTTTGCTTTTGGGGCTTCACCTTTCGGGTCCTGCCCATCCTTCTTTCCGACCAGTTCCGGGCATTCCGACTTTTTGTGACCCGTTCGATAACAATTGTAACAAACCGTCACTTTCTCCGGCCACGATATAGCCATATGTCCCGTTTTTTTGCATATGGGACAAGGCTTATCCTTGTAACGGCATTCACCTTTATGACCCTTTCGGCAGATTCTGCAACTTGGCGGCCCGCCTTTCGTATCAGATTTCTTTGCGGTTTCGTTTGTTCGTGCCTTCTTAGTAGGGCTTGGGTTTATATCTTGTGCTTTCCGTTCACCCCTTTCAATGCTCTTTTTCAGTTCGATCTCCCTTTCCCGAGCAGCATTTATGATCTCGGTAAGGGTCTCGTATTTGGAAGGGGTGATAAATTCCCTATACTCAGCACTCAACATGTTAAGGTAATAATATATCTTTTGTTCTTCATTTGTCACTAGATCATCGCAGAACTTCATCTTATCCATAAACGTTGTCGTAATCTTGTCTATGGTCTCACCCTTGTGCCTAAGTTGCATGAACTCCTCCTTGATTTTATTCATAACCGCCTTGGGGCTATGATGCTTAAGAAATGGCGTCTTGAATTCTTCCCAAGTCATGACCTTAGCAGTTTCAATACCGATCTCTCTCTTTTTGTTATCCCACCAATCTTTCGCTTGACTCCTTAGTTGACCCGTACCATAGGCTACGTAGTCATCTTCATCACAATGGGTCCTCTCGAATACCCCTTCGATATCACTTAGCCATCGTTGGCACACTATTGGGTCAACCTCCCCATTATATATTGGTGGTTTACAGGCCATGAATTCCTTGTATGAACAAGGCTTTCGTCCTCGATGCTTTTCCTTTGCTACATTTGAGTCATCTTCCAATTTCTTGATTCTCTCTTCTACTATTGATAAAACTGTGTTTTGAATTTTATCAATAAAGCCCGACAAACTGTTTTCGATCGCCTTTCCAACCTCTTCGGCAATCACTTCTCTCATTTGTTCGGTGACTCTTGGCACCGCATCATCATTACCTCCATCTGCCATCTCTATTTCTGAAATGTTTACATAGGTTGTTAAACATTCCATTTATAACACATGCTTTACTTGTTTTGATTCAATCAAGTTCATAACTTGATTTAATCGTTCTTGCTTTGATTCAATCAAGTTCATAACTTGATTTAATCGTTCTTGTTTTGATTCAATCAAGTTCATAACTTGATTTAATCGTTCTTGCTTTTTACATTTCTTGTATTTGAATGAGCTTACTCGCTCTTTTCATGCATATTTGTTCGTTTCTCATTCTTTACATAATACATAATTTATTAACAAAAGAAGTTAATTCTTACCGGACGATCGATCAAGCTTGAACCGAACACTTTGTTGACAACCTTAGGCTCTGATACCAACTTGTAACACCCTTAAATTTTTCACTTGATTTTAATCATAGATTATAATATTTCAAATATAAAATAGTTTAAGTATCATGATTTTAATAAACGAAGTTCATAAATAACATCATACTTTGGTCATCTACTGATTAAGTTAAAACATATCAAAAGTTGTTTAACAAGTGTTTACAATCCATACCCAAAAGTATTAAAGAGTTAAAACAATGCGGAAGCTTCAAAAGGTAGTGTTCGGTTCTTCATCATTCGCTTGATCGCCATTCGTAAGATCCACTTCATCATCTATGGTCAAAACCGTTAAAACATTAGTTTTGACATTATTATATAACATAATAAACACAAGATCCAACATTTAACTTTGTAAAAAAAATAAGTTTTTCTGTTTCACCGTAACTTACGGTATCACCGTAAGTTACGGTGGGTTCTGAATTCATTTGGTTCACCGTAAAGCAGGGGCAAACCATCGTAACCACCTGACCTCTACCGTAAGTTACGGTGCTACCGTAACTTACGGTAGTCACTGAAAATTCATGTCTTGTTTGTCTATTTCATTATACTCAACCAATTTCTCGGATTTTGCTTTTCTAATAAACCATTACACTAAATTCTCATGTTTCTAACATGTTATACGCTAACCAATATTAAAGATCAATCCATCACAATCCGGAGCATTAACCATGCCTTACTTGATTATTCGACCCGTTTGGCTCGTCTACGGAATTCCTTCCTTATGACGACTACCAACGAGTTCTAACCAACTTTTGACCAATTATTCAATATAGCGACATTATCGCTTTAATTCATAGCAACCTTTATTCTAAATTTCAACTATGCATATAAAATTATCAAAATTTACTTAATGTAACGGGTCAAGTTACATACCTTAGTGTACGCCCTTCAACTGCGAATCGCCACCGGCTTGTCCACTTGACGTTCCGGTATCCTTTCCTATAGAGTTCAATTTTATCATATTTAGAACACTTTGTAATCACATTTCGCATAATAGCCAAAACATCACAATGAGGTGTTTTAACTACAAAATTCTAGTTTCAAGCCTTCTTTGAGGCATTTCAACAAACACTTCATAGGCAGAATTTTTTTTATATCATTCTTATTCAATTTCATAGCTTGCTAATTAGCTAACTTGACAACAATAAAGCCCTCATATAGTATTTAAACATCATATCTTTCTGGAATCACTTTCTATAATCAAATTACACTAGGATGATCATTCTAAACCCTAATGTTCATCATTATCTTGTAAAACCCACAACCCACCTTCAAGGTGTTCATGGAATTCCCTGAATTTGAACATGATTTCACATGTAGTTGTCTAGGTTTCACTCCTAGACACTATATCATCCCTAATCTAACCACATAACACACATGCAACATCTGATTTCGGATTTTCCAAAATCATGAGAATTTCAAGTTTAGAGATTTCATCAGATTTTACATACCTTATAATCCTCTTGCAATGAGGATCACGATTCGAAGCTTTAAATTCGATTCCGACTTGGATCGAGCCTTCAATTTACTGATTTTGTGTGTGATAGAGTTTTAGAATGGGGGTGTCGCCTCCCCCTGCTTGTTCTTGGTCGACCAGCCCCCTAGTGGGGTGTTTGGTTTTTATTTTTATCAAATTCTACAACACAAGTTTCACTTTTATCATCTTTGGTCCCTTCACTTTTATTTAACATAAAGTTTTGGTTATTTAACCCTATTTCATGTTATTTCTAGACTTTTGTTAACTAGGTTAAATTCCTAGTTGGTAAATTCTCATTTATTTAAACTTTATAATTTTAGTATAAAGTTTTATATTTTCGGGGTGTTACACCGTAGCAATCACCAACACCGCAAAAAGGGTCCACATTATAAGAAACAGTTTGAATACCATGTTATGGAGACACACAGCTTGGTATTTACATATCTACTTTTAATATGGTTGATTTTACTTATAATGTTGGATCTATGTTATTACTTAAAGTATATGTTGTTTTGAATGAATAACTAAAGAAAGAATTTTCTTTTACAGGCAATACCGAGGAAGTTTGTTCGAGAACACCAGCTAAATGACTACCATAGAGCTGTACTGTCATTTGGTCATGTGAAGTTTTTGGTACAGCTGCTTGTAAGGAGGGATCCTAGAAGACCTGATGACAACACCCATCTAGTGATGTATACAAACTGGCAGTGTATCATGGATGAAATGGGAATATCTGTGGGCAAAAAGCAGAGGTTTGAGATAGTCAAAGAAAAAAGTGTACCAGGAGATAAAATACGCTTTGAAGTTTGTTGACATAGTCTCTGAACATCTTTTCAGCATTTAATGATTTATATTTTAGTTAATATGTTTGATGGACAAATTTCTTCTTCCAAAACTAACTTAAGAATGAAGTTATGTAGTGTTAGTATATAAAGTTATATACTTTCAAAACTTTGTGGTTTTACCTTTTTATATTTTACAACTAAACATTACTATATTTTTCATCTAAACATTACTATATTGCATCACATTTCCTGGTCACTCAAGGAAAAGAAATATAAGACTCAAAATTAACAAAATAGTATACAACCTATAATTACAAATAACAGTGTTTTAAACATCTGCTCCTACCAAATGGACAAACTCAACATCTGTTTCGCTAAACTTTGCAAACCAAAAGGTCTGTTGAAGAGAAACATTGTTGAAGCAAAGTCTGTTAAACCAAACAACCTCAGCTGATGAAGCAAACAACCTCTGCTGATGAACCAAAAGGTCTGTTAAGACAAAGACTGCTGAACCAAAGGTCTCCCAAAGAGAACCTCTGCTGATGAAGCTAAATGTATGGTGAATCTAAGTTCTGCTGTGGACCAACAGATATTGCACAATTCAACAGAAGATCTTTAATATAAGATCTTTAACAGATGATGATCAACAGCTCATAAGGTCTGTTGAAGCAAAGTCTATCAACAGATGCTAATGTAACTCAGATCCTAACACTTCTTAGGCGTTAACAGATGTTAGCACGCTATAACAGTGCTTAGCCTCTAACAGATGTTAATGTATCTCAGACCGTAACAGTTTTCCCACTAACCAATTGATTAAATTTTCATTCATTCACTAACAATAATATACAACCCTACTACTTGTGCAATACATGAATATCTGATGTGTGCAAAATGCAACATATAAATTACATCAAACAAGGCATAAAACTAACCCTTTTTAAGTACTAATATTGGAAAAAGAGTGTTTTTGTCTACCTTTTGTATTTTCAGGATTAAATGAGCTCAAAAACACAAAAGAAGCAAAAAGACAGCTAAATCCAACATAAATACAAGGAAAGGAACATTAGTGGACTGCCCGACCCCTCAACGGCACCTTCCAAAGCAAATTAGAGAAGTCAGAAGACTGAACACGCCCCGTGCTCAGCCAGCACGGGGCCGTGCCCATGAAGCAGCAGAAAAGGCAAATCTATAGAAGCTTCTATTGCCCACCACGGGCCGTGCCCAGCGGACACGGGGGCGTGTCGAAAGTACAGCAGGCGCATTTATTGTAATTGCGAATTACAATTAATGAGGAGAGAGAGTGTCAGACAGGCACGGGGCCGTGCCCAGCGGACACGGGGCCGTGCCCAGCTCTCTATTCAGCCTATAAATAGGAGTGCCTTGAATCATTTCATCTCATCCCTTGGCACACCACCTCTCTCACACTTCATCCACTACCCACCACCATCACAACACCATCATCCACCACCATCATCCATTGTCCATCGTAGAGTGTGTGAGTCGTCTCGGGATCCAAGATTGATCGTAAGAGTTCTTGACAATCAAGGCCATGTTTGCCTAAGTCTCTTACATCACTTGGTGAAGACAAAGTGTCTAGTATAATACTTTTTATTTCTAATCTTTTGCACTTTTTATTTGGTTTTGTATTAATGACTTTAATAACTAGTTACTTATGTTGAAGGTGATCTTTCCTTATCGTTTGTCCGTGGTGTCTTGGCATTATTTTACTGTCTATATAAAATAAAGGATTTTCACCATTCATATCTCCACGGTCTATATGGAGGTATGTTGGCTACCTGGTCGGGGGTTAAGGGAACGGTTTGGTAAAGGTCTTGCCATTGTTCAGCGTTTAGAGGTCCTGCAATGGACCTGGGTCAAATTTAGTAGGACCTCCTTCAATGCTTCACGGTATTGGATGGCGGGGGTCCAAACTCTTTGATCCCCTCATAAGTTAACTACTATTAATACTATAACCCGGCTACTTAGGACTGTATCCCTGCTGACTCAGACTACTTAGCCGAGGGTAACGTCACCGCCAAAAGCGGGGCCTACCACAATACTGCATTAATAACTTAATTCATTATCTTCCAATAATCCACCCTTTTAGGATTGTATCCTTGCTGACTCAAACTACTGGGGTGAGGGTAACGTCACCTTCAAAAGAGGGGCCTACTACAATAACTAAGATAATCTCTTAATTATGTGCAAAAGTGCGGAAATAATCAAAGGTTATACTAGATACGAGTCGGAACCAAGTGATTCATCTTGTCTATCTGTTTTTCTTTTATTTTTATTTTCAGCATTTTAGTTAGTTTTTATTTTTCCTAGTTTTAAACATTTTTCTAAACTTTTATTTTGATTAGACGTTGAGGATAAACCGGTACTAAAAGCTCCTGTGTCCTTGGACGACCTCGGTATCTTACCAACGCTATACTACACTCAACGATGGGTGCACTTGCCCATATGTGTGTTTAGTGTTAGTGAAATATCGTGTTTTATAAATTTAAAACTTGGCTAAAATAAGTGTTAAAAAGGGCTTAAAATATACACCTAATATATATAACACTTCACACGCATCAATATCACCAAAAATGTATATAATGTATAATAACAATATTATATAACAAACAAAAGGTTAAATTTACTTAATATTCAAAGCGTAGACATTACATACCAAATACATCATTTTAGATACTTCATATTGTAGCCCTTAAATATCAAACTTTAACCACAGTTTGTTAAAACAACAGTTAACAGACATAAATAAAAACCACAAGGAGTCTTAAAAAATAAGTGGTTTCTACTTATCTCTCATAAGAAATGTTTTTTCATAAGCATCTAATTGTTAACCTTAGACAGCTTCTTTCGGGTTCTTCTCACATTAATGGATAGCTCACCAACATTGACAACATCAACATCTTGAGCTATCCGTTTTCCATTGGGACTTGATCTAGAATCCTTTTCAACTTCAACGGCTAAAGAGTCGGCCAGCATCCTTGCAATAGATCACAAAACAACTATTGATCTCATTTGATAAAATAATGAACTCTTTTTAAACATGTTAAACATACTTTCAAAAATAAATACTCACCCTTGAAGTTCGTTCAGCAGACACCTGGGGAGATTCTGAAAGGTTAACATCTTTAACCTCAACTACGTCTTAAGTAACCTAAAGGATCACAATATATGATATTATATAAAAAAGTGCACAATCCAGTCTTTGAACCTCAAAAGAAAAATAAATAGATTGAAAAAAGTAATCTTATATGCTACCTCATCAGTATTTTCATCACCATTACCATCTCTACCAACCAACTCAGCAATTATTACTGGATCATCACATGTTTTTTGCACGGTATAAACACGATAGTCATTTTTAAGATTGAACTCTGAAACATCAATCTTAAAAGAAACCTTCTTATCAACCAATCGAAATATCTCATGAGGGAAATATTCAGTATCATTCTCCTTCACCTGCCTCTCTCTTATGTCACTCGCCGCTAATCCAAGAAGCTTCTGAACATCTCTATCAAACATAACAAAAGAAACACTACCACTTTCATCCTGCACCCGGACTTGCACTTTAAACCTGAAATATATACAAATAACTAAGTAAACTGCAAAATTATATTCAAATATCAGTCTTAAACTGTTATTTATATAAATAAAATGTTAAATAATCATCATTGCATACTTTGTGGTGATGGATGTACATTCACTACGACATTTGGGACAAACCAAAGAAGCCGCAGGCAATTGAACAATATCATCCGAAACATTTTCACATTCTGTAAATATTCACTTTTAGCCATCACCTTCGTGAAACACTTACGACAGGCAGGATAAAACCAACCATACTCTTCTTACACAATCTTAATTGTCGCAACCACAACACAACACAACACAACACAACACAACACAACACAACACAACACAACACAACACATTTCCTGTAAAAAAAAACAATATAGCAACTTGTAATCAATAGTTTGACAAACATGTAGGTAATAAACCAAACAAATAACCAAACTATATAAAAAGATGTGAAACCTTTTCTATCTCACTAATCTCATCAACATGTTTCCTCACACCATCAGTTACAAATTCTTTATGCAATGGAAAAACGCTCTGAGACGGTAGTATTGTTTGAGAAGTAGAACCACTCCAAGTAGTTATTACCATGATTCCATATTAAATACCAACATTCTTCATCTTATTTATTAACATCATTAAATACAAACAATAATCTGTACATGACTGCACATGTAAACAACAACTTACTCCAAGTCTTGAATATCGAAATTGATCTTCTTAGTCTCTTTTGGAGGTCGACCAAACAATTCAAGATCTCCGCAACAAACCACAGATCCAACAACATCTATATGATCACATCATACAACAGTATAAGTATGATTACAAAAATATACACTACCAACACTCAAAGAGTTTAACGCCTCTCCTGTGAGAATATCTTGATAAGCTCTGAAGTTCAAACCATACTCAACACCTTGCAAATCTCTCACAGGTGTAACAGTTGTGCATCTATAAAAGTTGATTTTATAATCATGTACTACAACTTTATATAAATCTTTATTCTCACCAACACCAAATTTCGACAGAATGACAACAGCATCTTCTTGAAGCTGTCCATCAAAAACAGGTTTCAGATGACTCTTAATACCTGCTTGAATCTTAGCACCCTGAAGAACATTTAAAGAAAGTATCTTTTTAGCATACACCACTACATTCTCTAATTGAACGGAAAAGCATAAATGCAAATTACCTTTTCATCAATGAAGATGAGATCCATTTTATAACCTTGATTCCATTTTTGAATAATTCTCGCTTTCATGTTCCACATATCTTTCCCAAGATTCAAATCGTTAACAAAACTAAGATTGTTACTATCAACTGATATTGACATGCTTCTAATTCGGAATTCGAATTGTGATCAAATTTCAAATTTCAAAATCAGAGAAGACGAAAGTGTGATCAAATATGAAGAGGGAAATGAGAAAAAAAAAAGCCTTATATAAGAAGATGATTGACAGGAGTTTGTGAGTGACATGCACTAATTGCAAATTACATATTCTCATGCATATTTGAATATGAATTTGCCGGTAATTAACCTTAAACATCTGCTGATCTAAAAGCATTACAGAGCATAACAACAACTGTTGTTGGGTATTAAAGTAATGACGTTTACTTTGGCAAAGCTTTGAGTGAATTTTAAATGATTTTATATATTAGGCTTTATGATGCAGTAATGACATAAGAAAATGATTGTTGGACAGCCTCTCTAGCTGCCACATCAGCTTTACTTATGTTATTGGGATTTCTCCTTTTATAGAAAGTATAGATAAATTCAAAACTATTAAAAAATTATATATTGAATACAACTTAATTATTAATAGAAATTATATTAAAATATAAAAAAGTAGAACAAAACTGTACATTTGAATTTAATAAAATATTAATTATCACAAGTTATGTTATAAAAAATAAAATATATCTTAAATAAAAATTACTTATATATTAATTTACAGATTTTGTATGTAAGAAACATTTTTAATGGCTAAACTTACATATATCAGAGCATTAAATCTATAACATCCGATTATCCTAAATTTATCTGATTCGTCAACATTATTTCCAAATATGTAAGGAACATGTTTTTTGAACGACGACTTTATGTAAGAAACATTTAATGTTCAATTTTATTACAAAAGATTGGTCCACATGTCTTCATTTTTGTCTTTTTTTTCTACCCTACTTACTTCATGTTTGTCCAGTGGGTGCCCCGAGAGTGTCCGGAATTGAGTTTATTGGCCGTTCAAAAAAAAACTCCTTAATGTATATGTCTCATTTACTGTCTCATCCCTTGTGGAACTTGGAGGTATGGGGTTCGGAACCCATTTGATGTGGAACATTAGCCAGTAAAAAAAACTCCTTAATTTATATCTACTTTTCCTTTAACAGATATACATAAATTAAGTTATTAATGTTATATACTTTAATAAATATTTCCATAAATTACATTGACGGACTATAAGTTAAATTAATTACTATCTTGAATGATCGTAATTTGATAAGAATGATACGAGTGTCATTCGCAAGATATAATAGCCTAACAAACTAAGGGTGTCTTCATAGTGTATCGATTTTACGTTTTTTTTTTTTCAGTTTAATGGTACTGCGTTTTGGATTTTTAAAATTCTCTTTTTGTATCGGTCTACATGTTGGAGTTAACATCCCGCAAAGTGCGTGCATGGTTCATTGTTTTTACGTTTATTTTTTGTTTGATTTAACTGTTCCACCGCAATGCGTGGGTCCTAAATACTCGTTTAAAAAAAAGTAAAATAAAGGAAAAATTACACTTTTCGTCCTTTATGTTTATAGCTAGTTGCAATGGATGACCTTTACCTTTAATAATTACAGCCACAGTCCTTTATTTGGAAAACATGTTGCACGTTTCATCCTTTGCCCCTAACCTGGTTAAAATTTTCAGTCAAATATGTCATGTGCATTGCACATGAGGGCTATTTGGTCATTTTACACAATTTATTTGAAATATATTTAATAAATAAAATAAAAAATCTGAAATTAAATTAAAAAATATATATGTATATAAAAGTGATATCTCTCTCTCTCTCTTAACTCTCTTCCCTCTCTCTCAGTTCTATCTCTCTCTAGGTTTCCCCACAACCACCACCACCATCATCATCCGGCATCATCGCCGTCGCCGGGAACCACCATCATCATCCGGCATCATCGCCGTCGCCGGGAACCACCATCATCTTCGTAACCACCATCTCCCCAACCTCTGGTAACCCGAGAGCCATCACTATCTTCGCAACCACCACCACCACCTCCCCAACCTCCGAAAACCACCATCATCTTCACATAACCAACAAACCTCTCTCACCTCTTCAGACCCCTGAAACCCTCGTTCACTACTGGGGCAAATCTGCTGCAATGGTTTCCCCAAATCTCAAATTTAAAGGAAAAATATATGAACCATCACCTGTAATCGAAGAAATCAAACCTTCAATCACTTCAATTAAGGGTTTATTTCACTCATGATCTGATCCTACAACTCGTCGCTCAAAACCCTAAATCACCCATCTCATCAAATCAGATCTGTTTGGCGACGACCGAAGAAGAAAGATTCGATTTGTGAATCGAAGGGCTTGATGGTGGTGCTCGTGGTTGCGGTTTGCCGGAGGTTTGGGGTGGTGGTGCTAGTGGTTGCGGTTGCCGGAGGTTTGTCTATTTTTTTCTTATTAACATGTAGATGGGATTTGTTGGGGTAGTGAGTGTAGATATGAGACGGGGTGGTGGTGGTGTTGGAAGTTATAAGGGATTTGATTAGATTCTTGGTTGTTTGGGTGTCGCCTTGTTGCAGTAGTGTTTGAAGGTTTGTGAGTTGTTTTTGTGGGTCAGTGGATTCTGCAACACCATTTTGGTTGATGGAAGAGAAGAACTTATTAGGGTTAGAGATAGAAGAAAGTTGGAGTGTGGGATCGGGACGGAGAGTTTGATGGTGGTTTTGCTTGCAGTTGCAGGAGGTTTAGAGAGAGAAAGGTGTGTGTGTGAGAGAGAAGAGAGATAATTGTATTTGTTTTTATAAGATTTTAAATGTTATTTTTTTATTTATACTATAAATAATTAAGTAAAAAGACTAAACTGCCCTTAAGTAAATAGACTTAACTGGATATTTTAACTTGGTTAGTACTAAAGGACGAAATGTGTAACGAGTTTTCCAAATAAAGGACTGTGGCTGTAATTATTAAAGGTAAAGGTCATCCATTGCAACTAGCTATAAACATAAAGGACGAAAAGTGTAATTTTTCCTAAAATAAATTAATGGTTTTACGTTTATTTTTTTTGCTTGATTTAACTGTTCCATCGCAATGCGCGGATACTAAATACTTGTTAAGAAAAAGTAAATAAATTATACTCACACTGAAGTAGAGAAGAAGCAAGTTATATTTGAAGGCAAAGGTTCATTACCCGGTGTAATTTTAACAATAAAAGAGCAGACAATAGTTTTAAAAAGGGTGTATCTATTGGCACATCCAAATGCTTATATGCACACCAAAAAGAGCTTTTTTGTCCTATATGCACACCATGCAGTGTCGAGCTGTGGATAAAGCGCGGCGTTTTGGGCCAGTCAACTAGACAAAAGACTGAGAGGTGTCTGACGGGTTTGTTGACCGGACCAAACGCCGAGCTTTGGCCGCGTTTTGGTCCTGTCAACCAGACACCCGGTCAGTCTTTTGTCTGGTTGACAGAACCAAAACGCGGCCAAAGCTCGGCCCGTGGCAGCGGACACTTCGGAGACACATGACAAACACATCACATCTCACATACAAATATAACCTTTTGTGTGAGATTAATTTTTAAAGAATGTTATTATGGCATATAAAATAAGCTAAAAAGATTGAGAAAAATTAATGAGTTAATTGCCAAAATCGCCTCTGAGGTTTGGGCACATTTGTCATGTTCGTCCAAAATGAAGGTTTTGTACCATTTTGCCCCCTACGTTTGTAACCTTTTGTCATTTTCATCCAAATACCTAACCAAGTTACTTTATATCTTATTATGGGGTATTTTTGAACCTAACCAAGTTACTTTATACCTTATTATGGGTATTTTTGAAATTTATCAATTATAAGGGGGAAATATGTAAATTATCTTCTAGTTATTATATGGTATAAAGTAACTTGGTTAGGTATTTGGATGAAAATGGCCAAAAGTTACAAACATGGTGGCAAAATGGTACAAAACCTTCATTTTTGACGAAAATGGAAAATGTGCCCAAACCTCAGGGACGATTTTGGCAATTAACTCATTAATTTTTCTCAATCTTTCTAGCTTATTTTATATGCCGTAATAACATTCTTTAAAAATTAATCTCATAAAAAAGAAATAATAAATAAGTTTAATATTATTTTAACAAAGTAACTCACATTATATGTTATAAATTAGCAACTTCTTGTTGCATTGTGTGTAGTACCCCATGCTTGGGGAGTGTTTCAAAAAAAATTTTGAGTGAATTGCAAGGATTGTCCTTTATCTTTATACCCATTTGCAGGCGCTGTCCTTTATGTTTAAAATTGACGAGTTTTGTACTTTATGTTTTCAAATCATACACGTTTTGTCCTTTAGCCCTAACCTAGTTAGATTTTTCTGTCAAATCTGGTCATGTGCAATGCACATGAGGGTAAAATTGTCTTTTCACCCTATTCTTTAAAAATACATATAAAAAAATTATATATCATAACAAAACCGTCTTCTTCCCATATCAATCCCATTTCAAAACCCTAAATGAAATGGTAGTGTAAAGACGCAATGCCAAATGCCCCTTTAATTGTTATATGAAACATCATATGTAGCAGTTATGAAATTTCAAGAGAATAGCTTAAGTGAAAGAAAAAGATAGACAAAAGGCACTAGAAGAAATAATATACTGTTGGATAGTTCACAAGTTTATAGAAAAAGAAATAACAGTGATCCCGAAAGTAGAACCTACCTCAGACCCTACAGGACGAATCGATTTCTGGCCGAACCAAGAAACGAAACTGAAATCAGTGCACTCAGCCGAAGCACTGTTGATAATTCAAAACCATGTTGACCTGGTCATTGGGGAACGCATGGTGGGCCCGTTAGAGTCCCTTGTCGGGATCAGCAAAATCAAACTTGGAAAGTTATACGCTGCTTTAATCATGTATGGATACTTTTTAAAACACGTTGATGAAAGGTTGATGATGTGCTGCAGATGCAACCCATCGATGGGGTGAAAAACTAAAAATGGGGAAATTGAAGGGGAAGATTGGGGGATGAGAATGGTGGGATCTGTTGGAGATTTGGGGAAGAAGAGGGTTTTGTTATGATATATAATTTTTTTATATGTATTTTTAAAGAATAGGGTGAAAAGACAATTTTACCCTCATGTGCATTGCACATGACTAGATTTGACAAAAAAATCTAACTGGGTTAGGGCTAAAGGACAAAACGTGTATGATTTGAAAACATAAAGTACAAAACTTGTCAATTTTAAACATAAAGGACAACGCCTGTAAATGGGTATAAAGATAAAGGACAATCCTTGCAATTCACTCAAAAATTTTGATTTTTCACTTTTAATCCAAATATTTTCGTATTTTATATTTTAACCTTTGTAATTTTTTCACTTTTAACACAAAGTTTTCCATCTTTTATAATTTAATACAACACTTTATTATTTACAACTTTGGTCTCCCATACTTTTTATCTTTCGCAAGTTTTTCGTTTTACGTTTCATTCTAAATTTTACGAGTTAACATGTCGTAGCGTGCATGTGAGGTTCAACGTTTTTTGCCCTGTTTTTTCATATTTGACAGACCCGTCGCAACGTGTCCATTTTTTCCCTTTTGACAAGTTCGTCGAAACGGGCGGGTCCTAGATCGACGAAGTTATTATTTTCTACGTTTTACGTTTCTGGTTAATTTCTTCGAATTAACGCACTGTAACGGGTGTGCGTGGTTCAACGATTTTAAGTCTGTTTTTCGTTCGGTGTAATTTTCTCATTTTATCTTATTTTATTTTTACGATGTTGAGAGTCGATATCGTTGTGGCATTGATGCTACTTGGCACGGTTTTACGAATGTTTTTAACCTATTAATTTTTTTACTAATATTTTGTTTTGGTTTACTCCTATACTTCCTTTACTTAAAAACTATTTTTTACGTGCATATTTTATGTACGGGTAGGTATAAATATGATTTATTCTACATTCCGACATAAACTTTTTTTATAGAGGAGTCAGGTCAAATATAATACGTTTTCGTTTAAAGACACCATTTTTACGTGCATATTTTTATGTACATTTCGGTATAAATTCAAGTTGTTTTACTTTTCGACGTAAACTTTTTTTGGGAAATGATTCAGGTCAAATATAATATGTTTTCGTGTTTATTTTATGTATGTTTCGTAAAGTTTGTTTCGAACCGAGTGGAGTAAAATTATGGTTTCTTTTTCTCCCCTTTTTTCGAAAGCTCTAATTAATCCCTTTCGATTACATATGCAGATTTTCCTTCATACCCGTTACGTTTTCTATGTATGAGTTTGGTCACATATAATATGTTATGATTGTTCGATGTGAATTTCATTTAGTTTACGTTTGATCCAATCACAATGCTTATACAGGTTACATTGAGTTCAACTGGATACGTCGAATCTGTGTTTTCATATGGTTAATGCATCATATAACGTTTGGACTAATCCATTCAATGTTTACGATGTACCCACGCCGCAACGCAGGCGGGTCTTAATCCTAGTTTTCTTTCTAAAAACAAACACCATTTGAGTTTCAATATTATTCCAATCTTGAAAAACTATTATAAATATTTTTTTTAATATAAGTGTTCAAAATGTAAAAGAATATAAACCTATGTTACTAATTAAGAAACTAGTTATTGTTAAAAACCATACATTTTAGGCCCAACCCATTACTTATGGGCTTTAAGGTTTATAGTTATGTTTATCCCTATATATTGTAATGTTCAATAGAATGAAGTAATTGAATTCAGTTTATCTCTATTTTCTCTTTGGTTTTTATCACGTTATCAGCACGATCGCTCTATTCATCAGGGAATTTACCAGCTTGGATTCAGATAATTGCCATTCATCAAATCCTGGTACACTATCAATTTTTCTGCAATTTTATTTTGAACTTTAGAACAAACTAGGACTGCCATGTTTTGGTGAATTAGGACAGAAACGAAATAATTATTTCGAAGCGGTCACTGTCGCCCAAATACACGAACTTCCTGTACCACAAACAGAAAAATAAACAACGAAAAAAAAACCCGACCTGAAAAACTTTTCTTCGGCGCCGGTTAACGGCGGTATCTAGCGGAATATTGTTTGTAATCTGTATGTTTGATTGCTGAATTTTAAATTGAATTTGATGTTACCTTGTGATTTTGCTTGTTTAGGTAATTTTGTTTATGAAGCTCTCTTTGTAGTGATTTTGTTTTTTTTTTAAGTTAAAATCGAATAGTTTGTTAGTAATATGTATGTTTGATTGCTGAATTTTAAAGTTATTTTGATGTTACTTTTTGATTTTGTTAGTTTAGGATATTTTATTTTCTACTTTTTGACCTAATTCATCGTTGTTTTCAATTGAATTTGGAGGTTATAGTTAAGGAAATTATTTTCAAGTTCCTGATTGATGCGGTTTTGTAACATAGTTTAATTTCAAATTATTCTATATGTTATGAGTACTGAATTGCCGAGTGAATTCGATATTTTATTTCTACTTTTTGACCTAATTCAATGTTCTTCTGTTTCTCAATTGAATCCGGAGTTTAATTTTAAACTAACCTTTTTTTTCAAGTTTCTGGTCGTTTAGATCTTTATAACGGAGGTTAATTGTAAATGGATCTAGTTGTTTAAGGTCTTGCTTCAAAATTTTGAAAAACTTGCAAATTTCTGTAACAGAAGTCTTTCGAGTTGATCTATTTGTTAAAAATGTTTTGTCATCAAAACTGTTATGTGAATATTAATAGTATATTAATATATTAATAATATTATATCAACAAATTTGGTGTGATCTTAATTTTTAATGAAAAAAAAAATACAAACTCATCGTTACAAATGAAAATTGTCTTCTTGAATAGAACCCGAAGTTCTAATTATAAAGAACTCGAAGTTCTCCTATAATATCCATTATATACACATGCTTGTTATTAAATGCATGTCTCTTTCCTTTGTAAAAAAATGTCGAACTTATCAAAGCTTGAATTCACCGCACTTGACATCTCGGGTAACAACTACCTCCCGTGGACTCTTGATGCTAAAATCCATTTGACGGCAAATAATTTGGGAGAGACAATTAATGTTGATAATCAGACCTCACCTCAAGATATAGCGAAAGCTATGATATTCCTCCGTCATCATCGTCACGAAGATCTAAAGCAGAAATATCTAACTGTTGAGGACCCCCTTTAATTATGAACAAACATCAAAGAACGTTTTGACCACCAGAAGTTGGTCTTACTCCCTAAAGCCCGTTACGAATGGCTTCATTTAAGACTACAGGATTTTAAAACTGTTAGTGAGTATAACTCTGCCTTGTTCCGCATTACCTTTGAGTTAAAATTATGTGGTGAAAAAATAACCGATGAAGACATGCTTGAAATTTTTTTCTCAACGTTCCATTCCTTAATTATGCTCCTGTCGCAGCAATATAGGGAACGTCAATTTACTAAATATTCCGAACTGATATCATGTCTTCTGGTCGACGAGCAAAACAACAAGCTCCTACTACAAAACCATCAATCGCGACCCGCCGGTGCAAGCCCATTCCCTGAAGCGAATGTGGCTAGTTCTCAAAGCGGACGAGGTAGAGGTAGAGGCCGCGGCCCGAGCAGAGATCATGCTCGTGGTCGAGGACGGGGATATACATGGCATTGAGAGTCCCAGAACATTAAAAAATAGCGGTGGTGAATCGAGTAATACGGGGCGACCTTCAAAAGGGAAAAGTAGCGGGAACCAAAGTAACATTTGTTATAAATGTGGGATGTCAAATCATTGGTCCCGCACATGTCGTACCCCTAAACACCTCTTTGAGGCATATCAACGCATGATGAAAGAAAAAAGGAAAGAATACTTAAACTAATCTGATTGAGGATAATGTACCTTTTATGCTTTACTTTTCACACTGTGACCTTTGTATTTGGTTTGGTTTGACACTCTTGCAATGTTTCATTCTACTTCTTTGCATTAACTTTTATTTATTTTTATTTCCTGAAGAAATATGTATACTAGCTCCAGTAGAGCTATTATTGGTGATGAATGTCTGGTAGATAGCGGTAGTACTAATACTTTTCTCAAATATATGAAATTTTTCTCTGAGTTGTCTCCGGCAGAGACACCGATTGTCACTATATCTAGTGTCAGTAACCTTATCGAAGGCTCCGGCAAAGCACACATAATATTATCTTCGGGCACCCAATTAACTATTGATAATGCATTATATTCTAGTAAATCCAGAAGAAATTTACTTAGCTTTAAAGATATTCGAAAAAACGGTTGCCACCTAAAAACAATATATGAAAATAAAATTGAATATCTTCAAATTACTTCAAACAAAAATGGTCAAGAAACCATTGTTGAACAATTAGAAGCCTTATCCTCTGGATTATATTATACTAATATCAATCCTATCGAATCATACATGGTGAGTAACCAAAAGCTGTTAGATAAAGACACATTCAATATATGGCATGACCGTATAGGTCACCCTGGTAGCATAATGATGAGACGAATAATCAAAACTGCAACCGAGCACCCTCTCAAAAACTTAAAAGTTTTGCTACCACAAGACTTATCATGTGCAGCATGCTCTCTGGGCAAACTTATAACTCGGCCCTCACAAACTAAATTGATACATGAAACCCCATCATTTTTAGAAAGAATCCAAGGGGATATTTGTGGGCCTATTCATCCTCCGTGTGGACCATTCCGCTATTTCTTGGTCTTAATAGACGCATCCTCAAGGTGGTCACATGTGAGCCTTTTAGCTACTCGAAATATAGCATTTGCCCGACTTTTAGCTCAAATCATACAATTGAGAGCCAATTTCCCCGATAATCAAATTAAAAACATCCAGATGGATAATGCGGGAGAGTTCACATCTCAAGCTTTTAATGACTATTGTATGTCAATTGGGATAAATGTTGAACATTCAGTACCTCATGTTCACACACAAAACGGTTTAGCTGAATCTCTGATTAAACGATTACAAATAATTGCTAGACCACTCTTAATGAGATGTAAATTACCATCGTCTGCATGGGGTCATGCTATTTTGCATGCCACTGCACTGATTAGATTGAGACCAACTGCTGATCACAAATACTCCCCATTGCAACTGGTCTCCGGACGAGAACCAACTTTGTCCCACCTTAGAATTTTTGGTTGTGCGGTATATGTACCAATACCGCCACCACAACGTACTACAATGGGACCCCAAAGAAGACTGGGTATCTATATTGGTTTTAACTCCCCGTCCATAATTAAATATTTAGAGCCAATGACGGGAGACATGTTTACAGCACCGTATGCTGACTGTCATTTTGATGAAACAATGTTCCCAGTTTTAGGGGGAGATAAGGACAAAGAAAGACTGGTAACACAAGAAATAACGTGGAATGCATCATCGCTATCAAATCTCGACCCCCGAAGTGGTCAATGTGAATATTGTCACACCCCCAAAATACCTCCTAGGGAAAGTCCCTATTAGGCGTGTGACGTACCAACAATGAGCCACTAATTACATTGAACCCATACAATTTTCTAAATAAAGTTCTCAATCATTAATAAAATACCATCAACAAGTTTAAATGAAAACCAACATGTTCAGCGGAAGCAATTAGAAAACCAAAGTTAATCAGTTTCAAAACCAATGTATAGTATCAAGAAATCAATCACATAAATCCTTCCAGTCGACCCACGACCACTCCACCTACTCCAGGCAGCAAGTTCCCAATTCCAAGATATCTATCGACCTGCGAGCATGCAACAAGTGTATCAGACAACGCTGGTGAGTTCATAGTTTTACTAAAAGGTTGGTTACCAAGTGTTTAGTTAATCCATTGAATTTAATGTTAATAATACCCCGAATACAAGATGGCTCCTGATTACATTGCCCTTTCTCCAATGCTCCTATCAAAGCATTGGTCATGACTAGGTCATTAGTTCACACCCGTCCTCTCAGGTACGGGGTGAGGGTGCCAAACCTAAGTAGCGCAACTAACTAATACCTTGTTACCTCTCAGGTAACCAAACAACACGGAGGGACTTTAATGGTGATAGGATGAGTATATTATCCAACATTACCGATTTACAACAAGACGTATTCCTCTCAGGAATACCCAAACAAGTTACCCCAAAACCTATCCCTCCCAGGGATACTCAAAGACTGTCCCAACCACCGGGACGCATGCTCAAGAGGAATGAACTCACCTTGGTTTGCTCGGTAGGATTAGGTAGTCGATTATCAGTTAATCAAACACATCCTAAAATGGTTATCGACAACAATCAGTCAATAGTGCACATAATCCACACGTTTCACATACATGCATTCCTTGTTCGCATATCATACAATCAAGATACAGGTAACGCACACATATGGTTCCAGTCATAATCAATTTACACGTTGGTTAAGTATCATTAATTATTCTCTCATCTTGTATTCCATTCATACACGAATTCACCTCTATCAGTTATACAAGTCATGCAACACAAAATTATATGCATTAACCAAGTTAGTGACCCACAAAATTTCTGTGCAACACAATATAATATCGGCTACACCATAAATGTGTCACACCCCGACCACGTAGAACATACAAAACGTGGCGGAAACGTCAGGGAGTGTTGTAACAGAATTAATTGTTTCAAATCCATGGCAATTGAAGTTTCGTTTTATTAATCAAACATGAAAGTTTACATTGTTTTAAACAAGAACCAAAGAGTACATACAATAAATTAACTAGTTCTTGTCTTGTTTTAAGTCACTAAGGCACAGGTCCGCCTAAATATGTCTTGATAAGTCCTATGCATCATCTCCTGAAAACACATGTGAAAATAGGTACGTCAGCATAAAAATGCCTGTGAGATACATAGGTTTTGTGAAAACAGAATTCATGACTTATGTTTAAAAAAAAACGTTTAGTCATGAACCTTGTAATTTGCTTTGTCTTGTAAATCATTTGAAAAACGATAAGATCAGATGATATGTATAAATAAGAGAATAATGTACGGTTAAATGAATAACCATGTAAAATGAGTTTGTATAAGATAAGTTGTTTGTAAATCAATGTCTTGTGAAAAGTATGTTATTTGTATAAAATGTTATATGTCTCAAATTGAAATGATTCAAATAACGCTACGATATGTGATACCATACAAACACTTATATATAGGAAGTACCAGCGGCGTATCCACCATGATTGTATCATATTACATACGCATCGTTACTTAAATCACTTACTCAAACCAAACCATCAAGATGAAATGTTTAACAATTGTAGAAATGTTTATGTATAGTCAAATGTCTATTGTCAAATGTAAATCATGTCAACAGATACAACTGGTTCACATGGTTCAATAGTTACAAACGGTTCATATAATCAAAGGGTTACGACGGTTCACATAGTCAAATGGTTACAACGGTTCAAAATGTAGTATAATGTGTTCATATGCTGGATGAGCATATGCAACAGAAATGCAATGTAAATAATGTACTAAGTATGCACACAATTGGCGTACATAGCATGAAATGTATTGTAAAGTGATGTACTAAGCATGCACAAAATGGGCATACATAGCATAAAATGTATTGTAAAGTGATGTACTAAGTATGCACACAATGGGCATACATAGCATAAAGTGTATTGTAAAGTGATGTACTAAGTATGCACACAATGGGCATACCTAGCATAAAATGTATTGAAATCATGTACTATAAATGTACTAATAAACATAACAAGTATATGATGTGAAAACAGGAAAGCATGAAAGTAACAAGTAGGCACATGTGTTTCACCCCAAAACGTCTGGAAAACAGTAACAGAGGGGGGTTCTATGTACTCACTTGAGATTGCTCAATAGACTTTAGATATCCACCAAGCAAAGCTAGAAGGTCACGAATATCAAACGGCACCTAATATAGGTATCTACATTAATAAACGGACCTAAATCGGAGGATCGGATAGAATGAGGGCTCGTAAACCAAATGAGTATGGGAACTCATGTAACATTGTTTAACTAAGCCTACATACTACAATGAAACCTAACCTAAGTGATTACGACCCATTACGACCCGTTTAGGTAGCTTATGCTACTTTAACGCGTCGTTCGCGTGAAACGCGTTCGGAACGCCTAACTAGTCCTATGACAAGTAAAATATGCCTTAACATGTCTAATATTGTTACTAAATCAGTTTAGATACCAAAAGTTATGTTACATATGCTTAAAATGAATTTTGACGTAAAAAGGGCATTTTGGTAATTTACCTAAGGCATATAAACTACCTATTATACAACTACTTAAACGAAGCGACCATAAGGTATAACCTCGGAAGGTTATTCCCTATATACTATGGTCACCTAATGTGTTTGGTCGGATCCTAATGATCGACCAAACGGGTCGGGTTCGAAAGTATAAGCGATTGTTTAGATCGCTTACCTTACAACCCTATATAAGCACTAAACTAAAAGTGACGAGCTAAGCATGTTAAAACATGCTTAACTAAGTTTAGAAAACAGGTTTGGTATAAAAAAAACGGTTTTGATACCTAAGAGTAGTTTGGTTACAAAATACGCAATAACACGCATTTTGGCCGAAACTACGACTCGTCACTGAGCCTAGATAACGTGGTAATCAGTAGGTATAGTCACTAAGGACTATAACCATCGTGATCACGCTCACGTTATGAAGTTCAAACGAACTTCGCATCGACCATAAACTGGTCAATGCAGAAAGTCAAACATAGTTCGACTTTCGGACTAGAAAAGCGATAAAAGTCAAACTCAGATTTCAAGTGGGTTTTGCAATGGGGATGGATGGGTATTTATAGTAAATGGACCACCGTTAGGATCGTTCCTCGAATAACGTGATCGAATCTCATCCGTATAAGTGTTGGAAGGTTATGGTAGCTCATTTTGCACCCACCACAAGTTATTGACAAGTGGCGTTGGCATTTGGGGTGTTTAAGGGCTGGAAACAGGCTGTTAAAAACAAGTTGCTGCATCTGGCCCATGCTTGCGCACCGTAACACAAAAAGTGTTGAGGTGCGCAAGGACTTGCAGACCAGAAAGTTTGAAAAATGGCAGAACAGGCCCCTGAAGCTCCAAACTTGCTATTTGATGCATTTTTGACACGTTTAAGCCCCGTTAACCCCATTTAAAAGCTCTAAAATGAAGTTAAAGTATAGGGAACTTAAAATGTGCTAAAAAATATCTCGGATGTCGGTTCGTTTGGCCGTACGATTGCGTTATTCGGTTAATTACGACGGAATGCGCATAAGCGCGAAAAACTATCCAAATGGCGTGACGAATGGATTTTTCTTATGCCAAACACTAAAATAAAATATTTTAGTGCTTACATAAATTTTTGGATGTCCGGATGTATTCAGAACGTAAGTTATGCGCGAAAGAGCAAACTTATGCACTTTTTGACGCTTTTAGTCCCTGAATGACCCAAAAGTTTATTTTAGCACACCGAACCCCTCAAAGCCTATTTCTAAGCTATGTAAAGGATATTTAGGGTGTGTTTAACTTATGGTCATGTTCCGGAATGTTCGTTACAGTTCAAATTGGCATACTTTCGCAGTTTGTCAAGTTTAGTCCCTGTAAGCGATTTAACTTGATTTTGCCATACCAAAGCCTTCAAAACTTATTTCTAAGTTATGTAAAGGTTATTTAAGGTATGTTAAGCCTATTTCACTATTCTGGAGTGTTCGTTGCATTAAACTTGTTATATTTACGCATCACTGCGCGTATAACCTTCTAGAAAGCGATTTGGAGCTTGAAATCGAACAAGAATTGATATGTGCAAAAGATACACATATTTTTACAAATCCCAAGTATGAAATACAATATTTCATTGGCTTGGTATTTGTTTGATGGTCGCAGTGACCCAGGTGTCACAGTCTCCCCTACTTTAGGAAATTTCGTTCCGAAATTTATTTGTAGGAGTCCATCTGTGACTTTGTGTCAAGTAACCACCAGATATACAAGGAATAATCCTGTCATTTCCTTAACGGACAATCTTCAGAAATGGAAACGAACAGACGGGGTCATTTTCCTCAACGAGTATTCTTCAGAAACGGAAATGAAGGAATAAACAAACGGGGATTCATTTCCTCAATGGACAATCTTCAGAAACGTAAAATGAACTTACGGAGTCATTTTCAACGGGTGCTTCATCAGAAATGGAAATGAAAAGGACAAACAAACAGATATTCATTTCCTCAACGGACAATCTTCAGAAACGAAAAATGAACTGACGGAGTCATTTTCAACGGGTGCTTCCTCAGAAATGGAAATGAAAAGGATAATCAAACGGATATTCATTTCCTCAACGGACAATCTTCAGAAACGAAAATGAACAAACGGAGTCATTTTCGACAGGTGCTTCCTTAGAATGGAAATGAAAAGGATAATCAAACGGATATTCATTTCCTCAACGGACAATCTTCAGAAACGAAAATGAACAAACGGAGTCATTTTCAACGGGTGCTTCATCAGAAATGGAAATGAAAAGGATAAACAAACGGATATTCATTTCCTCAACGGACAATCTTTAGAAACGAAAATGAATAAACGGAGTCATTTTCAACGGGTGCTTCCTCAGAAATGGAAATGAAAAGGATAAACAAACGGATATTCATTTCCTCAACGGATAATCTTCAGAAACGAAAATGAACAAACGGAGTCATTTTCAACGGTTGCTTCCTCAGAAACTTAAATAAAAAAGGATAATCAAACAGATATTCATTTCCTCAACGGACAATCTTCAGAAACGAAAATGAACAAACGGAGTCATTTTCAACGGGTGCTTCCTCAGAAATGGAAATGAAAATGATAGACAAACGGATATTCATTTCCTCAACGGACAATCTTCAGAAACGAAAATGAACTTACGGAGTCATTTTCAACGGTTGCTTCCTCAGAAACGGAAATGAAAAAGGATAATCAAACGGATATTCATTTCCTCAACGGACAATCTTCAGAAACGAAAATGAACAAACGGAGTCATTTTCAACGGGTGCCTCCTCAGAAACAGAAATGAATAGAGTTAACTTCTAGGCACATGACAAGGCTCGCTGTGGTTTATGTGCACTAAATTCCATAATTATGTATGCATCCATAATTATGTAATTCCTTGCACTGTCCGCACAGTTTGTCTTGAAATGTTTAGGGGAAGAAAATCAAACCTGTGATGAGGGTGACTAGACTACCATAGGGTCCTTTTAATTAGATCGACAAATGATCTTTTTAATTAGGCCACCAAGGAGTCCTTTCAGCTATATCATCACATGATGTTCCTAACCAGATTTTTGGATCAATCTGTTTAACTAGACCACTCAAGGGGTCTAATTATGGAGTAGTACTTTATAACCCAAGGGACTTAACTACAACATAGAAGTCCATTAAGGATTTTAGACAACAAAAACTTAGATTATACCAAAAACATAAAAAGGAACACATAAGCACATAATCACATAGTTGTTTAACTCAGTTATTAATTTGTTATTAACTTGTTAGTGATTGAATATGGATATTCAAAGTACACCAGGAAACCAGTCGCTGGACTTCAATGTCCTCTGGGATCTATCTGAAAAGATAGGATGATCTCCCAAAATTCGATTTTGTTTGAACCACGAAGTAAACAAACAACACAAAGGCTGAATCAAAGCAAATAGATCATCATAGTGTATCGCGAAGACATGCTCGCCTATAAGTGGACACTCACCCCAAGAGTTCCCAGGTAAGAGTGACTGGTCCGATTTTGTGGATTTGTACGAACACTCTAGCCTTAGACAGAAAACCCAGGGTACAGGCATTCACTCTTCCAGTTTGCATGTGTTCACACTATTTAGGACCCAAAACTTTGACGAGAGTTTTGAAAATTCAAAGGGGTTCAAAACCTTATAACAGAGGGTTCAAAACCTAGTAATCAATCATCTTAGAACAGATGATTAGTTTTCAAAGTGGTTTTGAAATTTATGTTCTTGTTGTGGTCGTCGCCTAAGGATAGGTGACGGTATTGTTTTATGACTAAACGCAAGTAAACTCGCGTTAGGGTCCTAGGAAGGTTATAGTCTAGGTCAAAGCATTACTAATAACCTAATTCCCTATAACCATTGGCTCTGATACCAACTTTTCTGTCACACCCCGACCACGTAGAACATACAAAACGTGGCGGAAACGTCGGGGAGTGTTGTAACATAATTAATTGTTTCAAATCCATGGCAATTGAAGTTTCGTTTTATTAATCAAACATGAAAGTTTACATTGTTTTAAACCAGAACCAAAGAGTACATAACATAAATTAACTAGTTCTTGTCTCGTTTTAAGTCACTAAGGCACAGGTCCGCCTAAATATGTCTTGATAAGTCCTATGCATCATCTCCTGAAAACACATGTGAAAATAGGTATGTCAGCATAAAAATGCCTGTGAGATACATAGGTTTTCTGAAAACAAAATTCATGACTTATGTTGAAAAAAAATGTTTAGTCATGAACCTTGTAATTTGCTTTGTCTTGTAAATCATTTGAAAAACGATAAGATCAGATGATATGTATAAATAAGAGAATAATGTATGGTGAAATGAATAACCATGTAAAATGAGTTTGTATAAGATAAGTTGTTTGTAAATCAATGTCTTGTGAAAAGTATGTTATTTGTATAAAATGTTATATGTCTCAAATTGAAATGATTCAAATAACGCTACGATATGTGATACCATACAAACACTTATATATAGGAAGTACCAGCGGCGTATCCACCATGATTGTATCATATTACATACGCCTCGTTACTTAAATCACTTACTCAAACCAAACCATCAAGATGAAATGTTTAACAATTGTAGAAATGTTTATGTATAGTCAAATGTCTATTGTCAAATGTAAATCATGTCAACAGATATAACTGGTTCACACGGTTCAATAGTTACAAACGGTTCATATAATCAAAGGGTTACGACGGTTCACACAGTCAAATGGTTACAACGGTTCAAAATGTAGTATAATGTGTTCATATGCTGGATGAGCATATGCAACAGAAATGCAATGTAAAACAATGTACTAAGTATGCACACAATGGGCGTACATAGCATGAAATGTATTGTAAAGTGATGTACTAAGCATGCACACAATGGGCATACATAGCATAAAATGTATTGTAAAGTGATGTACTAAGTATGCACACAATGGGCATACATAGCATAAAGTGTATTGTAAAGTGATGTACTAAGTATGCACACAATGGGCATACCTAGCATAAAATGTATTGAAATCATATACTATAAATGTACTAATAAACATAACAAGTATATGATGTGAAAACAGGAAAGCATGAAAGTAACAAGTAGGCACATGTGTTTCACCCCAAAACGTTTGGAAAACAGTAAAAGACGGGGGTACTATGTACTCACTTGAGATTGCTAAATAGACTTTAGATATCCACCAAGCAAAGCTAGAAGGTCACGAATATCATACGACACCTATTATAGGTATCTACATTAATAAACGGACCTAAATCGGAGGATCGGATAGAATGAGGGCTCGTAAACCAAATGAGTATGGGAACTCATGTAACATGGTTTAACTAAGCCTACATACTACAATGAAACCTAACCTAAGTGCTTACGACGCATTACGACCCGTTTAGGTAGCTTATGCTACTTTAACGGGTCGTTCGCGTGAAACGCGTTCGGAACGCCTAACTAGTCCTATGACAAGTAAAATATGCCTTAACATGTCTAATATTGTTACTAAATCAGTTTAGATACCAAAAGTTATGTTACATATGCTTAAAATGAATTTTGGCGTAAAAAGGGCATTTTGGTAATTTACCTAAGGCATATAAACTACCTATCATACAACTACTTAAACGAAGCGACCATAAGGTATAACCTCGGAAGGTTATTCCCTATATACTATGGTCACCTAATGTGTTTGGTCGGATCCTAATGATTGACCAAACGGGTCGGGTTCGAAAGTATAAGCGATTGTTTAGATCGCTTACCTTACGACCCTATATAAGCACTAAACTAAAAGTGACGAGCTAAGCATGTTAAAACATGCTTAACTAAGTTTAGAAAACAGGTTTGGTATCAAAACAAACTGTTTTGATACCTAAGAGTAGTTTGGTTACAAAATACGCAATAACAAGCATTTTGGCCGAAACTACGACTCGTCACTGAGCCTAGATAACGTGGTAATCAGTAGGTATAGTCACTAAGGACTATAACCATCGTGATCACGCTCACGTTATGAAGTTCAAACGAACTTCGCATCGACCATAAACTGGTCAATGCAAAAAGTCAAACATAGTTCGACTTTCGGACTAGAAAAGCGATAAAAGAACGAAGGAACACTTACAAAGGGTCCCCGCAAGATTGATTTCCAAGTAATCTCAGGTAGGAAGTGTATAAACACAACCACTTAGAGAAAAACTCAGATTTCAAGTGGGTTTTGCAATGGGGATGGATGGTTATTTATAGTAAATGGACCACCGTTAGGATGGTTCCTCAAATAATGTGATCGAATCTCATCCGTACAAGTGTTGGAAGGTTATGGTAGCTCATTTTGCACCCACCACAAGTTATTGACAAGTGGCATTGGCCTTTGGGGTGTTTAAGGGCTGGAAATAGGCTGTTAAAAACAAGTTTCTGCATCTGGCCCCTGCTTGTGCACCGTAACACAAAAAGTGTTGAGGTGCGCAAGGACCTGCAGAACAGAAAGTTTGAAAAATGGCAGAACAGGCCCCTGAAGCTCCAAACTTGCTATTTGATGCATTTTTGACAAGTTTAAGCCCCGTTAATCCCATTTCAAACCTCTAAAATGAATTAAAGTATAGGGAACTTAAAATGTGCTAAAAAATATCTCGGATGTTGGTTCGTTTGGCCGTACGATTGCGTTGTTCGGTTAATTACGACGGAATGCGCATAAGCGCGAAAAACGATCGAAATGGCGTGACGAATGGATTTTTATTATGCCAAACACTAAAATAAAATATTTTAGTGCTTACATAAATTTTTGGATGTCCGGATGTATTCAGAACGTAAGTTATGCGCGAAAGAGCAAACTTATGCACTTTTTGACGCTTTTAGTCCCTGAATGACCCAAAAGTTTATTTTAGCACATTGAACCCCTCAAAGCCTATTTCTAAGCTATGTAAAGGATATTTAGGGTGTGTTTAACTTATGGTCATGTTCCAGAATGTTCGTTACAGTTCAAATTGGCATACTTTCGCAGTTTGTCAAGTTTAGTCCCTGTAAGCGATTTAACTTGATTTTGCCATACCAAAGCCTTCAAAACTTATTTCTAAGTTATGTAAAGGTTATTTAAGGTATGTTAAGCCTATTTCACTATTCTGGAGTGTTCGTTGCATTAAACTGGTTATATTTACGCATCAGTGCGCGTATAACCTTCCAGAAAGCGATTTGGAGCTTGAAATCGAACAAGAATTGATATGTGCAAAAGATACACATATTTTTACAAATCCCAAGTATGAAATACAATATTTCATTGGCTTGGTATTTGTTTGATGGTCGCAGTGACCCAGGTGTCACAAAATGTGAGTGTGTGTGTGGCTCACAGACCCGAGACCCATCAGGCGCCGTATCCCTTAGACCCATTACTCGGTTATGTTATTCAGCCCCCACATTTATAAATTCCACTGACTAAGTGTGGTCTATCATACATATACATGCAAAGCCCAGTTTAGTGATTACGACCCAGCTACATATAATTTCGTCTAATAATTCTAGCAGCCCAGTTAACATGTATCGGCCCATTTCCCGATTCCACTAGCAACTATGCATATCCCTATGTTGTTTGAGTCCAATTATATATATCGAAGTCTTGGGCCCCTTACCCAACCCTTGTGGCCGACCCATTAACAAATCAAAAGTCTCAGATCATGAGTTCGATGTCCACAACAGTGATCAAATAACAAATAGATCATGCAATATAAGGAACAAATAAATCATGCAACCCTAGTTTCAAACAAGGATAAGTTGTCAATTTAGCAAACTCATACTCATCCGGAACAAGTATCGATACTAACTTCACAGTTTACATGCTCCATACCAATCCTTACTCACCTATCGAATTACTATTAAATCATTAACATTATCATGAAAAGATTATCAACAATTACGGGATACCCTAAATCAAGAAACAATTCGGCCGATTATATTCCGTAGTATCTATATTCTTGGTCCACAAACATTAGCATGTTACAATTAATAATCCATGTAATAGCTAGCATGTACGATAGTTTGGTAATGCATATCATAAAATCATCACATATTCTAATTATTTTGTTTATATTACACAAGTATATCTAAGGCTTATTATCATATGTTCATGAGAATACGAATACACATAATATCACGTCTGAGCATGATTCATGTCAACATCAATAGCAACAAACAGGTTAACAATAAAGATTACTAACCGGAGTCAAGAATACAGATTGAAAGGCTTCGATGAAGAGGGGAGGGTCTGCTATGCCACACGTATGTGATCTTGAGAGGGATAGGGTTATGCTTTGAGTTTTTATCATTAGCAACCAATGATACGTAAATTAATAGATATAGTTTTTTTGGGGCGGTTGTTTCCTTTGACCGAACTGGGCCTAAGCCCAAGAGATTGGACTACCAAAACAATTGGGTAAAAAGGTTTGGGGCTTATACAAATGTTGGGCTGATGAGACTTATATAGATGTTGGGCCGATGAGAGTTCTTATACCTGGGACGTGCACAGCTAGAAGAACATGCATGTTTAACATATTACACTACAAGTATGATATACAATGTTTAACATATTGTAATAAAAGTATGATATACAATTTACAAATAAACACACTTGTAACCCCATAGAACTACTAGATGTTTAACACAACACATATACGCTTAATAAATGAATTAATAAATGATAAAGCATAAAATTGCAAATAAATAAAGCATAACATGTAACCGTGCTAACTAGGAGTCGAGGAACCCAGGATTGCTAATCCTTAGAAGTTCGGGTTGTCACATCATCCCCAACTTGAAAGAAATTTCGTCCCGAAATTTGACAAGAAATCCAAAACGGCACGATACAAGATGTTAACTCAGGATGACTGTGGATTCTCCGCGGGTACCACATCATCCCCAACTTGAAAGGGAATTTCGTCCCGAAATTCGTCAATGATATCAGAAGTTGATACAACTGTTCGACCAATTATGGATACCAGGGCTTCATCAGATCTTTTGCGTTCCCATATGAACCCCAGTCCATGACTTGAGTTCCTATAAACTCTCACGATTGGAATACGACTACTCTTACGAACCTTAACTTTCCGATCCATGATTTCGATGGGTTCTTTGACAACTGCAACTTGTCTTACAAAGGTATCACAAGTGTTTCATCGGACAAGCACTACCTTAGATTCGAGTCATAAATGATATCATGCATGTTACCCAATTCGTCGGGTAACTCGAGTTTGTAGGTTACGCTACCGATTCTTCCCAGACTGTTGAATGGTCCATCGTGACGTCAGTTAAGCTCGCCATGCTTCCCAAGCATTCCACACCGTCCCAGGGTGAGATTTTCAACACGATACGATCGCCTACAGCGATCTTCCAGTGTTTCCCAAGTTTATCAGCTTTCCTGACGGTCACGCGTTGCCGCCGATCGACTCCCGATCCAAACAACCTTCCCAAGAGTTTCGAGTGCCAGTCCTGGACCAGTAATTAAGTTGTCAACCATCTCAGTCTATCAAGAAGGTTGGCATTATTGTCTATGTAATGCCTCAATAGAGTTGTCTGGTTACCAAGATGATAACTGCAGCAGTAGTACTCAACCATAGGTATGAGTCCTTCCAATTTGCACCAAAGCCAGTCACACACAGGCTCGCAGCATGTCTTCGAGTGCCAGGAGAGTTCGTTTTCTCTGATCGTTTGTACATGGGACAATCAATGATCACTCAGGTGATATCGGTTCTGTTATGAGATTTAGGTAGGCCTGTGACAAAATCCATGGCTGTTTGTTCCAATCTCCAAATAGGTGTTTCTGATTGCTAGCCCAAACCAAAAGGTTTCTGATGTTCCACCTTGACTTTCGCACAAGTCAAACGTCGTTCACATGCTTCGCTGCGTAGGCCTTCAAGCCTAGTTGTCAGTACAAGATCCTTAGATCCTAATACATTCCATCAAAATCCAGATGACTAGAATATCATGGCCGATGCGCTTTGCTCCACACAAGTTCCCTTGGATTGCTGTACAGTGGAATCCGTAATCGTTCCATGAAGTAGCGAATATCGTCCAACTTGTTAGAAGTTGCTCCTCCATGCCCCGCATGGGTCCAAATTGAAAATTCTCTTCCTTCAGCCTTTCAGTGTAAACAGGACGAATCTGATCGGGCATGCTGGAGTCGATAGTGAGTTACAAAGCTCGTACTTATTCAGGTTTCATAGTCATAATCATCCAATAGCTCCATCCAGCGATGTCGTTACATGTTTAGCTCCTTCGAAACAAGGGTATACGGGAGGCCCTTGTGATCGGTCTAAGTGGTGCATTCGGTACCGTCCAAGTAATGCCTCCAATTTAAATCCAAAGACTACGGCTTCCACCGCAGGTCATGACTCGTGCAGTGCTTCCTGTAAGTCCACCACGTAGGCCATCTCCTTCTCGTGTTGCATCGATGTGTAACTGGGACTCTGATTCGAACCATCATGGTATACCGCCAGATCATCGGTACCCTCGGATAGAAGTGATGCTCAGTGCGTTGCAGGCTTGGGTTTCAAAAGCTGAAAAGACGTTGCCCTGTTTCATTTCCCATGAATTCACAGCTCTCCGTTGTGCTAAGGAGGTTGAAGTTGCGCAATCTTCGAAAATCCCATGATGAATCTGCGATAGTATCCAGCGAACCTAAGGGGTTGACGTATCCCAGAAGGAATCTGAAATTGCATAAGGTCAATCTGAAATTCCACCTGACGATGTGGAGGTAAACTAGGTAACTCTTCAGAAAACACGTCAGAAAATCCATGAGCAACTGGAAGATACTCGATCTTCCTTTCTTAAGGTTGCGAATTGGTGACGAGAGCTAGTATAGCAGGGTAGCCCTTCCGTAGACACTACTGGGCTTTCATGGCTGAGATGATGCCAACCATGGCACCACTACGATGATCTTGAACTGATAAGGATTCCCCACTAGGGAGAGGGATACGCACGATTTTCTCTTTACAGAGAATTTCCCCTTGATGCATAAATAACCAAATCCACGTCAACGACCACGTCAAAACTTACAAGAGTATCAGGAAGTAGGTCAATGTCGAACACTTGACCCATGATCTCACACCCCGACCGCGTAAAACAACAAATCGCGGTGGAATTGTCGGGGAGTGTTATAACAGAATCATTGTTTCAAAACACACGGAAATTTGAAGTTTCGTTTTATTAAACATTAAATATTTACATCGTCTGAATATCTAAATAGACAAGTTTATTAAGTTACTAAGGCCTCGTCCAGTCCTATGTGAGTATGCATCCTAGCAATCAACATCATTCAACAACACCTGAAACATATGTGAAAACAAAGTCAGCAAAGAAATGCTGGCGAGTACATAGGGTTTTGAGAGTGTCGGATTCATGGCTAGTTTACATATTGCAATACTCAATTAAAAACCTTGTTTTGAAAAGTATTGTATTGCGGCATAACTAACCAACTCAGATCAAGTTGGTTATAGTGTATAAAATCTCGTAGCCATGATTCTTAACCCAAAACATTTATTTAATAAAATCTCGTTAATAAAACTCGTATAGTTTATATCGTTTCAAAAACCTCGTTTGTGTGACATCGCTTTCAATTGTTTACCCAAGTGAACTAAATAACGCCACGGTATGTAATATGATGAAAACGTATATATATATAGGAAGTACCAGCGGCGTATCCACCATGCTTTCATCACATTACACCCGTCCCGTTATCTAAACACTAACCGAAGACCAATCGTTTAATTCGTTAATAATCGCTTTAGTCGTTTAAATCATTCTCGTTTTAGATCGTGAAACTACTTTTGGTCGTCTCGCTAATAACATTCAAACCTTTGTGACTCGTCTATTGTTCAACTCGTTTTCGCATTAACAAACCTCCAAAGGGTAACTTAACAATCATCAGATTCAGTCGTTAACCACCTAACCCACACATAACCATGGGCCCGGTCTGATAACGGGATTTGTCGGATCCTATGGTACCATAACCTAATACTGGTCGGTTTGGCCGAAATTAATGAATGTCATTCGTTATGTAATTACAACCAACAAGCTCGTTCACATTATCGAAATCGTTATTAGTTTAGTATAAACCATCTCAATCGTTTGAAACCATTGTTAGAATATCGAAATCGTTTTGATACATATGAATCACCCCAAAATAATCGAAAACAGTAAAAAGAGGGGATCTATGTACTCACCTTCAGGTGCATTTTTTTTTAAATGTTAACACAATCCCTCAAATTGTTTACTCGCCCTAAATTAAATAAGAATGCTTTAATAATCAAAACCCACAAAATACATGCAAAATGCTACTTATGTCATTTCTGTTTTAATATATAAAACTGGACTGTTTTCGGACATTTAAATAAAATAATTAACTTATTCCAAAAATTCCCAAATTTTTACAGAATGTCTTATACGATCCAAATATTATGGTGTAAAAATATCGGGGTCCAATTCATTACCCATATTTTATAAAAATTCATTTTCCGGGCTGAAATCAGATTTATCTTTTTCTGACTGCAGTCCGCGGAATAATTTATTTAAAATTCATCGAGAGTCCGATTTACGAAATTCCAGTGAGAGAATTACAAATACATTGGTGGCCATCTACAGTACAAATTTCATGATCTAACCCTACACCAAATTCAAGTTATGATTAAAAACAGGACGCATATTTTCAGTAGCAAAAATGCAACTCTAGCTGCTGTTACAGAATGACACTTTAAAAATAGTAAACGAAGTCCAAAAATTATGATTCCAGTGCCATTAGAACCGTATTTCATAATACATAAATCCAGACTTCAGAAAATACATTTTTCGTTAAGTTACGGTCTGGTTACAGCCAACTGAAGTTGGCTGTAATCACTAAACAGCTTTCTGTTTTCAGTCTTTAACCTTCTAAGGTGTGTTTGATTGATTCCGTTAACATGTTTAGCGATCACAACAATACTTACAGCAGATTATCACTTATATATCTCAGATTTATCATGCATTATCATATTTCATCATCATTTTAACACCACTTTATCATATGTTAGATGATGTTCAAGACTTTGTTTAAGGTTCTTTAGAGTTCTTATGTTTTTTATCATTAAGCATCATTAACCACTTAAATAACAAGTAATATGCAAGGATCTAAGTGCTTACCACTAGCACAAAGCTAGGGGAGTTTCAAGGCATAAAAGTGATGGATAAAAGAAAACGAGAGCGGTCCTTGAGCTTCCGAGTGCACCAAGCTTACCTGTTCGGTCTCTAGCACCTTTGTGTATGTATGGTTTGCTTGAAAAAGGCTTGAAGGTGGTGGTATGGTGGTGGGGTTGTGGCTGCCAAACAAGAGAGAAGAGAAGAGGAGAGAGTTGAGTTTGGTGTTGAGTGATGAAGATGAAAGATCATGCCTTCTTATAGAACATGTTTAGGCTTTATCCTTTGGTCAAAGTGTCCCCTAAGTACAAGCCTAAATCTTACAACAAATCTAAATCATATCCATCAAGATTATTGAAGATTATGGTGATCTTGTAAAGATTATGGTGGAGGCCACCCATAACCGATTACTAGCATGGGGGGGGGGGTAAAATGTAAAGTTTGATGGTAATAGGTTATCTTATGGCACTAGATCATATCTTAGAGTACATAGCATAATCTAAGGAATCTTCATCAAATCCAAGTAAGGATTATGGAAGATATTTAAAGGATTGTTGTGATCCTTGTGGGGCCATGCTAGTGACCGAAAATCAGCCAATGGGGGGGGGGGTTTAGTGTAAATTTCATTCCCTAAATCAATAAATAAGTAAGCTTTCAAGTGTAAAATTTAAGGATTTAATGTGTTTTTGTGTCACAAGGGGTGTTATGGTGTTTAGGGACCATAACTGGCTTAGAAAAATAAAAACAATATATTTGTCAATATTTTTGTGTTTCGGGTAATGTCCGATTGTTCGGTTAAACACCGTTCCGTTAAAGTGTTTAATTATGTACAGGGTATTTTATCTAGCATTCAAATCCCGATTTATGGTGTTCTAATTTATTTTTATAATTCTATGAAAATAAACTCGCCAAAATATTACTGAAATAGATTTCAGTTGCCAAGACTGGCTGCGTTGTCTGCGTTTTGCTGTAGGAGCACTTTGTCGCGCAGAAACACGCGGTACGCGCTTAAACTTGAAAAAATAACGTTTTTAGGCGTTTTAATTTATTTTTCAACACGGACCTGATTAAAATAAAATTTTAATCATAACAGAATATTTTTGGGATTTAAATATCATCCGGACGGTCACCAACGTTCGTTTCGCAGTTTTGTCGTAATTAGTTCTTTAGTTCAAATAAACATGTTTTCGCCATACCGAATCCTTCGAAACTTATTTCTAAATTATGTAAAGGATATTTAGGGTATGTCAGGCTTACGTCACAGTTCCGGAGTGTACGTCGCGTTAAACTGATTGCGTTTAAGCACCAGTTTGCGTATAATCTTCCAGAACGTGATTTAAAGCTTGAAGTCGGAATCGAATCAAATTGTAAAATTAATAAACACAATTGCACATATAATAACACCAAAACACATATGATAACACCAAAGCACATTGTTTTATTGATAACTGACATTGTTTTTCATTATACGGTGCTTACAGAACACAGTTGTCACAGTCTCCCCTACTTTAGGAAATTTCATCCCGAAATTTTATTTAGAGGAAAGTTGTGAGAGCTTGAAACATGAAGTCGAAAAGATAAAACAACACCGGTTAGAGTTTCGAACTTCTAGTAACTTTAAATAACATTATGCTTGCAAGGTAAGAGGGACACTTATATACAAGTATATGAAGCGTCATTGGTGCGTCCACCGTACCTCCATTACATTGTTCACGTTTCGTTATTGTTTTCACTATTGATTCTTACACATGATAAATCTTACTGTGGTTTCCGTGCACTGAATTTTTATAATTATGTACGCGTCCATAATTACGTAATTCCTTGCATAGTCCACACAGTGCATTTAATAATGTGTAGGGGAAAAACCAAATGATGAACCTGTGATGAGTGTGACTAGACCACCATAGGGTCCTTTCAGCTGTATCATCACATGCCACTCTTAACCAGATTCTGAATCAATCTTTAACTAGACCACTCAAGGGTCTATTTTCGAATCATGGAATGGTACTATATAACCCAAGGGTCTTAACTACCACGTAGAAGCCCATTAAGGATTTAAGATAGTACCTTTTTGAATATCCTATTATGAATCCCTCATATGAGGATATGGAAGATTCTATGAGGATTTGGATAACGAAAATTGGATCACATAATAAAAGAGGACACCTAAACACATAATCGCATTAATCGTTTAACTTGACCTTTAATTTGTTATCTTTGGACACGGGTATTTAAAGCATACCAGGAATCCAGTCCGTGGATTTCACTTGGCACTTTAAATATTATCAAGAATCTAACTATGAAGATAGGAAGATCTTAATAGGAATTCGGTTTGTCTTTATTGAGTTGTAATGTACATATTAAGGTGTACAAGGAATCCAATCAGCGCTCCGATTTGGGTGATAATCATCCACAAGGATTCTGAAAATAGAGCAACCCATTGCCCTTTTGTTTCGAGTTTAAGCTCATGTTGAAGTGGTAGCTCATACTTCAATAAGTCCTCGTTTACACAAAATCGTTGTTCTTGAAGGGCACGAGATTGAATATCAGATAGAGTTTGAACAGAATGAAGCTTGACTAGCTTTGTTTTTCGACCAAGCGCATCGCCTACGACATTCGCCTTACCAGGAAGGTAGCGAATCTCGAAATTATAATCGTTCAAGAGCTCAACCCATTGTCGTTGCCTCATGTTCAGCTCCTTCTGATTAAGAATGTGCTGGAGACTTTTGTGGTCTTGTGAAAACCACACACTTCATTCCATAGAGGTAGTGTCTCCAGATTTTGAGTGCAAAAATCACAGCTCCTAATTCCAGATCATGAGTCGTACAGTTCTTCTCGTAAATTTTCAGCTGTCTAGACGCATAAGTTATGACCTTACCTCGTTGTATAAGAACGCAACCAAGGCCTAGATTCGACGCGTCATAAAAGACAACGAAATCATCGTTTCCATTGGGCAAGGACAAAACATGAGCATCACATAGCTTCCGTTTCAGCGTTTGGAACGCTTCTTCTTGCTTGTATCCCTACTCCAAAGACTTATTCTTCTGAGTCAAAGCAGTGAGTGGCACTGCGATCTTTGAGAAGTTTGAAATAAAACAACGATAATAGTCAGTGAAACCAAATAAAGAACGAATTTCTATAGGTGTCGTTGGTGTATCCAAATCCTTAATTGCAGCAATTTTACAAGGATTCACATGAATACCCTGCTTGTTGACTACATGACCCAAAAACTGAACTTCTTTAAGCCAAAATTCACACTTGGAGAATTTAGCGAAAAGTTTGTTCCTTCTTTAGGAGTTCCAATGTCAAACGAAGGTGTTGCTCGTGATCGGCTCGAGACTTTGAATAAATGAGAATATCGTCGATGAACACAATAATGAACTTGTCTAAATAAGGTTTACAGGCCCTATTCATTAAGTCCATGAAGATAGCTGGGGCATTCGTCAAACCAAAAGGCATGACAGTGAACTCGTAATGCTCATATCTTGTACGGAATGCAGTTTTGGGAAAATCTTCTTCGAGTACACAAAGTTGATGATACCCAGATCGTAGGTCGATCTTGGAAAAGCATGCAGCACCTTGCAGCTGGTCGAAGAGATCATCAATTCTAGGTAAGGGATATCGATTCTTGATGGTAAGCTTATTAAGCTCACGATAATCGATACACATTCGAAAAGATCCATCTTTCTTTTTCAAAGAAGACAGGAGCTCCCCAGGGCGAATAGCTCGGACGGATGAATCCTTTATCAGACAATTCTTGAAGCTGTTTCGATAACTCTTGCATCTCTGACGGTGCAAGATGATAAGGTGCATTCGCAATCAGGTTGGCATTGGGCACAGGATCAATATGAAACTCGACTTGACGAACTGGAGGCAAACCAGCCAGTTCATCGGGAAACACCTTTGGATAATCCCGAACAATCGGAATATCCTGAATACTTTTGCTCTTGCCTTTCTCGTTGGTGACATGTGCCAGGAAAGCCACATATCCTTTTCGCAAATAACTTTGGGCCTTTGTACATGACATAAGCTTCAAACCACCAGATGGCTTCTCTCCACGAACTTCCAGAATATCGCCAGACGGAAGAGGAATACGTACAATCTTATTGAAACAAACCACCTCAGCGTGATGTTTGGTTAACCAATCCATCCTTATGATAATGTCGAAACTCTCAAGTTGCATCGGTGTGAGATCAAAAGGAAAAAAGGATGATTACTCAAATTGCCACTTCGTTTCTTAGAATGAAACGAGCACTTAGAATTTTCGAGGGAATCATGAGCGATCGTATGAACGAGAGAACTACCAATACGGTTCTTTGGTGTAGGTATCGTAGGGGTATGCCATACACACATACAACTATATTTGTACATCAGAATTGCAAAATAAAGATTTATTTATAAACAAAAATTGATTGTTTCCGAGTTCAAAGGAAAACACTAGAAACATAAACATAAGATTCGGATTATTCAAAGCAGCAGCTTTTTCTAATCGGCCAAATGCTCATCCATGGGTCGGATTTGCATTGACAAACTTTGGGCATTTGTTCCTGAAATGACCCATTTCGCCACAGTTGTAGGAAGTACCCGGCGGAATACGAGCTCGTGCTGGATTTGCTTGAACAACAGTAGGATCTGCAACAGTTTTATTCTGGATCGCAAAACGGCATGTTTTGACCAAATGTCCCCATCGTCCACAGTGGGTACATTTGAAACATGGTGTTTGATCTGGATGATGGCCATTGCATTGATTGAAGAAAGGAGCAGTTCCTAAGTACGGCTTCTTGACTGGTGGTGCTGCCACCTGGCTAGTTTTTGCTTGATTTGGTGCAACGGCTACGGGATCCTTTGGAGCTTTACGCTTCTTTGACTTTTTCGATGGCTTGGCTTCTGCTTCTTTCGATGCTTCTTGGGTGGCTTTGTTATTGAGGCGAGACATGGCGATACCTAATTCCATAGTCTTCAGGATTACTTCGCCTATTCGTTGGGAAAATTTGGCAGTTTGCTCGGACATTTGAATGTCGTTGCGCTGAAGAGACTTTCTAGAGGAGATGAAAGATATAGGAGAAAACAAGTGAAATGTTATCGGATAACAGAACAACAAATAGAAATTGCGATCATTTGTTTGTTACTTAAGGCAAACAAATGTGACGGTGTTTAATCAAAGTAAACGGGTCACATTAATGTATCACCGAAGACATGCTCGCCTATAAGTGAACACTCACCCCAAGAGTTCCCAGGTAAGAGTGACTGGTCCGATACTGCGGATTTGTACGAACACTCTAGCCTTAGACAGAAAACTCAGGGTACAGGCATTCACTTTTCCAGTTCGCACGTGTTCACATTATAAGACCCAAACTTTGACAAAATTTTAAAACTTAAAGGGTTCAAAACCTTACAATAAATCATCCTAGAACAGATGATTGGTTTTCAAAGCGGATTCGAAATTTTTGTTCTTGTTGTGGTTATCACCTAAGGATAGGTGACGGTATTGTTTTAAGATCTAAACACAAGAAAACTTGGGTTAGGGTCCTAGGAAGGTTATAGACTAGGTCAAAGTATTACTAATAACCTAATTCCCTAGAACCATGAGCTCTGATACCAACTTTTCTGTCACACCCCGACCGCGTAAAACAACAAATCACGGCGGAATTGTCGGGGAGTGTTATAACAGAATCATTGTTTCAAAACACACAGAAATTTGAAGTTTTGTTTTATTAAACATTAAATATTTACATCGTCTGGAAATCTAAATAAACAAGTTTATTAAGTTACTAAGGCCTCGTCCAGTCCTATGTGAGTATGCATCCTAGCAATCAACATCATTCAACAACACCTGAAACATATGTGAAAACAAAGTCAGCAAAGAAATGCTGGCGAGTACATAGGGTTTTGAGAGTGTCGGATTCATGGCTAGTTTACATATTGCAATACTCAATTAAAAACCTTGTTTTGAAACGTATTGTATTGCGGCATAACTAACCAACTCAAATCAAGTTGGTTATAGTGTATAAAATCTCGTAGCCATGATTCTTAACCCAAAACATTTATTTAATAAAATCTCGTTAATAAAACTCGTATAGTTTATATCGTTTCGAAAACCTCGTTTGTGTGACATCGCTTTCAATTGTTTACCCAAGTGAACTAAATAACGCCACGGTATGTAAGATGATGAAAACGTATATATATAGGAAGTACCAGCGGCGTATCCACCATGCTTTCATCACATTACACCCGTCCCGTTATCTAAACACTAACCGAAGACCAATCGTTTACCCAAATCGTTTAGTTCGTTAATAATCGCTTTAGTCGTTTAAATCATTCTCGTTTTAGATCGTGAAACTACTTTTGGTCGTCTCGCTAATAACATTCAAACCTTTGTGACTCGTCTATTGTTCAACTCGTTTTCGCATTAACAAACCTCCAAATGGTAAGTTAACAATCATCAGATTCAGTCGTTAACCACCTAACCCACACAAAACCATGGGTCCGATCTGATAACGGGATTTGTCGAATCCTATGGTACCATAACCTAATACTGGTCGGTTTGGCCGAAATTAATGAATGTCATTCGTTATGTAATTTGTAACACCCGTCTAATTTTACTTGAATTTAATAATAATTCATGCCATTTTTATACAAAAGATACCAAATTAACATAACTTTCATAAGTCAAGTTCATAAGTAGCCTAAACCTTAGTCAACCAACGGCTAAATTAAAACATTCAAAAGTTGTTTAACAATTTGTTTACAACCCATAAACATTGTCTATTAAAGATTTAAAACATTGCGGAAGCTTGTAAATAGTGTTCGGTTCTTCAAAAGCTTGCTCGATCATCTTCCGGTAAGTTTCCAACATCACCTAAGATCAAAACCACAACAAAAGTTACTTTTGATAATGTTACAATGCATTTAAACAAGTTCCATGGATCAACATACAAGAAAAAAATAAAATTTTCTGGAAGGGGGGCGTCACGTGACGCCAAGGGGGCTCGCGTGACAAACCCAGCTCAATGTTTATTCAAATCCCAACTTAAAATGGTCATAACTTATGATCCGTAAGTCCGTTTTTAGTGATTCTTTTTCCTATACGTCTGTAATTTCATTACCAACGTGCCTATTACAATTGTCATACCAAAAGTTTAACTTACGGACAGAAAGACTATATATCGTTATGAATTTATTCGACCCATTTCTACTTGACACAATTTGCTACCATTTAGCTAGTAAACTTAAGATACTTTATACCCAATATCCCGGGCTTATCATCACTTGCATTTCTTTACCAACCTCATGGTTTAATGCTCTTGTGATTAGTATATCTATTTTGATTCTCTAAAACACTAAAACAACAACTTGCACAATTAATCGACCCATTTGGCTCATCTTACGGAATTCCCCAATATGATGACTACCAAACGATCCCGTGTCACTCTTAGACTATTAATTTAAGTAATGATCAGAGTCGCTACAATTGACACCGTAATTATCCTAAAGTGAGACTTCTCATAATTTAACAAAATTTCGTTTAATGTAACGGGTCAAGTTACATACCTTTAGTGCACGTCCTTCAAACGCAAGTCACCACCGGCTTGTCCGCTTGAAGCTCCGGTATCCTTTCCTATTGAGTTCAACCAAAACATGTTTAGAACTCTTTTAAATTCACAATTCGCATATTTTGCCTAAACATCACAATCATGCGGTTTGACTTAAATTTTCTGATTTAAGCCCTCTTTGAGGCATTTATGCGAACACTTTAAGAGCAGAAGTTTACACTATATAATATCAAGTTCTCACCTTATCTTGTAGCCTTAATTCTTCATCAATCAACTATTTTACATGTACTTTATCTTCTAAATTTCTGAAATCACTTCATACATATCAAATATTACTAGAACGACCACTATCATCCTAGTGTTTATCATTATCCCACAAAACCCATGAATCACCTTCATGGTGTTTATGAAATTTCCAGAATTTTATCATGATTTCACATATTGTTGTCTAGGTTTTGCTCCTAGACACTTTATCTTTTCTAATCTACCCAAGTAACAATCATGCATCATAAATTTTCAGATTTCCTAAATTCATGAGAATTTCCAACAGAGAATTAACATCAGATTTTACATACCTTGTAACCCCCTTGTGATGAGGATCACTAATCTATGTTCAGATTTCGATTTTGGGCTGAATTGAACCTTCAATTGATCAATTTTTGTGAGAGTTAGGGTTTGGTGAAGAACCCTTGTCGCCCTCCTGCTTCTTGTACGACCAGACACACTCAAAGTGTGTTTGGTGTGTTTTAATTTTTTTGTTTTTATGAAATTAAGTTTCAAGTTTAGCAACATAGGCCCCTCATCTTTCGTTTCTATTTAATGTTTGGTTGTTTTTAACCCAATCATAAGTTTCTTCTAGATTTGTAGTTAACTAGGATAAAAATTCCTAGTTAGTGAATTCTTGTTTATTTATATTTTATAATTCTAATATAAAGTTTTACATTTTCGGGGTGTTACAAGTCCACCCCCCTTAAAAGGGTTTCGTCCCCGAAACCGAAGTACGTACCAAATAATGTAGGGTGGAGACGTCGCATCTCCTCTTCGGACTCCCACGTAGTGTCCGAACCTTTTCTATGCTCCCATTTGACCTTGACTTGATTAATCACTTTGTTCCTCAAACTCTTCTCTTTACGATCTAAAATCGCAATTAGTTTTACTGCATAGTTAAGGCTGTTATCCACCTCAATATCATCGTAGTGGATACGAGCAGTTACGTCTGCCAAACATTTTCGGAGATGTGAGACGTGGAATGTGCTATGAATCCCACTCAACTCCTCGGGTAATTCGAGACGATAAGCTACTTTACCAACCCGTTCGGTGATCCTGAATGGCCCAATAAATCTTGGGCTCAACTTTCCTCTTTTTCTGAATCGTATTATTCCCTTCCACGGCGTTACTTTCAGCATAACTTTGTCGCCAACCTGGAATTCGATTGGCCTGTTCCTTTTGTCAGCATACGCCTTTTGTCTATCTTGGGCCGCTTTCAAGTGTGTCCGAACCACATCAATCTTTTCATTAGTGGCTCGTACTACATCTTGGTGGGCGAGTTCATGTGGACCCACTTCACCCCAACATACCGGGGTTCGGCATTTCCTACCATAGAGCATTTCGTACAGCGCCATCTTAATACTAGCGTGGTAGCTGTTGTTATACGAAAACTCGACTAATGGTAGGTACACATCCCAACTTCCTCCAAAGTCGATTATACATGCCCGTAGCATGTCCTCTAATGTTTGTGTTGTTCTTTCACTCTGTCCATCTGTTTGAGGATGGTACGCAGTGCTAATGAACAATTTGGTTCCCATTTTCTCTTGGAAATCTCGCCAGAAATTCGAAGTGAACCGGGTATCCCTATCAGACACGATGGATACCGGTACTCCATGACGTGCTATTATCTCATTAGTGTAAACTTCTGACATCTTTTCTGACGTATAAGTCTCACGAATCGGAATGAAGTGAGCACTTTTCGTCAATCTATCCACCACTACCCATATGGCATCAAAACCACGATTTGTCTTAGGCAATTTGGTTAATAGGTCCATTGTAATATGTTCCCATTTCCAAACCGGGATTTCTAACGGTTGGAGTTTGCCGTATGGTTTTTGGTGCTCCGCCTTGACTTGTAGACATGTCAAGCATTTTTCCACATACTTCGCCATATCCCTCTTCATTCCAGGCCACCAATAATTTTGTTTCAGATCATTGTACATCTTGGTCGCACCCGGATGAATTGAATATCGGGATTTATGAGCTTCATCAAGTAGAAGCGTCTTCACCCCACAAGTATTTGGAACCCATATCCTTCCGGATCGAGTCTTCAACCCGGTATCCCCATCCGACAAATCTTTCAACTGACCGATTATTCTTTCTTTCTTCCAATTCTCCTCTTTCACTGCTTCTAATTGCGCCTCTCGAATACGTTCAAGTATACCCGAGGTCACCACGAGCTGCATCGATCTTACACGTATTGGGACATAGTCCGCTTTTCTGCTCAGAGCATCCGCCACCACATTTGCCTTTCCGGGGTGATAGTGTATTTCACAATCGAAATCTTTCACCGTTTCAAGCCATCGCCTTTGTCGCATATTTAACTCCTTCTGATCGAAGAAGTATTTCAAGCTCTTGTGATTGGTGAATATGGTGCACTTTACCCCATATAAGTAGTGCCTCCATATTTTAAAGGCAAATACCACCGCAGCCAACTCTAGATCGTGCGTGGGATATTTCTTCTCGTGTATTTTTAATTGCCTCGAGGCATAAGCTATAACTTTGCCCCGTTGCATCAAAACACATCCGAGTCCCGATAGTGAAGCATCCAAATAAACCACCAAGTCTTCGACCCCGTCCGGCAATGTCAGTACCGGAGCTTGAGTTAACTTCTCTTTTAGCGTTTGAAACGCTCTCTCTTGGTCGACACCCCAAATGAACTTTTCTTCCTTCCGGGTTAGCTTTGTTAGCGGTGACGCAATCTTGGAGAAATCTTGAATGAATCTCCTATAGTATCCCGCTAGCCCCAAAAAGCTTCTAATTTCCGAAGGGTTCTTCGGGGGATTCCATTTTGATACGGCCTCGATCTTTGACGGATCCACCAATACTCCGTCGGCACTTATGATGTGGCCCAGAAATTGTACCTCTCGTAACCAAAAGGCACATTTAGAGAATTTTGCATATAACCTCTCTTGTCTAAGTGTCTCTAACACCTCTTGTAAATGGTGTGCATGTTCAGCTTCGCTTTTTGAATACACCAAAATATCATCGATAAACACAATAACTGACTTATCCAACATTGGCTTGCAAACCCGGTTCATGAGGTCCATGAAAGCCGCGGGTGCATTTGTCAGCCCAAATGACATCACGAGGAATTCGTAATGTCCGTATCGCGTGCGGAAAGCCGTCTTCGGCACATCTTCCTCCTTTACCTTTAATTGGTGATACCCCGATCTAAGGTCAATTTTTGAAAACCAGTTCGCAACCTGTAATTGGTCGAATAAATCATCTATCCTCGGAAGCGGGTATCGATTCTTTACCGTGAGTTTGTTTAACTCCTGGTAATCGATGCACATGCGCATGCTTCCGTCCTTCTTTTTCACGAACAATACTGGTGCGCCCCAAGGAGACACACTCGGCCTTATGAATCCTTTGTCAAGCAGGTCTTGAATCTGGGACATCAACTCTTGTAATTCCGACGGTGCGAGTCGGTATGGTGCTTTTGCTACGGGTTTTGCGCCCGGAATCAATTCGATCCCGAACTCTACTTCCCGTTCAGGCGGTATCCCCGGTAAATCCTCCGGAAACACATCTTCATAGTCTCGTACTACCGGTACATCTTCAATCTTCCGTGATTCTTTCTCGGGCTCATTTGCGTATATCATGAATGCCTTGCATCCTCGCTTCATAAGCTTTTGAGCTTTCAACATTGAGCATACTATGGGGTTACCTCCTTTTTCGCCATAGATGGTGACGTGTTTCCCGCTCGGAGATGTTAGTTTTATCTCTTTACGAAAACACACGACCTTTGCATGGTGCTGAGATAGCCAATCCATCCCAACGACTACTTGAAATTCCCCCATTGACATCGGGATTAGGTCTATCAAGTATTCCTCATCGTCGATGCTTAATTTGCAGCCTCGACAAACATCATAAACTATAAAACTTTTGTTGTCCCCTATTTCAACTTCTAAGGGCACAGATAATTTCGTCAATACAAATGAAGGATGTCGAATAAATCCATGCGGAATGAAGGATTTATTCGCACCCGTATCAAACAATATACGTGCTGGAATTGAGTTAATTGTGAATATACCTGAGACCACATCGGGTTCTGTTTTCGCTTCAGCCGCGGTAAGTTGGAAGGACCTAGCCTTCGCTTTGGGAGCTTCTGTTGGAGACTCTTTTGTGTCTTTCTTCCCCACCAACTCGGGGCATTCAGACTTCTTGTGACCGGGTTGATAACACTTGTAATAAACGGAAACTTTTCCGGGACATAGCGATGCAGTGTGCCCCGTCTTCCCACATACCGGACACGGCTTGTCTTTGAAGCGGCACTCACCCTTGTGCCCCTTTCCACATACTTTACAACTTGGCGACCCGCCTTTAGCCTCCACCTTCTTCCCTGATTCAGCAGTTCTAGCTTTCTTTGTAGGGCTTGGATTCACATCTTGTGCCCTCCGCTCACCCCTTTCTACTTGTTTCTTTAACTCTATTTCCCGCTCCCGGGCGGTGTTGATAATCTCCGTGAGGGTTTCGTACTTTGACGGAGTCATGAACTCCCGGTACTCGGCACTCAGCATGTTGTAATAATAGTATATCTTTTGCTCTTCAGTGGTGACTAACTCGTCACAGAATCTCAGCTTATCCATGAAAATGCCCGTGATCTTATCAATTGATTCTCCCTTTTGTCTTAATTGGATAAATTCTTCTTTGATCCTGTTAATAACCGCTTTGGGACTATGGTGTTTAAGGAATGGTACCTTAAACTCGTCCCAAGTCATAACCCTCGCCGCTTCGGCTCCCATTTCCTTCTTTTTATTGTCCCACCAATCCCTAGCTTGGCCTCTCAATTGACCCGTTCCGTAAGCAACAAAGTCGCCTACTTCACAATGGGTCTGTTCGAACAACCCTTCAACATCACTTAACCATCTTTGGTAAATTATCGGGTCAACCTCCCCGTTATAGATTGGCGGTTTACAGGCCATGAATTCCTTGTACGAACACTCTTTGCGTTCTCCCGACTTTTCTTTTATAAGGTTGACATTATCTTCCAACCTTTTGACTCACTCTTCAACAAGCGACAACACCGTGCTTTGAATCTTGTCTATAAACCCGGATAGACAACCTTCAATTGCCTTCCCTACTTCTTTGGCAATTATCTCTTTCATTTGTTCGGTACTTGTTTGCACCGGATTATCATCATTTCCATCGGACATCTTGAAACTGAAATGTTTACATTTAAACGTTAAACATTTCATTCATAACATTGCTTCATTTGTTTCGGTTTAGCCAAGTTCTTAACTTGCTTTAACCGTTCATATTTAATGCACTTTCCGGGTTTGAGTGTGTTAACATGCTCTTCCCATGCACATCAATTCCTTTCTCATTCTTACATAAGACATATTTTGTTAACATAATAAGTTAATTCTTACCGGACGATTGATCAAGCTTGAACCGAACACTTTGTTGACAACCTTAAGCTCTGATTACCAACTTGTAACACCCGTCTAATTTTACTTGAATTTAATAATAATTCATGCCATTTTTATACAAAAGATACCAAATTAACAAAACTTTCATAAGTCAAGTTCATAAGTAGCCTAAACCTTAGTCAACCAACGGCTAAGTTAAAACATTCAAAAGTTGTTTAACAATTTGTTTACAACCCATAAACATTGTCTATTAAAGAATTAAAACATTGCGGAAGCTGGTAAATAGTGTTCGGTTCTTCAAAAGCTTGCTCGATCATCTTCCGGTTAGTTTCCAACATCACCTAAGATCAAAACCACAACAAAAGTTAGTTTTGATAATGCTACAATGCATTTAAACAAGTTCCATGGATCAACATACAAGAAAAAAATAAAATTTTCCGGAAGGGGCCGTCGCGTGACGCCAAGGGGGCTCGCGTGACGCCTAGCCCCTGTTTTCACAGAATGTTGTTTTTGCTGATGCTGTACAAACCCAGCTCAATGTTTATTCAAATCCAAACTTAAAATGGTCATAACTTATGATCCGTAAGTCCGTTTTTAGTGATTCTTTTTCCTATACGTCTGCAATTTCATTACCAACGTGCCTATTACAATTGTCATACCAAAAGTTTAACTTACGGACAGAAAGACTATATATCGTTATGCATTTATTCGACCCATTTCTACTTGACATAATTTGCTACCATTTAGCTAGTAAACTTAAGATACTTTATACCCAATATCCCGGGCTTTTCATCACTTGCATTTCTTTACCAACCTCATGGTTTAATGCTCTTGTGATTAGTATCTCTATTTTGATTCTCTAAAACACTAAAACAACAACTTGCACAATTAATCGACCCGTTTGGCTCATCTTATGGAATTCCCCAATATGATGACTACCAAACGATCCCGTGTCACTCTTAGACTATTAATTTAAGTAACGATCATAGTCGCTACAATTGACACCGTAATTATCCTAAAGTGAGACTTCGCATAATTTAACAAAATTTCGTTTAATGTAACGGGTCAAGTTACATACCTTTAGTGCACGCCCTTCAAACGCAAGTCACCACCGGCTTGTCCGCTTGAAGCTCCGGTATCCTTTCCTATTGAGTTCAACCAAAACATGTTTAGAACTCTTTTAAATTCACAATTCGCATATTTTGCCTAAACATCACAATCATGCGGTTTGACTTAAATTTTCTAATTTAAGCCCTCTTTGAGGCATTTATGCGAACACTTTAAGGGCAGAAGTTTACACTATATAATATCAAGTTCTCAACATATCATGTAGCCTTAATTCTTCATCAATCAACTATTTTACATGTACTTTATCTTCTAAATTTCTGAAATCACTTCATACATATCAAATATTACTAGAACGACCACTATCATCCTAGTGTTTATCATTATCCCACAAAACCCATGAATTACCTTCATGGTGTTTATGAAATTTCCAGAATTTTATCATGATTTCACATATTGTTGTCTAGGTTTTGCTCCTAGACACTTTATCTTTTCTAATCTACCCAAGTAACAATCATGCATCATAAATTTTCAGATTTCCTAAATTCATGAGAATTTCCAACAGAGAATTAACATCAAATTTTACATACCTTGTAACCCCCTTGTGATGAGGATCACTAATCTATGTTCAGATTTCGATTTTGGGCTGAATTGAACCTTCAATTGATCAATTTTTGTGAGAGTTAGGGTTTGGTGAAGAACCCTTGTCGCCCTCCTGCTTCTTGAACGACCAGACACACTCAAAGTGTGTTTGGTGTGTTTTAATTTTTTTTGTTTTTATGAAATTAAGTTTCAAGTTTAGCAACATAGGCCCCTCATCTTTCGTTTCTATTTAATGTTTGGTTGTTTTTAACCCTATCATAAGTTTCTTCTAGATTTGTAGTTAACTAGGTTAAAAATTCCTAGTTAGTGAATTCTTGTTTATTTATACTTTATAATTCTAATATAAAATTTTACATTTTCGGGGTGTTACATAATTACAACCAACAAGCTCGTTCACATTATCGAAATCGTTATTAGTTTAGTATAAACCATCTCAATCGTTTGAAACCATTGTTAGAATATCGAAATCGTTTTGATACATATGAATCACCCCAAAATAATCGAAAACAGTAAAAAGAGGGGATCTATGTACTCACCTTCGGGTGCGTTTTTTTTTAAATGTTAACACAATCCCTCAAATTGTTTACTCGCCCTAAATTAAATAAGAATGCTTTAATAATCAAAACCCACAAAATACATGCAAAATGCTACTTATGTCATTTCTGTTTTAATATATAAAACTGGACTGTTTTCGGACATTTAAATAAAATAATTAACTTATTCCAAAAATTCCCAAATTTTTACAGAATGTCTTATACGATCCATATATTATGGTGTAAAAGTATCGGGGTCCAATTCATTACCAATATTTTATAAAAATTCATTTTCCGTGCTGAAATCAGATTTATCTTTTTCTGACTGGAGTCCGCGGAATAATTTATTTAAAATTCATCGAGAGTCCGATTTATGAAATTCCAGTGAGAGAATTACAAATACATTGGTGGTCATCTACAGTACAAATTTTATGATCTAACCCTACACCGAATTCAAGTTATAACTGAAAACAGGACGCATATTTTCAGTAGCAAAAATGCAGCTCTAGCTGCTGTTACAGAATGACACTTTAAAAATAGTAAACGAAGTCCAAAAATTATGATTCCAGTGCCATTAGAACCGTATTTCATAATACATAAATCCAGACTTCAGAAAATACATTTTTCGTTAAGTTACGGTCTGGTTACAGCCAACTGAAGTTGGCTGTAATCACTAAACAGCTTTCTGTTTTCAGTCTTTAACCTTCTAAGGTGTGTTCGATTGATTCCGTTAACATGTTTGGCGATCACAACAATACTTACAATAGATTATCACTTATATATCTCAGATTTATCATGCATTATCATATTTCATCATCATTTTAACACCACTTTATCATATGTTAGATGATGTTCAAGACTTTGTTTAAGGTTCTTTAGAGTTCTTATGTTTTTTATCATTAAGCATCATTAACCACTTAAATAACAAGTAATATGCAAGGATCTATGTGCTTACCACTAGCACAAAGCTAGGGGAGTTTCAAGGCATAAAAGTGATGGATAAAAGAAAACGAGAGCGGTCCTTGAGCTTCCGAGTGCACCAACCTTACTTGTTCGGTCTCTAGCACCTTTGTGTATGTATGGTTTGCTTGAAAAAGGCTTGAAGGTGGTGGTATGGTGGTGGGGTTGTGGCTGCTGAACAAGAGAAAAGAGAGGAGGAGAGAGTTGAGTTTGGTGTTGAGTGATGAAGATGAAAGATCATGCCTTCTTATAGAACATGTTTAGGCTTTATCCTTTGGTCAAAGTGTCCCCTAAGAACAAGCCTAAATCTTATAACAAATCTAAATCATATCCATCAATATTATTGAAGATTATGGTGATCTTGTAAAGATTATGGTGGAGGCCACCCATAACCGATTACTAGCATGGGGGGGGGGGGGTTAAATGTAAAGTTTGATGGTAATAGGTTATCTTATGGCACTAGATCATATCTTAGAGTACATAGCATAATCTAAGGAATCTTCATCAAATCCAAGTAAAGATTATGGAAGATATTTAAAGGATTGTTGTGATCCTTGTGGGGCCATGCTAGTGACCGAAAATCAGCCAATGGGGGGGGGGGGGGGTTAGTGTAAATTTCATTCCCTAAATCAATAAATAAGTAAGCTTTCAAGTGTAAAATTTAAGGATTTAATGTGTTATTGTGTCACAAGGGGTGTTATGGTGTTTAGGGACCATAACTGGCTTAGAAAAATAAAAACAATATATTTGTCAATATTTTTGTGTTCCGGGTAATGTCCGGTTGTTCGGTTAAACACCGTTCCGTTAAAGTGTTTAATTATGTACCGGGTATTTTATCTAGCGTTCAAATCCCGATTTATGGTGTTCTAATTTATTTTTATTATTCTATGAAAATAAACTCGCAAAAAAATTACTGAAATAGATTTCAGTTGCCAAGACTGGCTGCGTTGTCTGCGTTTTGCAGTAGGAGCACTGTGTCACGCAGAAACACGTGGTACGCTCTTAAACTTGAAAAAATAACGTTTTTAGGCGTTTTAATTTATTTTTCAACGAGGACCTGATTAAAATAAAATTTTAATCATAACATAATATTTTTGGGATTTAAATATCATCCGGACGGTCACCAACGTTCGTTTCGCAGTTTTGTCGTAATTAGTTCTTTAGTTCAAATGAACATATTTTCGCCATACCGAATCCTTCGAAACTTATTTCTAAGTTATGTAAAGGATATTTAGGGTATGTCAGGCTTACATCACAGTTCCGGAGTGTACGTCGCGTTAAACTGATTGCGTTTAAGCACCAGTTTGCGTATAATCTTCCAGAACGTGATTTAAAGCTTGAAGTCGGAATCGAATCAAATTGTAAAATTAATAAACACAATTGCACATATAATAACACCAAAACACATATAATAACACCAAAGCACATTGTTTTATTGATAACTGACATTGTTTTTCGTTATACGGTGCTTACAGAACACAGTTGTCACACATGAGATCAAATTTACAACCAAAAAGAACATGAGAAGCTTCTATCGATTTACTGTCAGCTAATTCTACTACATGCTTATTTACAAGAGGGGTGGGAGTCAGTCCTAACTGATGACTGAACCCCAAAGACACATAACTCCAATTGACACCAGAGTCGAATAAAACAGAAGCAAAAAGATCATTCAAAGAAGACGTACCGGTCTCAACATTGCTATCATTGCGAGCTTCCCCAGCGCCAATAGTAAATACTCTTCCATGTGACCCGTTCCCACCATTTTTCCCATTGTTGTCATTCCCAGTATTGTTGTTGTTGCCAGCATTCTGATTAAGCGGAGGGCAATCCCTCTTAAAATGACCCTCATCACCACACTGAAAGCGCCCCTTTTGATTACCCTGATTCTGTTGAGGCTGTTGCCTCTCCTGTTGTTGTGGCTGCTGCTGCTGCTTAGGAAGCCAGACCCTACAATCTTTAGCTATATGCCCCACCTAGTTGCACCTATGACATACCCGGGTGCACGGCCCGCGATGGTGAAACATACACTTATTACACTTTGGTAGCTTTCCCGCGTAAGAACCCTGATTTGAATTGTTGCTCTGATTCTGGTTCACAGAAGACGACTGGCTAAAACTGCGGTAGATGTTGTTGTCTGCCCTTTTCTGAGATTGGCTAGCACTGGTTGCTTTGTCAGCATCGTTCCATTTTCGCTTGTTATCACTAGCAGGTGTGGTAGCGGTAGCAGCAAGGGCAGTAGCAGAAACACGAGGCGGTAGCGATCCATGCTCCACCTCTTGGTCAGTGATCTTGTGCGCTAAACGGATAATCTAAGGTAGATTGTTATGGTTTGTAGCAGCGACATAACCCTTCACTGCTGGTGCCAGACCCTTGGGGTACAACTCAATCCTTCGAGGCGGAGGTCGAGATAGGTTAGGACATAAGGTTGCTAGCTCATGAGACCTCTTCGTGTATGCCTCGATCTCCGACCCCACCATCTTCAAATCATAATATTCATTCTCCAGTTTCTACACCTCATCACGAGGACAGTACTCTTCACGCATCAACTCTTTGAATTCATCCCAAGTAGTGGCATTCGCCATCTCAATACCCAACATCTGAACCTGGGCATTCCACCAAGTCAAGGCACCGTCCTCGAGCGTTCCTGAAGCATACTTCACCTGGTCCCCCGCGGGACAGTTACACATAGCAAACACAGATTCGGCCTTCTCAAACCAACGCAAGAGTCCTACAGCTCCTTCAGTCCCACTGAAGGTCTGTGGCTTACAATCCATGAAGGTCTTAAACGTGCAGGCCGGTGGATTGTTTTGATTCGCGGGTTGACCAGCCTGGTAAGCCGCTAAGGCTTCAGCCACACGAGTGTTGATCAAGTTGGTCAGTTCGGCTAACCAAACAACACGGAGGGACTTTAATGGTGATAGGATAAGTGTATTATCCAACATTACCGATTTACAACAAGACGTATTCCTCTCAGGAATACCCAAACAAGTTACCCCAAAACCTATCCCTCCCAGGGATACCCAAAGACTGTCCCAACCACCGGGACGCATGCTCAAGAGGAATGAACTCACCTTGGTTTGCTCGGTAGGATTAGGTAGTCAGTTATCAGTTAATCAAACATATCCTAAAATGGTTATCGACAACAATCAGTCAATAGTGCACATAATCAACACGTTTCACATACATGCATTCCTTGTTCGCATATCATACAATCAAGATACAGGTAATGCACACATATGGTTCCAGTCATAATCAATTTACACGTTGGCTAAGTATCATTAGTTATTCTCTCATCCTGTATTCCATTCATACACGAATTCACCTCTATCAGTTATACAAGTCACGCAACACAAAATTATATGCATTAACCAAGTTAGTGACCCACATAATTTCTGTGCAACACAATATAATATTGGCTACACCATAAATGTGAGTGTGTGTGTGGCTCACAGACCCGAGACCCATCAGGCGTCGTATCCCGCATCGCGGCCCAACCCAATTCGCAGCCCATGCTTAGTTCCCTTAGACCCATTACTCGGTTATGTTATTCAGCCCCCACATTTATAAATTCCACTGACTAAGTGTGGTCTATCATACATATACATGCAAAGCCCAGTTTAGTGATTGCGGCCCAACTATATATAATTTCGTCTAATAATTCTAGCAGCCCAGTTAACATATATCGGCCCATTTCCCGATTCCACTAGCAACTATGCATATCCCTATGTTGTTTGAGTCCAATTATATATATCGAAGTCTTGGGCCCCTTACCCAACCCTTATGGCCGGCCCATTAATAAATCAAAAGTCTCAGATCATGAGTTCGATGTTCACAACAGTGATAAAATAACAAATAGATCATGCAATCTAAGGAATAAATAAATCATGCAACCCTAGTTTCAAATAAGGATAAGTTGTCAATTTAGCAAACTCATACTCATCTGGAACAAGTATCGACACTAACTTCACAGTTTACATCCTCCATACCAATCCTTACTCACCTATCGAATTACTATTAAATCATTAACATTATCATGACAAGATTATCAACAATTACGGGATACCCTAAATCAAGAAACAATTCGGCTGATTATATTCCGTAGTATCTATATTCTTGGTCCACAAACATTAACATGTTGCAATTAATAATCCATGTAATAGCTAGCATGTACGACAGTTTGGTAATTCATATCATAAAATCATCACATATTCTAATTATTTTGTTTATATTACACAAGTATATCTAAGGCTTATTATCATATGTTCATGAGAATACGAATACACATAATATCATGTCTGAGCATGATTCATGTCAACATCAATAGAAACAAACAGGTTAACAATAAAGATTACTAACCGGAGTCAAGAATACAGATTGAAAGGCTTCGATGAAGAGGGGGGTCTGCTATGCCGCACGTATGTGATCTTGAGAGGAATAGGGTTATGCTTTGAGTTTTTATCATCAGCAACCAATGATACGTAAATTAATAGATATAGGTTCTTTGGGGCAGTTGTTTCCTTTGACCGAACTGGGCCTAAGCCCAAGAGATTGGACTACCAAAACAATTGGGTAAAAAGGTTTGGGGCTTATACAAATGTTGGGCCGATGAGACTTATATAGATGTTGGGCCGATGAGAGTTCCTATACCCGGGACGTGCACGGCTAGAATAACATGCATGTTTAACATATTACACTACAAGTATGATATATAATGTTTAACATATTGTAATACAAGTATGATATCCAATTTACAAATAAACATACTTGTAACCCCATAGAACTACTAGATGTTTAACGCAACACATATACGCTTAATAAATGAATTAATAAATGATAAAGCATAAAATTGCAAATAAATAAAGCATAACATGTAACCGTGCTAACTAAAAGTCGAGGAACCCAGGATTGCTAATCCTTAGAAGTTCGGGTTGTCCCAAATATGAAGTCCAAAAGATTATACATTTGCAAAGAATAGCGAATAAATTACCAGATGTGTTCACAGACACGAATAGAGTGACAAAGTCACATGTACCAGCATCAAATGCACCTGCTCGAATTGAAGTAATCCCAGAAGCGATTACTATACAACGAAAGCATGGGAGACCAATCGGTTCCAAAGACAAAAGCCCACGGAAATGAAAAGATCAAAGTAACGCAGTTGGTGAAAACTCACAAAAAGATTATAAGTGAAACCCCGGTAGAGGTAAATGTCCCAGAAGAGATAACTATGAATCCAGAGGAAAATGAAGTTTTAGAAGAAACACTGGTACTGAACGAAAATGAGATCTCTATTAATTATGTACAAGATAGTACAATGTGGAACCAGAATAAAACACGTGTTGATGATGTATTCGCATATGCTATAGCAACGGATGTAATCAATGAAAATGATTATATACCTAAAACTTTAGAAGAGTGCATGCTCAGAAATGATTGGCTAAGATGGCAAGAAGCCATAAATGCCGAATTAAATTCGCTCGAAAAGCGACATGTTTTCGGACCTCTAGTCCGATCGCCCATAGACGTCAAACCAGTAGGTTATAAATGGGTGTTTGCAATAAAGAGAAATGAAAAGAATGAGATTATACGATATAAGGCTCGACTTGTAGCACAAGGGTTTTCCTAAATTCCAGGAGTTGATTATGAGGAAATGTATTCCCCTGTAGTGGATGCGATAACCCTTAGGTTCCTAATCGGCCTCATAATCTCTGAAGGACTTCATATGAGACTAATTGATGTCGTCACCGCATACTTATACGGGACACTTGAAAATGACATCTACATGAAAATCCCTAAAGGATTAAAATTTCCTGAAGCATTAAAATCAACCCTCGAGATATGTGTTCTATAAAGCTCCAGAGATCTTTATATGGTCTCAAACAATCTGGTCGTATGTGGTACAATCTACTTAGTGAATATCTCGAAAAAAGAAGGATACAAGTCTGATGTAATCAGTCCATGCGTCTTTATAAAAATATCAGTCTCAAATTTCACTATAATAGCAGTGTATGTTGATGATATCAACATCATCGGATCTCTTGAAGAGATAGAGAAAGCTGCTCAGTTGTTAAAGAATGAATTTGAAATGAAAGATCTTGGTATGACGAAATTATGTATCGGATTACAATTTGAGTATCTGTGCAATGGCACATTTGTCCATCAATCAAACTACAACCAGAAGATGTTAGTACGTTTCAATATGGATCAAGCACATCCGTTTAGCGTACCTATTGTTGTCCGACTGCTAGATCCACACAAGGATCCTTATCTCCCTCAAGAAGAAGGCAAAGAAGTACTTGGTCCAGAAGCACCGTACTTAAGCGCGATCGGTGCCCTTATGTATCTCGCAAATAACACAAGACCTGAGATTGCATTTGCAGTTCATGTACTAGCAAGATACAGTTCGAACCCAACACGTAGACACTGGAATGGTGTGAAACATATGTCACACCCTGACTTTTGCGGAAGCGTGATTATTGGTGTGACTTCTTAATACCGTAGCATTCAATCATAACAATGCTATGTGATAAAAACCGTAAGATGTTCATCCATTAATTAAGTTTGAAAACGACATAACGTAATTGTTTGAAACATCGACACCAAAATCGAATTACAAACCATAACATGTTTTAATGAGTTCATGAAGACTCGACAAAAGACTTTAAGTAAAACCGGATTTTGAAATATGTATCCCATCCAGGAATATGATGCATCTTCTAAACCCTAACGACCTTGAATGACATCTTTTATTCATGACGTAACTTGACAACATGCACACACCTGCCAGATCCACTTAGTTCCCTGAAATACAAGTAATTTGAAAAATCAACAAAAGTTGAGCGAGTTCATGTGTAAGTGTATGAATAAACCTTTAAAGTATGTCTTGTATGTATGTATGCATGTCCCAGTATGATAGCAAACAAGGAAAAGATCACCAATGGTTTGCAAGGCCACTGATATGTGTGACGGTGTAGGAAGACTCAACCCTAGCGGATTTTGCCACGGCTTCAGTTTGTGGACATAGTCACCACATGGGCCACCCTGGTCCTCATGGGTGTGGGCTCACTACACCCAAATAGGTCTATCACTCATGCCCCTCGGTCCTTATACGAGGATTAATGGTCCCAAGTATCCGCCTACCCTATCACATGATCTATGGTTCTTTCCTAGGCTAACCATACCAATTGTATCTGTATAAAGTCCTTTTATAACATGTATTTCACCCCCGAAGTAAATAAACAAAACAGTTTAAAGAAAAGGGAGACATGAACTCACAGTATTGCGTCTTCAGCACTAGTAACTCCGATCTCGTCAGCAAACACGACTACCTACAATGTACTAGTGTCTATTAGGCGGACGGGTCATGCCTTTGCTTAGTATTAATGTTTTGGAGTTACGGTTCTTATATTCCAATATTATTCCAAGTTATAGTTACTTGTTAAAATAATTAATATTTCAACTTAAATTATATTTAGTTTTGGAATAATTGTTTAATCAGTATTTTGTAACAATACTTCTCAAGTATTTTATATCCTTCCCAAGGATGGGGGTATCTTATACATGTATTTTCGTATTCTTGCCAAGTATTGGCGTCGTATTCAGGCGTGTTAATCCAAATGAATATATATTTTTAAGTCTCACTTAGAAATATATATATATATATATATATAAACCTTATTTTTATTCAAAACGATTCATCCCAAGAAAATATATATTTTTTCCCAAAAATACTATATTTCTTAATAAACCCAAGTAAATATATTTTTACTTTCCAAAAATAATACATTTTCTCCTCGTCCAAAAATATGATATAACTTGTAATACCGATAAAAATCATACTTTCATTTCTTTCGTATCCAAAATAATATTCACCAAAAATATATTTATAACGGTATTCTCCGGAATATCTTGTAAGTTACGTTTTATCGTTCGGTGTCACAATATAAAGTGTGTAACTTAAATATATATATTCCTTTTGATCTTTGGTATTATTTTGCATTTGTAAGTTCTTGGTATTTGTCAAGTTACGTTATTTTATCCTAAAATAACATAACTATTTCACAAAGTATACAAATATTCACACAAGTGTCTTTATATAAATATATATTCTAAATATATATTCACCCATTTTTATTTATAAAAACCAACCTCCAATATTTATATTTTTGTTACAAAAATTATAGCAGAGTTTGTATTGAAAACCATAGTCAAAATACACTAGTAAATATTTGTTAGAAAATATTTCTTTATGTGTTTATATGGTTAGAAAAATTTCTCCATAATTTCCTCTAAAAATGGAGGTCTCCATGCTATATAAGCATATCATTTTCTTTTCAAAAATCAACACACAATAATCAACAATCCACCCTAAACAATATTGTTCTTACCAAGTGCAAGAACAATGTTATTTGCACTACAACATGAACTTGATCCTTCACAAAAACTTGTAGTAACTTGGTAATGTTTTTAGTAGGTCTAGTTACCCATTAAAGTGTGTTTATTCCTTTAAAAATCTCATTCTTAAAGAAACTAAGTGTTTACAACTTGTAATCACATTTTACAAAAATGTTTATTTATAACATCTTCTTGTTTCTCTAGTATTTCTACACTTGTCTTTCCACTAAAAATAGTGTAGGTTTAAGTAAAAACCATGATCTTCTAAAAATCATATTTTGAACTTGGTTTTCTTGGAAAATCATTCATTAATCTTGAATCTATAAGTTTAATAGCTTACTTGGTTTATTATTTTTTTTTTTCAAGAAACCATTTCATATATCAAGTTCATGTTTACACAAGAGGATGATCATCTTATGTTGTCACATAATCATCCTCTCACTTGCTAGATTATGTGTTTAATCACAATCTAGCAAGCTTCATGTCATGATTAACATTATCATTTCAAGAAATCAACAAGCAAGTAATATTCATACACTAAACAACATTATTTCAACAAGATTTCATTATATTTCAAGCTTATGTTCAAGATTCAAGTTTATGTTCTTTAGTGTTCATCATAACCATCAATGTATAACATCTTTTAACCAACTAAATGAGAATTAAAAAGTAGTAACAAGAAGCTTACAACTAGCTCAAAGCTAGGGAAGAAATAAGTGTGAAGATGGAGTGGATAAAAGCTTGTGTGAGTGGTCCTTCAAGATCCAAGAGTTCCAAGCTTCGTGAATCACCTTCTTACACCCTTGGATGAGCTTGGAATGATTGATCAAGGCATGGCAATGGTGGTGGTGTGTGGAGCCATGTTCGGCCGAGAGAGGGAGAGCAAGAGAGTGAGAGAGTTGTGGTGATGAAGATGAAATGTGTGAGCTCTAGATTAATTTATAACCACATAACTCTATTGCGAAAGGTTAATATGTCTTTTATAGTACATGCATGATTTTCTCAAATCGAAGGAAAGATTAAATGGAGATTTAGTGAAATCTTGTAAGGACTATGGTGATCTTGGGTGGGCCACATCTTGGTGCCGTAAATATGGAGGGGGGAAGGGGTCCATGTGTAAATTTGAATGATAAGTAGGTTAATTAGTTGGAAGTTAGATGTAAAGTCTAGTGTTTTTAAGTGTTACATGCATTGTATAGTGTGTTAGGGCCTTCGGGGACCATAACTAGTCAAGAAATAATAAAACAATGCTTCTAGCAATATTTTGGTGTTCCGGGTAATGTCCGGTTATTCGGTTAGATACCGGTTTGTTAAAGCGTTAAGTTATTCCGTTTAGTGTCCATTAAGTACCCTTTTGTGACACTTTTAATTCCCAACACTTAGGAAATTTTCTTAACAGGGGGAGAATGTGACAACTGCCAAATTTGCATGCATCCGTACAATTACTAAATCGGAATAACTTAACGCTTTAACAAGTGTTGGGAATTAAAAGTGTCACAAAAGGGTACTTAATGGACACTAAACGTGTTGGGAATTAAAAGTACCCTTTTGTGACACTTTTAATTCCCAACACCTAGGGTCACATTATGCGTGTATGTATATGAATAATACTGAGGTAGGTAGCCACAAAACCGAATCAAAACTTATTCAAATCAGGCGAGTCCAAGGATATCTTACAATAATCGGAACCCAGCCGTTAAAAAGTATGTGTTTCAGGATTTGCTGTCAAAGATACAAGACGTATTGACATATAGTCTAGTGTAATCCAGTTACAAGGGTTCCACAAAAGAGGAGTTTTGACCAATAGAATTCTCAAACAATCGGTCACAATATGCACGAGTTTTCACAAATCATAGCATCCGCTATATGAACTTAAAATCAACCACTTGAATATGAAAAGGATTAGTGTGTTGACATTCTCGAATTGCGAAAATACACCGAATGAAATACAAGCGAACCTGGTGTATCATTGTCTTAATTCGTAGTTGCATCAGAAATGTTTAAATGACAAGTCAAAAGTATATGAAGTTTTGTGTGAAGTAGTTGACCATGATTAGCACAAGCTACGAATTTGTAATGACACCACAAGGTGTCGTAATGACAAGATTCAAATATAGTGGCGACTAAACAAGTTCACCGTGTTTGAAATCAAATGAAAGTGTACTGAAACAAGCCTGAAGATTTGATTTACACAATGTCATAGAGTTTTTTTTTTTTTTTTTGTTGAATACGGAACATCAAAGAGCCACTGTTTTTGGTCGAAGATGAAAAAGTATTAAGTACCTCAAGGTATTCTTGGTGACGAAAGAATCGTTAGGAGGTTCATTGCGATATGAAATGAATCTATGTACCATTATCTCAACACACAACTGTGTTGAGACCGCTTTAATAGGGATAAATAAAACAGATTTAGGACAATTAAATAGACAATTAAATCCGTGTATAGGGTGCGTAACTAAATTAGCGCAAGCTTCAATTTTGTGAAAGTATCACCGCAAGGTATCGAAATCAATCAAATGATTTAGGGGAGTCGTAGACCAACCAAGTCTACTATTACTCGAAATGAACGAATCTTTGCAAAAATGTTTGAATATGATGCTCCCAATACATCATATGACGTCTTAAACTGAATATGCGGAATGGATAAGTTCAAGCAATTGAACTTGGTTCTAGCATAATCCGACAATAAACGTATGTATCAACATGGGAATCTCAGCATGGTTACGAAGATGAACTATGAATGTAACTTGAAAGAAGAGAAGTTTCAAAAAAGTGTGTTGACTTGGTAGCAAGAGAGCCAACAATTACAATAATGTAGGTTATTCGAATCATAAACCAATAGATAGCTTTAGCAAAATGATATTTGGACTTCAATGAAGCGTTTATTCTAAATGAAACCGCATGCGTAGCAAATGGTGCATGCGTAACGTATAAGTTCCCAAGTAATGAAACAATGAGTACCTGTTCAAATGGAGAAATGACCAAATGTTCGAAGCAATTGTGTGTTCGCTCTTAGCGAAGAAAATCAACGCGATGCAACTACCATTAAGGGGAGTAGAGATGCAAACATCTACTCTCTAGAAGCAAAAGTGAAGATTTCAACAAAAGAAATTTAAGTACTTTCTGTTTGGTTAACTGAAATGGCATATTTATCAGGATAATGGGGTTCACTTGAGTTAACAGGTGTGGTTCCTAAGTGATATCCTCTACGAGTTTTGGCCTGGGTTCCCAAAGGATTTAGCATGAGTTTTCAAAGTTTCGTATTCTGTGCGAAACTGTTTTGTGCATTGCGTAGGAAACACAATTTTTTTTGTATGTCTAAAACAAGTTGTTGTCCCACAATTTCCCGGTATACTTTCTTCCTGAATTCACAGCTAATGATACTCGATCGTCGATCAGTCGTAATATAGAAGTTAGATCCTCACAGTTAGCTAAATAATTCGTTAATCCTCGGCAAGAGTTGCTGACTCTTGTTGGTTAGCTCGTTCGGCTCCTGGTAGTTGATGCTCATTTGAAAATCATCGTCCTTCTTCTTGACGGGCGAAACCGGGGTTACTCAACACGGGACAGTTGGTCTGTTAGCTTCCTTCTCTATCATCTGCTGAAGCTACACTGTCAATCCTTGCTTCTCCGAATGTGTAAGTCGCTAAGGTGCATTGACTGCAGGCGCGGCGCCTGGAATTAAATCGATGCGAAATTCAACTCGTCGTTGAGGAGATGATTCTGGCAAGCCTTCGGGGAAGACTTCAGGGTATTCCCTTATCACAGGGACACCTCCGAGTTTTTGGTTCTTCGGCTCCCTTGTCCATGACAATGAGCCAAGAAGGGAACGCATACCTTGCGCGAAAACTTCTGTGTCTTCAAGCACTAGTAGTTTGTAGAGGCGTATCCTGCTTCATGAGTCATGTTTGTTACGTCGCTCATCATCGAGGCGTTGATAACGACCATCGTTCGATTGCTTGACAACTGGTACATTTAAGTTACGACGTCGAGGCTTCCCACTAACTAGTTCTATCGAGTGCGGGCTATCTAACTTATCCCTTTACTAAACCAAGTATATTCTTAGACTCATGAGATACAAAGCTATGTTCGGCACTGTATCAAACAACATAGATGCAAAAATTTTTGTTGATAGAGAACGTACCAGTAACCACATCTGGATCCTGGCATGCTTCAATAGCTCTGATGTTGGATGCCCCTTTACAGTCTTGGTTAATCCTCCTTGGGCAATTTTTCCTAAAGTGCCCCACGTTCCTACAACTGTAGCAGCCCGAAAATTTATTATTATTATTTCCACCATGGTTGTTGTCATCATTCCCTCCTTGTTTGGGACTCTTCGCCCAACAGGCATCCTTGTTGTGTCCTTTCTTTCCGCACCTACCGCACTTAGGCTTCCGACATCCACATTCATGGTGATACTTGCACCCTTCACGTCTCGGCTTAGTTTCTAAGTAAATCTTAACATCGGCTTGTTTGTTGTTAGGGCAATCTTTCTTGAAATGCCCTTTGTCCTCACAGTCAAAACAACCTCGAACAGGTTTTTGTTCATCATTGGTCCTATTTTGATAGTCGTTGTTGACGTTGCTTCTTCCGCGATCTTCGTTATCAACTTGACCTTCGTTTCCATGTTCCGTTCCGATCCGACACTTCTCCTTGACCTGCCCTACTTTGTCGCAGACATCACTTCTCCCATACCTACATGGCCCAGCATGATGAAGTAGGCAGTCATCGCACTTAGGTAGGATGCCCATGTACTCCTTTGTCACACCCCGACCGCGTAAAACAACAAATCGCGGCGGAAACATCGGGGCGTGTTGCAACAGAATTAATGTTTCATAACCATGGATATCAAAAGTATTTCGTTTTATTAAACATTGAGTAATTACATCGTCTGGAAATCTAAATACACTATTTAAACATAGTCTATCATTGTTATTGAGTCACTAAGGCCTTGTCCAGTCCTATGTGAGCATGCATCTTATCAATCGATATCATCCAACAATACCTGAAACATATGTGAAAACGAGGTCAGCAAAGAAATGCTGGCGAGATACATAGGTTTTGTGAAAATAAGATTCATGACTTCTGTTTTAGAAAATGTTTAGTCATGAACCTTGTAATTTGCCTTGTCTTTGTAAATCATTTGAAAAATAATAAGTTCGGATGATAAGTATAAATAAGAGAATAATGCATGATTAAATGAATAACCATGTAAATGAGTTTGCATAAGATAAGTTGTTTATAAATCAATGTCTTGTGAAAAGTATGTTATTTGTATAAAATGTTCTATGTCTCAAACTGAAATGATTCAAATAACGCTATGATATGTAATACCATACAAACACTTATGTATAGGAAGTACCAGCGGCGTATCCACCATGCTTGTATCATATTACACACGCATCGTTACTTAATCACTTAATCAAACCAAACCAAACAATGTAAAATGTCTATGTTTAAATGTCCATGTCAAATGTCTATGTCAAATATCCATGTCAAATGTCTATGTCAAATATCCATGTATGGCAAGTGAAATGTCTCAACTAAACCATATGCACAAAAACAAAGTATTGAAGTAAAACTTGGTTTAAATCAAAGTTATGTTTTGTGGGAAATACATGATCAAATGTCAATCATGTACAAATGTTTACCCAATCGTTAAACCATCTTGTTTTTATCGTTCAAATCGTTCTTGTTTTTATCGTTCAAATCGTTCTTGTTTTAATCGTTCAAATCGTTCTTGTTTTAATTGTGAAACTACTTTATGGTCGATTCTCTAATAACATTCAAACCTTATTGACTCGTTCCTCGTTCCAACTCGCTCTCGTTCTCGTTCTTAACAAACCCTTACCAAAGGATAAGTTAATAATTACAGATTCAGTCGCTACCCACAACCCCCACACATAACAATGGGTGCAGTAAATAACGGGATTTGTCAGATCCTATGGTACCATAACCTAATACTGGTCGGCTTGATCATTGCTAATGAATGTCATCGGTCATGTAACTACAACCAACAAGTTCGTTCACTTTATTGAAATTGTTATTAGTTTTTGAAATCATTGTATTCGTTCTTGAAATCATTGTATTCGTTCTTGAAATCATTGTATTCGCTCTTGAAATCATTGTTAGCGTTCTTGAAATAATTGTAATTGTTCGTGAAACCACATTGTAATTGTTCTCGAAACCATTGATAAAACATTTAGCACATATGAGTCACCCCAAAATAGTTGAAAACAGTAAAAGAGGGGAATAATGTACTCGCCTGGGAGTGCTTAGGAGTCTTGAACAACTACCAAGTAAGCTCGAGGGAGCACGGAATCAGTCGGCAAGCTAAAACTATATAAATAAACCGGACTTAAATTGGGAGGTCGGATAGGATGAGGCTTGGTAAACCAAATGAGTGTTGGAACTCAGATGATATGGTTTAACAAGGCCTACATACTACATGAAACCTAACCTAAGTGCTTTCGACCCATCGCGACCCATTAAGGTAACATATGCTACTTTAACGTGTCGTGCGCGTGAAACGCGTTCGGACCGTCTAACTAGTCCTATGACAAGTGTTATATGCCTAAACATGTTACATAATCAGTTATGTGACAAAAGTTTAGGTTACATATGCTTAATTACCAATTATACATGAAAAGGGTATTCTGGTAATTTACCTAAGGCATATAAACTACCTATCATACAACTACTCAAACGATGTGACCATAGGGTATAACCTCGGAAGGTTATTCCCTACCTACTATGGTCACCTACTGTATTTGGTCGGATCCTAATGATCGACCAAATGGGTCGAGTTCGAAGGTATAGGCGATTTATTAGATCGCCTACCCTACGACCCTAGACAACGTGGTAATCAGTGGGCATAGTCCCAAGGGACTATAACCAACGTGATTACACGCACGTTGCGAAGTTCAAACGAACTTCGCATTGACCATTACTGGTCAACGCTGAAAGTCAAACAAAGTTTGACTTTCTGACTCGAAAAGCAGTAAAATAAGGAAAAGAACGAAAGAATACTTACGAAGGGTCCCCGAATGCTAATCCCGATCCAAGAACTCAGGTATGAAACAATGGTTTCAACTTAGAGCTCTCAAATCAGAATTCTTGTAAGAAATGAGGTTGGGGTGATGGGGTATTTATAGGAATACCCGAACCGTTAAGATCGTTTGTCGAAAATCGTGCCTTAATCATGTCCGTACAAGTGTCGGAAGGTTATGGTGACTAAATTGCCACTAACCATAGGGAATCAACACTTGGCAAAGGATTTGGGAGTGCAAAACAGCTATAAACAGCTGTCGATACATCGAATCTGGTCCCGAAAATGCGAAAAATGAGTTTTCTGCATGTTTCTGCCCAGAATAGGCAGTCGCGTAGCGCGACTGCATAGGCCCTTAGGGCTCGCGCTACACCACTGCCCCTCTGTTTCAGAAATGTTTCCAAATTGGCAGAAATGGTCCCTGCAGCCCGTTTAAGCGATTTTCGATGCGTTTGAACCCCGTTAACCTCATTTCAAGGCTCTAAAATGAAGTTAAAGTATAGGGAACTCAAAACATACTCAAAAATATGCCGGATGATGGTTCGTTTGGTCGTACGAACGCGATGTTCGCTTAATTACGACGGAATGCGCATAAGCGCGAAAAACGAACCAAATGACGCGACGAATGGATTTTTCTTATGGCGAACACTAAAATATAATATAGTCATGCTCACATAAATTTTTGGATGTCCGGATGTATTCAGAACGTAAGTTATGCGCGAAAATGCAAACTTGTGCACTTTTTGACACTTTTAGTCCCTGAATGACCCAAAAGTTTATTTTAGCATACCGAACCCCTCAAAGCCTATTTCTAAGCTATGTAAAGGATATTTATGGTATGTTTAACTTATGGCCATGTTCCGGAATGTCTGTTACAGTTCAAATTGGCATACTTTCGCAGTTTGTCAACTTTAGTCCCTGTAAGCGATATAACTTTGATTTCACCACACCAAACCTTCCAAAACTTATATCTAAGTTATGTAAAGGTTATTTAAGGTATGTTAAGCCTATGTCACTATTCCGGAGTGTTTGTTGCATTAAACTGGTTATATTTACGCATAAGAGCGCGTATAACCCTCCAGAAAGCGATTTAAAGCTTAAAATCAAACAAGAGTTGATATGTGTAAAAGATACACATAATTTTACAAACCCCAAGTATGAAATATAATATTTCATTGGTTTGGTATTTGTTTGATGGCCGTGGAGGCACAGGTGTTACAGTCTCCCCTACTTTAGGAAATTTCGTCCCGAAATTTATTTAGAGGAAACTTGTGAGAGTTTAAAATATGAAGTTGAAAAGATCAAACAATATTGGTTAGGGTTCTGAACTTCTAGTAACGTTAATAACATTATGCTTGCAATGTAAGAGGGACACTTATATACAAGTATATGAAGCGTCATTGGTGCGTCCACCGTACCTCCATTACATCGTAGTCATTTTGTTATTGTTGTCGCTATCGGTTCTTACACATAATAAATCTTACTGGGTTTCTGTGCACTAAATTTCATAATTATGTACGCGTCCATAATCAGACAATTCCTTGCACAGTTCACACAGTCTATTTTATAATGTGTAGGGGAAAACCAAATGAACATTCTGTGATGCGTGTAACTAGACCGCCATAGAGTCCTTTTAATTAAATCAATAAATGATCTAAATAGACTATCAAGGAGTCTGTTCAGCTACATCACTAGGTGTCGTTCTCCAACCAAATTGTGAATCAATCTTTTTGACTAGACCACTAAAAGGGTCTCTTATCGAACCATGGAATGGTACCATATAACCCAAGGGTCTTAACTACAACGTAGAAGCCCATAAAGATTAAGGTAGTACCTTTTGAATATCCTACTATGAATCCCTCATATGAAGATATGAAAGATTCTATGAGGATTTGAAAATCGTATCACACAAAAACATAGAGAAGAACACATAAACACATAACATATAATCGCACAATCGTTCAATTTGTTTAATTGTTTAATTTGTTATCGTTGGACACGGGTATTTAAAGCATACTAGGAATCAAATCCTTAATTGCGGTAATTTGGATTGATCCATATGAATACCCTGCTTGTTGACCACATGACCCAAGAACTGAACTTCTTTAAGCCAAAATTTCCCCTTGGAGGATTTAGCAAAAAATTTGTTCCTTCTTTAAGGGTTCCATTGTCAATGAAAGTGTTGATCGTTACCAGCTCGGGATATGAATAGATCAAGATGTCATTAATAACAATGACGAACTGATCCAAATAAGGCTTGCAGACTCAATTTATTAAGTCCTTGAAGATGGCTGGAGTATTTGTCAACCTAAAAGGCATGACTGTAAACTCGTAATGGCCATACTTCGTGCAGAAAACCGTTTTGGGAATATCTTCTTCGAGAATACAAAGTTGATGATACCCAAAACGCAAATCGATCTTGGAAAAGCATGAACGCTATGCAGTTGATCGGAGAAATCGTTGATTTAAGGTAGGGGGGGGATATCGATTCTTGATGGTAAGCTTACTAGGCTTACGTTAATCGATATACCTTCGAAAAGATCCATTTTTCTTTTTTTTTTTTTTTTTTTCACAAGGAGAACAGGAGTTTCTCCAAGGTGAAAAGTTCGGACGGATGAATCCTTTATCAGACAACTCTTGAAGTTGTTTTGATAATTCTTGCATTTTGAACGGTGCAAGACGATAAGGTGTTTTAGATTTAAAAGAAACAAGTGTTTGAGGTTCTTAGGGAGATCTCAAGTGATTGTAAAAATGACAGAACCACACGAGTAGTTTTGTCTTTGTGTTGACATCACAAGGTTGAATCAAACATTCATACAATTGCATTAGTTAAAAATAAAACCACAAATTTTATTTATATAACAACTGCATTGTCTTTAAATGTTACAAGATCACAACCAGAGGAAATACAAAATGCTAATCGTTCATCGCTGCATCGTTGATAGCCAGCCTCATTGATGTTAAACACTCAACCATGTGCTGGATTCGTATTGACGTTGGCATTCGCATTAGGGTTTGCGTTAGCATTTGCATTCACCAGTCTTGGGCAGTTGTGGCGGAAGTGACCAATCTCTCCGCAGTTGAAACATGAACCCAGTGGGAATCTCACAGCATCCCCTTGAACCGGAGCTTGAACCTGAGCAGCCTGATTTTGTCCGAAACGACAAACCTTGGCCAAATGCCCAAGTTTACCACACGTCGTGCATTGCCAGCAAGCTTGTTGTACTGCGTGATGACCGTTGCAGCGTGCACAATAAGGTGCGGTACCGGCATATGCTTTCTTTGCAGGTGGCTGAGCTGGTGTGTTCCGCGGGTTCTGAGCAGTCTGTGCTGTAACAGCAAAGTTCTGGGCACCCTTCCGCTTCTTCGATTTCTTTGACGTCTCACCTTCCTTTCCCTTCTCGTTTTGACCATTCTTGCTATCCTCCTTGTCAGACCCCTGCTTCTTACCCTTGTCACCCTTTCTGTGTAACTTATTCTTCCGAATCTTCTTGCTATCCTCCTTGTCAGACCCCTGCTTCTTACCCTTGTCACCCTTTCTGTGTAACTTATTCTTCCGAATCTGCGACTCAGTCAATGTCGCAGCTAACTCGATCGCCTGACGGAGTGTGGCAGGGCTACTACCAGTAAGGATGTCTTGTATCGAGTCAGGTAGGCCGTCGATGTACCTTTCGATAGCTATGTCAAGTGGGGTAACCATTGTCGGGCAAAGCAGACTCAACTCCTCAAACCTATCAGTATACGCCCTGTGCTCACCACTATCTTGCTTCAACTCATCAAATTCCTTCTCCAAAGCTCGCTGCTCATGACGAGGACAGAATTCCCTCATCATGAGAGCCCTAAGTTCAGCCCATGTCTGTGCGAGAGCAACTTCCGCACCTCGGTCTCTCATTACCCCATTCCACCATGTAAGAGCCCTCTTCTGAAACACGCTCGAGGAGAACTCGACCTTGCGATTGTTAGGACACTGCACGTGGCGGAAAGTATTCTCAATGCTTTCGAACCACTGAAGAAGCCCAGTTGCTCCTTCAGAACCACTAAACTTGAGTGGTTTAGCCTGGTTGAAATCCTTGTATTTGCATAGCACATTGTTGTTGTTGTTTGCTTGGTTCCATTGAGCAAAGAGGTTTGGGAATTGAGCAGCCATTTGCTGCGCAATGATTTCTGCCAATTCGGCAGTCTCCATCTGGCTTTCACGTCGAGGAGGCATTCTAAAAGAGGAAACATGAAACGAGAGAGAGAATTAGACGAAAAGAATGAGATGAAACAAATCTGATGAAAGCAAGGATAGTGGTCATTTGTTTGTTACTACAAAGCAACAAACGATACACAGTGACTGATTAAAGTAAATGGGTCGAAAATAATGTATCGCGAAGACATGCTCGCCTATAAGTGAACACTCATCCCAAGAATTCCCAGGTAAGCACAACTGGTCTCGCGTCTGATGAGATGTATACGAAGTGCTTGCCTAGACAGAAAACCCAGAATACAGGCATTCACCCTTCCAGTTTGCACGTGTTCACATTATTTAAAACCCAAAACTTTGTCGAGATTTTGAAAATTTAAAAAGGGGTTCAAAACCTTGTAATCAATCATCCTAGAACAGATGATTAGCTTTCAAAGCGGTTTTGAAATTTATGTTCTTGTTGTGGTCGTCACCTAAGGATAGGTGACGGTATTTGTTTTATGACTAAACGCAAGTAAACTCGCGTTAGGGTCCTAAGAAGGTTATAGACTAGGTCAAAGCATTACTAATAACCTAATTCCCTATAACCATTGGCTCTGATACCATCTTTCTGTCACACCCCGACCGCGTAAAACAACAAATCGCGGCGGAAACATCGGGGCGTGTTGCAACAGAATTAATGTTTCATAACCATGGATATCAAAAGTATTTCGTTTTATTAAACATTGAGTAATTACATCGTCTGGAAATCTAAATACACTATTTAAACATAGTCTATCATTGTTATTGAGTCACTAAGGCCTTGTCCAGTCCTATGTGAGCATGCATCTTATCAATCGATATCATCCAACAATACCTGAAACATATGTGAAAACGAGGTCAGCAAAGAAATGCTGGCGAGATACATAGGTTTTGTGAAAATAAGATTCATGACTTCTGTTTTAGAAAATGTTTAGTCATGAACCTTGTAATTTGCCTTGTCTTTGTAAATCATTTGAAAAATAATAAGTTCGGATGATAAGTATAAATAAGAGAATAATGCATGATTAAATGAATAACCATGTAAATGAGTTTGCATAAGATAAGTTGTTTATAAATCAATGTCTTGTGAAAAGTATGTTATTTGTATAAAATGTTCTATGTCTCAAACTGAAATGATTCAAATAACGCTATGATATGTAATACCATACAAACACTTATGTATAGGAAGTACCAGCGGCGTATCCACCATGCTTGTATCATATTACACACGCATCGTTACTTAATCACTTAATCAAACCAAACCAAACAATGTAAAATGTCTATGTTTAAATGTCCATGTCAAATGTCTATGTCAAATATCCATGTCAAATGTCTATGTCAAATATCCATGTATGGCAAGTGAAATGTCTCAACTAAACCATATGCACAAAAACAAAGTATTGAAGTAAAACTTGGTTTAAATCAAAGTTATGTTTTGTGGGAAATACATGATCAAATGTCAATCATGTACAAATGTTTACCCAATCGTTAAACCATCTTGTTTTTATCGTTCAAATCGTTCTTGTTTTTATCGTTCAAATCGTTCTTGTTTTAATCGTTCAAATCGTTCTTGTTTTAATTGTGAAACTACTTTATGGTCGATTCTCTAATAACATTCAAACCTTATTGACTCGTTCCTCGTTCCAACTCGCTCTCGTTCTCGTTCTTAACAAACCCTTACCAAAGGATAAGTTAATAATTACAGATTCAGTCGCTACCCACAACCCCCACACATAACAATGGGTGCAGTAAATAACGGGATTTGTCAGATCCTATGGTACCATAACCTAATACTGGTCGGCTTGATCATTGCTAATGAATGTCATCGGTCATGTAACTACAACCAACAAGTTCGTTCACTTTATTGAAATTGTTATTAGTTTTTGAAATCATTGTATTCGTTCTTGAAATCATTGTATTCGTTCTTGAAATCATTGTATTCGCTCTTGAAATCATTGTTAGCGTTCTTGAAATAATTGTAATTGTTCGTGAAACCACATTGTAATTGTTCTCGAAACCATTGATAAAACATTTAGCACATATGAGTCACCCCAAAATAGTTGAAAACAGTAAAAGAGGGGAATAATGTACTCGCCTGGGAGTGCTTAGGAGTCTTGAACAACTACCAAGTAAGCTCGAGGGAGCACGGAATCAGTCGGCAAGCTAAAACTATATAAATAAACCGGACTTAAATTGGGAGGTCGGATAGGATGAGGCTTGGTAAACCAAATGAGTGTTGGAACTCATATGATATGGTTTAACAAGGCCTACATACTACATGAAACCTAACCTAAGTGCTTTCGACCCATCGCGACCCATTAAGGTAACATATGCTACTTTAACGTGTCGTGCGCGTGAAACGCGTTCGGACCGTCTAACTAGTCCTATGACAAGTGTTATATGCCTAAACATGTTACATAATCAGTTATGTGACAAAAGTTTAGGTTACATATGCTTAATTACCAATTATACATGAAAAGGGTATTCTGGTAATTTACCTAAGGCATATAAACTACCTATCATACAACTACTCAAACGATGTGACCATAGGGTATAACCTCGGAAGGTTATTCCCTACCTACTATGGTCACCTACTGTATTTGGTCGGATCCTAATGATCGACCAAATGGGTCGAGTTCGAAGGTATAGGCGATTTATTAGATCGCCTACCCTACGACCCTAGACAACGTGGTAATCAGTGGGCATAGTCCCAAGGGACTATAACCAACGTGATTACACTCACGTTGCGAAGTTCAAACGAACTTCGCATTGACCATTACTGGTCAACGCTGAAAGTCAAACAAAGTTTGACTTTCTGACTCGAAAAGCAGTAAAATAAGGAAAAGAACGAAAGAATACTTACGAAGGGTCCCCGAATGCTAATCCCGATCCAAGAACTCAGGTATGAAACAATGGTTTCAACTTAGAGCTCTCAAATCAGAATTCTTGTAAGAAATGAGGTTGGGGTGATGGGGTATTTATAGGAATACCCGAACCGTTAAGATCGTTTGTCGAAAATCGTGCCTTAATCATGTCCGTACAAGTGTCGGAAGGTTATGGTGACTAAATTGCCACTAACCATAGGGAATCAACACTTGGCAAAGGATTTGGGAGTGCAAAACAGCTATAAACAGCTGTCGATACATCGAATCTGGTCCCGAAAATGCGAAAAATGAGTTTTCTGCATGTTTCTGCCCAGAATAGGCAGTCGCGTAGCGCGACTGCATAGGCCCTTAGGGCTCGCGCTACACCACTGCCCCTCTGTTTCAGAAATGTTTCCAAATTGGCAGAAATGGTCCCTGCAGCCCGTTTAAGCGATTTTCGATGCGTTTGAACCCCGTTAACCTCATTTCAAGGCTCTAAAATGAAGTTAAAGTATAGGGAACTCAAAACATACTCAAAAATATGCCGGATGATGGTTCGTTTGGTCGTACGAACGCGATGTTCGCTTAATTACGACGGAATGCGCATAAGCGCGAAAAACGAACCAAATGACGCGACGAATGGATTTTTCTTATGGCGAACACTAAAATATAATATAGTCATGCTCACATAAATTTTTGGATGTCCGGATGTATTCAGAACGTAAGTTATGCGCGAAAATGCAAACTTGTGCACTTTTTGACACTTTTAGTCCCTGAATGACCCAAAAGTTTATTTTAGCATACCGAACCCCTCAAAGCCTATTTCTAAGCTATGTAAAGGATATTTATGGTATGTTTAACTTATGGCCATGTTCCGGAATGTCTGTTACAGTTCAAATTGGCATACTTTCGCAGTTTGTCAACTTTAGTCCCTGTAAGCGATATAACTTTGATTTCACCACACCAAACCTTCCAAAACTTATATCTAAGTTATGTAAAGGTTATTTAAGGTATGTTAAGCCTATGTCACTATTCCGGAGTGTTTGTTGCATTAAACTGGTTATATTTACGCATAAGAGCGCGTATAACCCTCCAGAAAGCGATTTAAAGCTTAAAATCAAACAAGAGTTGATATGTGTAAAAGATACACATAATTTTACAAACCCCAAGTATGAAATATAATATTTCATTGGTTTGGTATTTGTTTGATGGCCGTGGAGGCACAGGTGTTACATCCTTTCTCTTTTTGGCTTTGTTCTGTTTATTCGTTCGGGTATCCTCCTGGAAGTCAGTGAGCTTTCTTTTGTTCTTTCCGGATGACTCTACCTGAGTTTCCTTCTTCTCGTCAGGGTTTGAAAGCTCTTCCAGTCTAATCGCTTCTTTACTGAGTGTCGCACTTAACTTGACCGCATTGATGGTTGTTGGCGGAGCTGATACCGTCATTAAGCGCAGGATCTGAGGCACCAGTCCCCAGATGAATGGCTCCATTCTTTTCAACTCTGGTTCCACTAGGTACGGAACAACCCGTGACAGATCGTGAAGTCTTTGCACGTACTCTGCCACATTCGGACCTACCATCTTTAGCTTCCAGAATTCGAATTCCAGCTTCTGGATTACCATCTGAGAACAATACTCCCTATGCATCATTTCCTTCAGCTCATCCCATGTTAAAGCATTTGTAGCAACTCTGCCCATTAATTGAACCTGTGAGTCCCAACATAACCAGGCCCCATCTCGAAAGGATCCTGACGCATATGGGACTTGTTGTTCTGGCGTACATCCGCTCATTCGCAAAACAAAATCCATATTTTCGGTCCATTTCACAAAGGCTATGGCACCCCCAGTGTCGTCAAAATTTGGAGGCTCGCAGTCGAGAAACTGCCAGTAGGTACAGCCATGAGGTGGGTTGTTTTCTGAGGTACCCATGCTAGGTTCGGAGCGCAGGGCCTCGTGCTGTGCTATCGCTTGTGAAATCAGTTCTTGTAACTCAGCCTCAGTCGTAAGCAAACGAGTTTCCCTTCGTGGAGGCATCTTCTATAAGAAGATTGTATTGGTCAGGTCGTGATAAGTATAGTAAGTACATGACATGTATACAAAATAACATTTATTAACGCTAGTAAGCACATAACATCCCATTCGTAACACAAACAAGTATTTCAACACGTATATAATGAGAATATTGTGATTGAGCTTGTATAAATCATTGACCACAAATACTGTTTTACAAGTTTCACATATGCATCATATCACCTCAAAAGGGACCACAGGGTCACATCACCCTTGTCTAAATGTTAATCAGTCTACAATAGTCATATGCATAAAAGTGGTCCTCAAAAGTCTTCTCAGTCTTGGCTCAATAGCGACACTCTCATCAAAAGTAGTCTATCTGCATAAGACCAAACACTGCTATGCTGATGGTGGAGGAGGAGGAGGAGGTGGAGGAACGAAAAGCAATCTGTGCAAATGCACTAAATCCTCCTCAAGAGCATGGACGACACGCAGCAGGTAACTAATCTGCTGCTCCATAGTAAGAAAACGAACGTCAAAATCTGGGTATGGTAGGAGAGGAGCGGGCGGAGTCGTGAATGGTGATTGACAAGAACACGGTGGAGGACGCGGAATCATCTCTAACTCCATGACTCTCTGACACAACATCTCCTGCTGGAGCTGCAACGACAAAAGCAGGTCATCCCTGGTGTATCCGGTATAATGTGAAGGATGATATGGATCAGAAACAGGCATCGTATTGAGCGGAAACCAGATAAGTGGCTCGCTCGATGGTGTAGTAGCAAAAGGAGCAGTATGTGTAGCAGGTGTAAATGGTGGCATGAAAAGATCGGCTGCTGACACAGAAGGTATACGGCTGGGATGCTGACTTGATGGTCCTTCCCCTGGACGGGGAAGAGGGATATCCTGAAGAAATGTGATCGGTAGATCTGTACGATAAATGTCAGACACATGCGGGTGAAATGGAGCGGTATCAACGGGTGCATGTACAGGTGCAGGTGGGGGAGTAACAAGTCTAACAAAAGGAGGAAAATCGTCATCGTCCTCAATCCACCCATTGTGGGTGTGTGCATATCTGGGGTCAACCTGGGCTGCAAAAGGAGCATGATCAATAAGTACAGGGATCGGGTCAGGCAAAGGTGGTGCAGCAACAGGTACATCGGCAGGTACTGGATCGTGCTCAAGTAAAGGATCGTGAGCAGGTATAGGCTCAGGTGCAATCATGGGCTCAGGGTCAGCTGGGGCTAACTCGATATCAGTAGGTATCATGTTAGGCGCGACAGGTGCCTCAAAAGGCTGCTCATCAGGGACAAACTCAATCTCATGATTGGGGTCAAAGTCGTGTGGAGAGATGTCACACCCCGACCACGTAAAGCAACTAGACGTGGCGGAAACGTCGGGGAGTGTTGTAACAGAATTAATTGTTTCAAATCCATGGCAATTGAAGTTTCGTTTTATTAATCAAACATGAGAGTTTACATTGTTTTAAACAAGAAACAAAGAGTACATAACAACAATTAACTAGTTCTTGTCTCGTCTTAAGTCACTAAGGCACAGGTCCGCCTAAGTATGTCATGATAAGTCCTATGCATCATCTCCTGAAAACACATGTGAAAATAGGTACGTCAGCATAAAAATGCCTGTGAGATACATAGGTTTTGTGAAAATAGGATTCATGACTTATGTTTGAGAAAAATGTTTAGTCATGAACCTTGTAATTTGCTTTGTCTTGTAAATCATTTGAAAAACAATAAGATCAGATGATATGTATTAATAAGAGAATAATGTATGGTTAAATGAATAACCATGTAAGATGAGTTTGTATAAGATAAGTTGTTTGTAAATCAATGTCTTGTGAAAAGTATGTTATTTGTATAAAATGTTATATGTCTCAAACTGAAATGATTCAAATAACGCTGCGATATGTAATACCATACAAACACTTATATATAGGAAGTACCAGCGGCGTATCCACCATGCTTGTATCATATTACACACGCCTCGTTACTTAATCACTTACTCAAACCAAACTACCAAAGTAAAATGTTCATGTCTAATGTAAATCATGTAATGTGTATCCAAAATGTAAGCATGTGATGAATAACAAATGTACTAAGTATGCAACAAAAGACATACATAGCATAAAGTGTAATGTATAACAATTTACTAAGTATGCAACAAAAGACATACATAGCATAAAGTGTAATGTATAACAATGTACTACGTACGCACACAATGGGCATACATAGCATGTAATGTAAAGCAATGTACTAAGTACGCACACAATGGGCATACATAGCATGTAATGTAAGGCAATGTACTAAGTACGCACACAATGGGCATACATAGCATGAAATGTAATGAAATCATGTACTATAAATGTACTAATGAACATAGCAGGTATACGATGTGAAAGCATGAAAGTAACAAGTAGGCACATGTGTTCCACCCCAAAACGTTTGGAAAACAGTAAAAGAGGGGTCTATGTACTCACTTGAGATTGCTCAGAAGTCCTAAGATAACCACCAAGCAATGCTAGAGATCTCGGAATCAAACGGCACCTAATATAGGTAACTATGTTAATAAACCGGACCTAAATCGGAAGATTTAGATAGAATGAGGGTTCGTAAACCAAACGAGTATGGAGACTCGTATAATATGGTTTAACAAATCCTACATACTAAATGAAACCTAACCTAAGTGCTTACGACCCATTACGACCCGTTTAGGAAGCTTATGCTACTTTAACGCGTCGTTCGCGTAAAACGCGTTTGGACCGCCTAACTAGTCCTATGACAAGTAACATATGCCTTAACATGTCTACTATTGTTGTCAAATCAGTTTAGATGTCAAAAGTTATGTTACATATGTTTAAAATGAATTTTGGCATCAAAGGGATATTTTGGTAATTTACCTAAGGCATATAAACTACCTATCATGCAACTACTTAAACGAAGCGATCATAAGGTATAACCTCGGAAGGTTATTCCCTATATACTATGGTCACCTAATGTGTTTGGTCGGATCCTAATGATCGACCAAATGGGCCGGGTTCGAATGTATAAGCGATTTATCAGATCGCTTACCCTACGACCCTAGACAACGTGGTAATCAGTAGGAATAGTCACAAGGGACTATAACCATCGTGATTACAATCACGTTGCGAAGTTCAAACGAACTTCGCGTTGACCATAAACTGGTCAATGCAGAAAGTCAAACAAAGTTTGACTTTCGGACTCGAAAAGCAATAAAAGAACGAAGGAACACTTACATAGGGTCCCCGAATGCTAATCTAGATCAAAATAGCTCAGGTATGAAACAAAGGTTTCAACTTAGAGCACATTAGATCAGATTCTTGTGAGAAATGAGTGAGAATGTGGTGGGTATTTATAGTGTTCGGTTCACCGTTAGGATCGTTTCTTGGAAAAGGGGGAATGATCTAGCCCGTACACTTGTCGTAATGTTGTGGTAACTGATTTTGGCCACCATAAGAGATTAACATGTGGCACTTGACCTTTGGGAAGTGTTTAGGGCCTGTTAACAGCTGTTAACTTGACCTTTACTAATCTGAAAGGCTGACGCGGGCCACGTTAAGTATGGCCTTGGGTTTACGCGGGCCGCCTGGAGTCTGCAGATCAGCAACAAGTTTCAAAAGTTGCATTTTCAGTCCCCGTTACGTATTTAAGCCATTTCCGACATGTTTAAGGCCCTTTAAGCCATATTTAAGGCCCTAAAATGATGCCTAAACATTGTGGACATGAAACATACTCAAAAATAAGTCGGCTGTTGGCTCGTTTGGTCGTACGATCGCGATGATCGCTTAATTACGACGAAATGCGCATAAGCGCGAAAATCGATCCAAATTGCGTGACGAATGGATTTTTCTTATGCCAAACACTAAAATAAAATATTTTAGTTCTTACATAAATTTTTGGATGTCCGGATGTATTCAGAACGTAAGTTATGCGCGAAAATGCAAACTTATGCACTTTTTGACGCTTTTAGTCCCTGAATGACACAAAAGTTTATTTTAACACACCGAACCCCTCAGAGCCTATTTCTAAGCTATGTAAAGGATATTTATGGTATGTTTAACTTATGGTCATGTTCCGGAATGTCTGTTATAGTTCAAATTGGCATACTTTCGCAGTTTGTCAATTTTAGTCCCAGTAAGCGAATTAACTTGTTTTTGCCATACCAAAGCCTTTAAAACTTATTTCTAAGTTATGTAAAGGTTATTTAAGGTATGTTAAGCCTATTTCACTATTCTGGAGTGTTCGTTGGATTAAACTGGTTATATTTACGCATTAGAGCGCGTATAACCCTCCAGAAAAGCGATTTAAAGCTTAAAATCGAACAAGAGTTGATATGTGCAAATGATACACATATTTTTACAAATCCCAAGTATGAAATACAATATCTCATTGGTTTGGAATTTGTTTGATGATTGAATTGACACAGGTGTCACAATCTCCCCTACTTTAGGAAATTTCGTCCCGAAATTTAATTCTAGAGAAAACTGGTGAAGACAGCTCTTCATAGGAAACTTGGTGTGTGATTGAGATCAGTATTGGGGAGTGTAAGAATAAATGACATTGGTCAAAGTCCAAGACTTCTCCCGTATCATTACTCTTGTCACTGTAGGTCTGAACACATGACAAAACTTCCTGTGGTTTCTGTGCACTGAATTCTATAATTATGCAGGCCTCCATAATTACGTACTTCCTTGCACAGTCCGCACAGTTCATTTCATAATGCGTATGGGAAAAATCAAACGAAAAATTATGTGGTGATTTAACTTGACTGCAAAAGAGTCTCTTTAACTAGGTCACCAAAGGATTAGATCAACGAACAATCTCTTCAGCTAAACTACCCAAGAGAAATATTTAACTACATCAACGTAGGATGTCTTTAACTAGATTGTCGAACCAATCTATTTAACTTAGATCGACGTAGGATCTCTTTAACTAGACCACCAGAGGGTCTTTTTAACTATATCAACGCATGATATATTCAACTAGATTGTCGAACCAATCTCTTTAACTTAGATCAACGAATGATCTATTTAACTAAACTACCCACAGGGAATATTTAACTACATCGACGTAGGATGTCTTTAACTAGATTGTCGAACCAGTCTCTTCAACTATATCAACACATGTTGTCCTTAAACTTTGGAATAGTACTTTATAATCCAAGGGACTTAACTACAACGTAGAAGTCCATTAAGGATTTAAGATAGTACCTTTTTGAATATCCTACTACGAATCCCTCATATGAAGGTATGAAAGATTCTACAAGGATTTGGATAGCGAATATCCAGTGTATACAAAAACACAAAATGCATAAACACATAGTCACATAACCACAAAATTGTTTATCTAGATCTTTAATTTGTAAGTTTTGTTTTGTTAATTACATACATGCATTTAAAGCACACTAGGAATCCATTTCATGGATTTCATTTGGTACTTTAAACATTAGCAAGAATCTAACTATGAAGATAGAAAGATCTTCCAAAAAAATTCGATTTCGTTTTCAAGAAAACGCAATATTCGAATTAAGGTACAAAATTGTTTTGACTATACGGAAATACCCTTAGGTACCCTATTAAGAATTTATAGTGGTACTTTGGGTATTCGTACAGAGTTGTAACTTGCGCCTTGTACTTCGTTTCCTTGGAAGAAACGGGTACTTTGGATTTCCGTGGAAAACGCAAGTGATAATAAAATGGAAGAAATTACGGGGTAGTCTGTTCTTCAAGGAATACGGTTCCTTGATTGTCGGTATTGTAGAGGATACGTTGTTTATACATACAACCACATAAATACATTGCAATGTAATTAAAAGATTTATTTATAAACAACAACAACTGTTTCATGGACCTTGACAACAAAAGAAAATAATACATAAGGCTTGATTATTTCTAAACAACATCGTCTTCTAGTTGGTCCGATGCTCATCCTTGCGCTGGATTCGCATTAGCAATCTTTGGGAAATTTCTTCGGAAATGGCCCATCTCGCCACAGTTGAAGCAAGGTCCTGGTGGAAGACGAGCTTGAGCAGGATTTACTTGAGGTTGGTTTGGACCACCTTGGTTTGGGGTAAATCGACAAGCATTTTCCAGGTGACCGAGTCGCCCACATGATGCACATAAATGACACTGTAGGTGAGCTAAGTGGTGTGCATTACATTTGTCGCATATCGGTGCAGTACCGGCATAAGGTTTCCTTGCAGGAGGTTGAGTTGATTGGTTGCGGGTGTTTTGGTTGGGTTGAGCAGCAATCGCACAATTCTGCGAAGCCTTATACTTCTTAGACTTCTCAGGGGATCCAGTCTGTTCATCCATGGTCTTTGATTCCTCGATTGGCTTCTTGTCACCCTTTCGAAAAAGTTTATGTTTTCTGATCTGAGATTCAGTCAAGGTTGCAGATAGCTCAATTGCCTGCCTAACCGTAGTGGGGTTACTACCAGTAACAATGTCCTGAACTGAGTCAGGGAGACCATCAATGTATTTCTCGATCACCTTATCCAAAGGCGTAACCATGGTAGGGCACAACAGGCTCAGCTCTTCATATCGATCAGTGTATGCTCGATGTTCACCGCTGTCTTGCTTAAGATCGTCGAATTCTCTTTCTAATGCCCTGATCTCGTGACGAGGACAGAATTCCTTCATCGTCAATGCTCGAAGTTCTTCCCAAGTTTGGGCAAGTGCCACTTCGGCACCCCTATCTCTCACCACACCGTTCCACCACGTCAAAGCTCGTTTCTCAAAGACACTAGATGCGAAATCTACCTTTCGCTCGTTTGGACATTGAACATGCCTGAAGGTGCTCTCTAGACTCTCGAACCATTGCAGAAGTGCAGTCGCTCCTTGAGACCCAGAAAACTTTGATGGCTTAGCCGAGTTGAACGTCTTGAAGTTGCAGAGGGCATTATTGTTGTTGAGAGCTTGGTGACATTGGGCAACGATGTTCGGGATTGCAGCAGTTATTTGCTGTGTAATGACAGCTGCCAGATCTTCAATAGATACCAGATTTTTGCGTCATGGAGGCATTCTAAAAGGGGAAACAAGAGAGAAAACAAATGAAATGGCATTGGGTAAGAATAGGATGTTACAATTTTTGACCAAAATCATGGGTGATGGTCATTTGTTTGAACCATGAAGCAAACAAACAACACAAAGGCTGAGTCAAAGCAAATAGATCCTCATAATGTATTGCGAAGACATGCTCGCCTATAAGTGGACACTCACCCCAAGAGTTCCCAGGTAAGAGTGACTGGTCCGATTATGTGGATTTGTACGAACACTCTAGCCTTAGACAGAAAACCCAGGGTACAGGCATCCACTCTTCCAGTTTGCACGTGTTCACACTATTTAGGACCCAAAACTTTGATGAGAGTTTTGAAAATTCAAAGGGGTTCAAAACCTTGTAACAGAGGGTTCAAAACCTTACAACAGAGGGTTCAAAACCTAGTAATCAATCATCCTAGAACAGATGATTAGTTTTCAAAGCGGTTTTGAAATTTATGTTCTTGTTGTGGTCGTCGCCTAAGGATAGGTGACGGTATTGTTTTATGACTAAACGCAAGTAAACTCGCGTTAGGGTCCTAAGAAGGTTATAGACTAGGTCAAAGCATTACTAATAACCTAATTCCCTATAACCATTGGCTCTGATACCATCTTTTCTGTCACACCCCGACCACGTAAAGCAACTAGACGTGGCGGAAACGTCGGGGAGTGTTGTAACAGAATTAATTGTTTCAAATCCAAGGCAATTGAAGTTTCGTTTTATTAATCAAACATGAGAGTTTACATTATTTTAAACAAGAAACAAAGAGTACATAACAACAATTAACTAGTTCTTGTCTCGTTTTAAGTCACTAAGGCACAGGTCCGCCTAAGTATGTCTTGATAAGTCCTATGCATCATCTCCTGAAAACACATGTGAAAATAGGTACGTCAGCATAAAAATGCCTGTGAGATACATAGGTTTTGTGAAAATAGGATTCATGACTTATGTTTGAGAAAAATGTTTAGTCATGAACCTTGTAATTTGCTTTGTCTTGTAAATCATTTGAAAAACAATAAGATCAGATGATATGTATTAATAAGAGAATAATGTATGGTTAAATGAATAACCATGTAAGATGAGTTTGTATAAGATAAGTTGTTTGTAAATCAATGTCTTGTGAAAAGTATGTTATTTGTATAAAATGTTATATGTCTCAAACTGAAATGATTCAAATAACGCTGCGATATGTAATACCATACAAACACTTATATATAGGAAGTACCAGCGGCGTATCCACCATGCTTGTATCATATTACACACGCCTCGTTACTTAATCACTTACTCAAACCAAACTACCAAAGTAAAATGTTCATGTCTAATGTAAATCATGTAATGTGTATCCAAAATGTAAGCATGTGATGAATAACAAATGTACTAAGTATGCAACAAAAGACATACATAGCATAAAGTGTAATGTATAACATTGTACTAAGTATGCAACAAAAGACATACATAGCATAAAGTGTAATGTATAACAATGTACTAAGTACGCACACAATGGGCATACATAGCATGTAATGTAAGGCAATGTACTAAGTACGCACACAAGGGGCATACATAGCATGTAATGTAAGGCAATGTACTAAGTACGCACACAATGGGCATACATAGCATGAAATGTAATGAAATCATGTACTATAAATGTACTAATGAACATAGCAGGTATACGATGTGAAAGCATGAAAGTAACAAGTAGGCACATGTGTTCCACCCCAAAACATTTGGAAAACAGTAAAAGAGGGGTCTATGTACTCACTTGAGATTGCTCAGAAGTCCTAATATAACCACCAAGCAATGCTAGAGATCTCGGAATCAAACGGCACCTAATATAGGTAACTATGTTAATAAACCGGACCTAAATCGGAAGATTTAGATAGAATGAGGGTTCGTAAACCAAACGAGTATGGAGACTCGTACAATATGGTTTAACAAAGCCTACATACTAAATGAAACCTAACCTAAGTGCTTACGACCCATTACGACCCGTTTAGGAAGCTTATGCTACTTTAACGCGTCGTTCGCGTAAATCGCGTTTGGACCGCCTAACTAGTCCTATGACAAGTAACATATGCCTTAACATGTCTACTATTGTTGTCAAATCAGTTTAGATGTCAAAAGTTATGTTACATATGTTTAAAATGAATTTTGGCTTCAAAGGGGTATTTTGGTAATTTACCTAAGGCATATAAACTACCTATCATACAACTACTTAAACGAAGCGATCATAAGGTATAACCTCGGAAGGTTATTCCCTATATACTATGGTCACCTAATGTATTTGGTCGGATCCTAATGATCGACCAAATGGGCCGGGTTCGAAGGTATAAACGATTTATCAGATCGCTTACCCTACGACCCTAGACAACGTGGTAATCAGTAGGCATAGTCACAAGGGACTATAACCATCGTGATTACAATCACGTTGCGAAGTTCAAACGAACTTCGCATTGACCATAAACTGGTCAATGCAGAAAGTCAAACAAAGTTTGACTTTCGGACTCGAAAAGCAATAAAAGAAACGAAGGAACACTTACAAAGGGTCCCCAAATGCTAAACTAGATCAAAATAGCTCAGGTGTGAAACAAAGGTTTCAAATTAGAGCACATTAGATCAGATTCTTGTGAGAAATGAGTGAGAATGTGGTGGGTATTTATAGTTTTCTGTTCACCGTTAGGATCGTTTCTTGGAAAAGGGGGAATGATCTAGCCCGTACACTTGTCGTAATGTTGTGGTAACTGATTTTGGCCACCATAAGAGATTAACATGTGGCACTTGACCTTTGGGAAGTGTTTAGGGCCTGTTAACAGCTGTTAACTTGACCTTTACTGATCTGAAAGGCTGACGCGGGCCACGTCAAGTATGGCCTTGGGTTTACGCGGGCCGCCTGGAGTCTGCAGATCAGCAACAAGTTTCAAAAGTTGCATTTTCAGTCCCCGTTACGTATTTAAGCCATTTCCGACATGTTTAAGGCCCTTTAAGCCATCTTTAAGGCCCTAAAATGATGCCTAAACATTGTGGACATGAAACATACTCAAAAATATGTCGGATGTTGGCTCGTTTGGTCGTACGATCGCGATGATCGCTTAATTACGACGAAATGCGCATAAGCGCGAAAATCGATCCAAATTGCGTGACGAATGGATTTTTCTTATGCCAAACACTAAAATAAAATATTTTAGTTCTTACATAAATTTTTGGATGTCCGGATGTATTCAGAACGTAAGTTATGCGCGAAAATGCAAACTTATGCACTTTTTGACGCTTTTAGTCCCTGAATGACGCAAAAGTTTATTTTAGCACACCGAACCCCTCAGAGCCTATTTCTAAGCTATGTAAAGGATATTTATGGTATGTTTAACTTATGGTCATGTTCCGGAATGTCTGTTATAGTTCAAATTGGCATACTTTCGCAGTTTGTCAATTTTAGTCCCAGTAAGCGAATTAACTTGTTTTTGCCATACCAAAGCCTTTAAAACTTATTTCTAAGTTATGTAAAGGTTATTTAAGGTATGTTAAGCCTATTTCACTATTCCAGAGTGTTCGTTGGATTAAACTGGTTATATTTACGCATTAGAGCGCGTATAACCCTCCAGAAAAGCGATTTAAAGCTTAAAATCGAACAAGAGTTGATATGTGCAAATGATACACATATTTTTACAAATCCCAAGTATGAAATAAAATATCTCATTGGTTTGGAATTTGTTTGATGATTGAATTGACACAGGTGTCACAAGAGACATGATCCAACTAATCATCAAACTCAAAATCATGGCCAACACCATGTGGAATATCAGGTGCAACAGACATAGCTGTGTCAGAATCAGTATCGGTGGAATATTGCTGTAATCCCAGTGCGTGTAAAGTAGTAGATGACCCAGACTTGAACGAATCAGGACCAGAATGGTCAGAAGAAATTTCAACGACAGGAATCTCAATAAGCGGAACAGCAATGATATCGGCGACTGGGACTCCATCATCCTGGGCACCCTCAGGGGGACCCTCAATAAAAAGATCGATGTCATCGTCCGACATAGCGTCAAGAGGCAGATCCTCAAGAGGAAATGCAGCAAGTGGAAAAGGAGCAGGGATCTGAACAAGAAGTAGATCCTCGCCAGGAAGACCATCAGCTAGCGGTATATCATTTCCAAAATCTGGTAAAGCAAACGGCTGGAAATCATCATCGTCGTCGCTCTTAGTGTCAGATGTAAAAACCTCATCCTCTGGAATGATCTCATCATCCGAAATGATGGCCATGGGGTCTACTGTATCGGATACTCCACTCTCAGATGAGGGCATGGTGTCTGTAACAAATCAATCACAACATGTGCACATATATCAACAATCATCAAATAAGCATGTAAGTAGTAACAATGTAAGCATGTATTCATCCTAGTCTTCCCAGTCTACCTACTTAGTCTCTCAGACTAAGCCTCTCAGTCTCTCAGACTGAACTACTTAGTCTCTCAGACTAAACTTCTCAGTTTCTCAAACTGTCCTAACTAGTTTCTCAGATCAACTTCCTAGTCTCTCAAACTAATCTCTTAGATTAAACTCCCAGTCTCTCAGACTGAATTTCTCAGATTAAACTCCCAGTCTCTCAGACTGAATCTCTCAGATTAAACTCCCAGTCTCTCAGAGTGAATCATAAACATAAATTTTGAAATGTGTAGCGTGGCTTTGTTTGTAAAAATATTTGTTTCATGGATCTGGACATTTTGTGTATGCAATGATAACATGTTTGTGAAAACATTTTCATGAGAGCCCTAATGATCGTAGTCTAGACTCGAGAAAGAATCCTAGTTCGCTACGATCGAAGCTCTGATACCAAGCTGTCACACCCTGACTTTTGCGGAAGCGTGATTATTGGTGTGACTTCTTAATACCGTAGCATTCAATCATAACAATGATATGTGATAAAAACCATAAGATGTTCATCCATTAATTAAGTTTGAAAATGACATAATGTAATTGTTTGAAACATCGACACCAAAATCGAATTACAAACCATAACATGTTTTAATGATTTCATGAAGACTCGACAAAAGACTTTAAGTAAAACCGGATTTTGAAATATGTATCCCGTCCAGGAATAGGATGCATCTTCTAAACCCTAACGACCTTGAATGACATCTTTTATTCATGACGCAGCTTGACAACATGCACACACCTGCCAGATCCACTTAGTTCCTTGAAATACATGTATTTTGAAAAATCAACAAAAGTTGAGCGAGTTCATGTGTAAGTGTATGAATAAACCTTTAAAGTATGTATTGTATGTATGTATGTATGTATGTATGTATTTCCCGGTATGATACCAAACAAGGAAAAGATCACCAATGGTTTGCAAGGCCAATGATATGTGTGACGGTGTAGGAAGACTCAACCCTAGCGAATTTTGCAACGGCTTCAGTTTGTGGACATAGTCACCACATGGGCCACCCTGGTCCTCATGGGTGTGGGCTCGCTACACCCAAATAGATCTATCACTCATGTCCCTCGGTCCTTATACGAGGATTAATGGTCCCAAGTATCCGCCTACCCTATCACATGATCTATGGTTCTTTCCTAGGCTAACCATACCAATTGTATCTGTATAAAGTTCTTTTGTAACATATATTTCACCCCCGAAGTAAATAAACAAAACAATATAGAGAAAAGGGGGACATGAACTCACAGTATTGCATCTTCAGTACTAGTAACTCCGATCTCGTCAGCAAACACGACTACCTATAATGTACTAGTGTCTATTAGGCGGACGGGTCGTGCCTTTGCTTAGTATTAATGTTTTGGAGTTACGGTTCTTATCTTCCAATATTATTCCAAATTATAGTTACTTGTTAAAATAATTAATATTTCAACTTAAATTATATTTAGTTTTGGAATAATTGTTTAATCAGTATTTTGAAACAATACTTCTCAAGTATTTTATATCCTTCCCAAGGATGGGGGTATCTTATACATGTATTTTCGTATTCTTGCCAAGTATTGGCGTCGTATTCAGGGGTGTTAATCCAAATGAATATATATTTTTAAGTCTCACTTAGAAATATATATATAAACCTTATTTTTATTCAAAACGATTCATCCCAAGAAAATATATATTTTTCCCAAAAATACAATATTTCTTAATAAACCCAAGTAAATATATTTTTACTTTCCAAAAATAATACATTTTCTCCTCGTCCAAAAAATATGATATAACTTGTAATACCGATAAAAATCATACTTTCATTTCTTTCGTATCCAAAATAATATTCACCAAAAATATATTTATAATGGTATTCTCCGGAATATATTGTAAGTTACGTTTTATCATTCGGTGTCACAATATAAAGTGTGTACCTTAAATATATATATTCCTTGTGATCTTTGGTATTATTTTGGATTTGTAAGTTCTTGGTATTTGTCAAGTTACATTATTTTACCCTAAAATAACATAACTATTTCACAAAGTATACAAATATTCACACAAGTGTCTTTATATAAATATATATTCTAAATATATATTCACCCATTTTTATTTATAAAAACCAACCTCCAATATTTGTATTTTTGTTACAAAAATTATGGTAGAGTTTGTATTGAAAACCATAGTCAAAATACACTAGTAAATATTTGTTAGAAAATATTTCTTTAAGTGTTTATATGTTTAGAAAAATTTCGCCATAGTTTCCTCTAAAAATGGAGGTGTCCATGCTATATAAGCATATCATTTTCTTTTAAAAAATCAACACACTATAATCAACAATCCACCCTAAACAATATTGTTCTTACCAAGTGCAAGAACAATGTTATTTGCACTACAACATGAACTTGATCCTTCACAAAAACTTGTAGTAACTTGGTAATGTTTATAGTAGGTCTAGTTACCCATTAAAGTGTGTTTATTACTTTAAAAATCTCATTCTTAAAGAAACTAGGTGTTTACAACTTGTAATCACATTTTACAAAAATGTTTATTTATAACATCTTCTTGTTTCTCTAGTATTTCTACACTTGTCTTTGCACTAAAAATAGTGTAGGTTTAAGTAAAAACCATGATCTTCTAAAAATCATATTTTGAACTTGGTTTTCTTGTAAAATCATTCATAAATCTTGAAACTTTAAGTTTACTAGCTTACTTGGTTTATTATTATTTTTTTCAAGAAACCATTTCATTTATCAAGTTCATGTTTACACAAGAGGATGATCATCTTATGTTGTCACATAATCATCCTCTCACTTGCTAGATTATGTGTTTAATCACAATCTAGCAAGCTCCATGTGATGATTAACATCATCATTTCAAGAAATCAACAAGCAAGTAATATTCATACACTAAACAACATTATTTCAACAAGATTTCATCATATTTCAAGCTTATGTTCAAGATTCAAGTTTATGTTCTTTAGTGTTCATCATGACCATCAATGTATAACATCTTTTAACCAACTAAATGAGAAGTAAAAACTAGTAACAAGAAGCTTACAACTAGCTCAAAGCTAGGGAAGAAACAAGTGTGAAGATGGAGTGGATAAAAGCTTGTGTGAGTGCTCCTTCAAGATCCAAGAGTTCCAAGCTTCGTGAATCACCTTCTTACACCCTTGGATGAGCTTGGAATGATTAATCAAGGGTTGGAAATGGTGGTAGTGTGTGGAGCCATGTTCGGCCGAGAGAGGGAGAGGAAGAGAGTGAGAGAGTTGTGGTGATGAAGATGAAATGTGTGAGCTCTAGATTAATTTATAACCACATAACTCTATTGCCCAAAGGTTAATATGTCTCTTATAGTACATGCATGATTTTCTCAAATCCAAGGAAAGATTAAGTGGAGATTTAGTGAAATCTTGTAAGGATTATGGTGATCTTGGGTGGGCCACGTCTTGGTGCCGTAAATATGGATGGGGGGAGGGGCCCATGTGTAAATTTGAATGATAAGTAGGTTAGTTAGTTGGAAGTTAGATGCAAAGTCTAGTGTTTTAAGTGTTACATGCATTATATAGTGTGTTAGGGCGTTCAGGGACCATAACTGTCGCAACCCCCGATCCCTTATCTGTCCCGGGAACGGGCGGACACGAACTCAGAATTTTGGTGGTATCAGTTTGTTAATTTGGCAGCGGAAATTACATCAGGACCGTAGTTAGGAAATGTTTGTCAGAGTAAAACCACCATATTTGATATTAATAATCACATGGGTAAAACCCAAGTTTCTTATTACAATATATTTATAGGGATAAACCCTATTTTATTGAATTTAAAACATCGTCTTTTAGGTAAATTTTATAGCCACATTTCTCCCAAGCCTTCAGTGCTCTCCAGCTGGCTTTTTACTAATTGGCTGTCACATTGTGTTACCTGAACGCGTTTTAAAAACATTTGTCAATGGGAAATACTGGTGAGTGAATCAAAGTTTAATCAAGAAATATTTTAATTAAAACAGTATTGAGAGCGATCACATTGTTTATTTCTACACAATTACTCATTCAGTACTGTGAATCCTGACTGGTGGGTCATATTACACATTGGCTAACTCGTCATCCAATGGTAACGTGTTCCACATTTTGTATACAAAACCCCAACATACCGGCAGTAATTGAAGAACTACAAAGACTCAATCACAGCTTAATCACATTGTAAAGCATTAAGGTTTTGTAAAATATTACAAAAAGTTTAACAAAAATTGGATAAACTCACATTGCTATCTTAGACTTCGCGTAAGGGTTTCCTGGGATTAATCTATAATTTACACAAATGTACATAGGTTAGTATAATAACCATTTGATTATATTAATGATACCCTCCTCGAGACGGTATTCCAACAACTGCGTCGGGCAGAACCACGACAGTTGTTATGGAACCCTAAATCAATCGGGCAGCGTATCTAATATGAAACTAGGGTTATAATAGTTACAACGGAGCAGAACCTCGCTAATTAGGGGGTATAATACTCAAATATTAAGCCTACTACTTCAGAAAGTTGAGATACAGAAAGAAAGTGAACGATTTGATTTGAAACCAGAAGCCTCCTTAATATAGTGCTGATTTATGGGTTTCTCGCGGCCCGTGTAAAACAAAGACAGGGCCTACGCGGCCCGCGTAGTAGGTGGACTAGGGCATAGGTGATCCGGGTCATGGGGTAGGTCCAACACGCACACACACACGTGGCGACACCGGAGCCCGCCTGAGTTTTAAGTTGGCGCGGCCCGTGTAAGGGTTAAGGATCCTTTACGCGGCCCGCCTAAAACCAAAAATCATATTTTTAATTATTTTTATTAATATTTAGGGTATTCGGGGCCCGTTTTCACGTATGCGGTGTATTTTGGGACATATTGGGATATTTTAAATATTTTTAGGGTGTCGGAAATAATTCGAGGGTGTCGGTTTTCTTTAGGGTTGTTTTATCCTCCCCACCTTGTTTTAGAGCTCGTCCTCGAGATCTACTGGAATAAGTGTGGATATTTCCTTTGCATTTCTGATTCAAGCTCCCATGTGTACTCAGGTCCTCTTTTGGAGTCCCACTTTACTTTGACCAGAACTACTATCTTGTGCTTGAGATTTTTGACTTTCCTGTCTTCAATCTGTAGAGGCCTCTCTACAAATTTGAGTTGTTCATTTACCTCTATATCTTTAAGAGGTACCATTAGTGATTCATCAGCTAAGTATTTCTTGAGATTAGATACATGAAATACATCATGTATTCCTGCTATTTCCTCTGGCAGTTGTAGCTGATAGGCTACAGGTCCTATTTTTCTAACAATCTCAAAAGGTCCAATATACCTGGGACTTAGCTTTCCTCTTTTGATGAATCTTACTATTCCTTTCCAAGGAGAGACCTTCAATAACACTTTATCTCCTACTTGAAATTCCAATGGTTTGCGTCGGTTATCAGTATAGCTCTTTTGTCGATCTCGTGCTGCTTTTAGTCGTTCCTTGACTTGAATAATCTTGTCGGTTGTTTCCTGCACTATCTCAGGTCCAGATAGTTGCTTTTCCCCAATTTCTGCCCAACAGACTAGGGTTCGGCACTTTCGTCCATAAAGTGCTTCAAATGGTGCAGCATTGATACTTGTGTGATAACTATTATTATAAGAAAATTCTATTAAAGGTAAGTGATCATCCCAATTACCTCCAAAATCAATTACATAAGCTCTAAGCATGTCTTCCATTGTCTGAATTGTCCTTTCACTTTGTCCGTCCGTTTGAGGATGATAAGCTGTGCTTAGTTTTAATTTGGTTCCCATGGCTTTTTGGAAACTTGATCAAAAATGAGAGGTAAAGCGGCTATCTCTATCAGAAACAATTGATAAAGGTATTCCATGTAAAGAAACAATTTCATTTACATATAATTTAGCTAACTGTTCCATACTGAAAGTTTCCTTCATTGGTAGGAAATGAGCTGACTTGGTTAGCCTATCTACAATCACCCAGATTGTATCATTGCGTTTCTTTGTTTTGGGTAATTTGGTAACAAAACCCATTGTTATAAATTCCCATTTCCACACTGGCATTTCCAATTGTTGCAATAAACCTGAAGGTTTCTGGTGTTCAGCTTTAACTTGTGAACAAGTTAAACATTTAGAAACATAGGCTGCTATGTCCTTTTTCATTCCTATCCACCAGAAATTCTTTCTTAAATCTTGATACATCTTATCATTTCCTGGATGCATCGTATATTTAGACTTATGGGCTTCTTCTAATATACGATGACGTAGGTTTCCTAATTTAGGTATCCACATTCTCTTTTTATGGAATCTCCAAATTCCAGTTGTTCCTTGTTCTAATTCTTTTAGCATACCTTTTAATTTTTTAGTATCAACCTTGATTACTAATTCTTGTGCTTCTCTTATATGATCATTTAAATCTACTTGCAGATTTAATTTAAGAGAATGTACCTTTTTTGGCTTTTCATGATACTTTCGGCTTAAAGCATATGCCACTACATTTGCTTTTCCTTCATGATACTGGATATCACAATCATAATCACTAAGTATCTCCATCCAGCGTCTTTGTCTCATATTCAACTCCTTTTGCTTGAAAACATACCTTAAACTCTTATGATCAGTGAATACAGTAAACTTACTACCGTATAGGTAATGTCTCCAAATTTTAAGGGCAAAAATTATAGCTCCTAATTCTAAATCATGGGTTGAATAATTCTCTTCATGATTCTTAAGTTGTCTGGATGCATAGGCTATAACCTTTTGTTGTTGCATTAATACACATCCATAACCTAATTTGGAAGCGTCACAATAGACTACAAAATCTTCAGTTCCTTCTGGTAATGCTAGCACGGGTGCATGGGTTAATCTTTGCTTAAGGATTCTAAGGGCTTCTTCTTGTTTTAATCCCCATTCAAACTTAATAGATTTATAGGTTAACTTAGTTAAAGGAATGGCTATTCTAGAAAAATCTCGAATAAATCTTCTATAATAACCGGCCAATCCTAAGAAACTTCTAACCTCGGTTGGTGATTCAGGGATTTTCCATTTAGTAATCGCCTCGATTTTTGTGGGATCTACATGAATTCCTTCATGATTGACTAGGAGTCTGTCACACCCCGATATTTCCACGTATTACCGGTGTGCCCGGTGGGGAGTATCGTGACGTAGTTGATATCATTATAGTCAAACAACACAACATTTAAATGCACAGTGGAAGCAAAAGATAGATATTATTTCAACTGAATAAAAGTGTAATGTTTAAGTATCACAACACAGTTGAAACAAATCCACAGGTGGATCAAATGAAAAGAAAACATTGTTCAACAGTTTTATGTCATCCAAGCTTGCGAGACTTATTGTGGATGCTAGGAGAAAGCCAGCCTATTTCGAGTAGTACCTGCACTTAACCTTTTTGGGAAAATACGTCAGTTTACAATGGTAAATACAATTAACTGACTCATTTTGAAAGTTTAATAAAATTTATTTGAATGCACGTGGCACAAAACTCTTTATAACTTGGGATAATTATTTATATATATAAACTTGTAAAAGAATTACATGTTTGTTATACGTTCAGTAGCCCGGGTTGAATACCGGGTTAAAGATTAATAGACACACCACATGATATAGTCCCGCGGCAGGTTATTCCCGTAACCGGCGGTTATACCTCATTATTTATATAAGCACTAGCGGGTGTACGCCTACACGCGCGTGCTAAGGTCGTGGCCATTTCGTAAAATGATGCCAAGGATATCCGGGACATGGTCATTAACCTCCCAAAGGCTTTAAGCAAACAAAACAATTTAAACGGGTCATTTCAATAAATTAAGCATTATACGATTAAAGATTCAATACCCGACCAAGCGGTATTTTATATACCGTACCCCAAGCCCGTATAGGGAAAATAAGTTAAAAGTATTTACCTTTGCAAGTAATAATCACAACAAGAAAGTGCACGTATCTTTTACCGGGTCTCTTATTCTAGAACGAAGGTTTATAATAACCTATTAGAATCCTAACGGGTCTTTAAATAAGCCTAAACTTAGACCGGTTAGTTTTAAAGGAAGATACGGTTCGAACGCGTGATTAAGCGAAGACCGGAATAGAATGTGATTTAGACCCGAAAAGTTTTAAGACTTTGATAATATGGGTAATCTAAACACATTCTGGATTTTGAGATAAAAATGATAATGTTTGACCCGTTTCGGCTAATTTATGCAAACTAGCTACATAAACCGGACCGAACGCGTAAGAAGCGTAACGGGTAACCATAAGAGTTATATACAGGTTTCCTAAGTTAATATGCCTTAAATATGTTGTGATATCGGTAGGATACCTTCCATTATGCCCAAAACGAGTTTAATCTCAAATTAAGCCCTGTAGGGGTATTTTGGTCATTTTAAAGATTATAAAAGAGATTATTTATAATTCTGAGATTCGGTTCTGAAATAATTAGTAAAACAACTTAATTTAACAGGTTACATCAGTTGGTGATAAGTCTTATGTGACAAAATGGTTTTAAACCCATACTATGTGTTTAATACGCTTAAAGAGTCGTTTTAAGCGATTTCCGGGTTATACAGGAAATCTGAGTTTTCTGATCAGGTTATCAAGTTCAAAATACTTCATTTATCATATAAAATCAGTAGCAATTGAATTGATGTCAAAATACTATGTAAAACTCATTTTATAAACAAAAAAGGGTATAATCGGTATTTACCGAATCAAGGCCATAACCTTAGGTTATGATCAGGTTAAAAATAATTAAAAATCTTCAAAAATCCCAAAATATTATATTACATCAGTGGGTAAAAGGTTTGGTGTCAAAAATTGGGTTTAGATAGGCTTTACGCTAATTACGCCGTTTAATTAATAAAAAGATTTCTAATTACGCTATTGAGCATAACTCCTAATCTAGACCTCCAACTGATGTGAAATTTTAGGGACATATTTATAAATCAGTAACAAAGATTATTGTCCTCTCACATTTCCAAAATTCTCGTTTTACGGTCAGATGGGCATATTGGTCAACATTAGGCATTTAACGGAAACATCGGACCATCAACGAGTCAAGTAGTATAACCGCTGAGGGTTATACTATCATACAAGCTGGTCCTAACAGAGCTCTAAGGCATTTCTAAATCCATCTAAATCGGGTCAGAACTGAAGTCAAAGCAAAAGTCAAAGTTTTGCGACTTTCGGTTCTGAACCGAGCTTAAACAGAAAATTGTCGGATCAAACAAGCGTCGACCAGTTCTTATACTAATTACCAAGTTATATGAGTGATAAAATAGGTTACACGCCTTCTACATTGCTAATTACGTGTTAATTCGCAAATTAAGATTCTGTTGACTTTTTATAACAAACTTTGACCCGACAAATGTCTTAGTTAGGACGGGAGTCAGAGGGTGCCCTTTTAAGGGTTTATTGCCCACATAATTACCAACTTATAACTACTTTCAATTTGACTAAACACTGGACCATTAGTGTTTAAACGATAAGTCAAACCCTAATTACGATGGTTTGACTTTTAAGCTAATAACTAAGTAAAACACGATTAAGGAAGGTTAAGGAAGCTTACCAAGGTCCTAATTACAACTAGGGATGCTTAAGTCCTTGGTTAACTTTTGATTACCCGAAAAGTCATAAATTTCATCGTTGACGCTTTTAACCCCTCGTGTACGAATTTTATCATAACTTTCTCATATGATAACGAAACTTGGTGAAATTTTTATCATGTATTCTAGTGAGCATAATTAATTGTTACTAAGCTTCGGGTTTGCTAAAAGGTCACTCAGAGGTATAATTTAAACATGTTGACACATTTAACCCCTATAGTTTGTAATCTCTCACTTTCTTCCACAATTAGCTTCGTATGATCCATGATTCATTCGTTTAAGGGTATAGACATCGTGTAGGGTTATTGTAAAGTATATTTATCCATTGTTGACATTTTGAACCCTTATATTCACATACTTTCCTTGTTTGTCAACTTTAGTCCCTCTGGAACATTCTTTCACACGTTCAAAGCTTATGACACGTGTCAATACATTATAGGACGTGAATTTTCGAGGTGTCACATCCTCACCCCCTTAAAAGAAATCTCGACCTCGAGATTTACTGCAATAAATGTGGGTACTTTTCTTTCATCGTGGACTCTACCTCCCACGTGTACTCGGGACCTCTACGGGCATCCCATTTTACTTTTACGATCGGTACATGCTTCCTTCGAAGCTTCTTAACCTGTCGATCCTTGATCGACACAGGTTTTTCAACGAATTTCAAGCTCTCATCTATATGCACATCTTTATGTGGTATGACTAGTGATTCATCAGCTAGACACTTCTTCAGATTGCAGATGTGGAATACATTGTGAATACCACTGAGCTCTTCAGGTAAGTTTAACTTATAAGCAACTGATCTGACACATTCGATGATCTCGAATGGTCCTATGTACCTCGGTCTTAACTTGCCTTTCTTGCCAAAACGCATTACTCCTTTCCAGGGTGATACTTTAAGTAGTACCTTGTCACCAACCTCAAATTTTAGAGGTTTACACCTTAAGTCCGCATAGCTTTTCTGCCTATCCCTGGCAGCTTTGAGACGATCGCGTATTTGCACAATCTTATCTGTCGTCTCCAGGACTATTTCAGGTCCTGTCAGTTGGACATCTCCAACCTCCGCCCAACATACGGGCGTTCTACACTTCCTACCGTACAAGGCCTCGAAAGGCGCAGCCTTAATGCTGGTATGATAGCTATTGTTGTAGGAGAACTCGACTAATGGCAGGTGGTTGTCCCAACTGCCACCTAAGTCAATCACACATGCTCGAAGCATGTCTTCCAAAGTTTGGATTGTACGCTCACTTTGCCCGTCCGTCTGGGGGTGGTAAGCCGTACTGAAATTTAAGCGCGTGCCCAAAGATTGTTGGAAACTTTTCCAAAAATGTGACGTGTATCTAGTGTCTCTGTCAGAGATAATAGACACTGGTACGCCATGCAGAGATACAATCTTATCTACGTACAATTGGGCTAACATGTCGGAGCTATAGGTCTCCTTAATGGGTAGGAAATGTGCTGAATTAGTTAGTCTATCTACTATCACCCATATAGTATCATTGCCTTTCTTTGTCTTTGACAACTTGGTGATGAAATCCATTGTCACCATTTCCCACTTCCACGTGGGAAGTTCAGGCTGTTGTAGTAAACCTGACGGCTTCTGATGTTCAGCTTTGACTTGCGCACACATCAAACATTTAGCTACATAGGTAGCTATAGACTTCTTCAAGCCTATCCACCAAAAATTTGCTTTCAGATCCTGGTACATCTTGTCAGCTCCAGGGTGAACGGAGTATTTAGAAATGTGGGCTTCCTGGAGGATAACATCTCGAAGTCCTCCATAAACTGGAACCCATATTCGTCCATTCAACCTCAGAATTCCGTCCTTGCCATAGGATAACTGTTCTTCGGTTACTCCTAGCTTTTCACCAGGATAGTTAGCTTCCAGCACAGCTTCCTTCTGCGCAGCTAACAACCTTTCATTCAAACTATTCTTTATCTCAATGCTCTTGGCATTGATTCTTATAGGCTTCACCCTTTCCTTTCGACTCAAGGCATTGGCGACTACATTCACCTTGCCAGGATGGTATCTTATCTCACAATCATAATCATTCAAAGTTTCCATCCAACTTCGTTGCCTCATGTTCAAATCCTTTTGGTTAAACAGGTGCTGGAGGCTCTTGTGATCAGAATAGATCACACACTTGATACCGTATAAATAGTGCCTCCAAAGTTTTAGTGCAAATACCACAGCACCCAACTCCAAGTCATGGGTGGTGTAGTTCTTTTCGTGCACCTTTAATTGTCGAGAAGCATAGGCAATAACCTTGCCTTTCTGCATAAGCACACATCCCATCCCGGTGTGTGATGCATCGCAATATACCACAAATTCTTCTATTCCCTCAGGCAATGTCAATACAGGTGCATTTCTCAACTTCTGCTTAAGGATATCAAAGGACTCCTGCTGCTTAGGACCCCAGTTAAACTTAATATTCTTCCTAGTCAAAGAAGTTAGGGGTGCAGCAATCCTTGAAAATTTTTCAATAAAACGCCTGTAATATCCTGCCAATCCCAAGAAGCTGCGAATCTCTGTGGGCACCGTCGGCTCTTGCCAATTCATGACAGCTTCAACCTTAGCGGGATCTACCTGGATTCCACGTTCACTAACCACATGTCCAAGAAATTGGATTTCTCGAAGCCAAAATTCACACTTAGAGAATTTTGCGTAGAGTTTTTTCTCAATGAAGCAGTTTTAGAATGCAATGGAGGTGCTTCTCATGGTCAGCTTGATTCTTTGAGTAAATAAGAATATCGTCGAAGAAGACGATGATAAATTTATCCATGTAGGGCTTGCAGATGCGGTTCATGAGATCCATGAATGCGGCTGGTGCATTATTGAGCCCAAAAGGCATCACTAAGAACTCCTAATGAGCGTAACGAGTCCTAAATGCAGTCTTATGTACATCTTCATCCTTGACCTTCAGTTGATGATATCCTGACCTTAAGTCGATCTTGGAAAAATAACTCACTCCTTGAAGCTGATCGAACAAGTCGTCGATCCTGGGTAATGGATACCGATTCTTGACAGTAACTTTGTTAAGTTCCCGGTAATCGATGCACAGTCGCATCGACCCATCCTTTTTCTTCACAAATAGGATTGGCGCTCCCCAAGGAGATGAGCTCGGTCTAATAAATCCCTTTGCCAACAAATCATCCAGTGGAGTTCTCAATTCTTTCATCTCCGTTGGTGCCAATCTGTAAGGTGCTCTCGCAACAGGTGCTGCTCCAGGAATAATGTCAATCCTGAACTCCACTTGCCTATCTCGGGGTAAACCAGGTAGTTCTTCGGGGAAAACTTTTGGATATTCAGATATAATAGGTATGTCTTCGATCTTAGGCTTGGGTTCATCAATGGTTACTTGTGCCATGTAGATAACACAACCCTTCGTCGAACACCTTGATGCCTTGAGCATGGACACTTGCTCAGGCATTCCGTACTTAGTATCTCCATGGATTGTCAAAGGCTCGCCACAAGGAGTCCTGAAAACTACTTGCTTCTTAGCACAAACGATCTGGGCTTGGTTGCGAGACAACCAATCCATGCCTATTACTATATCGAAACCGGCTAATTTCAAAGGAAGTAAAGACAATGGAAAAGAGTGGTTCCTAATGGATATAACACATCCATCTAACACGGTTGATGCGGTTTCTATGGTTCCATCAGCTAATTCCACCTCATATTTTACACTTAAGGTTTTAACAGGTAATTTCAACAGTTCACAAAACTTATTATCTACGAACGACTTATCAGCGCCTGAATCAAAAAGTACTCTTGCATAGACATCATTTATGAGGAAGGTACCTGTGATCACATTGTCATCCTGGACGGCTTCCTTTGTATCCATCCGGAAGACCCTTGCATTGGTCTTTTTCCCGTCCTCAGTCTTCTTTGCAAGTTTTAGGCAGTTGGACTTGATATGCCCTTTTTTCATTGCAGCTATAGCACGTTGCATCTTTGATTCTCTTACAGTCTAGGGTCTTGTGCTCAGAAGACTTGCAAATCTCACATGCCCTTGTCTGTTGCTGGGATTTCGACTCATATTTGCACTTCCCGAAGTGACTTTTCTTGCAGATCTTACATTTGGGTTTATCACCCGACTGATGACCATCTTTCTTAGATCCAGAACTCTTTTCGTGGTCATTTTTTCCTCTATGTCTCTTATCCAATCGCCGTGAGCTATTATCCTCACGCTTCCTCTTCTCGGCATCAGTGTTCTCAGTGATCTCTGCCTGACTGCGTCCAGAGTAAGAGATGATGCTATATCAGCTGCAGACCGGAAGGTAGCTGGTCTGGAGGCTTTCACACTGGCCTTAACCTCTAGGGCTAAATCCCTGATGAAACGAGCTATCCTCTTGGGTTCTGGCGTCACAAGGTAAGGAACCAACCTTGACATTGTATTGAAACTGGTAAGGTAGGCCTGACAGTCCAGGTTCTTCATAACCAAAGACAAGAAATCAGATTCGATCATTTCAACCTCATGCTGAGGGCAGTAGTTTTCCTTAATCAACGTCACAAACTGATCCCATGACAGATTGTACAATGGGATTTTTCCGGTAGCTTGGATTAAAGACCTCCACCAAGCTAATGCCTCACCCTTGAATGACTGAGACACGAATTTCACCACTTCCTTATTAGCGCAACCACTGATATCCACTATAGTGTCCATCTCATCCAACCATGTCATGCAGTCTACAGCCACTTTTTCCCCAGTGAAATCCCTGGGTTTGCATGAAACAAAATACTTATAGGAGCAACCCTTATTACGGGGTTCTTGATTCAGTACGATCCTTTGAGATGGAACACTTTGCTGATTTGAAGAGTGACGATCGTCATCGTCTTTCTTTGGTTCTTCCTTCTTGGAGGGTGGCTTGCTGTGAGCCTCGGAATGAGTCTTAGGCTTGGAATGCGGTGCGGATAGGGTCCTACTTCGAGTCCCGCTATATTCATTATACTGCCACTCTATTGCTTTCGTAACAGCATTGTCTATTAATGCTTGCAGTTCCGCACCCGCTATGTTAATTCGGGTATTATCATGATCCTCCCTTGGGTGACTGTTGATCTCATCCGAGTCTGCCATGTAGTTTGAACTGTTTCATAAGATATTGACAATAGTGTTTATTAAGGAATCGCCTTTTATGTCAATTCATTAACCATGGTAAACATAGACCATATTTGGTTAATTTGCTAATCATAGTTATTTAGGATTTTTATTTTAATTTATCCTAATTGTAAAACAATAACAGTATTACTAGTAGCACAAAAGGCCTAGTCACAGGGACATTTTTAAATCATAAGCCATGATTTCAGAGAATCAAGGCATGAAGGTTTGAATATAGTCCTTTACCTTTTTCTGACAGGGAGTCGTAGACTACTACTGTCTTTTGTCTTATATGAGAATGAGTATGGCCCGTAGGCATTACATTACCAATGGATGGTCAACATATGATCATCTTAATTGATGATTTAAACCCACGATTTATAGATCATTAAGTTAGGTTAGGAATCTTTTGAAGAATCCTACTATAAGAATGACGTGTGTGATTTTAACGAATCACGTCTGCCAGGAGCGTTAACATGTTTTCAGATGTTAACTGGGATTTGAATCTTTTTAAACAGGTCTTACCGTTTTGGCCAAGTCTTATAATGACATGCAGGCTAGGTTACACTTTTAAGATTCTTATTCAATATTTAATAGGCAGATTATTTTTAAAAGGAATGATTTTTTTAATTTATTTATTTCATGTATAATATAATTATGCATATAATGACAAAAATGAAATTTTTAAATTTTACATTCCATTAAACATAAAAAGAAGTACATATTGCCCTAAACGGGACTTTTAACATAAATAACTTGCCCACATAGGAGCTAAACTGAAATACAAGTCCTCGCAGGGACTGATTACTAAAATAGATGTCCACGCATGGACTAAAAAGACAAGTCCTCGCAGGGACTAAAGAAAAACAAGTTCACGTAGGGACTCAGTGTAACACCTGTGCCTCCACGGCCATCAAACAAATACCGAACCAATGAAATAATATATTTCATACTTGGGATTTGTAAAAATATGTGTATCATTTGCACATATCAATTCTTGTTCAATTTCAAACTCTAAATCGCTTTCTGGAAGGTTATACGCGCACCGATGCGTAAATATAACCAGTTTAATGCAACAAACACTCTGGAATAGTGACATAGGCTTAACATACCTTAAATAACCTTTACATAACTTAGAAATAAGTTTTAAAGGCTTTGGTATGGCAAAATCAAGTTAAATCGCTTACAGGGACTAAATTTGACAAACTGCGAAAGTATGCCAATTTGAACTGTAACAGACATTCCGGAGCATGACCATAAGTTAAACATACCATAAATATCCTTCACATAGCTTAGAAATAGGCTTTGAGGTGTTCAGTATGCTAAAATAAACTTTTGTGTCATTCAGGGACTAAAAGTGTCAAAAAGTGCACAAGTTTGCATTTTCGCGCATAACTTACGTTCTGAATACATCCGGACATCCAAAAATTTATGTAAGCATGACTATATTATACTTTAGTGTTTGGCTTGCCAAAAATCCATTCGTCGCGTCATTTGGATCGTTTTTCGCGCTTATGCGCATTCCGTCGTAATTAAGCGAACATCGCGTTCGTACGACCAAACGAACCAACACCCGGCATATTTTTGAGCATGTTTCATGTCCTCAATGTTTAGGCAACATTTTAGGGCCTTAAAGTTGGCTTTACGGGCCTTAGAATTGTCGGAAATGGCCTTAAACACGTGCAGGGACTGAAACTGACATTTCTGAAACTTTGTTCTGATCTGTGACTCCTAGGCGGCCCGCCTCAGGATCTTAACATCCTTAGGCGGCCCGTGTCAGACCTTCTAACCAGATTAAATGTTTCTAACAGCAGATTGCAGCTGTTTGATCCACCACCACACATTCTCATTTGTCTAGTCAGCTGATAAGAACCATTTTCTAGTCACCATAAGGTTGCAACACTTGTACGGTTACGATTAAGGCACGTTTTCCATGAAACGATCTTAACGGTGGACCGAATACTATAAATACCCCACCCCCCCCCCCCCCCATGCTTCAAAATTACAAGAATTCTGATTTGAGAACCTCTAAGTTGAAACCATTGTTTCATACTTGAGATTCTTGAATCGGGATTAGCATTCGGGGACCCTTCGTAAGTATTCTTTCGTTCTTTTCTTTATTTTATTGCTTTTAGAGTCAGAAAGTCAAACTTTGTTTGACTTTCAGCGTTGACCAGCTTATGGTCAATGCGAAGTTCGTTTGAACTTCGCAACGTGATTGTAATCACGTTGGTCATAGTCCCTTGGGACTATGCCCACTGATTACCACGTTGTCTAGGGTCGTAGGGTAGGCGATCTAATAAATCGCCTATACCTTCGAACCCGACCCATTTGGTCGATCATTAGGATCCGACCAAATACATTAGGTGACCATAGTAGGTAGGGAATAACCTTCCGAGGTTATACCCTATGGTCACATCGTTTGAGTAGTTGTATGATAGGTAGTTTATATGCCTTAGGTAAATTACCAGAATACCCTTTTCATGTATAATTGGTAATTAAGCATATGTAACCTAAACCTTTGTCACATAACTGATTATGTAACATGTTTAGGCATATTCTACTTGTCATAAGACTAGTTAGGCGGTCCGAACGCGTTTCACGCGAACGACGCGTTAAAGTAGCATAAGCTACCTTAATGGGTCGCGATGGGTCGAAAGCACTTAGGTTTGGTTTCATTGTAGTATGTAGGCCTTGTTAAACCATATCATATGAGTTCCAACACTCATTTGGTTTACCAAGCCTCATCCTATCCGATCTCCCGATTTAAGTCCGGTTTATTTATATAGTTTTAGATTGCCGACTGATTCCGTGCTCTCTCTAGCTTTGTTTGGTTGTTGTTCAAGACCTCCAAGCATTCTCAGGCGAGTACATTATTCCCCTATTTTACTGCTTTCAATTGTTTTGGGGTGACTCATATGTGCTAAATGTTTTCGATGTTATAACGATGGTTTCAAAAACGATTAAGACGATTTATACAAAACTAATAACGATTTCAAAAAGTGAACAAACTTGTTGGTTGTATTTACATAACAAATGACATTCATTAGCAATGATCAAGCCGACCAGTATTAGGTTATGGTACCATAGGATCTGACAAATCCCGTTATTTACTACACCCGTAGTTATGTGTGGGTGTTGTGGGTAGCGACTGAATCTGTAAATGTTAATTTACTCTTTGGTAAGGGTTTATTAATGCGAGATGTTAATTTACTCTTTGGTAAGGGTTTATTAATGCGAGATGTTAATCTATCCTTTGGTAAGGGTTTATTAATGCGAGTCAAGAAGGTTTGAATGTTATTAGCGAGACGACCATATAAGTAGTTTCACGACCTAAAACGAATTTAACGATTTGGGTAAACGATTGGCTTCAAAGCGATATACGATATTATTTTGGTTACATATTACATGGTTTACATTTGACACAAAAACACTTTTGACATTGGTTATACATATTACATGATTTACATTTGGGCATGAACATTACTTTGGTGGTTTGGTTTGATTAAGTGATTAAGTAACAATGCGTGTGGAATATGATACAAGCATGGTGGATACGCCGCTGGTACTTCCTATATATAAGTGTTTGTATGGTATTACATATTGTAGCGTTATTTGAATCATTTCAGTTTGAGACATAGAACATTTTATACAAGTAACATACTTTTCACAAGACATTTATTTACAAACAACTTATCTTATACAAACTCATTTTACATGGTTATTCATTTAATCATGCATTATTCTCTTATTTATACATATAACCTGAACTTATTATTTTTCAAATGATTTACAAAGACAAAGCAAATTACAAGGTTCATGACTAAACATTTTCTTAAACAGAAGTCATGAATCTTATTTTCACAAAACCTATGTACTCGCCAGCATTTCTTTGCTGACCTCGTTTTCACATATGTTTCAGGTATTGTTGAATGATATCGATTGATAAGATGCATGCTCACATAGGACTGGACAAGGCCTTAGTGACTCAATAATAATGATAGACTATGTTTAATTTGTGTATTTAGATTTCCAGACGATGTAATTATTCAATGTTTAATAAAACGAAACACTTTTTGGTATCCATGGTTATGAAACATTAATTCTGTTGCAACACGCCCCGATGTTTCCGCCGCGATTTGTTGTTTTACGCGGTCGGGGTGTGACAGAAAAGATGGTATCAGAGCCAATGGTTATAGGGAATTAGGTTATTAGTAATTAGTAATGCTTTGACCTAGTCTATAACCTTCTTAGGACCCTAACGCGAGTTTACTTGCGTTTAGTCATAAAACAATACCGTCGCCTATCCTTAGGCGACGACCACAACAAGAACATAAATTTCAAAACCGCTTTGAAAACTAATCATCTGTTCTAGGATGATTGATTACTAGGTTTTGAACCCTCTATTGTAAGGTTTTGAACTCTCTATTATATGGTTTTGAAACCCTTTGAGTTTTCAAAACTTCGTCAAGGTTTTGGGTTTTAAATAATGTGAACACGTGCAAACTGGAAGGGTGAATGCCTGTATTCTGGGTTTTCTGTCTAGGCAAGCACTTCGTATACATCTCATCAGACGCGAGACCAGTTGTGCTTACCTGGGAATTCTTGGGATGAGTGTTCACTTATAGGCGAGCATGTCTTCGCGATACATTATTTTTTACCCATTTACTTTGATTAGTCACCGTCTCATTTGTTTGCCTTAGGTAACAAACAAATGATCGCAATTTTCATGCGTTATCTTTCTGTTTTGATTGTCCAATAATCTTTCACCTGTTTCTCCCTATGCCTTTCTTTTTCTTCAAGAATGTCTCTTCATCACGATGACGCCCAAATATCTGAGCAAGCAGCCAAAATTCGCTCAGCAAATAGGCGAAGTAGTCCTGAAGACTGTTGAATTAGCTACTGCCATGTATCATCTCCAGGATGAAGCCACTCAAGAGTCACCAAGACAGGCAGGACCTAGTCAGGCGACAACACCATCAGCCAATAAACCAATCGAGGAATCAAAGACCATGGATGAGCGATCCCCTAAGAAGTCAAAGAAGCAAAAGGCTTCTCAGAACTTCGCCATGGTCGCTCACAATGGTAAAGTAGTCCCCAACCAACCAGCTCAACCCCCTGCTAGGTGTGTATGGCTTTTCCTATGATACCTACATCAAGGAACTATGTACCTTACAAACTACTCTTGTGATTTCTCTCTTTCAAATGATTGCTCATGATTCTCTCGAAAATTTTAAGTACTCGTTTCACTCTAAGAAACAAAGTACAGAAAATTAAGTGACATTATGAGTAATCGTGCTTTTCGCACATCTGTGCCTTTAAATCCTTGGTTAGATAACTAAGGGTGTTTTCAAATCTCATACCCATTACGTTTTGATTTTTCAACATACACAGTACCAGTATTTCAAAGCAATCTTCATGATCTCAAAACATTTCATATAGTTTGAAAACAATTTTTCTAGATGCATTGTCTATGTTATTTCAAAAACATTGGCCATGTTATCAAAACCAACCTTTCTAATTTCAAAATATTTCATATAGTCTGAAGACAATATTAACACAATACATTTTCTGATCAAGTGCATGATTTCGAAAAGCATCATTCATGTCTTTCAAAAACCTTATACATAATTTCAAAATTCATCTCGCATGATTTTAAAACATTTTTGTAAATATATCTACCTAATACACCTACTTTATGATTTCAAAAAGTATTATATATAAGGTTTCAAAAACGTTAAACATATTTTTTTTCTTAAAAGAACCCCATGCATAGTTTTCAAAAATATTTTTCCTCATACATTGACTTAACCTTCAAAATTCTGCTTCATATGTCGCCTTGACATATCAAGCATCTCAACTTCATAAGCATTTTACAACATGTTTTGACCTAAGCACATCCAGTGCAAGGTTTCAAAACATCTTCAACTTCTAAAATTCATATGGGATCTTTTTATCTTCACAATTAGATCCTTGTGGATGATTATCATTCAAATCAGAGTCCTTAATTGGATTCCTTATGTACCTTAATTCGAACACTTCGGTTCCTAGTAATCAAAATCGAATTTTCTTTTTGAATCTTTCTATCTTTATAGTTGGATTCTTGATAACGTTTAAAGTACCAAATGAAATCCACGGAATGGATTCCAAGTGTGCTTTAAATGCATGTACGCAATTTACAAGACAAATTAACGAACAATTTTGTGGTTATGTGATATGTGTTTATGTGTTCTCCTCTATGATTTTGTGTGATCCGATTTTCAAATCCTCATAGAATCTTTCATGTTTTCATATGAGAGATTCATAGTAGGATATTCAAAAAGTACTACCTTAAATCCTTATGGGCTTCTACGTAGTAGTTAAGACCCTTGGGTTATATAGTACCATTCCATGATTCGATGAGAGACCCTTGAGTGGTCTAGTCTAAAAGATTGATTCACAATTTGGTTAAAGAACGACATCTAGTGATGTAGCTGAACAGAATCCTTGATAGTCTATTTAGATCATTTATTGATTTAATAAAAAGGACTCTATGGCGGTCTAGTTACACTCATCACAGGTTTGTTCATTTGGTTTTACCCTACACATTATAAAATAGACTGTGTGAACTGTGCAAGGAATTGTCTAATTATGGACGCGTACATAATTACGAAATTTAGTGCATAGAAACCCAGTAAGATTTATTATGTGTAAGAACCGATAGTGACAAAAATAACGAAATGAGAACGATGTAATGGAGGTATGGTGGACGCACCAATGACGCTTCATATACTTGTATATAAGTGTCCCTCTTACATTGCAAACATAATGTTATTAAGGTTACTAGAAGTTCAAGAACCCTAACCAATGTTGTTCGATCTTTTCAACTTCATATTTCCAAGCTCTCACAAGTTTCCTCTAAATAAATTTCGGGACGAAATTTCCTAAAGTAGGGGAGACTGTAACACCTGTGCCTCCACGGCCATCAAACAAATACCGAACCAATGAAATAATATATTTCATACTTGGGATTTGTAAAAATATGTGTATCATTTGCACATATCAATTCTTGTTCAATTTCAAACTCTAAATCGCTTTCTGGAAGGTTATACGCGCACCGATGCGTAAATATAACCAGTTTAATGCAACAAACACTCCGGAATAGTGACATAGGCTTAACATACCTTAAATAACCTTTACATAACTTAGAAATAAGTTTTAAAGGCTTTGGTATGGCAAAATCAAGTTAAATCGCTTACAGGGACTAAATTTGACAAACTGCGAAAGTATGCCAATTTGAACTGTAACAGACATTCCGGAGCATGACCATAAGTTAAACATACCATAAATATCCTTCACATAGCTTAGAAATAGGCTTTGAGGTGTTCAGTATGCTAAAATAAACTTTTGTGTCATTCAGGGACTAAAAGTGTCAAAAAGTGCACAAGTTTGCATTTTCGCGCATAACTTACGTTCTGAATACATCCGGACATCCAAAAATTTATGTAAGCATGACTATATTATACTTTAGTGTTTGGCTTGCCAAAAATCCATTCGTCGCGTCATTTGGATCGTTTTTCGCGCTTATGCGCATTCCGTCGTAATTAAGCGAACATCGCGTTCGTACGACCAAACGAACCAACACCCGGCATATTTTTGAGCATGTTTCATGTCCTCAATGTTTAGGAAACATTTTAGGGCCTTAAAGTTGGCTTTACGGGCCTTAGAATTGTCAGAAATGGCCTTAAACACGTGCAGGGACTGAAACTGACATTTCTGAAACTTTGTTCTGATCTGTGACTCCTAGGCGGCCCGCCTCAGGATCTTAACATCCTTAGGCGGCCCGTGTCAGACCTTCTGACCAGATTAAATGTTTCTAACAGCAGATTGCAGCTGTTTGATCCACCACCACACATTCTCATTTGTCTAGTCAGCTGATAAGAAGCATTTTCTAGTCACCATAAGGTTCCAACACTTGTACGGTTACGATTAAGGCACGTTTTCCATGAAACGATCTTAACGGTGGACCGAATACTATAAATACCCCACCCCCCCATGCTTCAAAATTACAAGAATTCTGATTTGAGAACCTCTAAGTTGAAACCATTGTTTCATACCTGAGATTCTTGAATCGGGATTAGCATTCGGGGACCCTTCGTAAGTATTCTTTCGTTCTTTTCTTTATTTTATTGCTTTTAGAGTCAGAAAGTCAAACTTTGTTTGACTTTCAGCGTTGACCAGCTTATGGTCAATGCGAAGTTCGTTTGAACTTCGCAACGTGATTGTAATCACGTTGGTCATAGTCCCTTGGGACTATGCCCACTGATTACCACGTTGTCTAGGGTCGTAGGGTAGGCGATCTAATAAATCGCCTATACCTTCGAACCCGACCCATTTGGTCGATCATTAGGATCCGACCAAATACATTAGGTGACCATAGTAGGTAGGGAATAACCTTCCGAGGTTATACCCTATGGTCACATCGTTTGAGTAGTTGTATGATAGGTAGTTTATATGCCTTAGGTAAATTACCAGAATACCCTTTTCATGTATAATTGGTAATTAAGCATATGTAACCTAAACCTTTGTCACATAACTGATTATGTAACATGTTTAGGCATATTCTACTTGTCATAAGACTAGTTAGGCGGTCCGAACGTGTTTCACGCGAACGACGCGTTAAAGTAGCATAAGCTACCTTAATGGGTCGCGATGGGTCGAAAGCACTTAGGTTTGGTTTCATTGTAGTATGTAGGCCTTGTTAAACCATATCATATGAGTTCCAACACTCATTTGGTTTACCAAGCCTCATCCTATCCGATCTCCCGATTTAAGTCCGGTTTATTTATATAGTTTTAGATTGCCGACTGATTCCGTGCTCTCTCTAGCTTTGTTTGGTTGTTGTTCAAGACCTCCAAGCATTCTCAGGCGAGTACATTATTCCCCTATTTTACTGCTTTCAATTGTTTTGGGGTGACTCATATGTGCTAAATGTTTTCGATGTTATAACGATGGTTTCAAAAACGATTAAGACGATTTATACAAAACTAATAACGATTTCAAAAAGTGAACAAACTTGTTGGTTGTATTTACATAACAAATGACATTCATTAGCAATGATCAAGCCGACCAGTATTAGGTTATGGTACCATAGGATCTGACAAATCCCGTTATTTACTACACCCGTAGTTATGTGTGGGTGTTGTGGGTAGCGACTGAATCTGTAAATGTTAATTTACTCTTTGGTAAGGGTTTATTAATGCGAGATGTTAATTTACTCTTTGGTAAGGGTTTATTAATGCGAGATGTTAATCTATCCTTTGGTAAGGGTTTATTAATGCGAGTCAAGAAGGTTTGAATGTTATTAGCGAGACGACCATATAAGTAGTTTCACGACCTAAAACGAATTTAACGATTTGGGTAAACGATTGGCTTCAAAGCGATATACGATATTATTTTGGTTACATATTACATGGTTTACATTTGACACAAAAACACTTTTGACATTGGTTATACATATTACATGATTTACATTTGGGCATGAACATTACTTTGGTGGTTTGGTTTGATTAAGTGATTAAGTAACAATGCGTGTGGAATATGATACAAGCATGGTGGATACGCCGCTGGTACTTCCTATATATAAGTGTTTGTATGGTATTACATATTGTAGCGTTATTTGAATCATTTCAGTTTGAGACATAGAACATTTTATACAAGTAACATACTTTTCACAAGACATTTATTTACAAACAACTTATCTTATACAAACTCATTTTACATGGTTATTCATTTAATCATGCATTATTCTCTTATTTATACATATAACCTGAACTTATTATTTTTCAAATGATTTACAAAGACAAAGCAAATTACAAGGTTCATGACTAAACATTTTCTTAAACAGAAGTCATGAATCTTATTTTCACAAAACCTATGTACTCGCCAGCATTTCTTTGCTGACCTCGTTTTCACATATGTTTCAGGTATTGTTGAATGATATCGATTGATAAGATGCATGCTCACATAGGACTGGACAAGGCCTTAGTGACTCAATAATAATGATAGACTATGTTTAATTTGTGTATTTAGATTTCCAGACGATGTAATTATTCAATGTTTAATAAAACGAAACACTTTTTGGTATCCATGGTTATGAAACATTAATTCTGTTGCAACACGCCCCGATGTTTCCGCCGCGATTTGTTGTTTTACGCAGTCGGGGTGTGACAGAAAAGATGGTATCAGAGCCAATGGTTATAGGGAATTAGGTTATTAGTAATTAGTAATGCTTTGACCTAGTCTATAACCTTCTTAGGACCCTAATGCGAGTTTACTTGCGTTTAGTCATAAAACAATACCGTCGCCTATCCTTAGGCGACGACCACAACAAGAACATAAATTTCAAAACCGCTTTGAAAACTAATCATCTGTTCTAGGATGATTGATTACTAGGTTTTGAACCCTCTATTGTAAGGTTTTGAACTCTCTATTATATGGTTTTGAAACCCTTTGAGTTTTCAAAACTTCGTCAAGGTTTTGGGTTTTAAATAATGTGAACACGTGCAAACTGGAAGGGTGAATGCCTGTATTCTGGGTTTTCTGTCTAGGCAAGCACTTCGTATACATCTCATCAGACGCGAGACCAGTTGTGCTTACCTGGGAATTCTTGGGATGAGTGTTCACTTATAGGCGAGCATGTCTTCGCGATACATTATTTTTTACCCATTTACTTTGATTAGTCACCGTCTCATTTGTTTGCCTTAGGTAACAAACAAATGATCGCAATTTTCATGCGTTATCTTTCTGTTTTGATTGTCCAATAATCTTTCACCTGTTTCTCCCTATGCCTTTCTTTTTCTTCAAGAATGTCTCTTCATCACGATGACGCCCAAATATCTGAGCAAGCAGCCAAAATTCGCTCAGCAAATAGGCGAAGTAGTCCTGAAGACTGTTGAATTAGCTACTGCCATGTATCATCTCCAGGATGAAGCCACTCAAGAGTCACCAAGACAGGCAGGACCTAGTCAGGCGACAACACCATCAGCCAATAAACCAATCGAGGAATCAAAGACCATGGATGAGCGATCCCCTAAGAAGTCAAAGAAGCAAAAGGCTTCTCAGAACTTCGCCATGGTCGCTCACAATGGTAAAGTAGTCCCCAACCAACCAGCTCAACCCCCTGCTAGGTGTGTATGGCTTTTCCTATGATACCTACATCAAGGAACTATGTACCTTACAAACTACTCTTGTGATTTCTCTCTTTCAAATGATTGCTCATGATTCTCTCGAAAATTTTAAGTACTCGTTTCACTCTAAGAAACAAAGTACAGAAAATTAAGTGACATTATGAGTAATCGTGCTTTTCGCACATCTGTGCCTTTAAATCCTTGGTTAGATAACTAAGGGTGTTTTCAAATCTCATACCCATTACGTTTTGATTTTTCAACATACACAGTACCAGTATTTCAAAGCAATCTTCATGATCTCAAAACATTTCATATAGTTTGAAAACAATTTTTCTAGATGCATTGTCTATGTTATTTCAAAAACATTGGCCATGTTATCAAAACCAACCTTTCTAATTTCAAAATATTTCATATAGTCTGAAGACAATATTAACACAATACATTTTCTGATCAAGTGCATGATTTCGAAAAGCATCATTCATGTCTTTCAAAAACCTTATACATAATTTCAAAATTCATCTCGCATGATTTTAAAACATTTTTGTAAATATATCTACCTAATACACCTACTTTATGATTTCAAAAAGTATTATATATAAGGTTTCAAAACCGTTAAACATATTTTTTTTCTTAAAAGAACCCCATGCATAGTTTTCAAAAATATTTTTCCTCATACATTGACTTAACCTTCAAAATTCTGCTTCATATGTCGCCTTGACATATCAAGCATCTCAACTTCATAAGCATTTTACAACATGTTTTGACCTAAGCACATCCAGTGCAAGGTTTCAAAACATCTTCAACTTCTAAAATTCATATGGGATCTTTTTATCTTCACAATTAGATCCTTGTGGATGATTATCATTCAAATCAGAGTCCTTAATTGGATTCCTTATGTACCTTAATTCGAACACTTCGGTTCCTAGTAATCAAAATCGAATTTTCTTTTTGAATCTTTCTATCTTTATAGTTGGATTCTTGATAACGTTTAAAGTACCAAATGAAATCCACGGAATGGATTCCAAGTGTGCTTTAAATGCATGTACGCAATTTACAAGACAAATTAACGAACAATTTTGTGGTTATGTGATATGTGTTTATGTGTTCTCCTCTATGATTTTGTGTGATCCGATTTTCAAATCCTCATAGAATCTTTCATGTTTTCATATGAGAGATTCATAGTAGGATATTCAAAAAGTACTACCTTAAATCCTTATGGGCTTCTACGTAGTAGTTAAGACCCTTGGGTTATATAGTACCATTCCATGATTCGATGAGAGACCCTTGAGTGGTCTAGTCTAAAAGATTGATTCACAATTTGGTTAAAGAACGACATCTAGTGATGTAGCTGAACAGAATCCTTGATAGTCTATTTAGATCATTTATTGATTTAATAAAAAGGACTCTATGGCGGTCTAGTTACACTCATCACAGGTTTGTTCATTTGGTTTTACCCTACACATTATAAAATAGACTGTGTGAACTGTGCAAGGAATTGTCTAATTATGGACGCGTACATAATTATGAAATTTAGTGCATAGAAACCCAGTAAGATTTATTATGTGTAAGAACCGATAGTGACAAAAATAACGAAATGAGAACGATGTAATGGAGGTATGGTGGACGCACCAATGACGCTTCATATACTTGTATATAAGTGTCCCTCTTACATTGCAAACATAATGTTATTAAGGTTACTAGAAGTTCAAGAACCCTAACCAATGTTGTTCGATCTTTTCAACTTCATATTTCCAAGCTCTCACAAGTTTCCTCTAAATAAATTTCGGGACGAAATTTCCTAAAGTAGGGGAGACTGTAACACCTGTGCCTCCACGGCCATCAAACAAATACCAAACCAATGAAATAATATATTTCATACTTGGGATTTGTAAAAATATGTGTATCATTTGCACATATCAATTCTTGTTCAATTTCAAACTCTAAATCGCTTTCTGGAAGGTTATACGCGCACCGATGCGTAAATATAACCAGTTTAATGCAACAAACACTCCGGAATAGTAACATAGGCTTAACATACCTTAAATAACCTTTACATAACTTAGAAATAAGTTTTAAAGGCTTTGGTATGGCAAAATCAAGTTAAATCGCTTACAGGGACTAAATTTGACAAACTGCGAAAGTATGCCAATTTGAACTGTAACAGACATTCCGGAGCATGACCATAAGTTAAACATACGATAAATATCCTTCACATAGCTTAGAAATAGGCTTTGAGGTGTTCAGTATGCTAAAATAAACTTTTGTGTCATTCAGGGACTAAAAGTGTCAAAAAGTGCACAAGTTTGCATTTTCGCGCATAACTTACGTTCTGAATACATCCGGACATCCAAAAATTTATGTAAGCATGACTATATTATACTTTAGTGTTTGGCTTGCCAAAAATCCATTCGTCGCGTCATTTGGATCGTTTTTCGCGCTTATGCGCATTCCGTCGTAATTAAGCGAACATCGCGTTCGTACGACCAAACGAACCAACACCCGGCATATTTTTGAGCATGTTTCATGTCCTCAATGTTTAGGCAACATTTTAGGGCCTTAAAGTTGGCTTTACGGGCCTTAGAATTGTCGGAAATGGCCTTAAACACGTGCAGGGACTGAAACTGACATTTCTGAAACTTTGTTCTGATCTGTGACTCCTAGGCGGCCCGCCTCAGGATCTTAACATCCTTAGGCGGCCCGTGTCAGACCTTCTGACCAGATTAAATGTTTCTAACAGCAGATTGCAGCTGTTTGATCCACCACCACACATTCTCATTTGTCTAGTCAGCTGATAAGAACCATTTTCTAGTCACCATAAGGTTGCAACACTTGTACGGTTACGATTAAGGCACGTTTTCCATGAAACGATCTTAACGGTGGACCGAATACTATAAATACCCCACCCCCCCATGCTTCAAAATTACAAGAATTCTGATTTGAGAACCTCTAAGTTGAAACCATTGTTTCATACCTGAGATTCTTGAATCGGGATTAGCATTCGGGGACCCTTCGTAAGTATTCTTTCGTTCTTTTCTTTATTTTATTGCTTTTAGAGTCAGAAAGTCAAACTTTGTTTGACTTTCAGCGTTGACCAGCTTATGGTCAATGCGAAGTTCGTTTGAACTTCGCAACGTGATTGTAATCACGTTGGTCATAGTCCCTTGGGACTATGCCCACTGATTACCACGTTGTCTAGGGTCGTAGGGTAGGCGATCTAATAAATCGCCTATACCTTCGAACCCGACCCATTTGGTCGATCATTAGGATCCGACCAAATACATTAGGTGACCATAGTAGGTAGGGAATAACCTTCCGAGGTTATACCCTATGGTCACATCGTTTGAGTAGTTGTATGATAGGTAGTTTATATGCCTTAGGTAAATTACCAGAATACCCTTTTCATGTATAATTGGTAATTAAGCATATGTAACCTAAACCTTTGTCACATAACTGATTATGTAACATGTTTAGGCATATTCTACTTGTCATAAGACTAGTTAGGCGGTCCGAACGCGTTTCACGCGAACGACGCGTTAAAGTAGCATAAGCTACCTTAATGGGTCGCGATGGGTCGAAAGCACTTAGGTTTGGTTTCATTGTAGTATGTAGGCCTTGTTAAACCATATCATATGAGTTCCAACACTCATTTGGTTTACCAAGCCTCATCCTATCCGATCTCCCGATTTAAGTCCGGTTTATTTATATAGTTTTAGATTGCCGACTGATTCCGTGCTCTCTCTAGCTTTGTTTGGTTGTTGTTCAAGACCTCCAAGCATTCTCAGGCGAGTACATTATTCCCCTATTTTACTGCTTTCAATTGTTTTGGGGTGACTCATATGTGCTAAATGTTTTCGATGTTATAACGATGGTTTCAAAAACGATTAAGACGATTTATACAAAACTAATAACGATTTCAAAAAGTGAACAAACTTGTTGGTTGTATTTACATAACAAATGACATTCATTAGCAATGATCAAGCCGACCAGTATTAGGTTATGGTACCATAGGATCTGACAAATCCCGTTATTTACTACACCCGTAGTTATGTGTGGGTACCCGTAGTTATGTGTGGGTGTTGTGGGTAGCGACTGAATCTGTAAATGTTAATTTACTCTTTGGTAAGGGTTTATTAATGCGAGATGTTAATTTACTCTTTGGTAAGGGTTTATTAATGCGAGATGTTAATCTATCCTTTGGTAAGGGTTTATTAATGCGAGTCAAGAAGGTTTGAATGTTATTAGCGAGACGACCATATAAGTAGTTTCACGACCTAAAACGAATTTAACGATTTGGGTAAACGATTGGCTTCAAAGCGATATACGATATTATTTTGGTTACATATTACATGGTTTACATTTGACACAAAAACACTTTTGACATTGGTTATACATATTACATGATTTACATTTGGGCATGAACATTACTTTGGTGGTTTGGTTTGATTAAGTGATTAAGTAACAATGCGTGTGGAATATGATACAAGCATGGTGGATACGCCGCTGGTACTTCCTATATATAAGTGTTTGTATGGTATTACATATTGTAGCGTTATTTGAATCATTTCAGTTTGAGACATAGAACATTTTATACAAGTAACATACTTTTCACAAGACATTTATTTACAAACAACTTATCTTATACAAACTCATTTTACATGGTTATTCATTTAATCATGCATTATTCTCTTATTTATACATATAACCTGAACTTATTATTTTTCAAATGATTTACAAAGACAAAGCAAATTACAAGGTTCATGACTAAACATTTTCTTAAACAGAAGTCATGAATCTTATTTTCACAAAACCTATGTACTCGCCAGCATTTCTTTGCTGACCTCGTTTTCACATATGTTTCAGGTATTGTTGAATGATATCGATTGATAAGATGCATGCTCACATAGGACTGGACAAGGCCTTAGTGACTCAATAATAATGATAGACTATGTTTAATTTGTGTATTTAGATTTCCAGACGATGTAATTATTCAATGTTTAATAAAACAAAACACTTTTTGGTATCCATGGTTATGAAACATTAATTCTGTTGCAACACGCCCCGATGTTTCCGCCGCGATTTGTTGTTTTACGCGGTCGGGGTGTGACACTCAGTACATAGATAAACGTCCACGCAGGGACTTGATTGAAATAAGGAAATACAATAAGATATATAGGGATTCAATGATCCCTCTTCTTCTTTCCTTTCAATAAGCTTGCTAAGCCCTTGAGGAATCCTCTGTTGTTCCTACGCTCTTCCTGAAAGTCTCGCTCCACCCTGCTTAGTCTTTGGAGGATTTCCTCCTGCTCCGGCGGGGAAAACCGTGGTGGCTGCGGATGGTGCTGAGACGGAGGTCGAGCAGGTATTTGATACCCATGAGTTGGGTATCCCACTCCCCAGGGGGCTCCATATGGTCCTTCAGGATGAAAGGCGTTATAGTTCGCTGCCACAAGGTATGGATCGGCTTCAGCATAGTTGTAGTGTATGTGAGCCGGCTGCTCAAACGGATTATATGCCGTGGAACCGGCGTATGTGGGTATTGGGTTACCAAATCCCAATGGTGGCGGTGGTGGCGCAACTGGTGCAGAATTTACCTCTGACACTGGATTTGAAGGCCCGTCCATTTATGGGTCTTCATGCAGTGGCGGATAGTGACTGCCACTTGAGTGATGGGGGGTGCTAAAGTGAAAACCCCCTTCTCGCACGGATATTCGTACGACTGTTCTTCTACGCCTTGGTGGTTCTGGAGGTGCTTGATGAACTGGCGGTGGTGGTGGCGGTGGCGTGACTGCCACGAATCGCGAATCCTCGGAGGGATCCTGCTGCTGCTGCTGCTGTGGGTTATGAGAGGGTGTAAAATACCACTCATACTGGTTGAACCTCGCTTGGTAACTGTCTGGACCACGGTAGGGTGATCCGTGGAAGGATGATCCATCAGAGATATCGATGGGATGGTTGGGGGTCCCGGTTGCAGGCTCGACGGGATCCGTATCCTCGTCCATGCCCATTTCCTGGTCTCCTGAGAAATGGTCTTCAGGTCCTAGCGGGTTAAAACCCACTGGTTCTTCAATATAGTTTGTCGGGTTGAACCGGCCCTGAAAGACAGGAGTGGGGTCGCCAAAGGAATGGTGCGAAAGGGATTGCTGCAAAGGCAAGAAGGAGTGGCGTGAGTCATCGGGCTCGTTTTCTGAATGCGGCCCAAAGGAGTGACGATGGGGAGGTGTTGAGCTAATCGAGGCGGATCGCCTCGCGGGCTCCATGTAGGTCCTCCAGTTCCCCTGAGGATCGGCACTCATAGTAGTAGTAGGAGTCCACCGGTGTGAAGGCCCAGCTTCGTGATCATTGGGGGCGTTGATCGGCCCCTTACCTCGTCCTCCTCTTCGGAATCTCGGTGGCATTTCCTGTCAAAACAAATGAAAGATACAACAAGAAATATAAAGGACAAAGTTAAGATAAAAAACAATTTGGATTAGTCCTAAGTTCTTTGTCTAGACTCGAAAATTTAGGAATGTGCAATTGTGTCATTGAGATTAAACACAAAAGTCTAGCATTTAATTCACTCAATTTTGGCTCTGATACCAACCTGTCACACCCCGATATTTCCACGTATTACCGGTGGGCCCGGTGGGGAGTATCGTAACGTAGTTGATATCATTATAGTCAAACAACACAATATTTAAATGCACAGCGGAAGCAAAAGATAGATATTATTTCAACTGAATAAAAGTGTAATGTTTAAGTATCACAACACAGTTGAAACAGATCCACAGGTGGATCAAATGAAAAGAAAACATTGTTCAATAGTTTTATGTCATCCAAGCTTGCGAGACTTATTGTGGATGCTAGGAGAAAGCCAGCCTATTTCGAGTAGTACCTGCACTTAACCTTTTTGGGAAAATACGTCAGTTTACACTGGTAAATACAATTAACTGACTCATTTTGAAAGTTTAATAAAATTTATTTGAATGCACGCGGCACAAAACTCTTTATAACTTGGGATAATTATTTATATATATAAACTTGTAAAAGAATTACATGTTTGTTATACGTTCAGTAGCCCGGGTTGAATACCGGGTTAAAGATTAATAGACACACCACATGATATAGTCCCGCGGGGGGTTATTCCCGTAACCGGTGGTTATACCTCGTTATTTATATAAGCACTAGCGGGTGTACGCCTACACGCGCGTGCTAAGGTCGTGGCCATTTCGTAAAATGATGCCAAGGATATCCGGGACATGGTCATTAACCTCCCAAAGGATTTAAGCAAACAAAACAATTTATACGGGTCATTTCAATAAATTAACCATCATACGATTAAAGATTCAATGTCCGACCAAGCGGTATTTTATATACCGTACCCCAAGCCCGTATAGGGAAAATAAGTTAAAAGTATTTACCTTTGCAAGTAATAATCACAACAAGCAAGTGCATGTAGCTTTTACCGGGTCTCCTATTATGGAACGAAGGTTTATAATAACCTATTAGAATCCTAACGGGTCTTTAAATAAGCCTAAACTTAGACCGGTTAGTTTTAAAGGAAGATACGGTTCGAACGCGTGATTAAGCGAAGACCGGAATAGAATGTGATTTAGACCCGACAAGTTTGAAGACTTGGATAATATGGGTAATCTAAACACATTCTGGATTTTGAGATAAAAATGATAAGGTTTGACCCGTTTCGGCTAATTTATGCAAACTAGTTACATAAACCGGACCGAACGCGTAAGAAGCATAACGGGTAACCATAAGAGTTATATACAGGTTTCCTAAGTTAATATGCCTTAAATATCTTGTGATATCGGTAGGATACCTTCCATTATGCCCAAAACGAGTTTAATCTCAAATTAAGCCCCGTAGGGGTATTTTGGTCATTTTAAAGATTATAAAAGAGATTATTTATAATTCTGAGATTCGGTTCTGAAATAATTAGTAAAACAACTTAATTTAACAGGTTACATCAGTTGGTGATAAGTCTTATGTGACAAAATGGTTTTAAACCCATACTATGTGTTTAATACGCTTAAAAAGCCGTTTTAAGCGATTTCCAGGTTATACAGGAAATCTGAGTTTTCTGATCAGGTTATAAAGTTCAAAATACTTCATTTATCATATAAAATCAGTAGCAATTGAATTGGTGTCAAAATACTATGTAAAACTCATTTTATAAACAAAAAGGGTATAATCGGTATTTACCGAATCAAGGCCATAACCTTAGGTTATGATCAGGTTAAAAATAATTAAAAATATTTAAAAATCCCAAAATATTATATTACATCATTGGGTAAAAGGTTTGGTGTCAAAAATTGGGTTTAGATAGGCTTTACGCTAATTACGCCGTTTAATTAATAAAAAGCTTTCTAATTACGCTATTGAGCATAACTCCTAATCTAGACCTCCAACTGATGTGAAATTTTAGGGACATGTTTATAAATCAGTAACAAAGATTATTGTCCTCTCACATTTCCAAAATTCTCGTTTTGAGGTCAGATGGGCATATTGGTCAACATTAGGCATTTAACGGAAACATCGGACCATCAACGAGTCAAGTAGTATAACCGCAGAGGGTTATACTATCATACAAGCTGGTCCTAATGGAGCTCTAAGGCATTTCTAAATCCATCTAAATCGGGTCAGAACTGAAGTCAAAGCAAAAGTCAAAGTTTTGCGACTTTCGGTTCCGAACCGAGCTTAAACAGAAAAGTGTCGGATCAAACAAGCGTAGACCAGTTCTTATACTAATTACCAAGTTATATGAGTGATAAAATAGGTTACACGCCTTCTACATTGCTAATTACGTGTTAATTCGCAAATTAAGATTATGTTGACTTTTTATAACAAACTTTGACCCGACAAATGTCTTAGTTAGGACGGGAATCAGAGGATGCCCTTTTAAGGGTTTATTGCCCACATAATTACCAACTTATAACTACTTTCAATTTTACTAAACACTGGACCATTAGTGTTTAAACGATAAGTCAAACCCTAATTATGACGGTTTGACTTTTAAGCTAATAACTAAGTAAAACACGATTAAGGAAGGTTAAGGAAGCTTACCAAGGTCCTAATTACAACTAGGGATGCTTAGGGTCTGCACTTGTGCTCCAGAAGTCTTCAAAAGTTGTGTTTGGAATGAATGATCAAAGTTGCAAACATGAGGCCTTTATATAGTGATTTTGATTTCTTAAGATTGTGCCAGACAAGTCTACCAATGATCATTTATGCATCCCAAGTGTCCCTATACTCTAAAAACAAGCTTAGGTAGCACATGGTATTGCAAATTGGCCATATAAGTCGGTTACAAGGGCTGGACAGACACCTGTCATGTTTTTCTGTATCTGGGAGTGCCAGGCGGCCCGCGTAAGGCTCTGCCTGGGCTTACGCGGCCCGTGTGAGGCCTGGTGTCAGGTTAACAAGTTTTCAATAATTGCGGTTTTGGTCCCGGTCCTCCTAAAAGTTGTTTTACCTTTATTTCTTGCATTATGAGCCTTCTAAATTGACTTATAAGGACTTCAAGACTTGTACCAACTTTGTTAAGTCCTTGGTTAACTTTTGATTACCCGAAAAGTCATAAATTTCATCGTTGACGCTTTTAACCCCTCGTGTACGAATTTTATCATAACTTTCTCATATGATAACGAAACTTGGTGAAATTTTTATCATGTATTCTAGTGAGAATAATTAATTGTTACAAAGCTTCGGGTTTGCTAAAAGGTCACTCAGAGGTATACTTTAAACATGTTGACACATTTAACCCCTGTAGTTTGTAATCTCTCACTTTCTTCCACAATTAGCTTCGTATGATCCTTGATTCATTCATTTAAGGGTATAGACATCGTGTAGGGTTATTGTAAAGTATATTTATCCATTGTTGACATTTTGAACCCTTATATTCTCATACATTCCTTGTTTGTCAACTTTAGTCCCTCTGGAACATTCTTTCACACGTTCAAAGCTTATGACACGTGTCAATACATTATAGGACGTGAATTTTCGAGGTGTCACAGAGTCTGAGAAACTATACCTGTTCTAACCAAAACTCTCACTTTGAAAATTTAGCGTAAAGCTTTTCCTTTCTTAGTAAACTTAAAAGTGCGTGCACATGCTTTGCATGTTCCTCTTTATTCTTAGAGTAAATGAGAATATCATCTATAAAAACAATTATGAATTTATCCAAATATGGCTTACATAATCGGTTCATCATGTCCATAAATGCAGCTGGGGCATTGGTTAAACCAAATGGCATGACAGTAAATTTATAATGGCCATACCTTGTTCTAAATGCAGGTTTAGGAATGTCCTCTTCCTGTACCTTTAATTGATGATATCCTGATCTTAAATCGATTTTAGAGAAAAATCAAGCTCCTTGTAGTTGATCGAACAGATCATCAATTCTTGGTAATGGGTACCGATTCTTAATCGTGACCTTGTTTAATTCACGGTAGTCAATACACATACGCATTGATCCGTCCTTCTTTTTAACGAATAAAATCGGTGCTCCCCACGACGACGAACTTGGCTGTATAAATCCTTTCTCCAACAATTCGTCTAATTGTTTCTTCAATTCTTGCATTTCTGCAGGTGCCAAACGGTAAGGTGCTTTGGCAATCGGTGCTGTGCCTGGTATTAAATGGATTCTGAATTCAACTTCTCTATCTGGAGGTTGCCCTAGCAATTCTTCTGGAAATATATCTGAAAACTGGGATACTACTGGAATATATTTTAAATCCTTTCCTTTAGTGTTAGTGATTATAGAAATCAAATACACTAATGATCCTTTTCTTATGTAACTTGTTGTTTTCATCACAGAGATGAATTTAGTAGATTCGGGAGTTTTATATCCTTTAATCATGATCTTTTCACCTTTTGGTGAATTTACTTGTATCGACTTTTGATCATATAAAATACTGGCTTTATTGGCTATTAACCAATCCATTCCTAGAACGACATCGAATCCTGCTAGATTCATGGGGTAAAGATTTGCAATAAATTTCTGATTTAAAATTTCTATTCTTGCTCCCTGCAAGATTTCAGAAATCTTAACGGTTTCTCCATTTGCTGTCTCTACTAGACATTCTTGTGGTAGTTTAGTTAATGATTGCTTAAGTAATTTGCAAAATGAAGTATTAATAAAACTTTGGTTTGCACCAGAGTCAAATAATACTTTAGCAAAAATATCATTAACTAAAAACGTACCAGTGATCACATCCGGGATCATCTTTGCTTATTCTGCCGTTAGAACAACTGCTCTAGCATTTTTGGTATTCTTGTTGTTTGTAGCTGGAGCTAGTTTCGGGCAGTTAGGCTTGATATGACCTTGTTCTCCGCATTTATAACATATCCTGTTGTTAGCTTTCTTCCTGCAGTCTTCTTCCTTGTGTCCTGATATTTTGCAAAAGTTACAGTATATGGAGCATATTCCTGAATGCTTTCTTTTGCAATTCTTACAGTAAGGTGTAGAGGTAGAACCTATATTTTTCCCACGATTAAAATTTCCAGAACGAAATTCTTGTGTGAGCTTCTGGGTTAGGTTCCTCCTTTGATCCTCTTCTCGGGTACGGACTAATTCATCTGTCAAGGTATTTGCTAGTTCTACAGCTTCTTCTATGGTTTGAGGTCTAGTTGCCTTGACTACGTGTCTTATCTCTCCAATTAATCCCCAGATATAACGGGAGATTAACACTGGTTCAGGTGAAGCAAGAGTTGGCACTATTCTAGCATATTCGAAGAATAATTTAGTGTATCCCTTACTATCTACACCTGTCATCCTAAGGTTTAGGAATTTGTTTGCTATCTGTTCCTTTTCATTGGGTGGGCAGAATTTCCTTTCTACCTTGTTCTTAAATTCTTCCCATTCTATATTGTAAGTTCTATCACTTCCTCTTGATTGGAGGATAGTGTTCCACCATTCTAGTGCCGAATTCTTAAACAGATTAGAAGCAAACATTATCTTATCTTCTTCAGCACACTTGCTTATTCTTAAGACTGCCTCAGTCTTCTCTATCCAGCGTAGGGTTGCAATGGCCCCTTCGTTGCCCGAGAATTCCATTGGTTTACAAGACCATAATTCTTTATAAGAACAACCGTAAGAAACGGTTCTTCTCCTTTTGGGAATGGGCATTTGAAGTACAGGTCCATTGTTTACACTATTTTCGGGTTCAGAGGGTCGCTTGCTATCATGTTTACTCTTGTTATCGGCTTCCTTAACCGTTTGAATAATATATGGCATTGCATCTATTATTCCTTGTGCGACTATGTGTTGGATAGCACTATTATCCACTTGATTTCCATTGTTATTGATGCTTGGATTCTCATTAACCAAGTTAATGTTACTCTGGTTATCATTATTCAGATTTCCTTGATTTCCTTCGTCGGCCATCTGAATTTTAAACATTTACCAATCATTAATAGAATAATTAAATAGTTTAAGTAACAACCACATAATACACATATTGGTCAAAAACGTCATGCATTGCGACTTTACTCTTTTCTATATAGTATGCGTCAAATACACACTAAACAGGAATTAAAAATTACAATACTATTATGCCTCGTTAACCACAAAGGGGTCTATACTACGATAGATTTATTATTATCACACATATTTTATTTATTTTATTATTATTACCAACTTCACTATCGCCTTCATGGATATGGATTTCCCCCAAAATCCATCTGACGCTCATCGTATTTCCATACGAGTTGCTCTCCTACATACCTCATCCTTTCACTACTTTCTATGATTTCTTCTCCAAAATTTCGGAGTTCTTGCAAATTCTCTGCACTCATTGGGGGTGCAGGTACTGGTATTGGCTCTGGGTACTGAGGTACTGGATTCTCCTAGGGGTATGGATTCTCCAAAATCTCCTTAATGTATTCATCGTTGTCGTAATAGGGATCTAGAGGGTCCAAACCTGGATATACTGCTAAGTTCGGCAAGGTTCCTTCGTTTAAGTGATAGTGTGGCACATAATCCCTAAGATCATCAAACCAGGGATCATAATTTGGATCTAAAGGATTAGGTGCTGGTATTCTAGGTATTTCCTCAGGGTTAAAATCATGCATTTCTACCTCCATTGGTTGTGTGGAAATTAAAGGTAAGGGTTGTGGGGCCACTAGTTGTTCCAGACTTGTGTCAGCAGCAGTTGTAGATAGAATATGAAAATTGGCTAGGCTTCTATTAAGCATATCCTGTGTATGGGCATCTGACTCTCTCTTAGCAGCTGCTAGAACTCTTTGCTGTTACAACTTTCGCATTCTTTTCCTACGCGCAAATGCTTCCTTACTGAACCATCCTCTCTTTTTATGAGGGAATGGCTCTTCTGACTGAGCTTTAAAGGAAAACATCCCTTCTTCCTGATCAGCAGAATACCCAGAAAGGGTAGGCTGTGAAGAGGTACCTTCACTCCTAGGTGAATCAGACAATTGACGACACATGTCTGAGGGTCCTTGATCACTCATACTGTAAACTAACAAATAGTTAAATAACACAAAACACACAATCACATAAATTATTTCCTAACACAATTTAAAATTTAAGTGTCAGCAGAACACTTCTTTGGCTTAGACCAGTGACTAGGCTCTGATACAACCTCCTGTCGCAACCCCTGATCCCTTATCTGTCCCGGGAACGGGCGGACGCGAACTCAGAATTTTGGTGGTATCAGTTTGTTAATTTGGCAGCGGAAATTACATCAGGACCGTAGTTAGGAAATGTTTGTCAGAGTAAAACCACCACATTTGATATTAATAGTCACATGGGTAAAACCCAAGTTTCTTATTACAATATATTTATTGGTATAAACCCTATTTTATTGAATTTAAAACATCGACTTTTAGGTAACTTTTATAGCCACATTTTTCCCAAGCCTTCAGTGCTCTCCAGCTGCCTTTTTACTAATTGGCTGTCACATTGAGTTACCTGAAACGTGTTTTATAAAAATTTGTCAGTGGGAAATACTGGTGAGTGAATCCCAGTTTAATCAAGGAATATTTTAATTAAAACAGTATTGAGAGCGATCACATTGTTTATTTCTACACAATTACTCATTCAGTACTGTCAATCCTGACTGGTGGGTCATATTACAAATTGGCTAACTCGTCGTCCAATGGTAACGTGTTCCACATTTTGCATACAAAACCCCAACATACCGGCAGTAATTGAAGAACTACAAAGACTCAATCACCGCTTAATCACATTGTAAAGCATTAAGGTTTTGTAAAATATTACAAAAAGTTTAACAAAAATTGGATAAACTCACATTGCTATCATAGACTTCGCGTAAGGGTTTCCTGGGATTAATCTATAATTTACACAAATGTACATAGGTTAGTATAATAACCCTTTGATTATATTAATGATACCCTCCTCGAGACATTATTCCAACAACTACGTCGGGCAGAACCACGACAGTTGTTACGGAACACTAAATCAATCGGGCAGCGTATCTAATACGAAACTAGGGTTATAATACTTACAACGGAGCAGAACCTCGCTAATTAGGGGGTATAATACTCGAATATTAAGCCTACTACTTTAGAAAGTCGAGATACAGAAAGAAAGTGAACGATTTGATTTGAAACCCGAAGCCTCCTTTATATAGTACTGATTTCTGGGTTTCTCGAGGCCCGCGTAAAACAAAGACAGGTCCTACGCGGCCCGCGTAGTAGGTGGACTAGGGCATAGGTGATCCGGGTCATGGGGTAGGTCCAACACGAACACACACACGTGGTGACACCGGAGCCCGCCTGAGTTTTAAGTTGACGCGTCCCGCGTAAGGGTTAAGGATCCTTTACGCGGCCCGCCTAAAACCAAAAATCATATTTTTAATTATTTTTTATATATTTAGGGTATTCGGGGCCCGTTTTCACGTATGCGGTGTATTTTGGGACATATTGGGATATTTTAAATATTTTTAGGGTGTCGGAAATAATTCGAGGGTGTTGGTTTTCTTTAGGGTTGTTATAATAACTAGCCAAGAAATAATAAAACAATGCTTCTAGCAATATTTTGGTGTTCCGGGTAATGTCCGGTTGTTCGGTAAGATACCAGTTTGTTAAAGTGTTAAGTTATTCCGTTTAGTGTCCATTAAGTACCCTTTTGTGACACTTTTAATTCCCGACACTTAGGAAAGTATTCAGGACCATTCTGTCATATTTTTGCATGTTACTAGTTTATTAGAATGCTTAATTTTGCTAAAATATGCAGAATTCTGCACTTTGAGTGGGTTTTTTGCACTTTCCGGCACTTAAACTTTCACCTAGTGACGTAGTTTTATGGTGCTTACCTCCCTACACACCATACTAGTGTAGTACCTTGTCTCTGGCCCTTACGAGGTCTCAAAACACTGTCTGTCTATGTACTGACATTGTCAGCATGTTTTCCGAGTTATCCGCTAACTGTGCTAACCGTGCTTTGTGCATCGTTTATGTCACTACAGTTTGTATGTGATAAATGATGTGACAATATGAAATGTGATGCACATGTATGTATGATACAGAAATTAGAAAGCAGTTTAAGTCCTTAATTGTAATTCAGCACGGTCATTAAGCACTAATCATCATTTAGTAATTGTACGGATGCATGCAAATTTGGCAATTGTCACAACATATATTCCGATATATTTGCGGGACACAAGACTTAGGTCTTTTCTATCAAAAGGATCAAAAGTCCCAACTTGTTGGGTATGCTGATGCCGGATATCTATCAGATCCTCACAAAGCAAAATCTCAGACATGTTATGTATTCACATATGGTGGCACAACAATTTTTTGGAAGTCAACTAAGCAAACACTTACAGCAACATCATCAAATCATGCCGAATTAATAGCACTATATGATGCTGGTCGAGAATGTGTGTGGTTGAGATCAATGATTAATCTCATACATGAAGCATGCGGGTTAGAACAGATCAAGAAGTAGCCGATGATTATTTATGAAGACAATGCGGCTTGCATAACTCAGATCAGAGAACGTTATATCAAGGGTGATCGAACAAAACACATCTCAACAAAAATTTTCTCAACATATGACTTGCAAAAGGAAGAGGAAATTGATGTTCGCCAGATTAAGTCAAGTGAAAATCTAGCTGACTTGTTCACGAAATCTTTACCTAGATGCAGTTTTGAGCAGCTATCACACAAGATCGGTCTTCGTAGATTGAAAGATGTTTTTTGAATTTAGGGGGAGAATTATACACACTGTACTCTTTTTCCCTTAACTAAGTTTTGTCCCACTTGGTTTTCTTAGTAAGGTTTTTAATGAGGCAGCATAGCTGATCCAGTAGCATCAGTTTATTTATTCAGGTCCTGAAGTACCTATTTAACATCATCCTGAAGTATGTTGTTAAACTGTGTATAATTCTAAATGTCTGAGGGGGAGTGTTATAAACCAGACATTTTAGGCCCAACCCATTACTTATGGGCTTTAGGGTTTATAGTTATGTTTATTCCTATATACTGTAATGTTCAATAGAATGAAGTAATTGAATTCAATTTATCTCTATTTTCTCTTTGGTTTTTATCGGTTATAAGATATGAAATATTCAACAAAACTATCGATTTTGAAAAAAGGACACTAACCTGGTCCACCTATGCAGCTCTTAAATATGAAAATTCAAAGAAAACTTTTCTTTCTTATTTCTTATATTATTCGTTATTATTGAGGTATCTTAACTTTATATGATCATACCTTTTTTTTTTCTTTTTCATGTAACCATTAACGTATTTTAATGTAATTATATTATTTATGCAAGCTTCGAATAACTATAAATAATAAGAACTTATAAAATAAGATAAATTGTAAATTTACAAAAAAAAAAAATAATAATAATAATACAGTTGCACGTAGGGATGAGCTCGGTACCGAACCGGTATCGAAACCGAAAGTACCGGTACCGAAAATCCCCAAATGTAGGTATCGGTATCGGTATCGGTACCGAATATACCCGGTTCGGTACGATTCGGTACCGGTAGGTACGATATTTGAGGGTAAAAACCGATACCGAACCGGTATCGAAAATATCAAAAGTCGGTACCGAAAACGTACCTGGTTCGGTAAATTCGGTACCAGTACATGTTCAGTGACAGTACCTGGTACCATTTGCTCATCCCTAGTTGCACGATTTAAAGATTAGATAATGAAAGTGTATATAGTCATGAGATGTCAAAACAAAAGGGTATAACCAAATAAGAACATAATACAAAACCTTATAATCTATTTATTTTTCCATGCATCATACTTACATCTGACCGACGCTATATACAATTAATATATTCAATTCCATCCATAAAATACATAAGTCATGCAATTTAAAAACTAAAAACACCATTATAAGCCAAAAATTGACAGGTGGATATCCACAATAATAACTATATTTCCTAATTTACCCTCGCCGGTGTTCTTCTCCGGTGCCGTGAAATCACACACGAGCTCTCTTGAGTGAAGTTAACGTAACTTTAGCACCTAAAGGAGACGCCGCGACCTCGATATCGAACGAATCGTATCGCCGGAAAAGTTCAACAACAAACAACCGAGTGATCAACACCACAAAGTCTTTTCCGGCACACTGTTTGTTCCCCACCGTGGGCCCCTCCGTCTCCGGTCCATTAGACCATGTCACGTACTTCAAAAGCTCCTCCCCGGCTCCGACAAACCGGTCTGGCACAAACTCTTCCGGACGGTCGAACACTTTCGGATCCTTGGTCGCAAACGGTTGGTACCCGAACAGCATTTCGCCTTCTTTGACTTTGAAAACGGCGTCGTGTGACTCGATCATCATGTCGCGTTTTGCCTTCCCGTATTGCAATGCCACCGGAGGTTCGATCCTGAGTGTCAACGATATTCGTTAGATATAAGAGCATTCACAACCCATACCCTAAATTCTATTAGTGAGCTTTTTATAGAAGTAACTGTAGGTGGAATTGGACGAGAGAGAAAATTTTACTATTTATCTGTAAATTTGAAAGGACACTGTTCACCCTCTATTTTTAATATACTTTGGAAATTGTTGTGAGTAGAGGAGAGAAAAAATAATAATAAAAGTATAAAAAATATTATTTAATTGAAAATAAATGAAACAATCAAACATATAGTGGTTTTAATAAAACTATTAAGGTAAAAATGATGAAAAGGATGTGAATGCTCTAGTATATTAAGCCGTGGGGTATGGGGCGGGGGTTTGGGCGTGGGTTGGGGTAAAACGCCCAAGTGACCATCCCGGGTGGGCTTGGGTTTGGGCGTGGCCCCTTGGGGCTTTGGTTTCAAGCCGGGCGTGGGGCGGTATGGCGAAACGAGGTGGCATCTTCTCATTGGGTCACCCGCCACGTGGGCAGGCGGGTGTTTAAATTTTGAAATTCAAACTGGTCCCCCATCCCCCCATCTTCTATAACCGCCACCCGGGTCCCCAAAGTCCTATATATTGGAACCCCAACCCACCGGTCCCCCCATCCCACGAACCAAAACCCCACCGGTCCCCCCATCCCACGAACCAAAACCCCACCGGCTACACCCACTGTCTTGAACCCGCTACCCCGCCGGTCCCCCCCATCCCACGAACAACACCACTATGGCATCCTGGACCCGTCAAGAAGAAATGGCACTCGTAACTAGCGTCGTCGACGCTATGAAGGGCCGGCCACCAGGCCAAACAAAATATTGGGCGGAAGCATTCGCGGCCTACCGACAGAACGTCGGTAACGACCGCCACAACCTCAATGTGTGCCAACATAAATGGCGCAACCTACGGCCCAAGCTCGAACGTTTCAAGGCTTACTACGAAGCGGTTCCCGGTGGCGAGTTAAGCCACGAGGACCGGGTGGCGGTGGCAAACATAGAGTTTCGAAGCGTGGAAAAGAAGGCGTTCGACAAGATCGAACTTTTTGAAATTTTTTTAACGCTTTAGGTTTTTTTATTTTGTAATTTTTAGAAGTTATGTAATTTTTAGGATTATGTAATTTTTAAAATTTTAATGAAGTTGTAGGTTTTTTATAAATGTTGTGTGATTTTTTTATAAATTTTTTGTATTTTTTTTTGTTTTAAACATTTGCCACGCGGTGCACCCAACCCAAGCCCAACCCACGCCCCGCCATACCTCGCGGACACGTATCCTGGCAGTGGGCGGCCTCCCTTTACACGTGTCACCAAATGCCCAACCCAAGCCCCAACCCAAGCCCCACCATACCCCACGGTCTTACTTGATGTTTGTTGTAATTACACTCACGTAACTAAAAGAGATATATTTAGATTAGGTATAAAACAAATTATAAAACTACTTTATATTTTTTTATATATATTTACTAGTTTAACAAAAAAAGACTTAATTAAATAAAATATCTGAGTCTCGAACACTAAAAAAAATAATAAACTAAAAACTTAAAAGTTATATATAGTTGATTAATGATACCTTAGTGACTCGTACACTACGGATTTCATCAACGGCATCTGCTCCATCGCGGCCATCGTCACCTTCCCGCCGTGATTCTTGATCGCGCCTCGGATCTCCGCCGCCAATTGGGTATGCAAATTCGTACCCGCCCGACCAATCCATTTAAGCGTGTTCGGAAACAAAATTTTGATCCCACCAAACGTATTAAAACAAATTGTAAACAAAATGTTGTGAACCGCTTCTTCCTTCGAAATCCCCAACGATTCGGCATGTTCAATAATCGGAGACGAAAACGACTCAAAAAACTCATAAAGTTTGTTATAATTTTTCTTTATAAGCGCGGGCGGGAGCCGAAAAGTATGTAGAAGCGGCTCCTCCACGAACCACGGAAGTCCAAGACGGAGTAACGGCCCCAGGTTGAATAACACCCACGTGCTAATTAGCTTCGGGCCGTCTTTTCCAATCTTGGTTTCTTCCGGGTTGGTTTCCAAATACGCCCGGCCCAGAAACCGAAACGCCGCCTGTTCACCGGCGTCGTTGAAAAGGGCTTTACCCTTTTGGGCCAACTCAGATTCGAGCCCGTCAAAAAGTTCGTTATAAGTGGTTTCGAATTCCGGCAAGACTCTTCTGATTGATGATTTGAGCATGAAAAACACCATGTTTTTTAATGGGCCGTGTTTGGGCTCAGATGGGTCAAGATAGGAGAGGACACGGTGGCCGCCGGTGAGCTCGGTGGACGGCATGTAAGTTCCGGTGAATAAGTCTTTCTTTTCAACTTTAGAAACATCGAAAAGGGTTGGGAAGCTTTTGGCATCGAGTAAAACGACGACGTTTGGGTTGTTGGAGATAAACGGGCCGGGTGGCATGTTGGCTCGGAACACCGTTGACTGGAATTTATGAACCCGAGATTTAAAATATTCATCCCGGCCACCGGGGCCGTAAAAGTATTCAAAGCGGTCTTTAAGTGGTTGGTAGAAAGGAATGCCGTAGGATCCCGGAATTGGCCGGAGAGGGAGGTTGGTGGCGGTGGAGGAGGTGGTGGTGGTGGCGGTGTCAGCGGAGGTGGCGGAGAGAGGTGGGATGGAGTCTTTAGTGGCTTTGATTAGGTGGACGCCGGTGGGTCGCCGGTGCCGGAAAGTTGTGGGTGTGTCAAGATTCCGGTGGTGGAAGGATGGGAAAGCTAAAGATGAAGTTGCCATTTATGTTGATTGACCAAATGTGAGATGATGATGAAACATTGGGGAGCTTGGGTTATTTATATAAAAGTGTAGAACATTTGAGAGTGAGTGGTCAATGTTTATTGGTCAATTAGCCGACCATGACTCCATGAGAGTATGAGAAACTATTAACTAAGAAAACACGTTTGTGCATTAAGGGTTGTACGTTTGTCTTGAAAGAAGTTAAAGTTGACCGGGCCATGGTGGAGTGGCTAAAGGCTTTAATAATTGTAACCACGTTCTCCACAAGAAGGAAGTGGCTTCTTGAATATAAACAAATAGTGATGTGAGCTACTTCAATCGTGACATCTCATGGGGTTTAGGATATTGTTTCAAGTGTTATTATTTCTTTTTTTTTAATACATTAACAAATATAAAATAAGGTTTTATAAAACTTAAGTTGATTAAAAGTGGTCCAAAATCAAATCAACTGAGAATGACGAATCCCAAAGAATGGATAGTTGAGAATGTCGAATACCCAAGTCCCGGCTGACGTTAAATGGATCTTCCCTGACGTCAAGATGTTCCGTTCCTTGAAGCTACAAAAGAATAAACCGTTAGCCTCGTCACGGAGGGCCCCGGGAGGGGGATCCGTGACCAACCTCCGGCGTGAGAGTAAGTAAACTTGCCGGAGAATGAGAGGAGCTTCTTCCGATGAGTATAATCACCGGAATATTTCCTCTTTGGTGTGAATCTAATAAATACGTATGCGGGTATTAAATGTAAAGGAATGTTGGTCGGAATTAATGGGAGGTGATTAAATGAGAGTGTAGTAAATGAGATGGTTCCGGAGATGATACCTGCCTTTGTTACCGTCCTCTCTCTCTTATATAAGTCCCAGACCTTATTGTGTATATAGTATATTTGTTGAGATAATCCAATGGATTTAGGAAGACCTCGAGGGGCTCAGACACGTGTCTGACCCCTAACGGTTAGATCGGCAGCGGCATTTAATGTTTAAGAAGGGGAAGTACGATGCCAGCCGTGATGCTCCTCTTATCAGTCATTAATGGATGTCTGCATATTCTGACTTCTCGTTTCCCGCTCGCTTATGAAGGAGAAAACTTAATGGGCAAGTTAGGCTCCGGTTGGGCTTGTACTCTGTTGGGCTTGCCCATAGATAGCCCAAAACGGGTAGAAATGGGATTCCCCATTGGCCCATCGTCAAGTCATCTTTAGTCCCTGGTTCTGAGACCCGAGGCTCATGATCCGGGGCTGAATCATAATTGTTTAAAAAGAAGGCTCACTTTTTTGGGCTTCGGATATGGGCCCACCCCTGATTTGTCATCATTGGCTATCTTCTCAGGTCATTACTTCACTGTATACCGACGGCGGGAATTAATACCCTAGAGACACGTGCGTCTCTTTTAAATTTTGAAGGGACGAGCGATGGGACGGTTACTGTGCGTCAGTTACCTTCTTTAAATACCCAGTTTCTTCCCGAGTTTCTTATCTAATTCCTCTGGTTCTTCTCCATAGCGGTTTCTTTCAATCATCGTTCTTCAATCATGAGCCGCTCTGGCCGTTCGATGATAAAGTCGGTTCTGACAGCAAAGGATTTGAGGTCCTTTGTTGAAACGTACAACATTTCTGAACAATTTTCTCCGTCTTTGCCGGGTCCTAATGATCCGGCGGTGTTCACGCCGGATGTGATCCCTCTTTATACCCTGGCTTTTTCTTCTTATGGGGTTCGATATCCTCTTTCTTCTTTTAAGATCGATCTGCTTCGTCATTTTGGGGTGCACTTTTCCCAGTTGCACCCCTTGGGGTGGATGAGGGTGGTACATTTCGAGCTGTCTTGTGCAGCCATTTCCGGTGAGCCTTCCGTTCCCTTATTCTGTATGTTTTACAAGCTGATCTCCGACGGGGATTGGTACACCTTCGCTAAGAGACAGAACAATGTGTCAAAACCCTGCTATTCTTTCATGCCGACCTCCACTTACCCGAAGGACTGGAAAAGCAGGTTCATCTTTGTTTCTGCTGCTATGATGTCAGAATCCCCTTTGCCTAGGGATGTTAATACCCCTATCGAAGATGTTATTCCTACGGTCCTACCTTATCGGCGAACGAGACTGTCCAGTGGAAACGTATGCACGAGCATCCTACCAGGGCTTTTACTTTCTCCGAAGGGATCTTGGCCATGGGGGGGTTGAGCCCCTCCTATCCCGTTCGTCCCAAGGCTTTCTTCGGTAAAAAATGTATTTTTTCGTCTAGGGTTTGTATTTGTTTGCCTTTGTCTTTTTGCATCTTCGTAGTCATCTTTAGTGCCTTTCTTCTGCAGAGTTGACCTTGTGGGGACTGCTCCAGGGAGATTCCAAGGATGTGCGGTTTGTGGTTGATGGTGAAGTTGTTCCGGGTTTGAGCAGGAGTGGAGTGGTGTCAGCTACCGGGGGGCCCGCCCAGGCTGGGGGTTCCATTGTTGTGGGTGGTGATGAGGGGAACCCTTCTGATGAGGAGGAAAGTTCCCCTGACCTTCCCATTGTTCAACATTCTGGTCAACATGATGATGAAGATGTGGAAATTTGTTTGGTTCGTAAGAGAAAATCTGTGAGTCCTCAGCCAACCCCTGCTCCCCGTGACATTCGACAAAGACTTCGGAGTGCCAGTGGTCAGAAGCCTCCCCCTTCGTCGAAAGCTGCCTCTGATCTTCCTCCTGCTGGGGTTAAAGGCTCTTTGTCTAAACACTTGAGGTCTTCCAGCCTTATGAGTGCCCCTCTGCTGGTGAGCCCTTTCTTTCTTCTTGTCTATTCTGTCTTATCTCTGTTTGATTTCTAATGCTTCTCTTGTTGCAGGGGAGTTCTGGTGATCCCATAGAGATTACTACTGGTCCCTCATCTTCCCGCGTACAGGACAAGACTCCGGAACTAGGTTTGGCCCACTTTACCTCAGCCTTTGAGCGTTCTCCTCTTCATGCCACGGGGACCAGTAAGCCTTCTGAACCTGAGGGTTTTGTCCATCGGTCTCTCTTGGCCCCTCTGTTTGCTGATGCTGTCCCCTTTACCTACGTCCCTAAATGGAAGGTAACTCAGTCCTCGGTGATAGGGACTCCCGAGGCTGCCAGGGACTTCCTGAGTCATGCAGTTCCTCCTTCCCATAAATTCGTAAATTCCGCTTTGAGGGACGATCTTTTCGAATATCAATATAGTATGTCTCTTTGCGAGAGCTTTTTTAGGGGGGCTGGTATGCTGCAGAGGGTTGACGATCTGAGGAGGACGAATGAAGGACTCAAAGCTGAGCTTAAGGCTTCCCAATCTGCTGCTGCTGGTCTTAGGTACCAGGTAGTTGAAGCTTTTGTTCAGAGGGCTGGAGCTGTGCTGGGGAAGAAGGAACGAGCCTGGGAGCAGGAGATGGCGGTGCTGATGGAGGAGAAAGAAGAGTTGGCTGCCGAGTTGAAGTATTTGAAGGAAGTTGGCTCCGTTTCACAGGAGCAACTTAACATCATGTATGCGGACTATGGGATAACTTCTGACGATAATTAGCGATTGGCAAGGGAAAAGCACTGGTTAATTACTGAAGGCTTTGGAGCCTTCCTTGCTGCTGTTGCTCAGTCGGAGGATTTCAAGAGTGGCCTGGAGGAGGTGTACAGGGCATACAGGGATGTTGGCTAAGGATTGAAGGATGGCTATGCCTATTCTGCTCAGGGCCTGGGCAGAAAGGAGACTCCTCTTTACAATTCCAAGGCAAATAAGAGGTTGTCCAAGCTGAATGAGGAGTTTGGGCGTAAAACCCCGGCCATCCTTGAGAAAATCCTGGAGCATCCCCTGATATCTATTGATGAATTAAAAGCCATGTTCTCCTCTGCCGGCCCTTCGTCTCCACCATCTCTATCCGGGGGTGAGCCCCAGTGAATTTCAGACATTTAACATCTTTCAATATGGTTGTAATATGGATAACTTACCTGCCCTAGGACACTTTTAAACTTTATTTGGTTGCTTGGGAGGGGGTCCTTCGTGTCGGGGGCCTCCTTAGTATCTAATCATGTAGCTTATGACTGTGTATTGCTTCCTTGTTTTTTGCCTGTTTCTTGTCGTGGCTGTTTGTTTTGCAGGAGCTTTTACCGAGGGTCAGTTCAGTGCTTCCCTGGAGACTTTTAGATTGTTTAGCGAGGAGCTATATCTTTGTCTCGTTTTGCTATATTTGTTATTTTGTGTGTCGTTTACTCTTGCCAAGGTTACTGAGGCCTTTCTTTGTGTATGTACTTTATACGAATAAAGAAAACTTCCGTTTGTGGTTTTGTTTACAGAAGTGTGTTGTATTTTTTGTTTGTTTGTTAAACCATGATTGTCTGTTCGAGGCCAATCGATGGACAAGTTTATAATGTGGCATTATGTTTTTGACTTGTTTCGTCCATTTTCTTTGGGTTAGCTAGACCCTTATTTGCCCCACGGCCGGGCTTTTGGCATGTTTGAGATGCCTTATACACGTGTGTTTGCCTGTTAATTAGGTTTAATGGTGTTCCGGGGCACGTCTGCCTAGGTGCAATCCCCATTGTTTTGTCAGAAAAGGACATGTCGACTGTCCGTTTTTCATTTACTTCTTGGGGATTTATACTTCCCGCCATAAATTGTTACAAAAGATTTGTCTTTGGGGGAACCCCAGACTAATAGTTAATTGCTACAAAAGTGGCTCTTGGCCTTTTTCCTTGGGGGCAGACCCCTTACACATAATATTTCCTAAGCTGCATGAGATTCCAGGTCCTGGGGACCTCCTTGCCTTCGAGTGTTTCCAATTTGCAAGCTCCTTTGCCATTTGCCCATATGACTCGGTAGGGTCCCTCCCAGTTGGGGCCTAGCTTTCCGGTGCTTTCCTGCAGGTTGGCTTCATTTGCTCTTAGGACTAGGTCCCCGGGGATGAGGTTGAGCTTTTTCATCCTGGCGTTGTAATAACTTTCTAGCTGCCTCTTGTATTTGGCCTCCCTGACTGCTGCTATTTCTCTTCTTTCTTCCAAGAGATTCAAGTTCGTCCTGAGGTCTTGCTCATTTTCCTCCTCCCGGAGCCTCATTCGAGCAGTTGGGGATCCTATCTCAGCTGGGATAATAGCTTCTGTCCCGTAGGTTAGGCTGAAAGGAGTCTCCCCATTACAACCTTTGGGAGTTGTTCTGTATGCCCATAACACGAATGGTAGTTCTTCTAGCCATCCTTTTTGCTTTCTCCCGAGTCTTCCCTTCATTCCCTTGATGACGCTTTGGTTAGCTCTCTCTACCAATCCATTACTTTGGGCGTGGGTGATGGAAGTGAACACTTGTTGAATGTGCATCTGTTCGCACCATGGCTTAAAAGGTCTTCCAGCAAATTGGACGCCATTATCGCTTACCAGCTCCTTTGGGACCCCATACCTGCAGATGATGTTGTCTAATACAAATCGCCGCATCTGTTCCCCAGTTATCCTTGCCAAGGGCTTTGCCTCGATCCATTTGGTAAAATAATCGATGGCCACTACCACATATTTGACCCCTCCTGGGCCCTCCAGGAATGGCCCGATTATGTCGATAGCCCACTTTTGGAAGGGCCAGGACGTTGAGACTGGTATCATGGGGTGTTTGTGCCGGTGGGTCATTGGTGCGTGTGCCTGGCAATTAGCACACCTCTTGACCTCCTCGGATGTCGTTTCATACATTCGTGGCCAATAGAACCCCGCATTCATTGCCCTCTTTACTATCGTCCTTGGCCCCGAATGCATTCCACAGATTCCTTCATGCATCTCTCTAATCACATACTCAGCTTCGTCCATATCAACACATTTCAAGGATGGGCCCAGATATGATCTTCGATACAACTCCCCATCAATCAGCTCATACTGCAGGGCCCTGACCCTTACCTTCCTGGCTGCCCACTCCCCTTCAGGCAACGTCCCGTCCCTGAGGAACCTCATGATCGGTGTCATCCATGTTTCCTGCCCATCTTCGATTGCGGTTACCTCCTTTATGTTGAGGGATGGGGCGGTTAGAACTTCTACTTTGACTTCTCTTGCCAGGTGGTCGAATGCCACCGAAGCCAATTTACTGAGGGCGTCGGATTTTCTGTTCCTTCTTCTGGGGATGTATTCTAATCTGAAAGTTTTGAATGCCTTGGCTGTTTCCTTTACCTTCGGCACATACTGAGCCATGATGTTGTCTTTGGCTTCATACTCTCCTTGGTATTGTTTTACTACTAGTTGTGAATCAGTGCTAGCTTCCACGTGCATTGCTTTCATTTTTTGTGCCAGCCTCATTCCTGCCAAGAGGGCCTCATACTCTGCAGTGTTGTTGGTGTTTTCGAAGTCCAGTCTTATGGCGTACGTCAGCTCAATCCCCTCGGGACTTATCAGCGTGATGCCTGCCCCGCTCCCTTCTTCACTAGAGGCCCCCTCGGTGAGTAATTTCCACATAGCCTCGTCCTCCTTTTCTTTTTCTTCTTTCTCCAAGGCTTCCCATTTTAAAAGTTCCTTCTCTTCGTCCTCGGGGACTTCTGCTAGAAAGTCGGCCAGTATCTGCCCCTTTATGGCAGTCCTGGGCTTAAACTCCAGAGAGTGTTCCCCCAGCTCCACAGCCCATTTAGCCAACCGTCCCGACAACTCCGGCCTCCTGAGTACCTTTTGGAGAGGTTGATCAGACATCAGGGTAATCTTGTGCCCTTGGAAGTATCTTCTGAGTCTCCGGGATGCGAAAACAAGGGCTAACGTCAGTTTCTCCAGGGGCATGTAGCGTTCCTCGGGGCCTTTAAGTGTTCTGCTGATGAAATATTTGGGGATCTGCTTCCCTTCCCGTTCTACCATCATGACTGCACTTATGGTTGTCTTCGAGGCGGACAGGTATAGGAGCAAGAGTTCCCCTGGCACTGGGGTGGCTAATGTTGGGAGCTTGCAGATGTAAGTTTTCATTTCTTGGAAGGCAGCCTCCGCTTCTGGGGTCCATTTGAACTTGTTCGTTTAGAGGCAGTCCTTTAACACCTTCATGAAGGGGAGGGTCTTGTCGGCTACTTTTGACAAGAAACGGTTTAATGCTATCAATCTCCCATTCAGTTGTTGAATGTCCTTCAGGGACCTGGGGGATCGCATTTCAGCTACAGCTTGAGTTTTTTCTGGGTTGGCTTTGATTCCTCCTTTAGTGACTACTACCCCCAGGAAACTCCCATCCTCTACCCCAAAACAACATTTTCCAGGGTTTAATTTCATATTCACATCTTGCATAGTGCGGAGAGTCTCGGCTATGTCATCTATCATGGCCATCTCTGTCAAACTTTTGATGACAATGTCATCAACATATACTTCCAAGTTCTTTCCTCGTTTCTCCCTGAAGAGGTTGTTCATGAACCTTTGGTACGTGGCCCCAGCATTTTTAAGGCCGAAGGGCATTTTGGTATAACAAAATGTCCCTTCGTCTGTGATGAAGGCAGTTTTTTCTTCGTCCTTTATTGACATTTGGATCTGATGATATCCTTTATAGGCATCCAAGAAGCATTTCAGGGGGTACTGAGATAGGGAGTCTACCTGGACGTCTATTTCCGGGAGGGGGTAACAGTCCTTAGGACATGCTTTGTTCAGATCTTGGAAGTCTATGCACATTCTCCATCCCCTGTCTTTCTTTTGAACCATGACTGGGTTAGCGACCCAGGATGGGTATTTCACCTCCCTGACTATTCCTGCCCTGAGCAGTTTCCTGGTTTACTCACAAGCAGCTCTTCTTTTGCTGGGCCCCATGCTTTGCTTTTTCTGTTTTACTGGCTTTGCCCATGTATAGGTGTTGAGTCGATGTTCGGTTAGACTCCTGGGTATTCCTGTCATGTCCCCATGCTGGAATGCGAATACGTCTATGTTGAGGAGGAGTAGTTCCTTCAGAGCACTCTTGCATTTGTCACTTAAGTGACTTCCTACTTTGATCGTTTGTTCTGGGAACCTGTCGCAAAGAACCCACTCCTCTACCCCCTCATTCCGGGGCCTCTCGGATGCTCCACCTTCAGATACGGAAGAAACTACTTCATAAGCGGACTTAATCCAGGCTAAACCCTTCGGTGTTTGGAACACTAAAGCTCCGTGGGGGGTGGATGCTTGTGCTTGTAGGTCCCCAATTCCGGGTCTTCCTAAGATTGCGTTGTACTTTGAAGGTGCCCGGACCACTGTGAAGGTCAGGTTTAGTGTCCGGATCCGATCCCCTACCCCGACTGTGAATGGGAGCCTGATTTTTCCTAGGGGGTGTGACACACTGTTGTTGAATCCCACTAAGGGGATGGAATCTTCTTCGAGCCGATCTCTTACATCCCTGTCAAATCTGAGGAAACAATGCTCGTATATTACTTCGACACCGGACCCCCCGTCCACATGTATTCGAGACACCATGTGGCCAGCTATTATGGCTGAGATGTTTAGGGGGAGTCGTTGTACTTCATTTTCTTCCAAGTGTGGCATAAGAATGGGAGCTTTCATGCAGTCCGGGGAGCCCAGGATCCTGGCCTTTACACTCCGGGTGGTATCGAATTCATTTCTCCTTCTAATCATATCAACATCTGCCCGCCCAGGCTCCCTTACATCTCTTCCCTTGCGGTCCCCTCCCCATTCCTTAATTTCCTTAACCAAGTGGGCCAGCCTTCCCGTCTTTACTGCAGTCTCTATTTCTCTTTTTAAATACATGCAGTCATCGGTTTTATGCCCGAAACCTTTGTGGAATTCACAATACTCGTTTGGTTGTGCTTTCGGCCCGGGCTTTATGGGTGGTGGCCTTGGGAAGGAATTCTTTACCCTCTCAGTGGCCAGTATCTCACTTGGGGTCTTGGTGAGAGGGGTGAAATGATCAGAGTAAGGAGGGGGACCTCTCCCTCGAGGTCTGTACGGGGATTACGAGGGCCTTGCTCTGTCGTGCAACATTCTATCAAAAGTGGGTTTTCTGGAGTAGGGTGTACCTTTGTCAGGAGGCTTTGCAGCTGGGGAGATCCTCTGGGGTGCGACGTCCGTCTCCTTGGCTTTGCTGACCGTGTCCTTCCCTCGGACAAAGGCTCTGACCCTGTCCATGAGATTGTCAAATGAGTGGGGGAACTCTTCCCCCAGTTTTTCACACAGCTGGGCATGTTTTAGCCCGTTTATGAAACTGCTAATCTTCATGACCTCCGGGACATCTTTGATGTTCATGCTCTCCTTGACGAACCTCTCCATATACTGATCTATTCGCTCGTTGTCTCTTTGCCTTATGTGGAGGATCTCGTTTGGATTCTTGACCACTTTTCTCTGCTGACCAAAGTTCCTGAGGAACTTCTCGCTTAACTCTTCATAACTATCGTTTCCCCCTAGAGGGAGGCTGTCAAACCATAGCCGGGCTCCCTCCGTCAAAGTTTGTACAAACATGTGGCACCATACAGGCATGGACCATCGCCCAAGTTGTCCTGCTCCCCTGAAGGCATGGAGATGATCCTCAGGGTCTCTTGTTCCGTCATAGCGGTCGAAGTTTGGGGGTAACTTTGTTTTGGGGGGCATTGGTGCTTTTGCGATCCTTCGTGTGAACTTTGAGACTTTAGCTAAGTCCTGTGGGAGGTAGGGTTGATCCAGGCCGTCGCTGCTTGGATTTTCCTTTTCCTTTTAGTTTATTTCCCGTAATGAGATCCTCCCTTTCTTCCGAAGACATTTGCCTAAGGGCTGTCATGAACGTTTCCAGTGGGTCGTTTCCACTGCCCTTGTTTTGAGGATCTGTCTTTTCTTGGTTGGAGGGTGTATCAAACGATAGTTTGGCCCTGATACTGTCGAGTTTCTCTTGTCTTTCTAGGTCCTTGAGACACTTTCTCAGCTTTTCTTTGTGCATGGCCACGAAGTCCGGGGTGATGATCTCTTCTTTTTCCAGTAATTCTGCCCGGTTCTCATTCTCTTCCTCATGGGTTATATCTTCCACCGTAACTCTGTCATGATCATTCTGTGTTGTCTGAACGACCTGTGAACCGGGTGTGGTGTCCATGTTGCCTTTCCTGAAACGGGTTATTTATGACGTCGGAGTTTAGTGTGGAGACACCGGTCGGGCTGATGTCCCACGGATGGCGCCAATGTCGAATACCCAAGTCCCGACTGACGTTAAATGGATCTTCGCTGACGTCAAGATGTTCCGTTCCTTGAAGCTACAAAAGAATAAACCGTTAGCCTCGTCACGGAGGGCCCCGGGAGGGGGATCCGTGACCAAGCTCCGGCGTGAGAGTAAGTAAACTTGCCGGAGAATGAGAGGAGCTTCTTCCGATGAGTATAATCACCGGAATATTTCCTCTTTGGTGTGAATCTAATAAATACGTATGCGGGTATTAAATGTAAAGGAATGTTGGTCGGAATTAATGGGAGGTGATTAAATGAGAGTGTAGTAAATGAGATGGTTCCGAAGATGATACCTGCCTTTGTTACCGTCCTCTCTCTCTTATATAAGTCCCAGACCTTATTGTGTATATAGTATATTTGTTGAGATAATCCAATGGATTTAGGAAGACCTCGAGGGGCTCAGACACGTGTCTGACCCCTAACGGTTAGATCGACAGCGGCATTTAATGTTTAAGAAGGGGAAGTACGATGCCAGCCGTGATGCTCCTCTTATCAGTCATTAATGGATGTCTGCATATTCTGACTTCTCGTTTCCCGCTCGTTTATGAAGGAGAAAACTTAATGGGCAATTTAGGCTCTGGTTGGGCTTGTACTCTGTTGGGCCTGCCCATAGATAGCCCAAAACGGGTAGAAATGGGATTCCCCATTGGCCCGTCGTCAGAGACCTCTTGGGCAAATATTACGTTGTTCATCTATAGATGAAAGCAAGCATCAACTATATGTTATGGGTTTCAATAGTTTTGTATCTTTCACTCAAAAATATCCACTTAGTTAATATGTAACTTATGTTGGGCATGTTATATCTACATTCAAAGCACACGGGCCACATTGGTTCACAAATTTATTTTTGAAGGTGACATTTGAATTAACTCCACTTAAAAATATATTTGGTTGGTTAGAAACATAACTCAAAAGCATAATTAGTTATTTTAAGGGATTAAGATCAAATACAGAGGACAATATGAATAGAAAGGGTTAAAAACATTCTAGACCATTGATCTTAGATTTAGATGGTTGAGATTAGTTTTAAGGAAAAGAAAATAATAGAATAGCATAAAAGGAATTGTACATATATTGACTCTCTCTCTCTCTCTCTCTCTCTCTACAAGCAACACATGTCAATTCACCCATCAAATTTAAAACGTCCATAACTTTTTTTCATACGACATTCGTTTAAAAAATTCACCATAATAACGAGCGTTTTTATCTTTAATATGAATATGATATTATTATATAAAAATAAAATAACAAATTTCACTTTTACTGGGTTTTCTTTGTATTGTGTTAAAGGTTGTGACATTGTGTCTTTCAACTGGGTTTTGATACTTACATTTTTACTAAGGTAATATACATTGTGTTATTATCATAACTTATAACACAGTGTTAATTTGGGTTATGTTCATCGCAATCTTATCAAAATCTATAACACAATGTAAGACAAAATGAAGATGATGTTAAATTTGGGTACTCTATACATTGTGTTATAGGTTCTGTCCATTGTGTTTATTCTGTTATCCATGCTCATTTGTCCAGACATGCCTGACACGTGCTCATTTGTCCTGAAAAATTACAATTTTGCTCCCAGTTTAAAATTATAGTCTTTTAATCATTTTAGATTTTTTAGCAAAAGTATGATAGTGTTTTGTTTTAATTGGTTGACTAGATGTAATATCTTTTGAGCCCGTGTTATGAGTAGTATGTACAAGTTATCGAAACACAGACATACATGTTATCAAAGAGATATTCGGCTTAGTGTCCCGCAACGCGGGCGGGGCAAAAACTAGTATACTACAATGAGCATGGAGGGGAATGGTGTCAGGCAGCTGCCTGGCACTTCCCTATTCGTCCAGCCAAATTACGATTTTACCTTGTTTAAATTTATAGTTTTGCCATTGGTTTTGTTTTTTTCCCCTACCAACCAAATTACGGTTTTGCCCTCAGTTCAAATTTATTGTTTGCCATTATTTTTTTGTGTTTTTCTCTGTCAAATTACGATTTTGCCCCTAGTGTAAAATTACAGTCATTCCATCGTTTTAGTTTTTTTTCTTGACAAAACTAGATTAGTGTTTTGTTTTAATTGGTTGACTCGGTTTAATTTTTATTTGTACCAGGCGGGTGCCTGGTAGGGGTGTAAACGAGCCAGGCCGAGCCCGAGCTCGACCAGGCTCGAGCTTGGCTCGTTAGGTTTATATGAAGCTCGAGCTCGAGCTCGGCTCGGTTCGAGCCTACTTCTTTGAGCTCGAGCTCGGCTCGCGAGTAAAACCCAGAGCTCGAGCTCGGCTCGACTCGACTAGAACTATTTTGAGAACAACCTTAAACGAGCTAAAAGCTCGGCTTGAGCTCACTTCAACATCACTAAAATGAGCCAAAACTCGGCTGATCAATGTTATCATCATTATTGATATATTATATATAAAAAATTAAAATTTTGTATGGGCTCGTTTAGGCTCGCGAGCCTAAACAATCTTTGTATTTCAGGCTCGAGCTCGGGCTCGATAACAAAACGAGCTCTATTTCAGGCTCGAGCTCGGGCTCGGGCTCGTTAAGGCTTGGCTCGTTCGAGCTATTAACCGAGCCGATCACGAGTAGCTCTCGAGCCTCTGGGCTTGTCTACACCCCTAGTGCCTGGCACACACTCATTTGTCACAAAAAAATACAATTTTGCCCCCGTTTAAAGTTCTAGTTTTTCCATCGTTTTAGTTTGTTTAGCAAAAGTTTGATAGTGTTTTGTTTTAGTTGGCTGACTCGATTTAATTTTTTAGATCAACCGAAACACAGACATAGATGTTATGAGATAGAAATATTTGGGTTGATACCCTGCAACGTGAGCGGGCCAATAAGTAGTTTACAACATAGACAATTCAACCTCTATTATTGAACTGGAACTTTCTTTGCCAGCTTTGGACCTTTTTGACTAACGGAGGTTAACGTCAGGGTTAGTCAGCTCAACCCAAGTTTTTTTAGGGTTCCTTATGCAATATGAACAAACAAAAAGGGCTGTTATGCAATCTTTTTGTATTATAAAGCAGCCACCGGCCCACCGTCTACACGTCCTCCGTCCAGCCGTAGCAGTCATTCTCATTAGAACCAAATTAATTCATTTTACTCATTTTTTATGCTTCAAATTTAAATAAATTGATTATGATTGGATGACGGAAAAGCTGCTATATGACCCCAATAATATTTATAACTTCTTTTCATACTTATTATATCTGAGTTCCGGTTTTTTTAACAATGAGAAGTGTAACATCTCTATTAATGAGATTAGATAAAACGTAACTTGCCTAATCTTCAAGAGGTTAAAAGATAGAAAACCAGTAGAAACTGGATTCGAATCTAACACCTTAAGAGGACTCAAATGTTTACCGTTGCATCGCCCTCTTGAAGGTTGTTTACATGAATTGTTGAAATTTTACCCGATGTGGATTTTAGAAAACTGTTAGATATTTTAGTGTAATCGGAAATTGACTTGATGATCAAAGCGAATAATAATACACATCAAGCAAGTTAGGAGGTACGGGAGTGAACGTGTAACACCCCAACCCGGAAGGGCTGACGTGTCACTTTTACGGAGTCAGATTAAAAACATAATTCCATTTATACTTAAATGTATTACACGGCTTTACAACTTAATGAAGGATATCTAATCCAGTACAATTATTTCTACCGTCTTTTCCAAACACTCGGGCATTCTTCCATATCCCGTCCCAGATTGTCTTGATAACCTGACGTAAAGAAGAAAACACAAAAACGTACGTCTGAGCAAAATTTGGAAAGTTTTGCTCAGTGTGTGGATAGAGGAAAACAAAAGCTTATTTTATTTGATATCCGGATGGAACTTTATGATGCAAGTAACGTAATTTCATAATCATATCTTACGGATGTACCCATGAGCAAACTTAAATCGGGACAATACACAGGTAACTACTCCTGCATAATTATCACATGAGATGGCGAGTTGGCATACCCGTTATCCACCTCCTTATACTTAAATCCTAGGATCGATCCATACGCCTCCTAATAGCTTATATGTACCACACTTGTACTTAAGAGACGCCGTGAACTGATCTCTCCGTCACGGATGGAGCACATGATGTTGATGCCACAACAACATGCTCGTGGGACACTCCACGAGAAGCGATACTCAGGGTATCAGAGTACAAATGGTCTTATTCACATAACTTATAAAACTTATTTTCATAACAAAACGGAACATATATTGGAACATGCGATAATGAGTACAATTTAACAGAAAACTATCGCATGACATGAAAGCTAAATCCAAAGTTTAGAATAGGAATTCAACGGACTGTCAAATGAATCGATATTCAAATACGTGAGGAGTGTACGAATTTAATGGGTTTATAATAATTTGACTTGAGTAACATAATACTTGTATATAATATTAAACTTGTAATTTATTTACTTATAACTTGTAAGCCTTAAGATATTTAACTTGTAACTTGTAAATAATAATTTGATTGAAAATACGAATCTTTGGCGAGATTAAAATCTAAGAGTGGAACCAGTCACCAAGGTATGGATATCAATCCTATCTTGACAATTTCGTCCCCAAAATGTGGTTTATTAAACGAACAAGATAAAACCTTGACTCGTTAATAAGGAACCACTAGAGTATGAAATGAAACTCGTATACATGTAAGTTTGTTGATTTGTAATTTCATAAACAAATAACTCACAAACATGTATACTTGTAAATACGAAAAGAATATTTTTCATAAACCATTTTCTAAATAACTGATGTAAAACAAAACCTTTTTCAAAACGTTTTGTAACTTCCAACACATATTTCATAACTTAATCTTAATACAGAATTTAAAATCAGGAATGATATACTTGTATCCAAACGACATAAATCGAAAGAAAGGATTCTATCCGTACGGAATTTATAACTTATTTCATAACTTAATCTTAATATGGAATTTAAAATCAGGAATGATATACTTATATCAAAACGACGTAAATCGAAAGAAAGGAGTCTATCCGTACGGAATTTATAACTTATTTCATAACTTAATCTTAATATGGAATTTAAAATCAGGAATGATATACTTATATCAAAACGACGTAAATCGAAAGAAAGGAGTCTATCCGTACCTTAAAATTTCCAAGTGATGCTACCTTGTTTTCAATTGTAGATTTATACGGGCAGAGTTTAGCCTACTGATTATCCTCTTAACCTAATTTGCACACAAACTAGGTAATTAACTAATATAGCTTTTACGATAACTCACGAGATTAAACCTTCACAACAAATGACAAAGTGCGATACTTAAACATCCAGCGGATTCACAACTAAGGACAGAGTATAGTCCGTTTTCGGACAGCACTCAAACATCCCGTCGAAATCACGACGAATGACAAAGTATAAACCCAATTTGAGCAGCACTTAAACATCCATTGGATAGTTCCAATCGATCGGACATTGAATCGTAGCAGCGATTGAGTTAATACCCTGTTTGCGGCAGCACCCCGCTATACTAATTAGTGTTTTTGGTAGTAATCGGACGATAACTCGGCGAAATTTTGGAGTTTGAACGTCGCTCAATCGCCCAGAATCAAGTCCCGAAGCCTTCTATTTATAGCCAGAAATTGACATTCCTTGCGCACCGTAACACCAAATATCTTGCGGTCCGTAACCACCCTTGCGCACCGTAACACTTATTCCCTTACGGTGCGTAAGGGACACCTAAACACTATAGGGTTGCCACGCGTGGGACTAGGCCTGCTGAGTCGACACTTTCTTAATTTAGAATTTTGACAACGAATATTTTAGGATAATCGTCAATAGGGAATACCCCCCCCCCCTGAGTTTTAGGGGCCCTGATCCTGATCCTGATTGTTCTGGAAATCTTAGGGTTTGTGCAGAATCACTTGTGTGTCTTAATTAGGGTTTCCTATTGGACTATAAATTATAAGAAATAATAGTTTTTAAATGAGGGTTGTTACATTTTTGTTTTAAAATTTTCGGGTGTTACAAATCTACCCCTCTAAAAAAAAATTTCGTCCTCGAAATTATTACATACATATATATATATTAATAATCATACTTGAACGTGGCCCACTATGATCAATAATCATACTTGAAATAAAGCTAGAGTAAAAACAATGAAGATGACGAAAGACTTATGTTCGAGACTTTCATGAAGTGAAAATAAAAGTTACTAACCGATGTATCGACTGATTGGACATCGAAATCCTAACCCAATGTCTACCCATTACCTCACAGGTCTTAACTTATGTTTAAGTTTTCTACAGGAAAGAGCCTTTGCTCTGATACCATAGCTGTAACACCCCAACCCGGAAGGGCTGACGTGTCACTTTTACGGAGTCAGATTAAAAACATAATTCCATTTATACTTAAATGTTTTACACGGCTTTACAACTTAATGAAGGATATCTAATCCAGTACAATTATTTCTACCGTCTTTTCCAAACACTCGGGCATTCTTCCATATCCCGTCCCAGATTGTCTTGATAACCTGACGTAAAGAAGAAAACACAAAAACGTACGTCTGAGCAAAATTTGGAAAGTTTTGCCCAGTGTGCGGATAGAGGAAAACAAAAGCTTATTTTATTTGATATCCGGATGGAACTTTATGATGCAAGTAACGTAATTTCATAATCATATCTTACGGATGTACCCATGAGCAAACTTAAAACGTGACAATACACACGTAGCTACTCCTGCATAATTATCACATGAGATGGCGAGTTGGCATACCCGTTATCCACCTCCTTATACTTAAATCCTAGGATCGATCCATACGCCTCCTAATAGCTTATATGTACCACACTTGTACTTAAGAGACGCCGTGAACTGATCTCTCCGTCACGGATGGAGCACATGATGTTGATGCCACAACAACATGCTCGTGGGACACTCCACGAGAAGCGATACTCAGGGTATCAGAGTACAAATGGTCTTATTCACATAACTTATAAAACTTATTTTCATAACAAAACGGAACATATATTGGAACATGCGATAATGAGTACAATTTAACAGAAAACTATCGCATGACATGAAAGCTAAATCCAAAGTTTAGAATAGGAATTCAACGGACTGTCAAATGAATCGATATTCAAATACGTGAGGAGTGTACGAATTTAATGGGTTTATAATAATTTGACTTGAGTAACATAATACTTGTATATAATATTAAACTTGTAATTTATTTACTTATAACTTGTAAGCCTTAAGATATTTAACTTGTAACTTGTAAATAATAATTTGATTGAAAATACGAATCTTTGGCGAGATTAAAATCTAAGAGTGGAACCAGTCACCAAGGTATGGATATCAATCCTATCTTGACAATTTCGTCCCCAAAATGTGGTTTATTAAACGAACAAGATAAAACCTTGACTCGTTAATAAGGAACCACTAGAGTATGAAATGAAACTCGTATACATGTAAGTTTGTTGATTTGTAATTTCATAAACAAATAACTCACAAACATGTATACTTGTAAATACGAAAAGAATATTTTTCATAAACCATTTTCTAAATAACTGATGTAAAACAAAACCTTTTTCAAAACGTTTTGTAACTTCCAACACATATTTCATAACTTAATCTTAATACAGAATTTAAAATCAGGAATGATATACTTGTATCCAAACGACATAAATCGAAAGAAAGGATTCTATCCGTACGGAATTTATAACTTATTTCATAACTTAATCTTAATATGGAATTTAAAATCAGGAATGATATACTTATATCAAAACGACGTAAATCGAAAGAAAGGAGTCTATCCGTACGGAATTTATAACTTATTTAATAACTTAATCTTAATATGGAATTTAAAATCAGGAATGATATACTTATATCAAAACGACGTAAATCGAAAGAAAGGAGTCTATCCGTACCTTAAAATTTCCAAGGGATGCTGCCTTGTTTTCAATTGTAGATTTATACGGGCAGAGTTTAGCCTACTGATTATCCTCTTAACCTAATTTGCACACAAACTAGGTAATTAACTAATATAGCTTTTACGATAACTCACGAGATTAAACCTTCACAACAAATGACAAAGTGCGATACTTAAACATCCAGCGGATTCACAACTAAGGACAGAGTATAGTCCGTTTTCGGACAGCACTCAAACATCCCGTCGAAATCACGACGAATGACAAAGTATAAACCCAATTTGAGCAGAACTTAAACATCCATTGGATAGTTCCAATCGATCGGACATTGAATCGTAGCAGCGATTGAGTTAATACCCTGTTTGCGGCAGCACCCCGCTATACTAATTAGTGTTTTTGGTAGTAATCGGACGATAACTCAGCGAAATTTTGGAGTTTGAACGTCGCTCAATCGCCCAGAATCAAGTCCCGAAGCCTTCTATTTATAGCCAGAAATTGACATTCCTTGCGCACCGTAACACCAAATATCTTGCGGTCCGTAACCACCCTTGCGCACCGTAACACTTATTCCCTTACGGTGCGTAAGGGACACCTAAACACTATAGGGTTGCCACGCGTGGGACTAGGCCTGCTGAGTCGACACTTTCTTAATTTAGAATTTTGACAACGAATATTTTAGGATAATCGTCAATAGGGAATACCCCCCCCCCCCCTGAGTTTTAGGGGCCCTGATCCTGATTCTGATTGTTCTGGAAATCTTAGGGTTTGTGCAGAATCACTTGGGTGTCTTAATTAGGGTTTCCTATTGGACTATAAATTATAAGAAATAATAGTTTTTAAATGAGGGTTGTTACATTTTTGTTTTAAAATTTTCGGGTGTTACAAATCTACCCCTCTAAAAAAAATTTCGTCCTCGAAATTATTACATATATATATATATATATATATATATATATATATATTAATAATCATACTTGAACGTGGCCCACTATGATCAATAATCAAACTTGAAATAAAGCTAGAGTAAAAACAATGAAGATGACGAAAGACTTATGTTCGAGACTATCATGAAGTGAAAATAAAAGTTACTAACCGATGTATCGACTGATTGGACATCGAAATCCTAACCCAATTTCTACCCATTACCTCACAGGTCTTAACTTATGTTTAAGTTTTCTACAGGAAAGAGCCTTTGCTCTGATACCATAGCTGTAACACCCCAACCCGGAAGGGCTGACGTGTCACTTTTACGGAGTCAGATTAAAAACATAATTCCATTTATACTTAAATGTATTACACGACTTTACAACTTAATGAAGGATATCTAATCCAGTACAATTATTTCTACCGTCTTTTCCAAACACTCAGGCATTCTTCCATATCCCGTCCCAGATTGTCTTGATAACCTGACGAAAAGAAGAAAACACAAAAACGTACGTCTGAGCAAAATTTGGAAAGTTTTGCCCAGTGTGCGGATAGAGGAAAACAAAAGCTTATTTTATTTGATATCCGGATGGAACTTTATGATGCAAGTAACGTAATTTCATAATCATATCTTACGGATGTACCCATGAGCAAACTTAAAACGTGACAATACACAGGTAGCTACTCCTGCATAATTATCACATGAGATGGCGAGTTGGCATACCCGTTATCCACCTCCTTATACTTAAATCCTAGGATCGATCCATACGCCTCCTAATAGCTTATATGTACCACACTTGTACTTAAGAGACGCCGTGAACTGATCTCTCCGTCACGGATGGAGCACATGATGTTGATGCCACAACAACATGCTCGTGGGACACTCCACGAGAAGCGATACTCAGGGTATCAGAGTACAAATGGTCTTATTCACATAACTTATAAAACTTATTTTCATAACAAAACGGAACATATATTGGAACATGCGATAATGAGTACAATTTAACAGAAAACTATCGCATGACATGAAAGCTAAATCCAAAGTTTAGAATAGGAATTCAACGGACTGTCAAATGAATCGATATTCAAATACGTGAGGAGTGTACGAATTTAATGGGTTTATAATAATTTGACTTGAGTAACATAATACTTGTATATAATATTAAACTTGTAATTTATTTACTTATAACTTGTAAGCCTTAAGATATTTAACTTGTACTTGTAAATAATAATTTGATTGAAAATACGAATCTTTGGCGAGATTAAAATCTAAGAGTGGAACCAGTCACCAAGGTATGGATATCAATCCTATCTTGACAATTTCGTCCCCAAAATGTGGTTTATTAAACGAACAAGATAAAACCTTGACTCGTTAATAAGGAACCACTAGAGTATGAAATGAAACTCGTATACATGTAAGTTTGTTGATTTGTAATTTCATAAACAAATAACTCACAAACATGTATACTTGTAAATACGAAAAGAATATTTTTCATAAACCATTTTCTAAATAACTGATGTAAAACAAAACCTTTTTCAAAACGTTTTGTAACTTCCAACACATATTTCATAACTTAATCTTAATACAGAATTTAAAATCAGGAATGATATACTTGTATCCAAACGACATAAATCGAAAGAAAGGATTCTATCCGTACGGAATTTATAACTTATTTCATAACTTAATCTTAATATGGAATTTAAAATCAGGAATGATATACTTATATCAAAACGACGTAAATCGAAAGAAAGGAGTCTATCCGTACGGAATTTATAACTTATTTCATAACTTAATCTTAATATGGAATTTAAAATCAGGAATGATATACTTATATCAAAACGACGTAAATCGAAAGAAAGGAGTCTATCCGTACCTTAAAATTTCCAAGTGATGCTACCTTGTTTTCAATTGTAGATTTATACGGGCAGAGTTTAGCCTACTGATTATCCTCTTAACCTAATTTGCACACAAACTAGGTAATTAACTAATATAGCTTTTACGATAACTCACGAGGTTAAACCTTCACAACAAATGACAAAGTGCGATACTTAAACATCCAGCGGATTCACAACTAAGGACAGAGTATAGTCCGTTTTCGGACAGCACTCAAACATCCCGTCGAAATCACGACGAATGACAAAGTATAAACCCAATTTGAGCAGCACTTAAACATTCATTGGATAGTTCCAATCGATCGGACATTGAATCGTAGCAGCGATTGAGTTAATACTCTGTTTGCGGCAGCACCCCGCTATACTAATTAGTGTTTTTGGTAGTAATCGGACGATAACTCAGCGAAATTTTGGAGTTTGAACGTCGCTCAATCGCCCAGAATCAAGTCCCGAAGCCTTCTATTTATAGCCAGAAATTGACATTCCTTGCGCACCGTAACACCAAATATCTTGCGGTCCGTAACCACCCTTGCGCACCGTAACACTTATTCCCTTACGGTGCGTAAGGGACACCTAAACACTATAGGGTTGCCACGCGTGGGACTAGGCCTGCTGAGTCGACACTTTCTTAATTTAGAATTTTGACAACGAATATTTTAGGATAATCGTCAATAGGGAATACCCCCCCCCCTGAGTTTTAGGGGCCCTGATCCTGATTCTGATTGTTCTGGAAATCTTAGGGTTTGTGCAGAATCACTTGGGTGTCTTAATTAGGGTTTCCTATTGGACTATAAATTATAAGAAATAATAGTTTTTAAATGAGGGTTGTTACATTTTTGTTTTAAAATTTTCGGGTGTTACAGAACGCTTGTTTGAGTTATTATAATTCGAAGTGTACGGGCGGAGCCCGTACTCTACGGTGGTTCCAAGGGGGCAGCGCCCCTGGGAGCAAGGTCCAAGGGGCAGAGCCCCTGGCTGGGGTCGAGTTGTATCCGATTGAATTATTCGGGTGAACCACGGAAATAATTTGATTTGAGAGTGATTACACGCCTCTCTGATCATCCGGTTTTTCGATAATTCCCCAACAAAAACCAAAACATATATGTTATAATATTAGGATAAAATCGGGAAGCAATAATTAGCATGTTAATATATTAAAATTAAAATCATGAAATAATAAAGTTTCAATAATGTTAGTAATAAAGTCATACGTACTATTGTTCCATTATTTTGAATTTTTCTCATAATGAGTATTTGTGACCCGTTTGCTACTACGGAACTTTTAAACCGAACAAAAATAAACATAAAAGTGTAAACCATAAATAGATACAATTTTCAGCATCTTAGTTTGCTTGATGCAATATATTCCTCAAGTTCGTACAAAAGTCGATACATAAGCTGAGGAAATAAATTGCAAAAGAAAAAGTTGTCGCATCATTTGATTACACTACACTACAATACAATTATGTTTGTATCGTGTTTATATAAATGTATACAAATGAAGATTCACAAATTCTTTATTTAGACAGGAGACGGTGGGCGTGGTGGAGTGATAACCAACGAAAAGTAAGAGAAAATTGAATAGTAACTTAACTTATGGTAGCAGAAAAAGTTGCAAGTTAATGATCTCTAGATCAAGTGGTGGAGGACTTGTATTTCTCTTGAGAGATGCAGGTTCGACTCCCACTAGATGCAGAGTGAGGCACTGGTGAGCAATGATAGGAGACCCAGGAAAACCTGGGTTGGATCCTTGAGCCAAACGGGTTTTACCGGTAATTTCACCGTCGTGCCTATGGGCGGGTGGGTTACCGGGTTTTCCCCGGAATTGGTGGTGGACTCGGGTTACTCTCGGAGTACTTCGTTTGTCCAGTGGGTGCCCCGAGAATGCTCGGGATTGAGTTTGTTAGCCGTTCAAAAAAAAAAAAAAGGAAAAATTGTTTAACTTTTATATCTAAATGGAAATTTATAAATCATCTTAGTTAATATCTAGTGACTTTTTTCATAACTTAAAAAATCTACTAAAAAGAAGTATGATTCATATTTGTTTCATCTAAGTCCATTATTTTAAAAGAAAATGGCACATATATGAAAGAGTAAATTACAAGTTTTGTTCTTTATGCTTACATCAAATTGCAGGCGTTGTCCTTTTGGCCAAAAGTTTACAGACGGTGTCCTTAACCTTTCAAAATATTGCACGTTTTGTTCTTTAGACCAAACCTAGTTAGAAATCTCAGTTAAAAACTGTCATGTGAAAGGCATATGTGGGTAAAATGGTAATTTCCCTCACTACACTTTCCATTCTTCTTCTTCTTCTTCTTCAATGATTTAAACCCTAAAAATCCCCTCACAGACTGTCATCCAGTTGGCTGCTACTCAAAATTCTCCCCCAATCTCTGCAATCACGCACCACCGCTATCACCACCGTCTTCCACCTTCAGCCACCACCCCGATTTCACCTACCTCCGCCTTCCACCATCGTCCTCAGCCATCATCGTCACTCACCACCACCCTCCGTTCACCACCACAAACACCACCATCACCGTCTACGACCAACCACCATCACCTCTCTGATTCTCCATTTTACCGTCACCCATCACGACCACTAAGAACCACCTCTTCGCCGCCGTAACCGTCGTCCGAGTCCTCCGATCACCACCGTTGATTAACATCATCCATCCTCCACCCTCGATTTAACCCACCACCGTCACTTACACCACCAACACCATTCATTACCATCCCACAGTCCGCGGTTGGAAGACTCCGACAAGTTCAGATTCACCTCGATCTTCATTTCGGCATTTAGTGTAATGATATTATGGATCGTGTGTGAGGATATGTAATGGCAATTGTTTCATGATATTTTTGTGATTTTTTGGATCTGTTTGTGATTTTTTAGATCTGTGTGTGAGGATATTGTAACATCCCAAATCTCGTTATCTGTATAAATAATAAGCCGGAAATATAAAACTAAAAAGATTAGGCGGCAATTCGAGGTGCGAGCTCAAAAGTCGTTTAAACAAAATAAATGTTCAAGTAAAATACAATTGTATATTTTACTTAATATATGTATGGGTTTTGTAGAATCTATAAAAAAATTATATAGTTGTTGCAATATTAGTAATGAAAAGTTTGGTGTGATATGTTAGAATAACTAAACTTAAGTTTAGTGTTTAAATAACAAATGAAGAGCTAGAAGGACTAGATTGCAATTGTTGAAAAATACATAAAAGGTGGAGTTCACCTGGATATCACACGTATTGTCAAAGTGTGAGTGTGTGTGTGGGTGTCTTGCGATAAAAAAGAAAAACTACAGGAAGAAAAGGAGATTAGGGCTAAAATACTCCAAATTGCGGATGAATAAAAGAGTTGAAGTTGTCATTATCTGCTAGAACAAGAAAAATCATCCATTGGTAAGTTTCCTACACCTTGAGAAGTCTAGTTCTTGAAAATGGTAAATGGGTTTTTCCTGTAAGATAGCACTTCCTAGTTATAATATGATTTTATGACTAAAAGAAAGGTACATGATTGCTAGATAAACACTTTATTGAAGTATGTTAACACATACCCATGAATCTTATGTTGGTTCTTGATGAATATGTATGTAGGTAAGACTATGGCTTCATGCTAAAAGAACAAGTTATGCTTATGAAATGAGTTTTATAACTTAATGATGTTGCTTTGAGTTATCATTATATTGTTAGTGTGAAATCATTGTTGATTATACTAAACAAAAGGTTAGGTTAACCTATTAAGTAACTTTAGCTGTACAAAGTTACTCGCATGGAAACTTTGGGGCTTTTGATTTATGCAACTTAGAATGTCTTATTTGATCAAAGATGTTGATGATTATAACATGTAATGATTACTTAGATAATTGTGTGTATAAGTAGTGAAATTGGTGGTTTTGGTAATGTTGAATTAAGTTGCTAATAAACACATTGTCTAAAGCCCACCAAGTATTTGTTAAAATGCATCAATGAAAAAAATTTTTGGTGAAAGTTGAATGAGTTGATACTATATGCTTAGAAGATGAATGTCTTGGGTAATTTGTGTATAAATTTGTGATAATGATCATGCTAAAAGTATAACAGAATTCATAAGCTATAATGATGTTGAATTGGTGATTGAGTTGTATAAGTTACTAGTAGCATGCTAACTTACAAATTGTTTATGAGTTGACTTTAGGAAGTCAATGGGTCGGTGGATGAACTTGAAGATGCAATTTTCCTACAGGTAAAGGGGAGTAATTCTATACACAGTAGAATTACATTTGTTATCATCTAAATGCATTGTGAGTAGTTTGACTTTTAGTGCAAAGGAATTGATGAAATTAATATTGGTATTAAGGAGTTGTTGACTCGTTAATAAAGTAAGTTATCATCCAAAGTAACTTATGTACATGTGTTAATGTCATGAAATTGCAGCTTAATTTCGTTTGAGGAAAGTAATATTTAGCTAATTTGATGTAGGAATTTTGTATGGATGGGTATTTCAGGCAGTGAAAGACAATCTAAGTGGCTGGACTTATATAAATATTAGAGTTTAATTGTTAAAATGATTATATGAATGTTACTAAGCTTGGTTTTGTGTTAGTTATAGAGGTTGGATCAGTTGCAAGTGAATCGAAAGTTAATGGGTCAGTTTTGAAATGAAAGTGGCCAAGTTCATGTGCAGGTGCAACACGACCGGGTCAGCGATCTGTCCGCACTGAAAAAAAAATATATAATACTAAGCCTTAAGCAAGATTTGAATATTCCTGTTTCTTTTGCTACGATTCCTATATGTTGTATACTAACTTGTGGGGATGTTTTGCCCTAGGTAATGTTCATAGACAAGAAGGTGGATGTTGATCAAGTGCTCGAGATGATAAATGGACAAACATCACGAAAATTTAGTTACGATTTGAAGATTGATTTAAAGATCAAGAATTTGAAATTTGTTTTTTTAGTAAAATAAAACAGACTTATGTTTTGTGAATATGATTTTAAGGTACTTAATGTATTTAACTAAGTTATAGTTATTCAAAAAAAAAAAAATTTTCTGGGACTAAATTTCCGCATTACAATTTCGATTTTAAGTTGTTTAACTTTTAGGGTGTTGCAAGTTGGTATCAGAGCGTTGGTTTAAGGGATTCAAGGTGGAACATGCTTAAACCTTGTACTCTGGATGTTAGATGTGTATTCCGTCCGAGACTTGATCAAGGATGCAAAGGTATGTGAACATTTCAATAATTAAAAAGCTTAGTGGTACTGTATTTTGTAGTAAGCTGAGATGAATCGGCTATTTGTCAAGTAATTGAACTCGAGTATGATTTCCGAAGGATGATCGATTTTCATATGAAGGTACATATTTACTTTAGATGTTGTACATATAAATATAAAAATTATATAGGCTTCCATGTAGTTACTAATTGAAAGCCTATGAACAAATTGTTGATAAACAAAAAGAAAATGATTTATTGATGAGAAGTAATGAACTTATCAATTGTTGATAAACAAAAATAAAATGATTTCATGATGAGAAATAATGAATTTATGGTAAAGCTATATCTAAACGGAAACTCGATTACTTATAATGTGATAAGATAATAACATGAATACGTATGTATAGTGTGTGGACTACGCATTTGGCCAGTGTAGTAGTAAACATACGGTACTACGGTGTTCTAGGGTTTATCATACCATGTTCAAGGTAAAGGTAACGAGGGGAAGAGGTTGAGTACTGTGAAATGTTATAATTTCACAAGGAGTATTGTGAGAATCTTATTATTTGACAAATACGAATGTGAAGTCATTGACTTCATAAAGAAGGATTATATGAAGTCTTGTGACTTCATAAAGGACGAATATATGAAGTCTTGTGAAGTTATAAAGGAGGATTATACGAAGTCTTAGTGACTTCATAAAGAAGGATTATATGAGGTCTTGTGACTTCATAAAGGACAAATATATGAACTCTTGTGAATTCATAAAGGAGGATTATATGAAGTCTTAGTGATTTCATGAAGATGTGTGAAAAGGAGGATTATATGAAGTCTTGTGAAAAGGAGGATTATATGAAGTCTGACTTCATAATTGAGGATTACATGAAACTTTTATTTCCATAAAGTAGTTATATAAAGAGTTATGTTAAGTCTTTCAAGTTCAAGGGTCATATAAAATCTTAATTTTATAAATGAGTTTTGTGAAGTGTTTGGACCTCATGAAGGATTATATGCAGTTTAATCTAATAGAGTATTGGAAGACATTGACTTCACAAAAGTACATATAATTTTTTATTTAATAACAAAATATTTTAAAATCTTTGATTTCACAAGCATTATGAACTTTTTGGGTTTTATATATCTAAAAGATGTGTGGCTTTGGCATTAACCTACCAAACATTATGAAGATGTTATGACCCACAATGGATGACTTCTATTGGAGGGTGATATTTAAATCTCATATATGAGTTAACAGGGTGTACATATCACATATCACTGTGATGGATGACCATCCCGATTTCACGGACTGGTCATCTATGGGGATTTAAACTGGTAACAGTTTGGAGAAATTGTTTGGGTAAACGAGTTGTAACCGAAATAATGAAATAATGATGATGGCTTGAAAGAGATAAATAGAGACGACAATCTAAAAGAAAGAAAGAAAAATAGGGAAATATGGTATGCTAACCATACACGTAGTTATGATCCTATAACTTGAATTCATTTTGTCGTAGACATGGTATGTTAAAAAAAACCTCAAAATGAGTAATTTTGCGGGCCGAATGACTAACAGGGATTGCTCTAGATGAGGATCAGATGTTTCAAATTCTAACAATGAATTGAAAACTGTGGTTTTTTTTATGGAGATGATATGTTGGGATTGAACCCTACCAGAGGAACAGATAATAAAAGCCAAAACCGGATCACGACAGTGGATTCACAATAAGCAGCTGTTTACATTAGGCTTTCCCCTTGAAAGTGATTATAACAACTGATGGCTCTCTATCCACTGTCCGTATACAACTGCTGATACCCTTTCAACTGCTGACAAAGCCCTGAAGAAGTAAACACTGCTGGTTCTATCTATTGATGACAAAGCACTGCTCACTCAAGGACTGATCAACTTTGAGAAAAGCACTGATGGAAGAAGATAGAAGTAGTTTAGTATATTATTTGTTTTATGTAGAATCAGTGGTTAAGAATAGTAGTGTTTGTATAGGAACAGTTGTTACAGGTTGTTAGGCTGTTAGACGTCGCTTTCATGGTGACGTCAGCTGAGATGCCTAAGTGGTTTGGCTTGTCTATAAATGGAACAGTACTCTGTACTGTTACATTAAAAAATAGTTTTGAGTGAGTTCTTCTCCTCAATTCAATCATTTCATCTTGTGCAACCAACCTTGGAGTATCTGGCTGAGGGGGAGTTTAGTTTGTAAGCTTGCATTGTAATCTTTTGCTTTGATTTGTAATCTTTCGACTTAATGGAAAAGCAAATGTTTATCAAAACTTTCTCTCTTTGATTGTGTTTACAAAGTTTGTTGTTCATTTCCGCTGCACTTAAACTCTGTTCATTTCTACTTGATTTGTTCAAATTATGCAAACAAACACAATCATGAGTGCCTCCAATCCTAACAATTAGTATCAGAGCTTGGACAGTCAAATTCGATCTAACAATCAATTTGACATAACAGGTCAGCTCAAAATTCATTGATACTAAGGTTGGTAGTATTTAGTTGAAAAACAGAGTAACGAGAGATCACGCTCAAAGCGACTACTCAAAAGCTCTTTAAAACAACCAAGATGTCATAGGACACACATGCTTCACATAACAATCGATATCATACATAAATCACCTACAGGTTTCAGATCTGAAAATATATCTGATAACTGTGGTAAAATTATTTACGAAAATTGATTTCAATTGATGTTTTGAAGTTCGTGTTGTTTCCATCATGTTTGTTGCTAAAGTGTGTACCTCATGTCAACAAACCTATGTTTGAATAAATAACATTAGTGTTTTTGTTAACATATAAAGAGGGATATTAAAACTTTAGTTACTAGATCTTATGTGTCGAAAAACAGGTTGAGAATCCTGTTGAAAAGGACCAAATCAACTTTGTTAATAACATATTAAGAAAATCAGGTGTTGAAATAGTCCAATTCATATGTGATGTGATATTTGACATATGCATGTACAAAATATGCCCAGATCTCTCAAAAACATTACTGCAAAATGATTCTGGATTAAGTATTTCTTCAATAAAGACCTCCCAGTAAGTATTTCATTACTTATGAATGGGAAGGGTATAAAGGGAAGAAGAAAATTCACAAAAACTCGAGAGTGGGTTTATCTCAAAACTTCTGAAGTCAAAAGAAAAGAGTATAAATATAAAACACTTAAGAGTAAAAAATTGGGGTAAAAGTGGTCATCAAAACAATTGTGTGCATTCATTGGTTCAGGAAAAAGGTTCAGGTAACCATAGTATTTCCAGTGAATAAACTCACAAGAGGACTAGACAAATTTTCAGAATCATCACATGGTAACAAAGTCTATAACAGGGTTTTCAAAAACTCATGTGAACATGTGTCCTCATTTTTGTTGTCAATCAATCAACAAGAGAATGGTACCAAACAGTGATCAAAATGTATTCAAAATTTCATACCACTGTTGTCAAACCACTGACCATTTTCATAAACTTGAGAAAGATATGATCAGGAGCTTTAGTGAAAAACTATACCATATCCTTTTTGATGTTGTTTTCAGAAAATCCTTTAATTATTTTTCTGAAAAAGGATTTTCTCAAATAAAGCAGGATATATCATTCTTCATTTTTTCTTTAAGAATAATATGTTTTGAACTTTTTACTGGTTTTTGATAGTAAAAGTTTCAATCTCCTGTCAGGATATATAACCTTTATTTTTGTGGTAATATTATCTTCAAAATGGATCAAAAGGATATGGTACAAGTGTCAAGGTCATGTCAAACTCAAATTTGTTTTTACACTGAGCAAAAGATTGATTGTTAACAGATCTTAAAATACTTGGGTACTCATATTTTAATTCAAATATTATAACAAGAATGAGTAGCCTTAGTAAAAAGTGTACATCATCTGGGGTACTAAACCACTGTCAGGGAGTTGTAAAAGCTTCAAAATGTGTAAATGACATGTGGCAAAACCTTGAATGAAAATTCCTGTAAAAGTTGCTGACATAATGTGCCTTCAAATCATTACCATTATCTTATCCCTAACCACTGTTTTGTTCAAACATCTGTTTCCTAAATATTGTCCACTGCTGAAAGTCAACCACTGACCTTTCATTTTCTTGGCAAGCACTGATGCTCAAAATCAGTTTCTAATCTCCATTTCAAATCATTCTTCGTCTTTCTTCATCAAAATGACGAAATCAAAATCAAAATCATCATCATTTTACAAAGAGGTCGATCAAACGGCCGCTGAACCCATTGAAATCCCGTACAAATCCCCTCACAATTACTTGGGTCTACTCACAAAACCCACAAACAACCATACCTTCGATTCAATCATTGATATCCTTTCAGCATCAAAGTACAAAACTTTGTTAATTGCTGATGCTCCAATTTACCAACAAACCGAGAGAGAGTTTTGGAAAAATGCTACCCTTGAAAAATAAGGCGAGACCGTCATTGCCATCAACTCCTCTATACAGGGTAAAGCGATTCAGATTACTCCACTATCAATTTCAGAAGTCTTTAAGCTCGACGATCAGAAAGGTAAAACTACCTTTCCCAAAAGCGAGTTGAAAACTGATTTTCTGAAAAGAGGGTATGCAGAACAAACAAAAATAGATACCTTACAAAAAGGTTATTTCCCTTCTGCACCTAGGTTTTTATTCCACACACTTTTGATGTGTGTCTCAAATAAAACAACTGCTTATAACGAAATACCATTGAAGATCCAATGTCTGGGTTATGTTATTTTAAATAAAGAAAATTATAACTATTCCCAGGAGATCTTTAATTACTTGGTAAAAAATGTTGATAGCAAATCATTTTTATTTTTTCCAAGATTTCTAAGCTACCATTTTAAACAAAAATTTGAAAAAGAAAATGAAAATTTGCTCAAACAAGGTGTTTATTTTCAAATAAAAGGTTTAACACCTGAAACATTCACAAGAATGTTAACACCTATAAAAACAAAAGCAGAGGTGCCTGAGCAGAATTTAGCAGTTACCACTGCTCCTCAGGTATCAGCTGCTGAGCCCACTGCTCCAGGTGATCATAGCAGCACAACCACTGCTTTGAAACCCACACCTGCCATCACCAAAAAGGCCAAAAAGAAATCATCCAAAAAGCCCACCAAACCCTCTAAAAAGGCAACTCTGGAAGATGAGATCCCAGGGTTAATGCCAGTGACAACACAAATGTCACCACAAACCACTGCTGCTACTTCCTCACAGCAGTTGGTAGAAAGATCTCCACCATTGCCTCAAACTCCTCCTGCATCCTCACAAAAGGATCAGGTTGTAAGCATAGGGACCCCACAATATGAAGCTCTGGACCCAATTGGATCCATCTTCCTCAGTCCTGATCCCAAGGACATGTCTCTTTCAACGCCCCATACCCTCACCAATCATATTACCACAATCCATAATACCCTTGTTGCATGCAGTTGCTATATCTCAGACACAAACCAGTTCCTCTCTATCACCTATCACTGAGAGCATGGTTGCAAAAGTCGCTAGGCGCTCCCTAGTCGGATCCGGGAGTACTCGGGAAGTACTCGGCTTAGGCGGAGATTACTCAGGGAGTAATTGGCCTGGGAGACCAGTACTCGTGCCTCAGTAGCCTACCTTGTAGCGAGTACTCGGGGAGTACTCGGAGCCTAGGCGGGACTTTTACAACCATGACTGAGAGTATACTCCCACAAGTGACTGGGTCTAATGCTACTATCCCTGCTATCCCAGCAACAACTGAGGAGGTTACACCCCTTGAGTTACAAGTAACTCTTGGTGGTAGTTCAAGTGGAGCAGCAACTACAAGTGATGGATCAACAGATATGCATTTGGACAGTTGTTTCATTTATAAGACTCCCTTGAAGGCAATTTCTTCTATAACACCTGTGGTAACCACCAGTGAGTTTGTTTTAACCACTGGTACCCTCAAAAGGTTATCAAGTGTTGAAGAGAGAAGACCCCAGAACCAAGAACAAGGGGCATCAATGGGTGATTTTTGGGACTCAGTTCCTAAGTCACACATTGGTACAACCACTGCTGGTGGGGAATCAGATGATCCCATTAACGTGGGTGATGATTTAAAATATCAGGAATTGACGGGAAAAGTTGATAAACTTGAAACATCAGTTGCTGAAATAAAGGATATGGTGCAACAGCTGTTAAAAACTCAAAAAGCACAATCCACTACTGTTCCAGCTCAAGCACCTGCACAACCTGCACCTGCTGCAAATGAGTTGTGGAACTTATTCCAACCCCTGCTTGAAAAACAAAAACAAATGGCTGATCAGCAGCATGCAATAGATGTACAAATGCTGACAAACATGGTGGAATCAAGATTCAAAGATACTCAAGCAGACATCAAGGCTATAAAGGCCAGCATCCAAAGCACCACTGGAAAAGTTCCCCCCCACTATCCTCTTCATGGATAACCCCCTTCCAGATAATGCCAAAAAGGGGGAGAAAATCAAGCAGTTGAAGCAAAAGGGAATTGAGGATGGTGTTTACATTGAACCGGAAAAAGAAAAACAGACATCTAAACCTCAAATCACAAAATCTCAAACTTCTCTCCAAACAGCTGATATGTCAGTGGTTTCAAAAACTACTTGTCAAATAGTTGCCATCTCTTCAACACACACCACTACAACACACACTACCACTGCCCTACCATCACAATCTAAAACCACATCACAACTCATCGATTTACCACCTGCTCAAAAGCAGAAGACATCTATTGACACATCAGTAGTTGTAATGTCAACAGAGGTTGAAACACCAGTTGTTTCAACAATTGTTTGTCAGACATCTTCCACCACTGTTCTCAACATTCCTACATCACAACCAAAACCCCCTTCTCCAAAAAGGCTTTACTCCAGAAAAAGAAAAATAACTCAGGCAGATAAAGACAAACATGATCCTAATGCTGCAAAATATCCACTGGAAGTGGAAGCTGTAAAAAATGAGATGAGACAATTCTACAATGAGGATGATCCTTCAACAAGAAGATTCCCTTCTCTCATAGGCTTCATAGTCCCAGAAGATATGGATGAATATCTCAAGCTCAAAGCAAGGCAGGCTAAAATAAGAGCAAAAGTTGAATGTGAAGGTCAAAGTGACGAAGCCATCTCTGAAAAATTGGAATTCTTTCTCACTAAGGTCAAGCAGATGGAAGACTATGCATAAGATCTAAACAAAGAAAATACAGATCAACGAAATAAAATGAGAAAAGAATATTTTGCATATATCATGAAAGAAAAATTCTATCCTGCTGAAGAAAAACAATTTGAAGAATGGCCAATAGTTGCTTTAAAGCATGAGGCAAACAGGATTGAAAGAATTAAAAACGATCCAAGAAAGAAGAAGACAACTCCAAATTGGATCAAATACAAAAAGCTCATTGCTGACCTTACATCTGAGTATAAAAGAAAGAAACAAGAGCTGGTGGATGCTAAGGTGGATACTGCTGAAGCCATAGCAAAATGGACAAAGCAGTATACCGACGAGGCTTATGAAAGGCTTAAGAAAAGAAGGATAACAGTCTCAGACACTTCTAAGAAGCTTGACTACAAAAAGCTAGAACAGCAGATTGATGCTCTTAAAACACTGATCACATCAGCAGATAACTCTATCCTTGTGGAAAACCAAGAAAAAGGAAAACTGCTGACCAGTGAAGAAGAAAAAGAAAAGGAAGTTGAGTACTTCATAGAAGCCATAAAGAAAATGGATCTAAAAGAAGACAAATCAGCAAAGCTTCAAGACCTTGCCAAAAAGGTATTAATCAAACCTGCATCACCAAACACTTCAGACATGACAGCCTTTGAGCTAGATCAAAAGAAGAGGCAAGAGCAGATTGAAAGAGAGACTGCAGAAGATATAGCTGCAGCAAATAATGTCATCGAAATGGCCTTCAAACAAATGTTTGAAAGTTTACAACTTTTCACAAGACCAATTTCTCTAAACTCATCAGAAAATAAAGATCTCCCAAGAAACCCATTGGGTTCAAAAGTACTAAAGTGGATGTCTGATCAAAAGACCCACGTATTGACCTTGGTCAGATCCAATGGCGAAGTGAAGTACATATCAAGGAAAGAAGCACTAGGTCTTGGTGTTGAAGATTTGCAGGATCTCCTTGAACTTTCAATGTGCAGGGATGAGGATGACTCAAGTTCCAAGGACTTTGAAGTAGAATTTAAAAGGCAAGTTAAGGAGCTCCTAATGAGAAATAAAGATCCAGAATAATGAAGGGTTTTGGCATTATCTGTTCCAGGGGGAGATTGTTGGGATTGAACCCTACCAGAGGAACAGATAATAAAAGCCAAAACCGGATCACGACAGTGGATTCACAATAAGCAGCTGTTTACATTAGGCTTTCCCCTTGAAAGTGATTATAACAACTGATGGCTCTCTATCCACTGTCCGTATACAACTGCTGATACCCTTTCAACTGCTGACAAAGCCCTGAAGAAGTAAACACTGCTGGTTCTATCTACTGATGACAAAGCACTGCTCACTCAAGGACTGATCAACTTTGAGGAAAGCACTGATGGAAGAAGATAGCAGTAGTTTAGTATATTACTTGTTTTATGTAGAATCAGTGGTTAAGAATAGCAGTGTTTGTATAGGAACAGTTGTTACAGGTTGTTAGGCTGTTAGACGTCGCTTTCATGGTGACGTCAGCTGAGATGCCTCAGTGGTCTGGCTTGTCTATAAATGGAGCAGTACTCTGTACTGTTACATTTGATCGTTTTGAGTGAGTTCTTCTCCTCAATTCAATCCTTTCATCTTGTGCAACCAACCATGGAGTATCAGGCTGAGGGGGAGTTTAGTTTGTAAGCTTGCATTGTAATCTTTTGCTTTGATTTGAAATCTTTCGACTTAATGGAAAAGCAAATGTTTATCAAAACTTTCTCTCTTTAATTGTGTTTACAAAGTTTGTTGTTCATTTCCGCTGCACTTAAACTATGTTCATTTCCATTTGATTTGTTCAAATTATGCAAACAAACACAATCATGAGGGCCTCCGATCCTAACATGATAAATTGTAGAGACGTTGATCCCAAAATTATGTATCATGGCATACCAGGGGCTTGGAGTCTCGCAAGTAAGTCAAAACCAATTCTTTAAAATTTGTTTATATGTAGTGTCATTTAATTAAAATATTAAGATGACAAATACAAAAGCATCATAGATGTCACTAGATTGTGTATGGCATAGTTGATGTGCGAAATAAATTTTGTTAATGCATTAGTTGGAGCTAACTGTGTTATTATATCACTATTGAAATTGTGAAGCAATAAGTGGTTCATTTATGTGTTGTCCAATGTTCGAGATTTTATGGTCAATATATGGACGAACATGAAGTGGACTTAGTTTAAACAATGTGTTATAAAGCTCAGTTTAAGCAATGTGGCATAAAGTATGTGACTAAGATGAATATTGAAACACTCAGAGATATGAACTAATTAAGATCCCTTGTAATGTGTGTGAAACTAATCTGGACTTTATGACTTGAAACATGTTGTAGTAACAAGAACACATTAGGATTATATGTTGAATGTTTCTCCTCACTAGTGAAATGCCTCACCCCATGGCACTAATGTGGTGTTGTATTGGCTATAAATATGTGGATAACAATGAAGTGTAAGATGTCATGATAGATCATTGTGGTCTAAACCGAAAAAAAAGTTTTTTGTATTTTAAATGCCAAAGTCGTAAAAAGGGGAAATTATACATAGTGTATGTTGTCTTACTACATAAATGTAGCATGTGGATGTTACATAAAACAATGTGAACACACTAATGTAATGTGGTGTTAGGAGGAATAAGAAGCGATAATATTTACAAAGTATGTTGTTTTAATTCCTGAGCGTAAGGTTGTATGGATTATAATGTTGGTGTGTGTCAAGAGGTAAAGTTTGAACCACATCACTAAAATACATGTTTTATTTATTGATGTCCATTAATACTTGTTATATGGAGAAATAAAACATGTGATGTTGGTAACCCATGATTCTAACCATGGGTTTGAGACTTTAATGTGTAACAATTAAAATGTTGATTAATCTGTTAAATTGATTCACAAAGGAAGTGAAAATAATAACCATATCTCACTCCATGGGTTATGGGTGGAATCTCTTAATTCTAGAATAAGTATAGGTTTCATGTTGATTCAATGTTTGGTGTAGCTTTTAAATCAACACATCATTGAAAGATGAACATATAACAAGGAAATATGTTATGTTGATGAAGTGATTTTGGTGGATGGAATGCGAATAAGCTCTAATATAAACCATGATTATGAGGAAAGGAACGTGGATATCCAAGTAAGTGAAATGGATTATTTAATTTCAAATTGGGATGAATAAACGTCCAAATAGACACCAGTCATTGAATGAGCTTAGAGACATTTGATCTCAATTATCAATTTAAAGTCTTTGAATTACTTAAAAATGTTTGAAAAGCTTTTTGACTTAAAGTAAAAAAGAGTTGTATGACCTTTCATAACCAAAATAAATAGTAATACAAAATGGTTGACCTTGAAAGCTGATGATTTCTTTGACGGAATATTAATATTGGAAGTTGACTATTTGGGGTCTTGAAAATCATTGAAACTTTTCACAGTTGTGTGAAGGTATGTAACATTTTATAAACCAAATAAGGAAATTAAACGTTGTATAAAGCATTCTATAACCCACTCAAGGGTAGATTATAATGTCTTTACTAGTTTCCTAGTGGAAAATTTTGTGGTTTGCAAACTTGTGATAGTAATTTTTCTTAAATGAATTAAGATCCTTATGATTGAATTCTTTAGTCTTCAAATGGTTAAAGTAATCTTGAATTTAGAACAATGGATAATGATGAATTGTGATAACGGTGTTAATTTATGTGAAAACGATAGGTGAGTTTATAAGTAAATGATGAGAAACAAGAATCTGGATAAATTGATCAATCTTGTAGCATGAGATGATAATCCTCATAAAGTGAATTTGAAATATATGGTACAATATATAAATAAAACCATGATGTGGAAATGATTTCGAGTTTAAATTAATATAATGAGACTTATAACCTGGTTAAAATGATCGAAAGTTTAATTATATGTGCTCAAGGCATAAGTATGCAGGGAAGTTTCAGCAGAATGAGATACTGACACACATATAAAAAAAAACCCATATTGGGTAGTATGAGATGAACGATCCATTTTGGGAGTAAAGATGTGTTTGGATTGAATCACAAAGTAAAATTCAAAGGATCGGGAAGGAAGAATTGATAGAAGGCTAAGATGTATAAGTACAAAATCAAGCAAACAATGATGCTTTCTCTAAGAGGAGGGAGTTTGACAGATTATACAAAAGTTAAAATTGACATTGGGAAATCATTGGTCATACTTTTTAGAACCAGACGCCATTCGAGGTGTTAAACAATAGCATGGAAGAGTTCTGATAAATGAACTCGACAACCATTTCAAGGAACTTTCATTCTTGATGTTCTTTTAAGATAACAATCCTGGTATGTTCTCCTTACTTAAGCATGTAAACATAATATGTGACGAACAGTCGCGTGTAGAAAATTGCAAGTATAAATATAGTACAAGAACTTAAGGCATGGACTCAAAAAGGTTTCGAGGACGAAACCTTCATAAGGGGGGTAGATTTGTAACATCCCAAATCTCGTTATCTGTATAAATAATAAGCCGGAAATATAAAACTAAAAAGATTAGTCGGCAATTCGAGGTGCGAGCTCACAAGTCGTTTAAACAAAATAAATGTTCAAGTAAAATACAATTTTATATTTTACTTAATATATGTGTGGGTTTTGTAGAATCTATAAAAAAAATTATATAGTTGTTGCAATATTAGTAATGAAAAGTTTGGTGTGATATGTTAGAATAACTAAACTTAAGTTTAGTGTTTAAATAACAAATGAAGAGCTAGAAGGACTAGATTGCAATTGTTGAAAAATACATAAAAGGTGGAGTTCACCTGGATATCACACGTATTGTCAAAGTGTGAGTGTGTGTGTAGGTGTCTTGCGATAAAAAAGAAAAACTACGGGAAGAAAAGGAGATTAGGGCTAAAATACTCCAAATTGCGGATGAATCAAAGAGGTGAAGTTCTCATTATCTGCTAGAACAAGAAAAATCATCCATTGGTAAGTTTCCTACACCTTGAGAAGTCTAGTTCTTGAAAATGTTAAATGGGTTTTTCCTGTGAGATAACACTTCCTAGTTATAATCTGATTTTATGACTAACAGAATGGTACATGATTGCTAGATAAACACTTTATTGAAGTATGTTAACACATACCCATGAATCTTATGTTGGTTCTGATGAATATGTATGTAGGTAAGATTATGGCTTCATGCTAAAAGAACAAGATATGCTTATGAAATTAGTTTTATAACTTAATGATGTTGCTTTGAGTTATCATTATATTGTTAGTGTGAAATCATTGTTGATTATACTAAACAAAAGGTTAGGTTAACCTATTAAGTAACTTTAGCTGCAGAAAGTTACTCGCATGGAAACTTTGGGGCTTTTGATTTATGCCGCTTAGAATGTCTTATTTGATCAAAGATGTTGATGATTATAACATGTAATGATTACTTAGATGATTGTGTGTATAAGTAGTGAAATTGGTGGTTTTGGTAATGTTGAATTAAGTTGCTTGTTAAACACATTGTCTAAAGCCCGCCAAGTATTTGTTAAAATGCATCAACGAAAAAAAAATATTTGGTGAAAGTTGAATGAGTTGATACTATATGCTTAGAAGATGAATGTCTTGGGTAATTTGTGTATAAATTTTTGATAATGATCATGCTAAAAGTATAACAGAATTCATAAGTTATAATGATGTTGAATTGGTGATTGAGTTGTATAAGTTACTAGTAGCGTGCTAACTTACAAATTGTTTATGAGTTGACTTTAGGAAGTCAATGGGTCGGTGGATGAACTTGAAGATGCAATTTTCCTACGGGCAAAGGTGAGTAATTCTATACACAGTAGAATTACATTTGTTATCATCTAAATGCATTGTGAGTAGTTCGACTTTTAGTGCAAAGGAATTTATAAAATTAATATTGGTATTAAGGAGTTGTTGACTCGTTAATAAAGTAAGTTATCATCCAAAGTAACTTATGTACATGTGTTAATGTCATGAAATTGCAGCTTAATTTCGTTTGAGGAAAGTACTATTTGGCTAATTTGATGTAGGCATTTTGTATGGATGGGTATTTCAGGTAGTGAAAGACAATCTACGTGGCTGGACTTATATAAATATTAGAGTTTAATTGTTACAATGATTATATGAATGTTACTAAGCTTGGTTTTGTGTTAGTTATAGAGGTTGGATCAGTTGCAAGTGAATCGAAAGTTAATGGGTCAGTTTTGAAATGAAAGTGGCCAAGTTCATGTGCAGGTGCAACACGACAGGGTCAGCGATCTGTCCGCACTGAAAAAAATATATAATACTAAGCCTTAAGCAAGATTTGAATATTCCTGTTTCTTTTGCTACGATTCCTATATGTTGTATACTAACTTGTGGGGATGTTTTGCCCTAGGTAATGTTCATAGACAAGAAGGCGGATGTTGATCAAGTGCTCGAGATGATAAATGGACACACATCACGAAAATTTAGTTACGATTTGAAGATTGATATAATGATCAAGAATTTAAAATTTGTTTTTTTAGTAAAATAAAACAGACTTATGTTTTGTGAATATGATTTTAAGGTACTTAATGTATTTAACTAAGTTATAGTTATTCAAAAAAAATTCTGGGACTAAATTTCCGCATTACAAATTCGATTTTAAGTTGTTTAACTTTTAGGGTGTTACAAGTTGGTATCAGAGCGTTGGTTTAAGGGCTTCAAGGTGGAACATGCTTAAACCTTGTACTCTGGATGTTAGATGTGTATTCCGTCCGAGACTTGATCAAGGATGCAAACGTATGTGAACATTTCAATATTTAAAAAGCTTAGTGGTACTGTATTTTGTAGTAAGCTGAGATGAATCGGCTATTTGTCAAGTAATTGAACTCGAGTATGATTTCCGAAGGATGATCGATTTTCATATGAAGGTACATATTTACTTTAGATGTTGTACATATAAATATAAAAATTATGTAGGCTTCCATGTAGTTACTAATTGAAAGTCTATGAACAAATTATTGATAAACAAAAAGAAAATGATTTCATGATGAGAAGTAATGAACTTATCAATTGTTGATAAACAAAAATAAAATGATTTCATGATGAGAAATAATGAATTTATGGTAAAGCTATATCTAAACGGAAACTCAATTACTTATAATGTGATAAGATAATAACATGAATACGTATGTATAGTGTGTGGACTACGCATTTGGCCAGTGTAGTAGTAAACATACGGTACTACGGTGTTCTAGGGTTTATCATACCATGTTCAAGGTAAAGGTAACGAGGGGAAGACGTTGAGTACTGTGAAATGTTATAATTTCACAAGGAGTATTGTGAGAATCTTATTATTTGACAAATATGAATGTGAAGTCTCTGACTTCATAAAGAAGGATTATATGAAGTCTTGTGACTTCATAAAGGATGAATATATGAAGTCTTGTGAAGTTATAAAGGAGGATTATACGAAGTCTTAGTGACTTCATAAAGAAAGATTATATGAAGTCTTGTGACTTCATAAAGGACAAATATATGAACTCTTGTGAATTCATAAAGGAGGATTATATGAAGTCTTAGTGATTTCATGAAGATGGAATATATGAAGTCTTGTGAAAAGGTGGATTATATGAAGTCTGACTTCATAATGGAGGATTACATGAAACTTTTATTTCCATAAAGTAGTTATATAAGGTCTTTTGACTTTCATAAAGGAGTGTATGAAATATTTTATTTTCATAAAAGAGTTATGTTAAGTCTTTCAAGTTCAAGGGTCATATAAAATCTTAATTTTATAAATGAGTTTTGTGAAGTGTTTGGACCTCACGAAGGATTATATGCAGTTTAATCTAATAGAGTATTGGAAGACATTGACTTCACAAAAGTACATATAAATTTTTATTTAATAACAAATGTTGGGATTGAACCCTATTAGAGGAACTGATAATTAAAGCCAAAACTGGATCAGAGCAGTGGATCCAGAATAAGCAGATGTTACATACAAGTCTCTCCCCTTGAAAGTGATTTCAACATCTGCTGACCTCCTATCTACTGATCGTGCAAAATGCTGATCTACAACTGCTGATCAATTAAAGGCCTGATGAAAGACTAAAGCTCTGCTGTCCAACCTACTACCTTGAGTCAAGCACTGCTGATCCGGACAAATACTGCTGGGTGCACAACAGTGGAAGGATGCATCAGTTATTTAGATGTCTTTTATGTAATGAAATGTAATAGCAGTAGTTAGCGTAACAGTGTTGGTATTGATCAGAGGTTAGAGTTTGTTAGGAAGTTAGATGTCACTTTCATGGTGATGTCAGCTTAGATGCTCAGTGGTTTGCTAGTGCCTCTAAATAGAACAGTGCTCTGTACTGTTCTATTAGCTCTTTGCAAAACCGTCTTCTCTGCACGAACAAACACTGAGCTCTCGCTGAGGGGGAGTTTGTATTAAGCATTGCATTGTAATCGTTGTTGAAATTAAATTCAATCTTTCGGTTCTTTGTGAAAAGTGTTTGATCAAAGCAATACTCTCGTTTGATTATATGCAAAGTTTGTTTTCATCTTATTTCCGCTGCACAACTCATCCATCTTCATTCTAATTCAAACAAAAAATACAATCAAAACCAAACTCAGATCCAACAATTGGTATCAGAGCAACTGTCTGTGACAACACAAAAGTCACAAGAAACCACTGCTGCTACTTCCTCATAGCAGATGGTACAAATATCTCAACCCATAACCAAAACTCCTCCCGTTTCTTCTAAAAAAGAACAGGTTATACAAATAGGGACTCCAGGCGCTAACCAGTCCTTCTCAATCACCTATCAATGGGAACATACTTCAACAACTGACTGGGTCTGATGTATCAATCTTTGCTAACCCACTAACACAACCTGAGGAGGTTACACCCCTTGAGTTACAAGTAACTCTTGGTGGTAATCCAAGTGAAGCAGCCACTACAAATGTTGAACCCACTGGTTTACATTTGGACAGTGGTTACATTAATAAGACTTCCTTGGAGGCAATTCCTTCCATAGCACCTCTGACATCTACAGTGGATTCTTTTTTACCACTGGAAACATCAAAAGATTATCAAGTATTGAAGGAAGAAGACCCCAGTACCAAGAAAAAGGGGCATCAGTGGTTAATGTTTGGAGTACACTCCCTACTTCAACCACAAATAAAACCACTGCTAGTGGGAAATCAGATGATCCCATTAAATTGGGTGATGGTTTAAAATATTTGGAATTGATGGAACGTGTTGATAAACTGGATACTTCAGTTGCAGATATCAAAGAAATGCTGCAATAGTTGTTGACAGTACAAAAGATGCAATCCACTGCTATTCTACCTCAATCACCTGCTCCACAACAAGCACATGCTACAAATGAGCTCTGGAACCTCTTCCAACCTTTTCTCCAACAACAAAAAGAAATGGCTGATCAGCAACATGAAATACATGTCCAAAAGCTGAGAAACATAATGGAGTCTAGGTTCAAGAACACTCAAGCAGACATTAAGGCAATCAAGGCCCATTTATTGGAAACCACTGGCACTACTCCTCCTACTGTTCTCTTTATTGATCAACTTCCCCCAGATAATGCCAAAAATGGGGAGAAAATTCAGGAGTGGTTAAGGAAAGGGATAGATGATGGTCATTACATTGAACCAGAAAGGAATGCTATGACCAGAAAAATTCCTTTGCCAAATGGTAGGAAAAAGGTTGATGCTACCCAAGAAGCACTTGATGAAGGAGTAGCAAGTGTTAAAAGGGATAGAGCGGCGAAGGATATTTCAAGGTGGAATGAGGAGAAAAGAGCTTACATGGAGCTGAATGCGTAGGGTTGTTCTGAGTCAAATGATGCTAAAAATCCTAAGCCAAAAAGGAAACCTAAGTCCACACCATCCAGTAGTCCAAAGAATATTCCAAAACCACCATCCAAAAGCCACCAGCATCAAACCTTCACCCAAACAGCTGTTGTAACTCCTGCTGTATTAACTACTGTTGGTACTTCAGAGGTTTCAACATCTGTTATCACTACAACACACACCACTTCAACACACACCACAACCACTGCTTTACCACCACCATCACCACCAAAAGAAACATCACTACCATCACCTCCTGCCAAAAAGCAGAAGACAACAGATGTTACAACATCTAATGTAATGACAACAGTGGTTAAAACATCAGTTGTTTCAACAACTGTTAGTCAATCACAAACCACTGCCACTCAAACTACTTCCACTGTTCCATCCAAAGCATCATCAGTCCCCCCTCAAACAAAAAGGAGAAGGCTAATCCTAAAAGATGATGACACATCTCCACCACCAACATCTTCAAAATCTCTGTCACTTATCACAATTCCAAAACCCATACCTTTCTCTTCAGCTCAATTTCTAAAGTCATTACCTCCTGCTGGTGTCTCATTTCCTCTGGAACTCATAGCAGTCAGGGAAGAAATCAAATCCTTCTCCTATGAGGATGACCAAGCCAAAAGGAGTTTGCCATCAATTGAAGGATATCCCAGACCAAGAAATATTGAAGAATATTTGAAACTCAAGGCCAAGCAAGCAGAGGATATCTCAATAAAAAATAAACAAGGGAAATCTGATAGAGAATTTCAGCAAAACTATCAGTTTCTACTCACACAGGTCAGATCTATGGAGCAATTTGCCAAAAATGTATGTCAGTAAATCTCAGAAAGGGCAGATGAGTCCTTGAGAAAAGACTATATTGATAACATCATGACCTACAAGAAATATAAGGGGGAGAAACACATGTACAAAAACTGGACCATTCCTGAGCTTGAAAAAGAGGCAGCCAGGATTCAAGAAATGATAAAAAAATAAGGTCAAGCAGACTCCTCCTGAAAAATTCAAACAATTTGAAGCTGATAAAGCCTTAGAGTTGAAGAGAATGAAAGAAGAGCTGATAGCAGCTGATTATGGGTCAAAGAATTCTGTGACAAAGTGGGGAGAAAATAGAGTCAGGGCTACCTACAAAAAGTTGGAGGAACTTAGAAAGAAAGATCCAACAGTTCCAAAAAGGCCTGACTACTCCAAAGCAGAGGTCTCAAAAAGACCACCAAAGCTGCAAGTCAAAAGAACCACTGCTCCAGCTGGTGCTGCCATCTACAAAAGAAGGAGTCAAAACCAGTCAGGTGCTGAAATAGTTCAAGATCTAAATGCTGGAAATGCTGTTGTAAAAGAGGGCATTAGATTAATGATGAAAGAAGATCCTGAATTGGAACAATCTGCAAGTACTGCTCAGCCAGTCATGAATAGGCCAGCATCTCCAAACACCTCTTCAAACAAAAATCTCCCAAGAAACCCACCAGGCTCAAATGTACTAAAGTGGGAAACTGACAAACAGGCCCATGTACTGACTATGTTCAGGTCTGATGGAGAAGTGAAGAAAATATCAAGGGAACAAGCACCTGGCCTAAGTCTTGAAGATTTGCAGGATCTCCTTGATCTTCCACTTAACAGGGATGATGATGACACAGATGCCTTAACCTTTTAACTACAACTTAAAGGGCAAATAAGGGAACTGTTGATGAGGCAATAAAAATTCCACAATAATGAAGAGTTTTGGCATTATCTATTCCAGGGGGAGATTGCTGGGATTGAACCCTACCAGAGGAACAGATAATTAAAGCCAAAACTGGATCAGAGCAGTGGATCCAGAATAAGCAGATGTTACATACAAGTCTCTCCCCTTGAAAGTGATTTCAACATCTGCTGACCTCCTATCTACTGATCGTGCAAACTGTTGATCTACAACTGCTGATCAATTAAAGGCCTGATGAAAGACTAAAGCTCTGCTGTCCAATCTACTGCCTTGAGTCAAGCACTGCTGATCCGAACAAGTACTGCTGGGTTCACAGCAGTGGAAGGATGCAGCAGTTATTTAGATGTCTTTTATGTAATGAAATGTAATAGCAGTAGTTAGCATAACAGTGTTTGTATTGATCAGAGGTTAGAGTTTGTTAGGAGGTTAGATGTCACTTTCATAGTGACGTCAGCTTAGATGCTCAGTGGTTTGCTAGTGCCTATAAATAGAACAGTGCTCTGTACTGTTCTATTAGTTCTTTGCAAAACCGTCTTCTCTGCACGAACAAACACTGAGCTCTGGCTGAGGGGGAGTTTGTATTAAGCATTGCATTGCATTGTAATCGTTGTTGAAATTAAATTCAATCTTTCGGTTCTTTGTGAAAAGTGTTTGATCAAAGCAATACTCTCGTTTGATTGTATGCAAAGTTTGTTTTCATCTTATTTCCGCTGCACAACTCATCCATCTTCATTCTAATTCAAACGAAAAATACAATCAAAACCAAACTATTTTATGTATAGTCAGTGGTTTAGAATAGCAATTTTCAGAAAACTGCCATTACCACTGATTGTTCAAAAGTCTGCTCTACCTCAAAGTCTGTCCACTGTTGAAAGCCATCCTCCGTCCTCTCATTTCCTTGATAAACTCTGTTGTTCAAAAGCAGTGTCTTATCCACTGATATGCTATCCACTGATAGTAAAAATCATCCACTGTTATCACAGTATTACCGTTGTAACCACTGATGCTTGTTTCATCAGTGGCTCTCAAAACAACTGTCCTCCATTCTTCATCCATATCATCAGAGGTTGACACGTGGTCAGTTTTTAGCATTCAGATCTTAATAACCACTGCCACATCAGCGATCATTTTTTTCTTAATAAAACCCTGATCAAAACCTCGAAACAGGGTTTTACACTGTCGAATTGAATTCTAAAATTCTCTTCTCAAAGCAGTTTTCAACCCTCCATCCCAAATTATTCTCTGTTCTTCTTCTTCCTTTTCAAAATGATGAAATCAAAATCAAAACCAAAATCACCATCATCTTCCAAAGAGGTCGCTCAAACGGCCGCTGAATCCGTTGAAATACCATACAAATCTCCTCATAATTATGTGGGTCTACTCACAAAACCCACAAACAACCATACCTTCGATTCTATCATTGACACCTTATCTGAATCAAAGTACAAAACTTTGATAACGATAGAAGCTCCCATTTACTTACAAACCCAGAGAGAGTTTTGGAAAAAGGCGACGCTTGAAAAACAAGACGATAAAGTCATAGCCATTAACTCCTCGATACAGGGTAAAGTGATTCAAATCACTCCACAATCAATCTTAGAAGTCTTTAAAATCGATGATCAGAAAGGTAAAACTTCTTTTGATAAAATCGAGTTGAAAACTGATTTTCTGAAAATGGGGGTATGCAGAACAATCAAAGGTAGATACCTTACAAAAAGATTACTTCCCGTCTGCACCTAGGTTTTTATTTCACACACTTTTGATGTGTGTTTCAAATAAAACAACAGCGTTTAACGAAATACCATTGAAGATTCAATGTCTGGGTTACGCTATTTTAAATAGTGAAAATTATAACTATTCCCAGGAGATCTTTAATGACTTGATAAAAAATGTTGATAGCAAATCATTTTTACTTTTTCCAAGATTTCTAAGCTACTATTTTAAACAAAAATTTGAAAAAGAAAAGGAAAATTTGCTTAAACAAGGTGTTTATTTTCAAATAAAAAGTTTAACAGCTGAAACATTCACTAGAATGTTGGCACCAATAAAAACAAAAGCAGATGTGTCTGAGCAGAATTTAGCAGTTACCATTGCTCCTCAGACATCTGCTGCTGAGCCCACTGCTCCAGGTGATCATAGCAGCACTACCACTGCTTTGAAACCCACACTTGCCACTACCAAAAAGACCAAAAAGAAAACATCCAGAAAACCCACCAAACACAAAACAAAGGCAACTCTGGAAGATGAGATCCCAGAGCAACTGCCAGTGACAAAACAAATGTCACCACAAACCACTGCTGCTACTTCCTCACAGCAGTTGGTAGAAAGATCTCCACCATTGCCTCAAACTCCTCCTGCATCCTCACAAAAGGATCAGGTTGTAAGCACAGGGACCCCATAATATGAAGCTCTGGACCCGATCGGATCCATCTTCCTCAGTCCTGATCCCAAGGACATGTCTTTTTCAACACCCATACCCTCAGCAATCATAATGCCACAATCAATAATACCCTTGTTGCATGCAGTTGCTATAGCCCAGACACAAACCAGTTCCTCTCTATCACCTATCACTGAGAGCATGGTTGCAAAATCATTAAACTTCCCTGCATACTTATGCCTTAAGCACATATCATTAAACTTTCGATCATTTTAACCAGGTTATAAGTCTCATTATATTAATTTAAACTCGAAATCATATCCACATCATGGTTTTATTTATATATTGTACCATATATTTCAAATTCACTTTATGAGGATTATCATCTCATGCTACAAGATTGATCAATTTATCCAGATTCTTGTTTCTCATCATTTACTTATAAACTCACCTATCGTTTTCACATAAATTAACACCGTTATCACAATTCATCATTATCCATTATTCTAAATTCAAGATAACTTTAACCATTTGAAAACTAAAGAATTCAATCATAAGGGTCTTAATTCATTTAAGAAAAATTACTATCACAAGTTTGCAAACCACAAAATTTTCCACCAGGAAACTAGTAAAGACTTTATAATCTACCCTTTTTTACTTTAAGTCAAAAAGCTTTTCAAACATTTTTAAGTAATTCAAAGACTTTAAATTGATAATTGAGGTCAAATGTCTCTAAGCTCATTCAATGACTGGTGTCTATTTGGATGTTTATTCATCCCAATTTCAAATTAAATAATTCATTTCACTTACTTGGATATCCACGTTCCTTTCCTCATAATCATGGTTTATATTAGAGCTTATTCGCATTGCATCCACCAAAATCACTTCATCAACATAACATATTTCCTTGTTATATGTTCATCTTTCAACGATGTGTTGATTTGAAAGCTACACCAAACATTGAATCAACATGAAACCTATACTTATTCCAGAATTAAGAGATTCCACCCATAACCCATGGAGTGAGATATGGTTATTATTTTCACTTCCTTTGTGAATCAATTTAACAGATTAATCAACATTTTAAATGTTACACATCAAAGTCTCAAACCCATGGTTAGAATCATGGGTTACCAACATCACATGTTTTATTTCTCCATATAACAACTATTAATGCACATCAATAAATAAAACATGTATTTTAGTGATGTGGTTCAAACTTTACCTCTTGACACACACCAACATTATAATACATACAACCTTACGCTCAGGAATTAAAACAACATACTTTGTAAATATTATCGCTTCTTATTCCTCCTAACACCACATTACATTAGTGTGTTCACATTGTTTTATGTAACAGCCACATGCTACATGTATGTAGTAAGACAACACACACTATGTATAATTTCCCCTTTTTACGACTTTGGCTTTTAAAATACAAAAAACTTTTTTTTTTCGGTTTAGACCACAATGATCTATCATGACATCTTACACTTCATTGTTATCCACATATTTATAGCCAATACAACACCACATTAGTGCCATGGGGTGAGGCATTTCACTAGCGAGGTGAAACATTCAACATATAATCCTAATGTGTTCTTGTTACTACAACATGTTTCAAGTCATAAAGTCCAGATTAGTTTCACACACATTGCAAGGGATCTTAATTAATTCATATCTCTGAGTGTTTCAATATTCATCTTAGTCACATACTTTATGACACATTGTTTAAACTGAGCTTTATGACACATTGTTTAAACTAAGTCCACTTCATGTTCATTGACCACAAAATCTCGAACATTTGACAACACATTAATGAACCACTTATTGCTTCACAATTTCAATAGTGATATTATAATACAGTTAGCTCCAACTAATGCATTAACGAAATTTATTTCGCACATCAACTATGTCATACACAATCTAGTGACATCTATCATGCTTTTGTATTTGTCATGTTAATATTTTAATTAAATGACACTACATATAAACAAATTTTAAAGAATTGGTTTTGATTTACTTGCGAGACTCCAAGCCCCTAGTATGCCATGATACATAATTTTGAGATCAGCGTCTCTACAATTTATCATCTCCATAAAAAAAACCACAGTTTTCAATTCATTGTTAGAATTTGAAACATCTAATCCTCATCTAGAGCAATCCCTGTTAGTCATTCGGCCCGCAAAATTACTCATTTTGAGGTTTTTTTTAACATACCATATCTACGACAAAATGAGTTCAAGTTATAGGATCATAACTACGTGTATGGTTAGCATACCATATTTCCCTATTTTTCTTTCTTTCTTTCTTTTAGATTGTCGTCTCTATTTATCTCTTTCAAGCCATTATCATTATTTCATTATTTCGATTACAACTCGTTTACCCAAACAATTTCTCCAAACTGTTACCAGTTTAAATCCCCAAAGATGATCAGTCCGTGAAATCGGGATGGTCATCCTTCACAGTGATATATGATATGTACACCCTGTTAACTCATGTATGAGATTTAAATATCACCCTCCAATAGAAGTCACCCATTATGGGTCATAACATCTTCATAATGTTTGGTAGGTTAATGCCAAAGCCACACATTTTTTTTAGATATATAAAACCCAAAAAGTTCATAATGCTTGTGAAATCAAAGATTTTACAATAATTTGTTTGATGCTACTACTCCTGCTATCCCAGCAACAACTGAGGAGGTTACACCCTCTGAGTTACAAGTAACTCTCGGTGGTAGTTCAAGTGGAGCAGCAACTACAAATGTTGGATCAACAGATCTACATTTGGGCAGTTGTTTCATTAATAAGTCTCCCTTGAAGGCAATTTCTTCTATAGCACCTTCGGTAACCACCAGTGAGTTTGTTTTAACCACTGGTACCATCAAAGGATTATCAAGTGCTGAAGAAAGAAGTTCCCAGTACCAAGAACAAGGGGCATCAATGGGTGATTTTTGGGACTCAGTTCCTAAGTCACACATTGGTACAACCACTGCTGGTGGGGATTCAGATGATCCCATTAAAGTGGGTGATGATTCAAAATATCAGGAATTGACGGGCAGAGTTGAAAACTTGAAACATCAGTTGCTAAGATAAAGGATATGGTGCAGCAGCTGCTAAAAGCTCAAAAAGCACAATCCAATGCTGCTCCAGCTCAAGCATCTGCACAACCTGCACCTGCTATAAATGAGCTGTGGAATATATTCCAACCCTTGCTTGAAAAACAAAAATAGATGGCTGATCAACAGCATGAAATACATGTGACAATGCTGACAAACATGGTGGAGTCGAGATTTAAAGATACTCAAGCAGACATCAAAGCTATCAAGGCTCATCTCCAAAGCACCTCTGGAAAAGTTCCTTCAACTATCCTTTTCATGGATAAACCCCTTGCAGATAATGCCAAAAAGGGGGAGAATATCAAACAGTTGAAGAAAAAGGAATTGAAGATGGCCTGTATGTTGAACCAGAACAATGAAAACAACCATCTAAATCCTCAAAAGGTTCAAAATATTAAACCACAAAATCTCATATTTCCATCCAAACAACTGATACACTAGTAGTTACAAAAACTGCTAGCCAAACAGCTGTTATTTCTTCAACACACACCACAACCACTACTTTACCACCACCACCATCATCATCTAAAACAACCATATCACCACCATCGCCTCCTGCCATAAAGCAGAAGACGGCAGATGTTACAACATCTGTTTTAATGACAACAGTGGTTGAAACACCAGTTGTTTCAACACCTGTTAGTCAGATACTTTCTATCACTCAAACCACTGATCCACCCAAGACATCATCAGCCTCTCCTACAATAAAAAGGAGAAGGATTTTCATATCTGATGATTCACCACCACCATCACCACCATCAAAAACTACCTCCTCCCCTGCTCAAAAGCAGAAGACATCTACTAACACATCAGTAGTTGTAATGACAACAGAGGTTGAAACACCAATTGTTTCAACAACTGTTTGTCAACCATCCACCACTGCTCTCATCATTTCTACATCAAAACCAAAACCCTCTTCATCCATAAAGCTTCACAAAAGAAAAAGAGAAACAACTCAAGCCACTGATGAAAAATATGATCCTGTTGCTGCAAAATATCCACTGGAACTAGATGCTGTGAAAAATGAGATGAGACAATTTTACACCGAGGAAGATCCTTCAAAAAGAAGATTTCCTTCTCTCATTGGCTTCATAGTCCTAGAAAACATGGATGAATATCTCGAAATGAAAGCACGGCAAGCAAGGATTAGAGTAAACAGGAAGCAAACAGGATTGAAAGGATTAAAAATGATCCAAGTAAGAAGAAGACAGCTCCAAATTGGAATAAGTTCAAAAAGCTTATTGCTGATCTTACTTCTGAATACAAAAAGAAAAAGCAGGAACTAATAGATGCTAAGGTGGATACTGCTGAAGCCATAGCAAAATGGACAAAGTAGTATACCGACGAAGCTTATGAAAGGCTGAAGAAAAGAAGGACAATAATCTCATACACTTCTAAAAAGCCAGATTACAACAAGATGGAACAAAAGCTGGATGCTCTTAAAACACTGCCCACATCAGCAGATTACCCTATCCTTGTGAAAAACCAAGAAAAAGGAAAACTGCTGACCAGTGAAGAAGAAAAAGAAAAGGAAGCTGAGTACTTCACAGAAGCCATCAAGAAAATGGGTCTAAAAGAAGATAGTTCAGTGAGCCTTTAAAACCTTTTCAAAAAGGTATTAATCAAACCTACATCACCAAACATTTCAGCAGATATCTCAGACAGTGAGCTTGATCAACAAAATACACAAGAGCAAATTGACAAAGAAGTTGCAGAAGACATAGCTGCAACAAATGAAGTCATAGAAGAAGCTTTCAAAAGAATGTCTGAAGTTCAGGATACTGCTTTACAATTTTTCTCAAGGCCAAAATCTCCAGACTCATCAGGAAATAAATCTCTCCCAAGAAACCCATTGGGTTCAAAAATACTAAAGTGGCTCTCTGATCAAAAGACCCATGTATTGACCCTGGTCAGATCCAATGGTGAGATGAAGTATATATCAAGGAAAGAAGCACTAGGCCTTAGTGTTGAAGATTTGCAGGATCTCCTTGAACTTTCATTGTGCAGGGATGAGGATGACACAAGTTCCAAAGAATTTGAAGAAGAATTTAAAAGACAAGCAAGGGAACTACTGATGAGAAATAAAAATCCAGAATAATGAAGGGTTTTGGCATTATCTGTTCCAGGGGGAGATTGTTGGGATTGAACCCTACCAGAGGAACAGATAATGAAAGCCAAAACCGGATCACAACAGTGGATTCACAATACGCAACTATTTACACTAAGTCTTCTCCCTTGAAAGTGATTACAACAGCTGATGGTCTTACATCCACTGCCCGGATACAACTGTTGTTGTTATTCAAAACCGCTGATAAAGCCAGAAGACTGCTGAGAACTAAGCACTGCTGGTACAATCTACTGATGACAAAACACTGCCAAATCAAGGACTGATCAACCTTGAGGAAAGCACTGATGTAAAGAGAGAGCAGTAGTTTAGTATGTCAACTGTTTTATGTATAGTCAGTGGTTTAGAATAGTAGTGTTTGTAGAAGAACAGTAGATACAGGTTGTTAGGCTGTTAGACGTCGCTTTCATGGTGACGTCAGCTGAGATGCCTCAGTGTTTTGGATTGTCTATAAATGGAGCAGTACTCTGTACTGTTACATTTGATCGTTTTGAGTGAGTTCTTCTCCTCAATTCAATCCTTTCATCTTGTGTAATCAACCGCTAGAGTATCAGGCTGAGGGGGAGTTTAGTTTGTAAGCTTGCATTGTAATCTTTTGTTTTGAATTGTAATCTTTTGACTCTATTGAAAGCAAATGTTTATCAAACTATATTCTCCTAGATTGTGTTTACAAAGTTTGCTGTTCATTTCCGCTGCACTTAAAACTCTGATTCATTTCTATTTGATTTGTTCACATTATGTAAACAAACACAATCTGAGAGCCTCCGATCCTAACAATACAATAATTGTTGCATCTGAGTTTGGTTTTGATTGTATTTTTTGTTTGAATTAGAATGAAGATGGATGAGTTGTGCAGCGGAAATAAGATGGAAACAAACTTTTCATACAATCAAACGAGAGTATTGCTTTGATCAAACACTTTTCACAAAGAACCGAAAGATTGAATTTAATTTCAACAACGATTACAATACAATGCTTAATACAAACTCCCCCTTAGCCAGAGCTCAGTGTTTGTTCGTGCAGAGAAGACGGTTTTGCAAAGAGCTAATAGAACAGTACAGAGCATTGTTCTATTTATAGGCACTAGCAAACCACTTAGCATCTAAGCTGACGTCACCATGAAAGTGACATCTAACCTCCTAACAAACTCTAACCTCTGATCAATACAAACACTGTTATGCTAACTACTGCTATTACATTTCATTACATAAAAGACATCTAAATAACTGCTGCATCCTTCCCCTGCTGTGAACCCAGCAGTACTTATCCGGATCAGCAGTGCTTGACTCAAGGCAGTAGATTGGACAGCAGAGCTTTAGTCTTTCATCAGGCCTTTAATTGATCAGCAGTTGTAGATCAGCAGTTTGCACGATCAGTAGATAGGAGGTCAGCAGATGTTGAAATCACTTTCAAGGGGAGAGACCTGTATGTAACATCTGCTTATTCTGGATCCACTGCTCTGATCCATTTTTGGCTTTAATTATATGTTCCTCTGGTAGGGTTCAATCCCAACAATCTCCCCCTGGAACAGATAATGCCAAAACTCTTCATTATTGTGGAATTTTTATTGCCTCATCAACAGTTCCCTTATTTGCCCTTTAAGTTGTAGTTCAAAGGTAAAGGCATCTGTGTCATCATCATCCATGTTAAGTGGAAGATCAAGGAGATCCTGCAAATCTTCATGACTTAGGCCAAGTGCTTGTTCCCTTGATATTTTCTTCACTTCTCCATCAGACCTGAACATAGTCAGTACATGGGTCTGTTTGTCAGTTTCCCACTTTAGTACTTTTGAGCCTGGTGGGTTTCTTGGGAGATTTTTATTTGAAGAGGTGTTTGGAGATGTTGGCCTATTCATGACTGGCTGAGCAGTACTTGCAGATTGTTCCAATTCAGGATCTTCTTTCATCATTAATCTAATGCCCTCTTTTACAACAACATTTCCAGCATTTAGATCTTGAACTGTTTCAGCACCTGACTGGTTTTGACTCCTTTTGTAGATGGTAGCACCAGCTGGAGCAGTGGTTCTTTTGACTTACAGCTTTGGTGGTCTTTTTGAGACCTCTGCTTTGTAGTAGTCAAGCCTTTTTGGAACTGTTGGATCTTTCTTTCTAAGTTCCTCCAACTTTTTGTAGGTAGCCCTGACTCTATCTTCTCCCCACTTTGTCACAGAATTCATTGACCCATAATCAGCTGCTATCAGCTCTTCTTTCATTCTCTTCAACTCTAAGGCTTTATTAGCTTCAAATTGTTTGAATTTTTCAGGAGGAGTCTGCTTGACCTTATTTTTGATCATTTCTTGAATCCTGGCTGCCTCTTTTTCAAGCTCAGGAATGGTCCAGTTTTTGTACATGTGTTTCTCCCCCTTGTATTTCTTGTAGGTCATGATGTTATCAATGTAGTCTTTTCTCAAGGACTCATCTGCCCTTTCTGAGATTTGCTGACATACATTTTTGGCAAATTGCTCCATAGATCTGACCTGTGTGAGTAGAAACTGATAGTTTTGTTGAAATTCTCTATCAGATTTCCCTTGTTTATTTTTGATTGAGATATCCTCTGCTTGCTTGGCCTTGAGTTTCAAATATTCTTCAATATTTCTTGGTCTGGGATATCCTTCAATTGATGGCAAACTCCTTTTGGCTGGGTCATCCTCATAGTAGCAGGAGGTAATGACTTTAGAAATTGAGCTGAAGAGAAAGGTATGGGTTTTGGAATTGTGATAAGTGACAGAGATTTTGAAGATGTTGGTGGTGGAGACGTGTCATCATCTTGTTGGATCTGAGTTTGGTTTTGATTGTATTTTTCGTTTGAATTAGAATGAAGATGGATGAGTTGTGCAGCGAAAATAAGATGAAAACAAACTTTGCATACAATCAAACGAGAGTATTGCTTTGATCAAACACTTGTCACAAAGAACCGAAAGATTGAATTTAATTTCAACAACGATTACAATGCAATGCTTAATACAAACTCCCCCTCAGCGAAAGCTCAGTGTTTGTTCGTGCAGAGAAGACGGTTTTGCAAAGAGCTAATAGAACAGTACAGAGCACTGTTCTATTTATAGGCACTAGCAAACCACTGAGCATCTAAGCTGACGTCACCATGAAAGTGACATCTAACCTCCTAACAAACTCTAACCTCTGATCAATACAAACACTGTTATGCTAACTACTGGTGTTTCAACCACTGTTGTCATTACAACAGATGTTGTAACATCTGCCGTCTTCTGCTTTATGGCAGGAGGCGATGGTGGTGATATGGTTGTGATGATGGTGGTGGTGGTAAAGAAGTGGTTGTGGTGTGTGTTGAAGAAATAACAGCTGTTTGGCTAGTAGTTTTTGTAACTACTGGTGTATCAGCTGTTTGGATGGAAATATGAGATTTTGTGGTTTGATATTTTGAACCTTTTGAGGATTTAGATGGCTGTTTTCCTTGTTCTGGTTCAACATACAGGCCATCTTCAATTCCCTTTTTCTTCAACTGTTTGATATTCTCCCCCTTTTTGGCATTATCTGCAAGGGGTTTATCCATGAAAAGGATAGTTGAAGGAACTTTTCCAGAGGTGCTTTGGAGATGAGCCTTGATAGCTTTGATGTCTGCTTGAGTATCTTTAAATCTCGACTCCACCATGTTTGTCAGAATTGTCACATGTATTTCAAGCTGCTGATCAGCCATCTGTTTTTGTTTTTCAAACAAGGGTTATAATACATTCCACAGCTCATTTGCAGTAGGTGCAGGTTGTGCAGATGCTTGAGCTGGAGCAGCATTGGATTGTGCTTTTTGAGCTTTTAGCAGCTGCTACACCATATCCTTTATCTCAGCAACTGATGTTTCAAGTTTTTCAACTCTGCCCATCAATTCCTGATATTTTGAATCATCACCCACTTTAATGGGATCATCTGAATCCCCACCAGCAGTAGTTGTACCAATGTGTGACTTAGGAACTGAGTCCCAAAAATCACCCATTGATGCCCCTTGTTCTTGGTGCTGGGGACTTCTTTCTTCAGCACTTGATAATCCTTTGATGGTACCAGTGGTTAAAACAAACTCACTGGTGGTTACCGAAGGTGCTATAGAAGAAATTGCCTTCAAGGGAGACTTATTAATGAAACAACTGCCCAAATGTAGATCTGTTGATCCAACATTTGTAGTTGCTGCTCCACTTGAACTACCACCGAGAGTTACTTGTAACTCAGGGGGTGTAACCTCCTCAGTTGTTGCTGGGATAGCAGGAGTAGTAGCATCAAACAAATTATTGTAAAATCTTTGATTTCACAAGCATTATGAACTTTTTGGGTTTTATATATCTAAAAAAAATGTGTGGCTTTGGCATTAACCTACCAAACATTATGAAGATGTTATGACCCATAATGGGTGACTTCTATTGGAGGGTGATATTTAAATCTCATACATGAGTTAACAGGGTGTACATATCATATATCACTGTGAAGGATGACCATCCCGATTTCACGGACTGGTCATCTATGGGGATTTAAACTGGTAACAGTTTGGAGAAATTGTTTGGGTAAACGAGTTGTAATCGAAATAATGAAATAATGATGATGGCTTGAAAGAGATAAATAGAGACGACAATCTAAAAGAAAGAAAGAAAAATAGGGAAATATGGTATGCAAACCATACACGTAGTTATGATCCTATAAATTGAATTCATTTTGTCGTAGATATGGTATGTTAAAAAAAAACCTCAAAATGAGTAATTTTGCGGGCCGAATGACTAACAGGGATTGCTCTAGATGAGGATTAGATGTTTTAAATTCTAACAATGAATTGAAAACTGTGGTTTTTTTTATGGAGATGATAAATTGTAGAGACGCTGATCTCAAAATTATGTATCATCGCATACTAGGGGCTTGGAGTCTCGCAAGTAAGTCAAAACCAATTCTTTAAAATTTGTTTATATGTAGTGTCATTTAATTAAAATATTAAGATGACATATACAAAAGCATGATAGATGTCACTAGATTGTGTATGACATAGTTGATGTGCGAAATAAATTTCGTTAATGCATTAGTTGGAGCTAACCGTGTTATTATATCACTATTGAAATTGTGAAGCAATAAGTGGTTCATTAATGTGTTGTCAAATGTTCAAGATTTTGTGGTCAATATATGGACGAACATGAAGTGGACTTAGTTTAAACAATGTGTCATAAAGCTCAGTTTAAACAATGTGTCATAAAGTATGTGACTAAGATGAATATTGAAACACTCAGAGATATGAACTAATTAAGATCCCTTGCAATGTGTGTGAAACTAATATGGACTTTATGACTTGAAACATGTTCTATTAACAAGAACACATTAGGATTATATGTTGAATGTTTCACCTCGCTAGTGAAATGCCTCACCCCATGGCACTAATGTGGTGTTGTATTGGCTATAAATATGTGGATAACAATGAAGTGTAAGATGTCATGATAGATCATTGTGGTCTAAACCGAAAAAAAAAGTTTTTTTGTATTTTAAATGCCAAAGTCGTAAAAAGGGGAAATTATACATAGTGTATGTTGTCTTACTACATAAATGTAGTGTGTGGCTGTTACATAAAACAATGTGAACACACTAATGTAATGTGGTGTTAGGAGGAATAAGAAGCGATAATATTTACAAAGTATGTTGTTTTAAATCCTGAGCGTAAGGTTGTATGGATTATAATGTTGGTGTGTGTCAAGAGGTAAAGTTTGAACCACATCACTAAAATACATGTTTTATTTATTGATATGCATTAATAGTTGTTATATGGAGAAATAAAACATGTGATGTTGGTAACCCATGATTCTAACCATGGGTTTGAGACTTTGATGTGTAACATTTAAAATGTTGATTAATCCGTTAAATTGATTCACAAAGGAAGTGAAAATAATAACCATATCTCACTCCATGGGTTATGGGTGGAATCTCTTAATTCTGGAATAAGTATAGGTTTCATGTTGATTCAATGTTTGGTGTAGCTTTCAAATCAACACATCGTTGAAAGATGAACATATAACAAGGAAATATGTTATGTTGATGAAGTGATTTTGGTGGATGCAATGCGAATAAGCTCTAATATAAACCATGATTATGAGGAAAGGAACGTGGATATCCAAGTAAGTGAAATGAATTATTTAATTTGAAATTGGGATGAATAAACATCCAAATAGACACCAGCCATTGAATGAGCTTAGAGACATTTAACCTCAATTATCAATTTAAAAATTACTTAAAAATGTTTGAAAAGCTTTTTGACTTAAAGTAAAAAAGAGTTGTATGAGATTTCATAACCAAAATAAATAGTAATACAAAATGGTTGACCTTGAAAGCTTATGATTGCTTTGACGGAATATTAATATTGGAAGTTGACTATTTGGGGTCTTGAAAATCATTGAAACTATTCACAGTTGTGTGAAGGTATGTAACATTTTATAAACCAAATAAAGAAATTAAACGTTGTATAAAGCATTCTATAACCCACTCAATGGTAGATTATAAAGTCTTTACTAGTTTCCTAGTGGAAAATTTTGTGGTTTGCAAACTTGTGATAGTAATTTTTCTTAAATGAATTAAGACCCTTATGATTGAATTCTTTAGTTTTCAAATGGTTAAAGTTATCTTGAATTTAGAACAATGGATAATGATGAATTGTGATAACGGTGTTAATTTATGTGAAAACGATAGGTGAGTTTATAAGTAAATGATGAGAAACAAGAATCTGGATAAATTGATCAATCTTGTAGCATGAGATGATAATCCTCATAAAGTGAATTTGAAATATATGGTACAATATATAAATAAAACCATGATGTGGAAATGATTTCGAGTTTAAATTAATATAATGAGACTTATAACCTGGTTAAAATGATCGAAAGTTTAATTATATGTGCTCAAGGCATAAGTATGCAGGGAAGTTTCAGCAGAATGAGATACTGACACACATATAAAAAAAACCCATATTGGGTAGTACGAGATGAACGATCCATTTTGGGAGTAAAGATGTGTTTGGATTGAATCACGAAGTAAAATTCAAAGGATCGGGAAGGAAGAATTGATAGAAGGCTAAGATGTATAAGTACAAAATCAAGCAAACAATGATGCTTGCTCTAAGAAGAGGGAGTTTGACAGTTTATACAAAAGTTAAAATTGACATTGGGAAATCATTGGTCATACTTTTTAGAACTAGACGCCATTCGAGGAGTTAAACAATAGCATGGAAGAGTTCTGTTAAATGAACTCGACAACCATTTCAAGGAACTTTCATTCTTGATGTTCTTTTAAGATAACAATCCTGGTATGTTCTCCTTACTTAAGCATGTAAATATAATATGTGACGAACAGTCGCGTGTAGAAAATTGCAAGTATAAATATAGTACAAGAACTTAAGGCATGGACTTAAAAAGGTTTCGAGGATGAAACCTTCATAAGGGGGGTAGATTTGTAACTTCCCAAATCTCGTTATCTGTATAAATAATAAGCCGGAAATATAAAACTAAAAAGATTAGTCGGCAATTTGAGGTGCGAGCTCAAAAATTCGTTTAAACAAAATAAATGTTCAAGTAAAATTCAATTGTATATTTTACTTAATATATGTATGGGTTTTGTAGAATCTATAAAAAAATTATATAGTTGTTGCAATATTAGTAATGAAAAGTTTGGTGTTGGAATAACTAAACTTAAGTTTAGTGTTTAAATAACAAATGAAGAGCTAGAAGGACTAGATTGCAATTGTTGAAAAATACATAAAAGGTGGAGTTCACCTGGATATCACACGTATTGTCAAAGTGTGAGTGTGTGTGTGGCTGTCTTGCGATAAAAAAGAAAAATTACGGGAAGAAAAGGAGATTAGGGCTAAAATACTCCAAATTGCGGATGAATAAAAGAGTTGAAGTTGTCATTATTTGCTAGAACAAGAAAATCATCCATTGGTAAGTTTCCTACACCTTGAGAAGTCTAGTTCTTGAAAATGTTAAATGGGTTTTTCCTGTGAGATAACACTTCCTAGTTATAATCTGATTTTATGACTAAAAGAATGGTACATGATTGCTAGATAAACACTTTATTGAAGTATGTTAACACATACCCATGAATCTTATGTTGGTTCTGATGAATATGTATGTAGGTAAGATTATGGCTTCATGCTAAAAGAACAAGATATGCTTATGAAATTAGTTTTATAACTTAATGATGTTGCTTTGAGTTATCATTATATTGTTAGTGTGAAATCATTGTTGATTATACTAAACAAAAGGTTAGGTTAACCTATTAAGTAACTTTAGCTGCAGAAAGTTACTCGCATGGAAACTTTGGGGCTTTTGATTTATGCCGCTTAGAATGTCTTATTTGATCAAAGATGTTGATGATTATAACATGTAATGATTACTTAGATGATTGCGTGCATAAGTAGTGAAATTGGTCGTTTTGGTAATGTTGAATTAAGTTGCTTGTTAAACACATTGTCTAAAGCCCACCAAGTATTTGTTACAATGCATCAACGAAAAAAAAAATATTTGGTGAAAGTTGAATGAGTTGATACTATATGCTTAGAAGATGAATGTCTTGGATAATTTGTGTATAAATTTGTGATAATGATCATGCTAAAAGTATAACAGAATTCATAAGCTATAATGATGTTGAATTGGTGATTGAGTTGTATAAGTTACTAATAGCGTGCTAACTTACAAATTGTTTATGAGTTAACTTTAGGAAGTCAATGGGTTGGTGGATGAACTTGAAGATGCAATTTTCCTAAGGGCAAAGGTGAGTAATTCTATAGACAGTAGAATTACATTTGTTATCATCTAAATGCATTGTGAGTAGTTTGACTTTTAGTGCAAAGGAATTGATGAAATTAATATTGGCATTAAGGAGTTGTTGACTCGTTAATAAAGTAAGTTATCATCCAAAGTAACTTATGTACATGTGTTAATGTCATGAAATTGCAGCTTAATTTCGTTTGAGGAAAGTACTATTTAGCTAATTTGATGTAGGCATTTTGTATGGATGGGTATTTTAGGTAGTTAAAGACAATCTAAGTGGCTGGACTTATATAAATATTAGAGTTTAATTTTTAAAATGATTATATGAATGTTACTAAGCTTGGTTTTGTGTTAGTTATAGAGGTTGGATCAGTTGCAAGTGAATCGAAAGTTAATGGGTCAGTTTTGAAATGAAAGTGGCCAAGTTCATGTGCAGGTGCAACACGACCGGGTCAGCGATCTGTCCGCACTAAAAAAAATATAATACTAAGCCTTAAGCAAGATTTGAATATTCCTGTTTTTTTGCTACGATTCCTATATGTTGTATACTAACTTGTGGGGAAGTTTTGCCCTAGGTAATGTTCATAGACAAGAAGGTAGATGTTGATCAAGTGCTCGAGACGATAAATGGACACACATCACGAAAATTTAGTTACGATTTGAAGATTGATTTAAAGTTCAAGAATTTGAAATTTGTTTTTTTTAGTAAAATAAAACAAACTTATGTTTTGTGAATGTGATTTTAAGGTATTTAATGTATTTAACTGTTTGGCCAAGTTCTTTTGCTAAGTTATAGTTATTCAAAAAAAAATTCTGGGACTAAATTTCCGCATTACAAATTCGATTTCAAGTTGTTTAACTTTTAGGGTGTTACAGATATGTATCAAAGAGGTGAAGTTGTCATTATCTGCTAGAACAAGAAAAATCATCCATTGGTAAGTTTCCTACACCTTGAGAAGTCTAGTTCTTGAAAATGGTAAATGGGTTTTTCCTGTAAGATAACACTTCCTAGTTATAATATGATTTTATGACTAAAAGAATGGTACATGATTGCTAGATAAACACTTTATTGAAGTATGTTAACACATACCCATGAATCTTATGTTGGTTCTGATGAATATGTATGTAGGTAAGATTATGGCTTCATGCTAAAAGAACAAGATATGCTTATGAAATGAGTTTTATAACTTAATGATGTTGCTTTGAGGTATCATTATATTGTTAGTGTGAAATCATTGTTGATTATACTAAACAAAAGGTTAGGTTAACCTATTAAGTAACTTTAGCTGTAGAAAGTTACTCGCATGGAAACTTTGGGGCTTTTGATTTATGCCGCTTAGAATGTCTTATTTTATCAAATATGTTGATGATTATAACATGTAATGATTACTTAGATGATTGTGTGTATAAGTAGTGAAATTGGTGGTTTTGGTAATGTTGAATTAAGTTGCTAGTTAAACACATTGTCTAAAGCCCGCCAAGTATTTGTTAAAATGCATCAACGAAAAAAAATATTTGGTGAAAGTTGAATGAGTTGATACTATATGCTTAGAAGATGAATGTCTTGGGTAATTTGTGATAATGATCATGCTAAAAAGTATAACATAATTCATAAGCTATAATGATGTTGAATTGGTGATTGAGTTGTATAAGTTACTAGTAGCGTGCTAACTTACAAATTGTTTATGAGTTGACTTTAGGAAGTCAATGGGTTGGTGGATGAACTTGAAGATGCAATTTTCCTAAGGGCAAAGGTGAGTAATTCTATAGACAGTAGAATTACATTTGTTATCATCTAAATGCATTGTGAGTAGTTTGACTTTTAGTGCAAAGGAATTGATGAAATTAATATAGGTATTAAGGAGTTGTTGACTCGTTAATAAAGTAAGTTATCATCCAAAGTAACTTATGTACATGTGTTAATGTCATGAAATTGCAGCTTAATTTCGTTTGAGGAAAGTACTATTTAGCTAATTTGATGTAGGCATTTTGTATGGGTGGGTATTTCAGGTAGTTAAAGACAATCTAAGTGGCTGGACTTATATAAATATTAGAGTTTAATTGTTAAAATGATTATATGAATGTTACTAAGCTTGGTTTTGTGTTAGTTATAGAGGTTGGATCAGTTGCAAGTGAATCGAAAGTTAATGGGTCAGTTTTGAAATGAAAGTGGCCAAGTTCATGTGCAGGTGCAACACGACAGGGTCAGCGATCTGTCCGCCCTGAAAGAAATATATAATACTAAGCCTTAAGCAAGATTTGAATATTCCTGTTTCTTTTGCTACGATTCCTATATGTTGTATACTAACTTGTGGGGATGTTTTGCCCTAGGTAATGTTCATAGACAAGAAGGTGGATGTTGATCAAGTGCTCGAGACGATAAATGGACACACATCACGAAAATTTAGTTACGATTTGAAGATTGATTTAAAGATCAAGAATTTGAAATTTGTTTTTTTAGTAAAATAAAACAGACTTATGTTTTGTGAATATGATTTTAAGGTACTTAATGTATTTAACTAAGTTATAGTTATTCAAAAAAAAAAAAAAATTCTGGGACTAAATTTTCGCATTACAAATTCGATTTTAAGTTGTTTAACTTTTAGGGTGTTACAGATATGTATTGGCAAATGTTTACGTTTGGGTTTAAGATTGATGATGATTGACGAATATGCAGATCATCAATGTTGAAGAAAGTGGGGTATAAATGGGAAATTGAAAGGGTTGAGAGGAAAATTACCATTTTACCTTCATGTACATTGCACATGACAGTTTTTAACTGAGATTTCTAACTATGTTTGGTCTAAAGGAAAAAACGTGCAAGATTTTGAAAGGTTAAGGACACCGCTTGTAAACTTTTGGCCAAAATGACAACGCCTGCAATTTGATGTAAACATAAAGTACAAAACTCTATATAAAAATAGGACAGTGAAATAGTATTAACAATAGTTTTTAGTTAAAAGATTGTGAATTCTTTTATAACGTCTAAATCATACGTTCTCTAAGCTTATTAAATTTATTGTAACATTTATTAATATACTAAAACCTTTTACCATTTAGAAATATCATGATATCAGTACATTACAAACTCTTTAATAAAAATAGTTGTTTGTATAGCTCGTGTCTCACCTTTGGGATTTTTTGGCTGAGGTAGGATTGGAATTTCACTAGAAAATTCACAAATATCAAATATGTGACGAGGCACTATCAAATCATGATGAGGAATTGGGGATATGTAAAAATACATTTGTAGACTTTGACTTCAACTAGAAACTACGCTTTGAATGAAGTTTAAATTCGTTGGCAATTTTAAAAGTATATTTTATTTCCACTAAAAAATACTGAAAAAAATATAATCTATATCTATCTATACTTTTTATAAAAGGATAAACCTCAGTAACATAAAAAAATCTTATGTGACAACCTTAGAGACTGTCCAATAATGTTTTTTTATGTTATTATTGCATCATAAAGCTTAATTAAAATACATTTTAAATTCAAACCCCTGCCATTCATTTAAAAGTCAAACCTCTACGCTTCATTCATAATTAAAACCTCTGCTATTCATAACAAAAGCAAACCTCTGGCCAGATTCAAAATTCTGACTCTAGATTCGAAGTTCAAAATTCAAACCATATATTCGAACCATATAAATAACATATATGATTCTGACTCCACATTCAAATTTCAAATCATCTCTCTCACTCATATTTGCGAGCATATCTCTCTCTCTCTTAAATGCACAGCTCTCATGATTCAGCCGGTTAATCTCCGATTATAGTTCTTTGTTCGAACATTTGTTGATTCTGTTTACACATTATCATTCCAATATCATGTGTTCGAATATTTGTTGATTCTGTTTACACATTATCGTTCCAATATCATTGTTCCAACATCGTCGTTCCAATTAAGCTTCCTATCACACATCAACGTTTCAACATCGATGTTGCAATATCATTGTTGCAACATCGTGAAAAGTTGCATGTGCTACCTTCTTTGATGGGAGAGTTGCATTGTAACAACATCGTTAAATGCCAATTCAGCTTTTCTTATGTCACTCGGATTTCTCCTTTTATAAAAAGTGCACGGATGTCCATGCAAGGGGGTTTTCATTTTAGCACCCCACAAGCCTCCTCCAACTGCCCTCCGCTCTACGAAGACCCACAAATGGGTGGGCCTTCGAATGCTTTGTCAGAAATTGACACTACACCAGTCACTTTTCCGCCACCACCACCTCCCATGGGTTATGAAAACCCAATCCCTGCTTACCCAGATACAACTGGGTATAACCCATTTGAGCCACAAGCTTACTCGGGTTATAACTATCATGCACCTGCTGTCGACCCATACGTTGAGGCAGCAAATTTTAATGCTCTCTATCCCTCACCTTTTCCACCCGCGTACCCAACTGGGTACCCTACTTATGGGTATCAATACCTGCCACCACCACCGCCACAACAACAGCAGCAACCTCAACCACCACTTCAATAACCACAACCATAAGAAATCCTACAAAGGTTGGAAGAAGTGGAACAAAGGGTGGAGGAACATGGTAGAAACACAACAAGTTTCTTAAGGGTTTGGCAAACTTCATTAAAGGAAAGAAGAAGAAAGATCATTAGAGACCCTTATTTATCGTTTTGTAATTTCTATTTCAATTAAGTCCCTGCGTGGACATTTCTTTTATGTATCCGTCCCTGCGTGGACAAGTTTATTTTATTTTGTTTTATTTAAAGACCCGTTTTGGGCAGTTATTGTAACTCTTAGAACTATTATGAGAAGTTTCCTTTTTAAATCACAATTGTCATTATACATATGCATATACATTATATCATTGATTAAACTATCATTCCAATTTATAATTGTTCTGCCAATAAATCTCAAAAGACAATCTTAAAGGTATAACCTAGCCTATATGTCATTATAGACATGGCCATGATGGTAAAGCCTTATTAAGATGATAAATCCTTGCTAACATCTGAGAACATGTTAGCGCTCTTGACAAATGTGGTTCGAGAAAATCACACTAGTCCTCCTAGTACTCGCATCCTTTCAAGATTTTTAGCCTATATGATCATATGAATCATGGCTGATATCATCAAATGAGATGATCATATTAAAGCATCTACTATGTGATGTCATTGTATCGCCTTCGGGCCAAACTATTTTAACTACATATCAATGACAGTAGTAGTCTGCAACTCCCTGTCAAGAAAGGAAGAACTATGTTCAAACCTTAATGCCTCGATCCAATAAGATCATGGCCTATGAGATAAAATTGTCCTTGTGACAAGGCCTTTTGTGCCACCGTTATATTCTTAATGGTTATATAACTGAGAATAATTATAATAAAAAGTTTAAATAAATCTGATTAACAAATTAACCAATATGGTCTATTTTACCATGGATAATGAATCACCGAATATGATGATTCAATAAAAGACCACTGAATAAGTTGTTGTCAATTTTTGTATAGCATTCAAGCTTCACCATTGCTGACTCAGAAGAAGTTAATAGTCATACTAATGAAAGGAATGATAACACAAGGTTAAATGTAACGGGTGCTGATATGCAAGCTATGATAGACAATGCTGTAACTAAAGCTGTTGGCAGAATGTTCAAAGATTTAAGTGCTGCTCGCACCAAGACCCAATCAGTGGCTCATACTAAGCCCCCTTCCAAAACACATACATCAAAGAAGGATGATTCCCAACACTCATCAAATCAGAAAAGTCAACCATCCAAAAAGATAGTATTTGATCAGGAACCACGTCCCAAGACTTGTTCTTATAAGTACTTTGTCTCTTGTAAACCAAGAGACTTTATAGGTGAAAAAAGAGCCATAGACTGTATGAAATGGCTAGAAGAAATGGAGACAGTGGTTGACATTAGTGGGTGTGCTGAGCAGGATATTGTAAAGTTTGTTTCTCAATCTTTTAAAGGTGAAGCTCTGGTTTGGTGGAAGGCCCTGATACAGGCCTCGGGAAAAACTCCACTGTATAATCTGACGTGGGATAAATTTGTTGATTTGATGAGAGAGACTTTTTGTCCGCAACACGAAATAGAGAAAGTTGAAGCTAACTTTTTAACTTTGGTTATGAAGAATCTAGATTGTCCAGCTTATGTTACCAGTTTCAACTCTATGTCTCACATGGTACCTTATTTAGTTACACCGGAGCGAAAGTGTATTGCACGCTTTATTGGTGGATTGGCCCTTGAGGTGCAGGGTCATGTGAAGGCTTCAAGGCCTGCAACCTACCGGTCAGCAGTAGATCTATCTTTGTCTTTGACCTTGGATATTATCAGAAATAAGTCTGTAAAGACCTCAGATGAGGGTAAGAGAAAGAGAGAAGATGGCAACTCCCAACGTTCCGATAAGAAAAAGAAAGGTAATTCTGAGTTTAAGAAAAGTTCCAAATTTAAGAAAAGCTCCAATAAGTCGGGTGAGAAGTCCTTGTGCAAGACCTGCAAGAAACACCACTTTGGGAAATGCAAATTTGATTCGAAAACTAGACCTTGTGGAATCTGCAAATCATAGAATCATAAAACTTTGGAGTGTAAGGACTTGAAGAATGCAACCTGTTATGGTTGCAACGAGAAGGGGCACATCAAGAGCAACTGCCCGAAGTACGCAAAGAAGCCAGAAGAAGTCAAGAAGACAAATGCTCGAGTGTTCCAAAAGAATGCCAGAGAGGCAGTACAAGATGATAACGTTATAACAGGTACTTTCCTCATAAATGATATTTATGCTAGAGTTTTATTTGATTTTGGTGCAGATAAGTCCTTTGTAGACAATAAATTTTGTAAACTGTTAAATCTGCCTATTAAAACTCTAGACATAAAAGATGAGGTAGAATTGGCCGATGGTACCTTAGAAACTGCGTCAACAATTCTAGATGGATGTTTCATATCCATTAGGAACCACTCTTTTCCGTTGTCCCTATTGCCAATGAAATTGGCGGGTTTTGACGTAGTTATAGGCATGGATTGGTTACCCTTTAACCAAGCCCAAATTTCCTGTGCCAAGAAACAAGTTATCATTAAAACCCCTTCTGTTGAATCAATTACTGTTCAAAGAGATACACACCATGGATTGCCTGATCAAGTAACTATGCTTAAGGCATCCAAATGTTTGAAGAACGGTTGTGTCATTTACATGGCATAAGTGACTGTAGATGCGCCAAAGCCTAAAATAGAAGATATCCCTGTTATTTCAGAGTACCCAGACGTTTTCCCTGAAGAACTACCTGGTTTGCCTCCTGACAGACAAGTTGAGTTCAGAATTGATATTATACCTAGAGCAGCACCAGTCGTACGAGCTCCTTATCATTTGGCACCGACCGAAATGAAAGAACTAAGAACCCAATTGGATGAATTATTGGAGAAAGGCTTTATTCAACCAAGCTCGTCCCATTGGGGAGCACCCATTTTATTTGTAAAGAAGAAGGATGGTTCAATGCATCTGTGCATTGATTATCGTGAGCTAAACAAGGTAACAATCAAGAACCGCTATCCATTACCCAGGATCGACGATCTGTTCGATCATCTACAAGGGGCAAGTTTCTTCTCAAAGATCGATCTAAGGTTAAGGTATCATCAATTGAAGGTCAGAACGGAAGACGTACACAAGACCGCATTCAGAACTAGATACGGCCACTATGAGTTCCTAGTGATGCCTTTCGGGCTCACTAACGCACCTACAACATTCATGGACCTCATGAATCGGGTCTGCAAACCGTACCTAGATAAGTTTGTTATTGTCTTCGTTGATGACAACTTATCTATTCCAAGAGTTAAGATGACCATGAGAAACATCTCCGATGCATTCTTAAACTTCTACAACAGGAGAAGCTTTACGCAAAATTCTCCAAATGTGAATTCTGGCTTCGAGAAGTCCAATTCCTTGGACACATGGTAAGCGAGCGTGGTATCCAGGTGGATCCCACTAAAATAGAAGCAATTATGAATTGGGAAGCACCCAAGACACCTACAGAGATTCGCAGCTTCTTAGGTTTGGCAGGTTACTACAGGCGTTTTATCGAAAACTTTTCAAGGATAGTTGCACCTTTAACTTCGTTAACTCGCAAGAATGTGAAGTTTGATTGGGGTCCCAAACAACAAGAATCTTTCGAGATTCTCAAACAGAAATTGAGCAATGCTCCTGTGTTGACGTTACCTGAAGGGATAGAAGAGTTTGTTATGTATTGTGATGCATCGCACACTGGTATGGGATGTGTGCTTATGCAAAGAGGCAAGGTGATTGCCTATGCATCACGACAATTAAAGGTGCATGAAAAGAATTACACCACCCATGACTTGGAATTTGGTGCCATTGTATTTGCACTCAAACTGTGGAGGCATTACCTGTATCGAACCAAGTGTGTGATATACTCCGACCACAAAAGCCTCTAACACTTGTTTAACCAGAAAGATCTCAACATGAGGCAACGTCGTTGGATGGAAACATTGAACGATTATGATTGTGAAATTCTCTACCATCTTGGCAAAGCGAATGTGGTCGCTGACGCTTTAAGCAGGAAAGAAAGGGTCAAACCTATTAGGATCAATGCTAAAAGAATTGAACTAAGGATCAGTTTAAACGAGAAATTGTTGTCAGCACAGAAAGAAGCCATAATGGAAGATAACTTTCCCGAAGAAAGATTAGGTGCAACTGCTGATCATTTGTCACCTGGGAATGATGGAATCCTCAGATTGAATGGTCGAATCTGGGTTCCAATTCGTGGAGGGCTTAGAGATGTAATCCTCCAAGAGGCTCATAATTCCAAGTATTCAGTTCACCCGGGAAGTGATAAAATGTATCAGGATTTGAAGGCAAACTACTGGTGGATGGGTTTGAAGAAATCCATAGCCATACATGTAGCTAAATGTCTGACGTGCTCACAGGTTAAAGCCGAGCATCAAAATCCGTCAGGTTTACTGCAACAACCAGAACTCCCTACTTGGAAGTGGGAAATGGTAACTATGGATTTCATAACCAAGTTACCCAAGACAAGACACAGAAATGATACGATATGGGTTATAGTTGACAGGCTGACTAAGGTGGTGTTTGTTTTTTTGACAGAAGCACTTATGGCCACTTATGTCTGCGTCGCGCAGACGTTTGAAGTCTGCAGCTTGTTTGTTTTCCGGAAGCACTTCTCACCAAAAAGGACTTCCCCACCTCTTCCCCACACAGACCTGTTCTTATGTCTGCAAACCTATTCAGAACCTCTTCTCTCTACCATTCAAAACACAGACCTCTGTATCACCTCCACCACCACATCTTCGCCACCACCTCCACCACAACATCTCCGCCACCACCTCCACCCCCACATCTCCGCCACCACCTCCACCACCACTCTCCACAGACAAAACCCCCAAATCGGAACACAAAACCCAGATCGGATTAAACCTAAAACAAAAAGATTAAACCCAGAAAAATGGCACAATCTTCAGCTTCTTTCTCTGCGTCTCTTTCTCTCCGACGTCTCCCTCTCTCTGTTTCTCTCTCCTGCGTCTCTCTCTATCTCTCTCTGTGGTGTAGTGGTGACGGTGGTGTAGTGGTGGCGGTGGTGTAGTGGTGACGGTGGTGGTGGTAGATGAAGCAGAGAGAGAGATGGGTGTTCTGTGTGTTGTGTGTGTGAGAAGGGGTTTTGTAGAAGTAAAAAAAACAAACCCTCTTCTCCTTGCAGACTGCAGACCTTTGGTCCACCTCTTCTCCTGTAGATGCCTGTAGATGTGGTCCATATACTGCAGACCTTTTGCATCTGAAAAAACAAACACCACCTAAGTCAGCACATTTCTTACCCATCGAAGAGACGCACAGCTCCGATAAACTAGCCCAACTATATGTGGATAAGATTATATCTCTCCACGGAGTGCCAATATCTATTATATCTGATAAAGATACTAGATATACTTCTCATTTTTGGAAAAGTTTCCAGCAATCTCTAGGCACTCGTTTAATTTTCAGTACTGCTTATCATCCTCAGATGGATGGACAAAGTGAGCGTGCGATTCAAACAATGGAAGACATGCTTCGGGCTTGTGTTATTGACTTAGGTGGGAGTTGGGATGATCATCTTCCCTTGATTGAATTTTCATACAACAACAGTTATCATTCGAGCATCCAAGCCGCGCCTTTTGAGGCCTTATATGGAAGGAAGTGCAGAACGCCTGTTTGTTAGGCGGAAGTTGGGGAAACCCAACTATCAGGACCCGAGATATTCCTGGAAACGATGGACAAGATTGTCTAGATCCGTGATCGTTTAAAAGCTGCCAGGGATAGGCAGAAGAGCTACGCTGATAAGAGGGTCAAACCTCTAAAATTCAAAGTAGGTGATAAAGTATTACTCAAAGTGTCGCCTTGGAAAGGAGTAATGAGATTTGGTAAAAAGGGCAAGCTGAGCCCAAGATATATTGGACCATTCGAGATCATCAAATGTGTCGGGAGTGTGGCCTATAAACTGAACTTACCTGAAGAGCTTAGTGGACTTCACAATGTGTTCCACATCTTCAATTTTAAGAAATGTCTAGCTGATGAGTCGCTAGCAATGTCTCATAAAGACGTGCAAATTGATGAGAGCTTGAAGTTTGTTGAAAAACCTTTATCGATCAAGGATCGACATGTTAAAAAGCTTCGACGGAAACATGTGCCAATTGTGAAGATGAAATGGGATGCCCGTAGAGGCCCAGAATATACATGGGAAGTTGAATCCACGATGTGACAAAAATACCCTTATTTGTTTCAGTAAATCTCGAGGTCGAGATTTCTTTTAAGGGGGTGAGGATGTAATACCTCGTAAAATCATGACCAATAAAGTGAAGACACGTGTCATAAAACCTAATCATGTGGTAAGTTGATTTTGAGGGACTAAAGTTGACAAACAGTGAAAAGATGAATTCAGAGTGACTAAAAGTGTCAACATGTGAAAACTATGCCTTTAAATAACCATACACGATGTTCGTATATAACAACCCTAAAGAAAACCGACACCCTCATAAATTTTCCGACATCCTAAAAATATTTTAAATACCCCTATATTTCTTAAAAGACCCCCCCCCCCATACGTGAAAACGGGCCCCGAATACCTTTTATATATTTAAAATTAATTAACAATGGAATTTTTGGGGTTCAGGCGGGCCGCGTAAGCAATCCTTGAACCCTTACGCGGGCAACGACAACTTAAAGGTCCAGCAAACCCCGGTGTTGACACATGTCACGCAACGTGTTGAGCCTAGTCATGACCAGGGATCAGCTACGCCTAGACCCCTAGGCCATGAGGGCCGTGTAAGCCTTTACTTACATTTACGCGGGCCGCGAGAAAGCGAGAATCAAGCACTATAAGTAGCAGACATCGGATCTTCAGTCTACTTGCTCATTTCTTTTCTTTCTAATCGAATTCTGAAGTAGTAGAAGCTATACTCGGGTATAATACCCCCCAAAATAACGAAGTTCTGCTCCGTTGTAAGTATCATAACCCCTGGATACGTATTAGATACTCTGCCCGATTGATCTTGGGTTCCGTAACAGCTGTCGTGGTTCTGCCCGACGTAGTCGTTGGAATGCCGTCTCGGGGAGGGTATTACTAATGTTAAAATGGGTTATTATACTAACACGTGTGCATTTGTATAAATTATAGATAATTCTCAGGAAATCCTTACAGAAAACCTAAGACAGCAATGTGAGTAATCTCCTTTTTATAAACAGTTTTTACAAAACTTTTACTATTTTACAATGCAATTTAGCAGTGATTGAGTCTTTGTAATTCTACGATTACTGCCGGTATGTTGGGGTTTTGTATACAAAATGTGAGACACATTACCATTGGACGAAGAGTTAGCCAATGTGTAATATGACCCACCAGTCAGGATTGACCGTACTGAATGAGTAATTGGGTAGATATAAACATTGTAATCGCTCTCAATACTATTTAAATTAAATTAATGTTTCTTGATTAAACAGGGATTCACTCACCAGTATTTCCCACTGACAAATGTTTTTAAAACGCGTTTCAGGTAACACAATGTGAAAGCCAATTAGAAGCCAGTTGGATAGCACTGAAGGCTTGGAAAAGTGGCTATAAAAGTTACCTAAATAAAGAAGGCGTTTTAATTCAATAAAATGGGATTTATCCCTATAAATCAGTTGTAATGAAAACTTGGGTTTCATCCCAATATGTTTATTTATATAAAATACAGTGTTTTACTCTGATAAAATATTTCCTAACTACGGTCCTGATGTAATTTCCGTTGCCAAATCAATAAACACCGATACCACCGATACTGATTTCGCGGACGCCCGTTCCCGGGACAGATAGGGGGCTGGGGTTGCGACAGAAGGTGGTATCAGATTTAAGCCACTGATTCAGCCACAGAAGCGTTTTGCTGACATCAAAATTTAAATTGTTAGGAAATAAATTACTGGATTACGTGCATAATTGTATTTCTTGTTATGTGTTATTTGATTATTTGTTAGTTTACAGTATGAGCGACCAAGGACCATCTGACGCGTACCGTCAATTATCTGGTTCGCCTAGAAGCGAAGGTGCCTCTTCTCAGCCTGCCCTCTCAGGGTACTCTGCTAATACGGAAGAAGGAATATTTGTGTTTAAAGCTCAGTCCAAGGAGCCATTCCCTCAGAAAAAGAGAGGATGGTTCAGTCGAGGGGCACATGAGCGTAGCAAGCGCATGAAAAAGTTACAAGATCAGAGAGCACTAGCAGTATCCAAAAGAGAAACCGATGCCTATGCCCATGATATGCTTAATAAGGGTATAGCCAATATCCATATCCTAGCAACCACTGCAGCTGACCCTAATCTGGCACAAATGATAGCACCCCAATCACCAATTCCTGACCAACCGATGGAGATAGAAAACCCTGAAAATCAAGTAGAAATGCATGATTTTAATCCGGAGGAAATACCTAGGGTACCAGCACCAAATCCCTTAGACCCAAATTACGACCCGTGGTGGGATGACGTTAGAGACTATGTGCAACGCTACCCGATACATGAATACACGCCCATGCCAAGCCTAGGAGTCTACCCAGGGTTAGACCCTCTTGATCCCTATTATGATAATGATGTATTCATTAGAGAGATTCTAGAAAATCCTTACCCATACCAGGCCCCTATACCTCCATACCAGGAACCCGCATCCCAGATTTCGAACCCAGTCCTAGAACCTACACCCCCAATGGGTGCAGAAAATGTACAAGAACATAGGACATTTGGTGAGGAAATTTTAGAAAGTAGTGAAAGAATGAGACAGGTGGGAGAGCGACTCGTCTGGAAGTACGACGAGCGCAATATGGATTTCCGAATGAATCCATATCCATGAATGTGATGGTGGAAACGGTAGTAATAACAATATTTATAATAAAATAATATAATATGTGTGTATGTGTATAAAAAAAACTACAGGATGCCTATTACTAGTAGTGTAACTTTAAATTTCAGTTGGTATTGTAATTTTAATTTCAGTACTGGTGTGTATTAGATGCATATTATATGAATAGAGTAAAGTCGCAATGATCGACGCTTTTGACCAAAGTGCGTGTCATGTGATTGACTATATTAAATATTATTTTGTGATATTAATAAATGGTAACTGTTTAAAATTCAGATGGTCGGTGAAGGAAATTAAGAAAATTTGAATAATGATAACCAGAGTAACATTAACTTGGTTAATGAGAATCCGAGCATCAATAACAATGGAAACCAAGTGGATAATAGTGTCATCCAGCACATAGTGGCACAAGGAATTATAGATGCAATGCCATATATTCTTCAAACTGTTATGGATGCAAAAAATAAAAGTAAGCATAGCAGTAAGCGACCAACTGAACCAGAACACAGCGTAAACAATGGACCCATACTTCAGGTGCCCATTCCCAAAAGAAGAAGAACCATGCCTTATGGTTGTTCTTATAAAGAATTCTGGTCCTACAAACCAATAGAATTCTCGGGAAATGAAGGACCCATTGCGACTCTGCGCTGGATAGAAAAGACTGAGGCTGTTTTAAAAATAAGCAAGTGTGCTGAAGAAGACAAAACAATGTTTGCTTCTAATTTGTTTAAAAACTTAGCCTTAGAATGGTGGAACACTATTCTCCAGTCAAGAGGAAGATGCAGGTTTTACAACATGGAATTGGAGGAATTTAAGAATATGGTAGAATGGAAATTCTGCCCTTCCAATGAAAAGGAACATATAGCAAATAAGTTTCTGAACCTTAGAATGACCGGGGTAGATAGTAAGGGATATACTACCACATTCTTTGAATATGCTAGAATATTACCAACCCTTGCATCACCTGAACCGGTATTAATCTCCCGTTATATCTGGGGATTCATTGGAGAAATTAGACATGTAGTCAAGGCAGCTAGACCTCAAACTATAGAAGAAGCTGTAGAACTAGCAAACACCTTGACAGATGAATTAATTCGTACTAGAGAAGAAGATCAGAGAAGAAATCTAGCTCAAAGACTTACCCAGGAATTCCGATCTGGAAATTCCAACCGTGGGAAAAATGTAGGTTCCACATATGCACCTTATTGCAAGTATTGCAAAAGGAAGCATTCTGGAAGATGCTCCATATATTGCAATTTCTGCAAAATATTAGGACACAAGGAAGAAGACTGCAGGAGGAAAGCCAACAACAGGATATGCTACCATTGTGGGGAACAAGGTCATATCAAGCCAAATTTTCCAAAATTAGCTCCAGCTACAAATAATAAGAACACTAAAAATGCTAGAGCATTCGTTCTGACTGCAGATGAAGCCAAGATGATTCCAGATGTGATAGCCGGTACGTTTTTAGTTAATGATGTTTTTGCTAAAGTATTATTTGACTCTGGTGCAAACCAAAGTTTTATTAATACTTCATTTCGCAAACTTCTAAGTCAGTCATTAACTAAACTACCACAAGAATGTCTAGTAGAAACAACAAATGGAGAAACGGTTAGGATTTTTGAAATCCTGCAGGGAGCAAGAGTAGAAATTTTAAATCAAAAGTTTATTGCAAACCTTTACCCAATGAATCTGGCAGGATTTGATGTAGTTTTAGGAATGGATTGGTTAATAGCCAATAAAGCCAGTATTTTATGTGATCAAAAGTCAATCCAAGTAAATTCACCAAAAGGTAAAAAGATCACAATTAAAGGAAATAAACCCTCTAGATCTACGAAATTCATCTCTGTGATGAAAACTGCAAGCTATATAAGAAAAGGGTCTATAGTGTATTTGATTTCTATAATCACTAACACTAAAGGAAAAGAACTAAAAGACATTCAAGTAGTGTCTCAGTTTTCAGATGTATTTCCAGAAGAATTACCAGGACTACCGCCAGACAGAGAAGTCGAATTCAGAATTCACCTATTACCAGGAACAGCACCAATTGCCAAAGCACCTTACCGTTTGGCACCCGCAGAAATGCAGGAATTAAAGAAACAATTAGACGAATTGTTGGAGAAAGGATTCATACAGCCAAGCTCATCGCCATGGGGAGCACCAACTTTATTCGTTAAAAAGAAGGACGGATCAATACGTATGTGCATTGACTACCGTGAATTGAACAAGATCACGATTAAGAATCGGTACCCATTACCGAGAATCGATGATCTGTTCGATCAATTGCAATGAGCTCGATTTTTCTCTAAAATTGATTTAAGGTCAGGATATCATCAATTAAAGGTACAGGAAGAGGACATTCCTAAGACCGCCTTCAGAACAAGGTATGGTCATTATGAATTTACTATCATGCCATTTGGTTTAACCAATGCCCCAGCCGCATTTATGGACATGATGAACCGAATATGTAAGCCATATTTGGATAAATTCATAATTGTTTTTATAGATGATATTCTCATCTATTCTAAAAGTAAGGAAGATCATGCAAAGCATTTGCACGCCCTTTTAAGTCTATTAAGAAAGGAAAAACCTTATGCTAAGTTTTTAAAATGCGAGTTTTGGTTAGAATAGGTACAGTTTCTTGGACACTTAGTCAATTATGAAGGAATTTAGGTGGATCCCACCAAGATCGAGGCAATAACCAAGTGGAAAACCCCTTAGTCACCAACTGAGGTTAGAAGTTTCTTAGGATTGGCAGGTTATTATAGAAGATTTATTTGAGATTTTTCTAGAATAGCCATTCCCTTAACTAAGTTAACCTGTAAATCTATTAAGTTTGAATGGGGACCAAAACAAGAAGAAGCATTTAGAATTCTTAAACAAAGATTAACTAAGACACCAATACTAGCGTTACCAGAAGGAACTGAAGACTTTGTAGTCTATTGTGACGCTTCTAAATTAGGTTATGGATGTGTATTAATGCAACGCCAAAAGGTTATAGCCTATGCATCTAGACAACTTAAGAATCATGAAGAGAATTATTCAACCCGTGATCTAGAATTAGGAGCCATAATTTTTTCCCTTAAGATTTGGAGACATTACCTTTACGGTAGTAAGTTTACCATTTTCACCGATCATAAAAGTTTAAGGTATGTTTTCGGGCAAAATGAGTTGAATATGAGACAAAGACGCTGGATGGAAATGCTTAGTGATTATGATTGTGATATCCAGTATCATGCAGGAAAGGCAAATGTAGTTGCTGATGCTTTGAGTCGAAAGTATCACGAAAAGCCAAAAAGGATACGTTCTCTTAAATTAAATCTACAAGTAGATTTAAATGAGCAAATTAGAAAAGCACAAGAATTGGTAATCAAGGATGATACTAAAAAAATAAAAGGTATGATTAAGGAACTAGAACAAGGAGCAGATGGAATTTGGAGATTCCATAAAAAGAGAATGTGGATACCTAAATCAGGGAACCTGCGTCATCATATATTAGAAGAAGCCCATAAGTCTAAATATACAATGCATCCTGGAAGTGATAAGATGTATCAGGATTTAAGAAAGAATTTTTGGTGGATAGGAATGAAAAAGGGCATAGCAGCCTATGTTTCTAAATGTTTAACCTGTTCACAAGTTAAAGCTGAACACCAAAAACCTTCAGGTTTATTACAGCAGCTAGAAATGCCAGTGTGGAAATGGGAATTGATAACAATGGATTTTGTTACCAAATTACCCAAAACGAGGAAAGGTAATGATACAATCTGGGTGCTTGTAGATAGGCTAACCAAGTCAGCTCATTTCCTACCAATGAAAGAAACTTTCAGTATGGACCAGCTAGCTAAATTGTATGTAAATGAAATAGTTTCACTACAAGGAATTCCTTTATCAATTGTTTCTGATAGGGATAGCCATTTTACCTCTCATTTTTGGTCAAGTTTCCAAAAAGCAATGGGAACCAAGTTAAATCTAAGCACAGCTTACCATCCTCAAACGGACGGACAAAGCCAAAGGACAATTCAGACAATGGAAGACATGCTTAGAGCTTGTGTAATTGATTTCGGAGGTAATTGGGACGATCACTTACCATTGATAGAATTTTCTTATAATAATAGTTGTCACACAAATATCAATGCTGCACCATTCGAAGCACTTTATGGACGAAAGTGCCGAACCCCAGTCTGTTGGGCAGAAATTGGGGAAAAGCAACTATCTGGACCTGAGATAGTGCAAGAAACAACCGACAAGATTATTCAAGTCAAGGAACGACTGAAAGTAGCAAGTGATCGACAAAAGAGCTATGCTGATAACAGGCGAAAACCATTGGAATTTCAAGTAGGAGATAAAGTATTGTTAAAAGTCTCTCCTTGGAAAGGAGTGGTAAGATTCATCAAACGAGGGAAGCTAAGTCCCAGGTATATTGGACCTTTTGAAATTATTAAAAGAATAGGACCTGTAGCCTATCAGCTACAACTGCCAGAGGAAATGGCAGGAATACATGATGTATTTCATGTATCTAATCTCAAGAAATGCCTAGTTGATGAATCACTTGTGGTGCCTCTTAAAGATATAGAGGTAAATGAACAACTCAAGTTTGTAGAAAGGCCTCTACAGATTGAAGACAGGAAAATCAAGAACCTCAAGCATAAGAGATTAGTTCCTGTCAAAGTGAAGTGGGAATCCAAAAGAGGACCTGAGTACACATGGGAGCTTGAATCGGAAATGCAAAAGAAATATCCACACCTATTCCAGTAGACCTCGAGGACGAGCTCTAAAACAAGGTGGGGAGGATATAACAACCCTAAAGAAAACCGACACCCTCATAAATTTTCCGACACCCTAAAAATATTTTAAATAGCCCTATATGTCTTAAAAGACCCCCCCATATGTGAAAACGGGCCCCAAATACCTTTTATATATTTAAAATTAATTAAAAATGGAATTTTTGGGGTTCAGGCGGGTCGCGTAAGCCATCCCCGAACCCTTACACGGGCCGCGACAACTTAAAGGTCCAACAAACCCCGGTGTTGACACGTGTCACGCAACGTGTTGACCCTAGTCATGACCCGGATCAGCTACGCCTAGACCCCTAGGCCACGCGGGCCGCGTAAGCCTTTGCTTACATTTACGCGGGCCGTGAGAAAGCGAGAATCAAGCACTATAAGTAGCAGACATCGGATCTTCAATCTACTCGCTCATTTATTTTCTTTCTAATCGAATTCTGAAGTAGTAGAAGCTATACTCGGGTATAATACCCCCTAAATAACGAAATTCTGCTCCGTTGTAAGTATCATAACCCCTGGATACGTATTAGATACTCTGCCCGATTGATCTTGAGTTCCGTAACGGCTGTCGTGGTTCTGCCCGACGTAGTCGTTGGAATGTCGTCTTGGGGAAGGTATTACTAATGTTAAAATGGGTTATTATACTAACACGTGTGCATTTGTATAAATTATAGATAATTCTCAGGAAATCCTTACAGAAAACCTAAGACAGCAATGTGAGTAATCTCCTTTTTATAAACAATTTTTACAAAACTTTAACTATTTTACAATGCAATTTAGCAGTGATTGAGTCTTTGTAATTCTACGATTACTGCTGGTATGTTGGGGTTTTGTATACAAAATGTGAGACACGTTACCATTGGACGAAGAGTTAGCCAATGTGTAATATGACCCACCAGTCAGGATTGACAGTACTGAATGAGTAATTGGGTAGATATAAACATTGTAATCGTTCTCAATACTGTTTAAATTAAATTAATGTTTCTTGATTAAACTGGGATTCACTCACCAGTATTTCCCACTGACAAATATTTCTAATTAGCTACTTTGACTCGTTTGGTTTGTCGAGTGAACTTCGTCACTCCTATGACATACCAAACTCGCATTTGACACTACTATCTCATTAATATTTCTAAGACTTTTGTTTATGCACAATGTGACGAAACCGAAAGTCACGTACCTTTCAAGCATCCCTTTCAAGCGCGCGTCACCACCGGCTTGTCCACTTGACGCTCCGGTTTCTTTTCCTATAGAGTTCAATCAAAACCAGTTTAGAACTCTTTTGTTTACATAATACGCATAATTTGCCATAACTATACAAAAACGCGTTTTAGCTCAAATTTTCAGTTTTAATCCTCTTTTAGACATTTTCACAAATACCTTAAGGGCATAATTCTTCATAGTTTATAATGAAGTTCAACACTTGTTATTTAGCCAAGATAAATATCAATTTAGGCTAATTCACATAAATTTTCATATTACTCAATCTAAACTTGTTTCATAGAACCCAATTTATACTAAGATAACATCATAATCCTAATGTTCATCATACTTCTACAAACCCATCTATCACTTTAAATGGTGATTATGGATTTCACAAGAATTAGGCAAAATTTCAACAAGTACTTAACCAGGGTTTATCCCTAGACACTATTTCATTCAAAACAACTAACATGCATCATCAAATCCTAAATTCCATGGATTCACTCAGAAATTTGGGTGAAGATTTTGCATTGAAATTACATACCTTATGATCCCTACAACAAGGTAATCACTAATCTATATTCAGATTTCGATTTGAACTTGATTTGAGCCTTCAATTTATGGTTTTTGTGAAAGTTAGGGTTTGGAGGAGAACCCCCTTGTCGCCCCTGCCATTTGATCGACCAGACACACCATTTGGGTGTGTTTGGTGGGTTTTTAATTTGTTTTTATTTAATTAAGTTTCAAATCTAACAATATAAGCCCCTCCACTTTGGTTTGGTTTATAACTTGGGCATTTTTAGTTCTTTAATGTGTTACTACGAGGCTTATAGCTAACTGGGTTATTTATTTCCTAGTTAGCTTGTTCTCGCTTATTCTGTACTTTATAACTTTATTATAAAGTTTTATAAATTTCGGGGTGTTACAAGTCCACCCCCCCTTAAAAAGGGTTTCGTCCCCGAAACCAGAGTACGTACCGAAAAGTGTGGGGTAAAGACGTCTCATTTCCTCTTCGGATTCCCATGTGGTATCCGAACTTTTTATGTGCTCCCATTTGACCTTTACTTGATCAATTTCTTTGTTTCTCAACTTCTTTACCTTGCGATATAGAATCGCAATTGGCTTTACGGCATAATTGAGGCTGTTATCCACCTCGATATCGTCGTAGGGGATATAAGCGGTTTTGTCAGCTAAACATTTTCGGAGACGTGATATGTGGAACGTGCTATGTATCCCACTCAATCTCTCGGTCATTTTGAGACGATATGCTATCTTACCAATCCTTTCAAAAATTCTAAATGGCTCAATAAACCTTGGGCTTAACGTTACTTGACTGTACATTACTTTGCCGTCTAGACTAATTAGTCACCGTTTTACCTCTTACCTCGACTTTCAGGCGTACTATTTTGCAGTCACTAGCCCATTACGTGCTTTTAATTTCATATCTAGTCATTCACGCTACAATGTGATTGTATTCTATGTTACTTTTTGTGTCCGTGATCATATCACGTCATGTTTAGTTTTACATCGGCTTTTCATTATTAAGAATCTTTGCTTCGAATGCATCGCCTTACATCTTTCGGTGTTAAGACCTATATTCTTTATCATTAACCATTTTCTAATTTCTCTCATAGTATTTATATGTGTTAGAACATCGTTTCTTACATACCAATCAATCATATCAAAATTTGACGACAAGAATTATTCTTCTCCATTATCATTTTGCGTGGAAAATCGTAACTGGTTCTCACGCTTCTATATTGTCGACCCGTAGGTTCCTTTACTTAGCCCCATAGACCATTTTATTAGATCTTTTTTTTAAGGTGAGTATTGTTTGTTTCTTTGTATTTGCGACCCGAGGGTCATTTTGGTCCCATAGACCTTTATATTGCTTATAACCCGGAAGGGTCTAGCGATCTCGTAGATCGTCTTCTACTCATGTCTTTATTTAATTATATATATATACACATATGGCGTCTAGGTACCCCTTTTTGTGCTTAGAATAATTTGTTTTCGCTTTTAAAACTCGTTTGACTTTGACCGTAGTCTAAGGCTACACTAATTTTCTTTCGGATTATCTTTCCGACTCAAAGACTTCTTTCGTCGTTTTCACGTCGGTTTATCCCACTCATTCCGTTATTTGGTTTATGCCCCTACTTCCTTTTTAACCCGTTACCCGAGTTCTTTATCTTAATGTTTTTATTGGTTTGCATTTTCCTTTCCATAATCTTTTACGACCTATCACATAGATTCACTAATATTTCGCACTTTCACTATTCGGTTTGCGCTTACTTGGAATATCAAGTGCTATACTTTATTTCAGCCCGTCCAACATTGGAATAGTTGAACATAACTATCGAAATTTCTGTTTTGCAGAATTTCATCGTCTTTTAGTCATAATTCTTAATTTGAGTCTTTTGACTTTTAATCTGCGTCAGCGTCTCTTTTATCAATGTCCCGAAGGTTCATTTCTTAGGCCTTGTTTGGTAAAACCATTGCTATCGTTATATGGCTATTGGGGTTTACCCGTTTTCTTTCAAACGCTTCTAATACGTTTATTTTACTAGTATTTTATTCAACCACACTCATTAATGTAGTCATCGTTCTTCCTCATAAGGGTTTTTTTTAATGACATGTTACCTGGGTATCTATTCATACCCGAGCTTTTAAATCCAAATCTATTGGTATTTCATTATTTACAGCAACAAATAATACATATTATCCATTTAGTTTCTTTCTCGAGGATATTCCTTTCCAGATCTTAATCCCTTGATTTTTGACCTTAACCCATTGTTATAATAACAAATCAATTCATTTCATGTTATTGTTTCATATCGTTGTATAACTTTTATCCACATCGTTTGTGGACATAAATGATGTTTCTATATGTTTCATTTGGTTTAGCTTAGTCTATAACCATGTCCTTGTCATCTATTACTATTGCAAACTCCCAGGGTTCGGGCGTTATTACACTTCTCCTTATTATGACGCTTATCTTTCATTACGTTCTCGGGTTCGAGTGTGCGCGCACCCCTTCCCATGGCAATATTTATCATGATTACTTTTGCCTCGATTTTTTTTACATGATCATTTCTGTTTATGCTTATATACATATATATATATATATGTATATTTCTTTTACAAAGTTTACTCATCTTACTGTTCATATATGCCCATATACAACTATTATTTGCACTCGTACCGAAATAATCTTTGTGCTATACTTTAATTTACAAGAAACATACCTGAAATGACGTCAGGTTCAGCTTTTGCCTCTGCGGCTGTCATGTGGGAAGACCTTGCCTTCTCTTTTGGGGTATCAAGCTTTGATTTCTTTACGGGTCTTGGGTCCACATCCGACTCACTCCCGTCATCTTTTTCTTGTGAGAGACTATCTTTTAATTCAGTTATCATATCCTCTACTGCTAGCAAAATTGTGATTTGTAGTCTCTCGGCGAACTGCGGTAGACTGGCTTCTATTGCCTTTCCGACTTCCTCAGAAATTTTAGCTTCCATCTCTTTAGTTAATTGAGATGCTAATTCGCCCCCAGTTACACCGGACATTTCTTTCATTTGTTCGGTGACTTTTGGCACCGTATCATCATTGCCTTTTGTTTTGGTAAAAAATTACCGAGGCAATTAAGTGATCAAATTAGTTAAGTGAGGTAGTGTGCTAAAATTATGTGTGAAAAATGTATTGGCCAAATTAGATATGAAAACAGTTTCAGGATACAACCCGGGATATAGAGCTGTATCAATGATCAAACAATGAGCAAAAAAGTAAAGGTTGACACGTGATGTACGAGGAAAGCCCTTGATAAATCTAGATCGCCAGCATAAAACCTCGGGAGCTGACAATCGCAGCTGCCTTGTTCTTCTATTGCTTCAAATATCAGGATACAGTGCAGGATATAGCGCAGATCAATGCTAAGTGGTACAACGATTACAAGTGTTGAGTGTTTGTGCGTGATAGAAAGAAAAAAAGAAGTGTGAGTTCGAATGTGGAGAGTCAAGTGTGTGTTCCTATTGATCTGGCCTCCTATTTATAGTTACAAGTAACAAACTGACTCTCCTATTATTCCGGGATGCTGGGAATATTCCATTCTGAACGTTGGGGGACTCTTTTAACTTGTTTTCCACGTGCTTATTAACTATAAAACCGAGTCTTCAGCTCATATGACCGTTACAACCTCAATAGCATTGACCAGCATCCGATATTCTCGCGGAATATGCCTTTCTTCTATTCTGACCGTTACAAGACCCATTCTTCCACCATCAACGTCCATTTTTCAACCACCTTGAGCGAATCTTCAGGTAGATCAAGTCCTTTAATGTTGGTACCTTACTACAAAAGAAAATCATTAGTAACTGCCAGGATACTGCGTCAGGATGTTACCAATATCCTGGTCTGATATCCTGATCCATACTGCCTCAGGATGTTACCAATATCCTGGTCTGATATCCTGATCATAAATAGCTAACATTAAATCAAGATATATTGTCAGGATATGGGCTCAGAATTTCACCCATAACAATTGTTCCCAAAAATATAAATGTTGGATATCCTAATTCCAACAGATATATTTTTCAGTCATTCCAATATGTCCGGTAAGGATATCTGTTTTGAACATTCCTACATATGTTTGGTTAATCAGCACATAATATGATAAGATTGAAACTACTCCCTTTTCTGTAGACTTTGCTAAGGTCCCTGTTGTCTTCAATCTTGAGGAGCTTGACAGTTACCCCAAGTCTGTCCTGGTAAAAAAGGAACCATCTGTTGGCACCAGCTCTAAGCCCTCCGCTGTTGCTGCCGAAAGTTTCTGTTATGATGACCTTGGTTTCATGGAATCCATCGAGCCCATGAACTCCTTCCTTAATAAGGTAAATATCCAAATCCTGTATCCCGTACATATACACTGAACCTGTATACTGGTTAGTTTGTCTTTAATGATACCTGTATTTTGCTTTGTAGGGTTTGAATCATCTGGTCGTCCTGTACTTAGAACAATTTATATTTCCTGCACTTAAGACAATACGATGGCCAAAGGTGGATGGGTCCTGAGTTTCAGGATGAAGCCTTTGGTCATCAATCAGTATGGTTTATTTTGAACAATATAACAGTTGAAGGCAAATGGGTTCTCGTGTTTTCAGGACGAAGCCTTCAACTGTTTATGTAAATATACTTTAAAAACTTAATTGTGTTCTTGGTGGATGGGTCTCTTTTTGAGATGAAACCAAGAATACAATTAATAATAAACTAACCTTTTAACCTTACATGTTGTTATTTGTTATGCATTGCTTAGTCTGAATTCCAATGTTCCAAACTTAGTGCAATTATTACTTTTTATGAAAATATCTTGATCAGTATACTCGCAAATATCCTATTAAGACTTCCGTCAAATTGGGTTTTTATAACTCAAACAATTCAGATAAAGTTTTCATAGAAAGAGAACAGTTCATTTTTATTTTACAAAGTTGGTTTTGAGAACACTTGTTTGACTAGAACACAGTTTCAGTTTTCAATCCAAGTATCCTGAAGTATATCCTGAGAATACATCTTGAGAATATATCCTGAGAACATATCACGACCAGGATACTCATAAGTGTTATAGTTTCAGAAATTTAGACAATCTAGATAAGGTTTTTTAAAGAACAAAAATAGGAAAGATCATACCGAAACAGAAGACATCTCAATCCTTTCATTCCAGTCCTTTCGCAACCATTCCACCGAAGGTGTCCCCAGTCCAGGATACTTGGCGAATTATGCCCAAACTTGATCCTTTGAGTTCCTCACAATGCCTTAGTGGGATATAGTGTTGGCATAGGTTTCCTTCTTGCTCCATCATAAATGTCCCCAGTAGGATATAGTATCAGCATACATCATGTTCTTTCACGGATGTCCCCTGTCTGTGCAGGACCAGTATGTTGTACCAGGATATGATCCTTTAGCAATTCTTCAACCAGTTGTTTAAACTTAGCAATCTTTTTTCAAAAATTTATGTAGACTTGTAAATGATTATGTTTTTTGAAAATATACTTTGGGATTATCCAAAAACTTTGTATTTTATTGGGACTAAACCCATTTTCTAGGCATTTAAGCCGGAGTATAAGAACCTCAAGACTTGAAAAGGTGAAAACCTTTAAGTCTTTGAGTTTTGCTGGGGATTTTACCCACGTTTCGTGCGCTACAGGCGAGGGTGTGGAAACCCCAAAACTTAGAAAGGTGAAAACCTTTAAACCTTAGAGAGTATGAAAATACCCTTTCGTGAGAGAGGGTGATCAATCCTCATATACCTTAAGGATCCAGCGTATAGCCAACAGTAACGAAATTGTCAGCCACTTTTACATGAACTGGTCCCGCCACCTTGAACTATCTCTGGATAACTTGCACTCCAGGCGGGGTGTTTAAACCCAATTCGTGAGAAAGGTGAATACCTTTAAACCTGTGAAGGAATCGGGATCCCTTATACGTGAGAGAGGGGGCCAATCCTCTAATCTTCTGAAGTATCTTGAGTGAGCATCCTGGTGCTATATCCTGGAGCATATACTGCAAAACATCCTTAAACTAAGGTGGGTGTTAGCTTGGCTAACACCCCTCTGATGCTTAAGTTAGTATTGGGTTTCAAAGAATAAATTAAACCAAACATATTTAAAAAAGATAGAATTCATACCATCCTGAGTTAGAAATTAAATTCTAAACTCACTTGAAATAAAGCTTAAGGTGTATAGCATTCCAAGATCTCGGTAGCATATCCCCTTCCATATTCTTGAGTCTATATGCTCCTTTCCCTGCTTCTGATTCAACTTCATATGGTCCTTCCCATTTTGGAGCTAACTTGCCATCGGCAGGATTAGTAGTATTCTGAAAAGCCTTTCTCAACACCCAATCTCCAACCTTAAATCTTCTGGTCCTAATATTCTTGTTATATGCTCTGGATATTCTTTGTTGATATGCTGCCATTCTTAGCCTTGCTGCATCCCTTTTTTCATCTATAGTATCCAAATCCTGACACAAGGCTTCAGGATTCTGTTCAGGATCCCGTAGGATAGATCTTGCAGTAGGTATTGCCATTTCCGTTGGAATCATTGCTTCTGCTCCAAATACCAAGGAAAATGGGGTTTGGCCTGTTGCATTCTTGACCGTTGTCCCATCAGCCCACAAAACAAAGGGTAATTCTTCTGCCCATCTTCCTTTTTTGGCTCCAAGTCTCTTCTTTAAGTTATTGACAATTATCTTGTTTGAGGATTCTGGTTGTCCATTCGCTTGAGGATGTACTGGAGTAGATGTTATCATTTTGATTCCCCAACTCTTGCAAAAGTCAGTAGTTCTCTTGCTTATAAACTGAGAACCATTGTCACAGATTATCTCGGCTGGTACTCCGAATCTGGTCAGGATATTCCTCTTTATGAAGGATACTACTTCTTGGTCTCTAACTTGAACAAATGCTTCAGCTTCAACCCACTTAGAGAAATAATCCGTCATTGCTAGCATAAAGACTTTTCCTCCCGGAGCTTTTGGTAGCTTTCCCACTATATCCATACCCCACTTCATGAATGGCCAAGGGGAAACTACAGGATATAGTGGTTCAGCTGGTTGATGCAGTATGTTACTATATCTTTGACATGCGTCACATCTTCGAGCATATTCTGCGGCATCTTTTCTCATTGTTGGCCAATAATATCCTGTCCTTAATACTTTTGAGAATAACGACCTGCCTCCAGTATGGTTACCACAATCCCCTTCATGTATATCCTGAAGTACTTCTTTGGCTTCAGGATCCTCCAAGCACCTCAAATACGGTCCTGCAAGAGATTTCTTGTATAAAATATTATTTATAATAGTGAATCGTGATACCTTCATCCTAAATGCCTTAGGATTTTCAGTTCCAGGGATGTGTCCTTCTTTGAGATATCTCATGATTGGAGCCGTCCAGGATTTAGAATCCTCCTCAGGATGCTCTGTTCCAGGATCCTGAATACCCGCTACTTCTTTATCCCGAGGATTCGTTGCAGGATATAAAACATGTAATATTGGTATTTGGGTTCCTTCCGGTATCCTGATCGATGATCCCAGATTTGCTAAGGCATCTGCTTCAGCATTATCCTCCCTTGGTACCTGTTCAAGTGTAAAAACATCGAAATATCTTGCTAATTTTTTGAGAATATCGAGGTATTCGATTAATTTCTCACCCTTGACTGCATAGGATCCATTAAAATGGTTAGTAATTAACAAGGAGTCAACATATATTCGCAAATTCTTGATACTCATACTCTTAGCCAATTCTAATCCTGCAATTAAAGCTTCATATTCTGCCTCATTATTAGTAGCAGGAAATTCACACCTAATAGCCTGGGGTAATATGTCCCCCTGTGGCGATTTTAGTAGTATACCTAAACCTACACCTCTTATATTGGATGCACCATCAGTATATAATGTCCAGGATCCTGAAGATTTTTCTAACTGTTGAACTTCTAGGTCTACCTCATCCTGAATATCACTACTGAAATCAGCCACAAAGTCAGCTAAAGCCTAAGACTTTATGGCATTTCTAGGTTCATATACTAAATCATAAGCACTCAACTTTACTGACCACTTGGCCATCCTGCCTGACATCTCTGGTTTCCTAAGCACATTTTTGATAGGATAATTCGTTTTAACATGTATCCTATGTGTCTCGAAATAATGTCTAAGCTTTGTTGACGCCATGACTAGAGCTAATATTAATTTCTCTAAATGAGAATACCTAGTTTCAGCATCTAACAAACTTTTACTAACATAATAAACATGATATTGCTGACCTTCATGGTCTTTTATAAGAACGACACTTACAGCATTCCCTGATACAGCAAGGTATAGGGATAGTGGTTCACCATTTTCAGGCTTCATCAATAGAGGTGCGGTTGAAAGATATTGCTTTAAATCCTGTAGGGCCGCTTCATGCTTCTCACCCCACTCGAATTTTTTGTTCTTCTTCAGGATATCATAAAAATCTTTACATTTCTCTGAGGATCTTGAGATAAATTTGTTTAATGCTGCCACTCGCCCCGTTAATCGTTGAACATCCTTCATATTTGAGGGCGATTTAATATCCAAGATGGCTTTAATCTGCTCCGGGCTCGCTTCTATCCCCCTTTTTGTCACCATATATCCAAGAAACTTTCCTGCCCCCACTCTGAAATGGCATTTAGCAGGATTCAGCTTCATGTTGTATCGATCCAGGATATCAAATGCTCCCTTGATATCCTGGAGGTGATCCTCAGCCTTTTTAGATTTCACCACCATATCATCGATATATACCTCCATGGTGTCCCCCAGTTTGTTTTTGAACATCATGTTTACCAATCTTTGGTATGTTGCACCTGCATTTTTCAGACCAAAAGGCATAGCTGTATAACAATAAATACCTGTTGGTGTCATGAAGGCAGTATCCTCCTGGTCAGAAGGCTCCATTTGGATCTGTTGAAATCCTGAGGATGCGTCCATGAAGGTCAGCATTTCATGCCCGGCAGTGGCATCTACCATTGCATCAATGTGGGGAAGAGGAAATGGGTCTTTAGGACAAGCTTTGTTCAAGTCTGTGTAGTCTACACAAACTCTCCATTTCCCATTTTTCTTCTGTACCACAACCACGTTTGCTAGCCACCTTGGGAACTTAACCTCTCTGATCATCCTGGACTTCAATAATCTCTCAACTTCCTCTTGGATAATCGTATTCCGCTCAGGAGCAAACTTCCTTCTTTTTTGCTGAACAGGCTTGAATGATTTATCAATTCCAAGCTTGTGAGTGATAATGTCTTTGGATATGCCTGTCATATCCTCATGTTTCCATGCAAACGTTGACATCCTGCATTTCAAAAAGTTAATTAATTGTTCTTCAATATCGCGAGGGATATTGGTCCCTACGAGCACCGAAATATCGGGATTATCCTGGTCCAGGATAATTTTCTTCACATCCTGCTCCGGATCCTCCACGATATCCTGGGCCCGCGTCTTTAATTGCTATGCTGCACTAGGTTTGGTTGAGGATTTCATTGAGGATGAGTAGCATTCTTTCGCCTCCTGCTGATCACTATCAACTTTGACAACTCCCCAAGGGGTAGGTATCTTGATGCATTGGTGATATGTTGATGGAACAGCCTTCATATCGTGAATCCACGGTCTTCCCAGTATGATGTTATAGCAGGATAGAGAATCCATCACACAGAAACGTCATATCGAGTTGACTCCTTCAACGTATACTGGCAACTTTATCTCTCCCACTGTGTTTCTAGCCTCTCCACTGAACCCAACAAGCACGGTAGACTTTGAAGTGATATCCATTGGAGATACATTCATTCTCTTTAGAGTCTCTAGTTGGATTATGTTAACGGAGCTGCCATTATCAACCAATATCCTGCGTACAAAATGGTTAGCCACATATAACGTTATTACCAGAGCATCATGGTGAGGATCCTGGACAGTATCCCTGTCATCAGCATCAAAAGTGATCACTTTGTCAGTTGTGAGGGTAGTCATCCTGACATGTTTGTCTCCCCTTTCGGCCTTAGATTCCTTCGCATGTCTCTTTGCCGCCGAATACGAAGTCCCACAAATGTCGGATCCTCCCGAAATGAAGTTGATTATCTTGGCATCCGCAGGAGGTGATGCTGCTCGCTCAAGATCCTTCTCAGTATCCTGACCCTTATTCTTCTTTCTTCCTATGAGATCTTTCAGATATCCCTTGCTTAGAAGATAGCTTATTTCTTTCCTTAGAGCAATGCAATCCTCAGTCATATGTCCGAAATCTTCGTGGAAAGCACACCATTTTGACTTATCTTTCCAGTCAGCTTTCTGTTGACTCTTTCGAGGCCACCTAGCCTTGTCTCCTAGACCCTGCATGGCATACATCAATTCAGGAATGTTAACAGAAAAGCAATATTCAGACAACTCAGGATATTCTTCAGGATCCTCATCTTCGACAGCATTCACTCTCTTATTTTCATTTCTACCATATGGCTTAGGCCGATATGGCTTGAATGAGGATTCAGACTTCCTGTTGGTCGACTCATAGGTGTTGGATGAGTTCATTCTCTCTTGCATCTTCCTGTCATCTTCCAGACGGATATATCTCAAAGCCCTGTTACGAGCTTCGTCGAGATTCCTGCAGGGATTCATTACAAGATCCTGATAAAACTGAGAATCCTTTTGTAATCCCATCTTAAAAGCTTGCACAGCTGTTGCAACATCAAGATGTGGGATATCCAAGGATTCTCGACTGAATTTGTTCACATAATCCCTCAAGGATTCCTGAGGCCCTTGAGTTATCCTGTAAAGATCACTGGTTAGTTTCTCAAAACTCCGACTACAAGAAAATTGACTGTTAAATAAATTAACCAAATGAGCAAACGAAGGAATTGAGTGAGGGGGAACGTTTAACAGCCATTTTAAGGCTGATCCTGTTAGAGTAGAACCAAATCCCTTGCACAAGCATGCTTCCTTGAGCTCCGGAGGGATAGGGTTAATCTCCATTCTTTCTATATACTGAGCAATATGCTCCTCAGGATCCGTAGTTCCGTCGTAAAGCTTCATGTTGGGGGTTTGAAATCTCTTCGGGATCTCAGCATCACAGATAGGATATGCAAAACGAGATATCTTATGGCTGTCTTGGGACACTTCCGGGATCGGCTGGACCACCCCAGGTACACTGGATATCATGTCCTTCAACTTCTGAAGTTCCCTAGTAAGTGCTGTTGTTACACCTGTATCCTGCAAAGATCTACTATTAGTAGCATGAGTATTATTATTATTATTTGACACGTTACCCGTTGGAGGATTTTGCCCATATCCTGAAGCATATCCTGAGCTCCTCATGGTTGACATCCTGACCGAGGAGGGTATTTCAGGAGTATGATTCTGAGGAAGGCTGGGCACAATATTCCCCCTGTTATCCTCAGTATACACAGCTGAACTGAAGTTCAAAGTTCTGGGTTGTAATGGAGTGACAATATCCTTAGCAGATCTGCTCGAACCAGACTTCAAGAGTTGTATTTCCCTCAACAGCATTTGGTTTGTTTCCTGTTGCTGCCTCATTTGTTCCTGCACACTTCCAAATAAGGTTAAAATTTCATCATTAGAAGCTAAAATGGGAGCGGATCCCTGAACATTCCGAGTATGGATAATATCCTGAGGTTGTGAAGAGGTTGGCATTCTTGGAGGAGGTGGTGGAAGCACCGAACCGGTAGTAGCAGAAGTCATAGCAGACATAGTAGAGGAGCTCATGTTTGATCTTGAGGCCATTATGGACAATGTGGCAAAAAATTTTGAGAATAGAAAACCGATTAATGATTTCACAAAAATTTTTAGTAAAGAGAGCACCACTTGCCCCACGGTGGGCGCCAAATTATTTTGGTCAAAAATTACCGAGGCAATTAAGTGATCAAATTAGTTAAGTGAGGTAATGTGCTAAAATTATGTGTGAAAAATGTATTGGCCAAATTAGATATGAAAACAGTTTCAGGATACAGCCCGGGATATAGAGCTGTATCAATGATCAAACAATGAGCAAAAAAGTAAAGGTTGACACGTGATGTACGAGGAAAGCCCTTGATCAATCTAGATCGCCGGCATAAAACCTCGGGAGCTGACAATCGCAGCTGCCTTGTTCTTCTATTGCTTCAAATATCAGGATACAGTGCAGGATATGGCGCAGATCAATGCTAAGTGGTACAACGATTACAAGTGTTGAGTGTTTGTGCGTGATAGAAAGAAAAAAGAAGTGTGAGTTCGAATGTGGAGAGTCAAGTGTGTGTTCTTATTGATCTGGCCTCCTATTTATAGTTACAAGTAACAAACTAACTCTCCTATTATTCCGGGATGTTGGGAATATTCCATTCTGAACGTTGGGGGACTCTTTTACTTGTTTTCCACGTGCTTATTAACTATATAACTGAGTCTTCAGCTCATATGACCATTACAACCTCAATAGCATTGACCAGCATCCGATATTCTCGCGGAATATGCCTTTCTTCTATTCTGACCGTTACAAGACCCATTCTTCCACCATCAACGTCCATTTTTCAACCACCTTGAGCGAATCTTCAGGTAGATCAAGTCCTTTAATGTTGGTACCTTACTACAAAAGAAAATCATTAGTAACGGCCAGGATACTGCGTCAGGATGTTACCAATATCCTGGTCTGATATCCTGATCATAAACAGCTAACATTAAATCAAGATATATTGTCAGGATATGGGCTCAGAATTTCACCCATAACACCTTTATTAGTCATCTTGAGTCTGAAATGTTTATGCTAGTTATTAAACATTTCCTTTTTATAACATATGCATCATTCGCTTTGGTTTAGCCAAGTTCACCACTTGCTTAAACCATTCATTTTTAGTGCACCTTCCGGGTTTGAGTGTGTTAACACGCTCTTCCCGTACACATCAAATCAAATTCCTTTTTCTAATATTCTAATAAAATTTACTAAATGACTAATTCTTACCGGATGATTGATCAAGCTTGAACCGAACACTTTGTTGACAACCTTAAGCTCTGATACCAACTTGTAACACCCATCTTAATTTTATAAGAATTTAATGTAAATACACAAGATTATATATAAAACGGTACCTTATTTTAAAGTAAGTACAAAATTTAAGTTTCAAAACGATTACATACTAGATGATTTCTTAACTAGTTCCACCATTCCAAAACACGATTAGCAAATTGTTTACATTTTAAACATTAAGAAAACGGGGTAAATCTAATGCGGAAGCTTCAAAGATTGTGTTCGGTTCGAGAGCATCGACTTGACCATCATCCACGTACTTGCAATACCTAAAACTGGAGATTTTTAACAAAAATTAGTGTTAGAGTTCTTAGAAATATTGCTTAATCGAAACTACGCTTAAAAACGGATTCGATTAGCTAGGATATGCATGATTTAACAAAAATGTCTAGGCTCTACTGTAACTTACGGTATATATCGTAAGTTACGGTAGTTGCTGGAAATCTTTGGTCTGCCGTAAGGCAGTAAAGAACTGCCGTAGCCTTTTTACCTACGGTAGATACCGTAACTTACGGTAGTCCCTGTAAGTTTATGTTTCGATTTAATTTGTTTATTTCACTAAAACCCCCAAATTCTATGATTTCCTCATTCTTACAAACCAACACGTTAAATTCTCGTGTTCTAATATGTCATTTATCAATAATAACAAAAGACCAATTAACTATATTACGAAGCATTTGCCACGCATTAATTGATTATTTGATCCGTTGGCTCATCTTATGGAATCCTCCATTATGATGACTACCAATAAGTTCTAACCAATCCTTGTCTTATTATTCAACATAACGAACATTATCGCTTTAAATGAACACAACCTTTATTCTACAATTCACTACACATATGCAAATTATCAAAATTTACCCAATGTAACGAATCAAGTTACATACTTGCATGATTCATCAATATTGGTTTCTAACCATAATTACCCATTCCCGGACTTGTCAACCTTAGTGTATCACATCCGTTCCATGGTTTACGCTTTTATAACTCAATTTTTTTTAATGAGTGACGTTTTAGTTACTTCAACACTACAAATTTAACCATTGTCCGACCCGTTTGGTTGTTTAATGGAAACCACCATTTTACAACACACCAAACTTATTCTAACCAATATTTTAATTTGTTTCTTTATCTAGTGAATTACATCACTCTATTTTTATTCCAACGTGACTAATTACACAATATTATCAACCAACGTATCTAATTAGCTACTTTGACTCGTTTGGTTTGTCGAGTGAACTTCGTCACTTCTATGACATACCAAACTCGCATTTGACACTACTATCTCATTAATATTTCTAAGACTTTTGTTTATGCACAATGTGACGAAACCGAAAGTGACTTACCTTTCAAGCATCCCTTTCAAGCGCGCGTCACCACCGGCTTGTCCACTTGATGCTCCGGTTTCTTTTCCTATAGAGTTCAATCAAAACCCGTTTAGAACTCTTTTGTTTACATAATACGCATAATTTGCCATAACTATACAAACACGCGTTTTAGCTCAAATTTTTAGTTTTAATCCACTTTTAGGCATTTTCACAAACACCTTAAGGGCATAATTCTTCACAATTTATAATGAAGTTCAACACTTGTTATTTAGCCAAGATAAATATCAATTTAGGCTAATTCACATAAATTTTCATATTACGCAATCTAAACTTGTTTCATAGAACCCAATTTATACTAAGATAACATCATAATCCTAATGTTCATCATACTTCTACAAACCCATCTATCACTTTAAATGGTGATTATGGATTTCACAAGAATTAGGCAAAATTTCAACAAGTACTTAACTAGGGTTTATCCCTAGACACTATTTCGTTCAAAACAACTAACATGCATCATCAAATCCTGAATGCCATGCATTCACGCAGAAATTTGGGTGAAGATTTTGCATTGAAATTACATACCTTATGATCCCTACAACAAGGTGATCACTAATCTATATTCAGATTTCGATTTGAACTTGATTTGAGCCTTCAATTTATGGTTTTTGTGAAAGTTAGGGTTTGGAGGAGAACCCCCTTGTCGCCCCTGCCATTTGATCGACCAGACACACCATTTGGGTGTGTTTAGTGGGTTTTTAATTTGTTTTTATTTAATTAAGTTTCAAATCTAACAATATAAGCCCCTCCACTTTGGTTTGGTTTATAACTTGGGCATTTTTAGTTCTTTAATGTGTTACTACGAGGCTTATAGCTAACTAGGTTATTTATTTCCTAGTTAGCTTGTTCTCGTTTATTCTGTACTTTATAACTTTATTATAAAGTTATATAAATTTCGGGGTGTTACAGTATTGTAATTTTAATTTCAGTACTGATGTGTAATAGATGCATATTATATGAATAGAGTAAAGTCGCAATGATCGACGCTTTTGACCAAAGTGCGTGTCATGTGATTGACTATATTAAATATTATTTTGTGATATTAATAAGTGGTAACTGTTTAAAATTCAGATGGCCAACTAAGGAAATCAATAAAATCTGAATAACGATAACCAGAGTAACATTAACTTGGTTAATGAGAATCCGAGCATCAATAACAATGGAAACCAAGTGGATAATAGTGCCATCCAACACATAGTGGCACAAGGAATTATAGATGCAATGCCATATATTCTTCAAACTGTTAAGGATGCGAAAAATAAAAGTAAGCATAGCAGTAAGCGACCAACTGAACCAGAACACAGCGTAAATAATGGACCCATACTTCAGGTGCCCATTCCCAAAAGAAGAAGAACCATGCCTTATGGTTGTTCTTATAAAGAATTCTGGTCTTGCAAACCAATAGAATTCTCGGGCAATGAAGGACCCAATGCGACTCTGTACTGGATAGAAAAGACTGAGGCTGTTTTAAAAATAAGCAAGTGTGCAGAAGAAGACAAAATAATGTTTGCTTCTAATTTGTTTAAAAACTCAGCCTTAGAATGGTGGAACACTATTCTCCAGTCAAGAGGAAGCGACAGGGTTTACAACATGGAATGGGAGGAATTTAAGAATATGGTAGAAAGGAAATTATGCCCTCCCAATGAAAAGGAACACGTGTGCATTTGTATAAATTATAGATAATTCTCAGGAAATCCTTACAGAAAACCTAAGACAGCAATGTGAGTAATCTCCTTTTTGTAAACAATTTTTACAAAACTTTAACTATTTTACAATGCAATTTAGCAGTGATTGAGTCTTTGTAATTCTACGATTACTGCCGGTATGTTGGGGTTTTGTATACAAAATGTGAGACACGTTACCATTGGACGAAGAGTTAGCCAATGTGTAATATGACCCACCAGTCAGGATTGACAGTACTGAATGAGTAATTGGGTAGATATAAACATTGTAATCGCTCTCAATACTGTTTAAATTACATTAATGTTTCTTGATTAAACTGGGATTCACTCACCAGTATTTCCCACTGACAAATGTTTTTAAAACGCGTTTCAGGTAACACAATGTGAAAGCCAGTTAGAAGCCAGCTGGATAGCACTGAAGGCTTGGAAAAGTGGCTATAAAAGTTACCTAAATAAAGAAGGTGTTTTAATTCAATAAAATGGGATTTATCCCTATAAATTAGTTGTAATGAAAACTTAGGTTTCATCCCAATATGTTTATTTATATAAAATACGGTGTTTTACTCTGATAAAATATTTCCTAACTACGGTCCTGATGTAATTTCCGCTGCCAAATTAATAAACACCGATACCACCAATACTGAGTTCGTGGTCGCCCGTTCCCGGGTCAGATAGGGGGCAGGGGTTGCGACATCGTATTCTTAAATGATTGAATTATTGGGCGTGAGAAGCCATTTGTGAAAAACAAGTGAAACTTCTTAGACGAAAGGGGTTAAATGGGTCAACATGTTAATTCTTACCTCTGAGTGACCTTTTAACGATCCCGGAGCTTCGTAATGTCCAATTATATTTCCAAGAATGCTAAATGAAAATTATATATGATTTCGGCTTCATTATTCATAAAGTTGTGCAAGATTTCAAGAAAAAGGGTTAAAAGCGTCAACGAGAGAAAATAGTACCTTTCGGGTGATCTCGTAACTGAACGGAAGCCTAACGATGTTTGTTATATGTCCCATGATACTTAAAAATTAACTTTAGGGGTCAAAAGTGCTATAAATGAAAGTTATTTGAAGTAATAAAGAACCAAGGACTGAAACTGTCAACCTGGAAACTTGTTTAACTGGAAATAAGGAGCGTCACGGGGCGCGTAGCACCCCCTTATCACCTGCATGGGTCGCGAGAAAGGTGCCAGCGTCCAAAACTCTGGACAGCTGCATGTTGCAGCTTTCAAACCCCCATTGCATGGCTTCTGCTCGAAACCAGGGGTTGTTTAATGGTTTTTACTGACACCTTAACACCTGTAAACATCTGGGAGCCTCTCATAACAGGTGGATTGATCTTGAGGGGTCTCATTTCACTATAAATAGGTGCCTTTGTTGCACCTTTGAACTTGCTCACTTCAAAAATTCACTTCAATCCTCTCTTTCTTGCATTCTCTGGGATTCCTGGTCAAGAAGGAAGCCCTCCTCAGTTCAAACTTCGTGCTAGGACCTCGTGTAAGTGTTCTTAGCCTCTGTAGTTCGGTTTTTATATGTTTAAAGACCGAAAGTCAAAGTTGTCGTAAATACGCTTTGACTTTTAGTTTAAACTTTATCGGTCCAGCCATTATTCGAAACGAAAGTGGCTACGTGATCGTAATTAGGTAGGTGATAATCCCTCAAAAGGGCACCTCCTAATTACCATGTTTACTTATTTAATTGTCGGGTCAAAGTAATTACTATAAAAAGTCAAACGGGCCAGTTTTTAAATAAATTCATATCTGATAATGTAGAAGCTATAAAATATCTTTTATAACTTTAATAACTTGGTAAAAAATATTAGAACACGTCTAGAGATGTTCAACCCAACAATTCTGAGTTTAGGCTTGGTTCGCAACCGAAAGTCGCAAAAGTTGACTTTTGCTTTGACTTTCAGTTTTGACCCAAATTAGCTTAGTTTCTTCACGCATTAAGGTTGTTGGAACCTTGAGGTTTATGCATAGAGAAATACAATAGTTTAGGGTTGATCTTGTAATGTTTAATTAGTTATTTTGGGTCGCATATATGTAATGGGTTTTAGGGGATCTCGAGTGGGCCTAGGGATGGTCTCGACCCATCCTAGTTAGTATATAAGTAAACCCTCATTATGTTTAGAGGGTTGATCAGTTTATCGGGGTTAGGAGGCCACTCGAGATCCTGTGCTTGTCTTGTATCAGTCATCGGTTCAAAGGTGAATGCAAGAAAGTGTTTTGGTTTGATTAGTTTGTTTATATTCTTATATAGTTTTCTTGAATCCACTTGTTTTTGGTTTCCGCACTTACACAAGTTGTTTGATATCATTGAAAGATCCTCTTGGGTTTTACAATTGGTATCAGAGCCAAGAAACCAAGTCTTGGTTCGGTTTTGATATCATTGGATTCAAGAAGGCATTACTTGTTACTGATCTTGTTTGCTAGTGTGTTTTACAGAATTTCAGTATTATTAGTGTGTTTGGATTCAAACTGTTCTTCGCAAATCTTGATTAAAGTTGCTAATTTTGGTTTGTGATTCGTTGACAAAGGTGTTTGCTGAATTATCAGAAGTTTGTTGAGGATGAAGATTAAAAGATCTCATATCTTTGAATTTTTAGAAGCTGCTAAAAGTCAGGGATCACAGTTACTTTTATCTCACAAATCTGTTTTGCAGGGTCTCGATTTGAAATCAGTTAGTCTTGACTCAAGATCATCAGTCTCGAGTGCTCCATTCTTCCGTCTCGATTGGAAATCTCGTTCTTGTCTCGACTCACAACTGCAGTGGTCTCGAGTTATCAATTTTAACTCGAAACCGTTTGTCTCGAGTGGCTTCAAGTTTTTGGTTGTTTCTGATCTTGACTCGCTACACCTGTCTCGACTCAGGACCTAATCTCGACTCGCAACAACTGTCTCGATTCAAGATTGAATACACTTGCAAACTCAGTCTCGATTCCTCGTCTCGACTCGCAACGACATTTACAACGTCTTTCAGCTTTTGAACTTTGGACTCCTGGACTCTTGGACTTAAATAATTAATTAATCAGTGAATTAATTAAGTAATCGAGTAACCATGACTTCAAGTAATCAAAGTGTTGACCTGGCAGCTATGTCTAAGCATCAAGAACTGGATTCTATCATTGGAACCACCACTCGTGTTCCCAGGCTGTTAGATGGAAATGACTTCCCTGAGTGGAAGTGGCGTTTCGAAAAACATGTTAAGGTCAAAGATGCAAAAATTTGGCGAAGTATTTTGAGAGGTCCAAGAGAAATTACGGTGGAGAGTTCTACTGATGCTGGTGTGAAAGTGAAAAAGCCTCTTGATAAGTATACTGAAGAAGACTTTAAAATTGTTGAGGAGGATGATATGGCATTTTCTTACCTGACCATGGCTTTGGGACCAGACATTGATATTGGTTTTCGCACTTGCAAATCTGCAAAGGAATTGTGGGAATCATTAATAGATGTCTATGAAGGTAATGAAGATATGAAAGAGAGTCGTAGAAATCTGCTGAGCCAAAATTTCAACAATTTTAACCATATATATGGAGAGACTGTCGATAATCAAATTCAAAGATTCGTTAAGTTGGTTACTCAAATGCAGATGGAGGAAATGCACACGTCAAATGCTTCAACTAATAGACAGCTTCTAAATGCTCTACCTAAAAGTTGGGATCATCACGTTGCAATGATCAAGAAAACCAAGGATCTAGCAAGGTGTGGTTTATCTGAAATGATCTCTCACATTAAAGCATGCGAGCTAGACGATAAACAGAGAGAAACAAATTACAAGAATAGCATGTTGGCTGCTGGATTCACTGCAACACCTTCTGCATCCAGCAATAACACTGCTCTTATGTCTCACACTGGTTTTCAAATGTTCAGCAACTCTGCTTCCGCTAAAGCTGCTCCTACCTCATCAAATGCTTACTACTCGGGAACTCCTGCACCCGTTGCTGCTGCACCACCTACTGCTAATTCTACTGCTACTGGATCGTTAACTCCCACTGCGAAAAACGAGATGATTGCTTTCTTCTCGCAACAGTCCAAAGAAAATCTTGATATAGTTGCTTCTATCATAAATTGCTTAAATGCTTTCACTGCAGGTAAATTTGATCCTCCAAAGTTCTCTATGGATGACTTAGATCAAATTCATCCCGAAGATGTAGAAGAAATGGATATAACCTGGCAAATAGCTATGGGAGCATTTAGAGCCAAAAATTTCGTTGGAAAAACCGGGAGAAACAAATGGCAAGGTCTTACCTTTTCTGGACCCACAAAAATGCCATTTGAGTTACGTTGCTACAATTGTCATGAACCAGGGCATTTGGAGAGAAACTGTACCAAGCCTAAGGTCAATAGAGAACGAACTCCAGCTCAACCTGTTTCACCTAATCGAGAGAGAGCTCTTGTGACCACATCGAGTATGTCTGCTGATGCTGCTGCTGGTAGAAGTCCTCAACCCTTGGGATTAGCTCAAGCCTTGGTGGTTCAGCCTAATGTCAACTTTGATTGGAATTCGGAAATTGAGCGACTGAACATCTCAGCTCCAGAAAATCAAGCTGATTCAAACAACATTGCTTTCATGACCTCAAATGATCAAGTTTCTGCACCTGAGGAGGAGACTTCAGCCGAAAACCTTCCTCTCATGACACAGATTCTTTCAGCTCCAGTCAAAGGTCTCACCAAAGAAGAGGTAATTTTTGTTTTCTGTACTCCTGAATGTAGAGAACGAGTTGAAGCCTATAGAATACACAATGCTGAGCTAATCGAAGATTATAATGACATTAAAAGAAAAAATTTCACTTTAGCTAATAATGAAAAACTTTTTAAAGAAAAAATTGAAGCTCAGCGAAAAGACATCATCCAACTCAAAGATGATGTTAGTGTAAAAGCAACCCAACTCATGTATGTTCAGGAGAAATTATGCATTGTGACTAAAGAACTGGAGGATATCAGAGATAGATATCAAATAAATGAACTCAACATTAAGAAATTTGATTCTTCCAGTAAACTAGTTAAGAATTTGTGTGATCAACAGCTTGCTTATAAGAAAAAAAAGGGTTGGGATTGGGTTTTAATCAGGCTCCTCCTCCTTACAATGACAATTATACTTACTTACCTATGACTGAGGAGGAGATGATAAATGAAAGTAAAATGACTTATGGTCCCAAAAACAATAAGTCATCATTTAATGGCAGACCTGTTGAAAAATAGGTGGTTCAACCAGTTTGTTTTGTGTCCAAGGGTACAATTGATCCTAACGTTTCTTCATCATGTGCAGATGAAGTACCTGAAGTGAGGTGTAGAGATGTGTTTGGGAATGAACAACTTTTAAATTCTAATTTTTCTGAATCTACTTTTGATAAAACTGATTCTGGTTGTGTGTTTGGTCAATCATTTTTGAACTCATTTCATAGTTATGTTTCGTCTTCTTTTGGGCCTAATGTTTTGGGCAAAACTGTGAATGCTTGTGATGAAACTTTGAATAATGTGTGTGATGATGGATGTTTTTCAGTAGCTGAAAATTGTGATTCTAATGTTTCTAATTCTTCAGCTGATGACAGTGTGACAGGTGAGGTCCCTCTGGACGCATTCAGTGAAACCACTGAAACTTCTTCTCAAGAAAATCAACAATGTTCTGATTCTTCTTCTGAATCGGTCTCAGTGGACGTCCCTAATGTTGAACCTAGTGGGACCCCATTGAAAACCGAGGTTGAAAAGGAACCATTATTAAACTCAGATGATACATATGTTGATGAAATATGTGTTGATGAAGTTTCAATATCTTCCGAGTTTAAAACTGAATCTGTTTCTCTTAAAGAAGAAGTGGTTATTTTAAATGAAAAATTGCAAGAAAATATTTCTGAAGAGAAAATTGAAATGGAATCGGAAACATCCTTTCAAAATGGTTCTAATAAAATTATAAACAAAGATAAATCTATTCCATCTGAATCTCATACTTGTGCCAGTGCTAGTTCTGATCAATAGGTACCTAAATGCTCAGAAAAGGCACAAGTTAAACAAGCAAGAAAAATCAAGCAAGCTCATTCTTCTAAACCCAACAGATACACATTTGCTATGAAGTATCAAAACTTCCACACATTGAAACGACAAACATGTTTCAATTGTGGAGTTGCTGGACACATCGCAAGAAACTGTGTTCACCTCCCAAGTGTGCAGTATAAAAATAAATATGCAGAAAATCAGAATGTTAAGCCAAACCGATATCGTTGTTCAGAGTCAGTGACGTCTGAAAAGGCTAAGACAATGAAGAATAACTATCGTAAGGCTAAGCATTCTGATCAAGATTGGAATGCAGCCAAACGTAAAAATCAAAATCAACTAAATGATTTTCGGAGAAATCAATATAAAGTGTTTGGTAATTACAATTCTCAATGGTCGAATAAGCATTGGAAACCTAAAGCTAAGGCTATGCAATCCAATTAGTCTCGTACGTCTCATCAAAATTCTGCCATTGAAAATCCTTCAAAATTTTTAAATAAAGACAATTTAGTGTGGCAGAGAGTGACCTACATTGATGCACAAGGAAAACCCAGATCCACTATGAGCTGGGTTCCTAAATCTAACTGATCCCGCTAATCGTGCAGGAACAGCTGTGGAGGACTACCGTGCGCCTCTAGTACATGGATAGTGGCTGTTCCAGGCATATGACGGGAGACTTGTCTCAACTGGTCAATGTAAAAGAATTTGACGGTGGATATGTCTCTTTTGCGGGAGGAGAATCAGGAAGAATCACGTTGAAAGGAACAGTGAAAAACGGCGTTTTAAGCTTCGAAAATGTGAATTATGTCCCAGAACTGAAACACAATTTGTTGAGCATTTCACAAATTTGTGATCGAGGAAACTCAATTCATTTTACAAAGAAAGGATGCTACGTATTGAAGCCAGGGATTGTCATTCCTGAAGATTGGTTTTTGATGACAGCCGAGAGACGGGGAAATGCTTATGTCATTGATATGAACAAGAAGCCGTGTGAAGAAGTTACTTGCATATTTTCGAAGATTTCAGAACATGATGGTTTATTGTGGCATCGTCGCCTTAGACATGTGAATATGAAGAACTTGAATCGACTTGCCAAAGGTCAACTGGTCCGTGATCTACCAATCAAAGACTTTATGTTGGTAGAAAAGTGTGTTGCTTGTGCAAAAGGAAAAGCACATCGAAAGCCTCATAAATCCAAGCCTACTGTCACACCCCAACCGATGGCGGAATCATCGGGGCGCGGCACTGAGCGAAACAGATTGTCCAGAAGTTTCCATAACAACTATCATTACCATTCAATTTAAGTTAACATGTCCCATACCATGTCTCAAATAGCAAACAAGTTATTACAGACAAAAACTAAACAAATATTCTTTTCCGACAACTCAGATTTAAACATAACAATTTATTCGTGGGTTTCTAGGACTCCAGTTCCTAGCTTCAAGTTCATCACAGCACAAAGAGCATAAAAGCAACCTAAGCACCTGTCACATACGTTAAAATAAAGTCAATACATAAAATGTAAAGGTGAGCATACAAGTTTGATAATAGCATATAGAGTTCGAGTTCGTTTACGCATAACCAGCACGTACACATAGTGAAATGAAGCACGTTAGTTATCGACATAGACCCATCGATACCAATGACTGCGGGTTGACTGCCTGAGGCAGTTCACAATACATGATTACCACCGTAATCCATGCAAGTAAAAGATCCTTAACAACCCCCGTGTGAACGGGTGCTGAGTCCAAACTATAGTACTGTCATTGCTAAGGCAGGTAGACAGCATTCCATGTGTAAACATAACAAACAAGCATTCATAAGCCACGTATAACATGCATAATGGTTATGCGTTAAAAATAGCTTGAGTAGTGTGATAGTTGTAGTTTGAATATTCGTAACGTATGTAACACCCAAAAGTGCTAAAGCAAAAAGGGTTCGAGTATACTCACAGCGATTATGGATTGAAGGGAGCGCTTTTCAGCGAGTACGGTTAGCCTGAATAGATTCGATAACGTAATGATAAGTGGCGCGTAAAACAGTACAAAGTGAGAGTGGGTAGGATAACTGATCGTGCGGATCAACTATCCGTGAGAGGAAGTTATCCGTGCGAGTGGACTATCCGTGCGGATGGTAATCCGTGCGGATGGTGACCCATCCGGATAAACTATCTGTGCGAGTGAGATATCCGTGCGGATGGTAATCTGTGCGGATTAGTCGCTCGTGCGGATTGCTTATCCGTACGGACAAGTTGTTCGTGCGGATAAACGTTCGAGTGGATTGTTTCTTCCTAAGGATGTGTTTGTGTATGATGGCTTGTGCTTGGAAGTTTTCGTTGTAGCATTTAGAAAACATTTAAGTATCTCTACCTTTCAAGCCGGTCGCGCGGATAACAATCCGTCCGGATGGCAGTCCGTGAGGACAACGTCTTTAAGGCTGAGTCACTAAGTGGATTAGGTAATCCGTCCGGATGGTAACCCGTGCGGATAGTGACAATCCGTCCGGATAGCTTACTCGTGCGGACAGTGACAATCCGTCCGGATAGTCTGTCTGTACGGGCAACATGTACGTGCGGATGAACATGTTGGAATTTGTTTTAAGGCCTTAGTATCTCATGATCTGAAGAGTAATCCATTCAGAGGTCGTCCATCCGGATTGCTCATTAGTCGATACTCAAACCTTGTTTGGAAAGTGGGTCCCAAGGGTAGCTCGTCCGGGTGGCAACCCGTCCGGATAGCCTGTCCGCACAGACAGCTCGTCCGCGCGGACAGCCCCTCGTTCTGGTTGTTCCGTTCGTCTACTCTTGGTTTCTGTTGTCGTTTATCGAGACGTTTTGATTACGTGGCAACCACTTGGAATCGTATTCTTACTCGCATGACTGAGCTGGCCAGGAACCACCCTGACTCGACTTGTCGGCGGCTCAAAACGGACGTTCTGGTTCATCTCGCAATCAGGTGTCCCGCGGGTAGGATTCCAGATCTAGGGCTAGTGCATCACTATTATCGAGTAGAGACTAGAACCGATCAGATTCGTACCGATCTTAAGGGTAAAAGAATGAGAGAACTGAGGTTTATTTCTTTCAACTCTTTTATCCTTAGAAAAGTTTAGATTTAGGTGAAGTTGCTGTGAAATCTTGTGGAAACCGTTCAGATCTGAGTCATTCTTGGTGGAATGAGGTCAAGCTTGAAGTTCATAAGAACTTCATGGTGACGTCACCCGAGAATACCTCAAATCTTGATGGTTTTACGGTTGAAAGTTGAGATTTGAAAGATGGAAAGGTGTAGAATCGTGTAGTGATCAAGAATGTACAAGAATTAGAGCAAGATCTTACCTGGATTGAGAGAAATCTGAGAAAAGGTGAAGAATGCATGCGGTTCGGACGTCACTTGCCAAAAGTGGAAAGGTTGGAGAGTGACCGTGTATTTATAGGATGCTAAAAGGGGAAAGGGTGAGCCGTGCGGATGGCACGTAACCCGGATAGGCTTATCCGTCCGGATTAGTCATCCGTCCGGATTGGCAATCCGTGCGGATTGGCAATCCGTGCGGATTGACCATCCGTTCGGATGTCGCCTGATTTGGTGCGTTCGGTGCGATGACGCTTCGGCTTTGATTGCGAACGATTCGATAGGGTTTCCTAGTCAAATTACTTTTAGTCCCAACTACTTCGTTTATGACACGGTTCGATTCGGAATTCGGGTTTGGGTTCCATTACCTTCGAGTTAGACTTCGAGTTTCGATTGAGTTCGCTTGATTAACACAACATAACATAAAATAAACATGCACAGGTAACACGTAAGGCACACACACACGTATAAACGCAAGTAAAATACACAACTCGAGTTACGATTCGATGTCGATTTGATTAGCATAGCTTGATTCTCGGTTGATTAACTTTATCGCATTGTTACTGCCTATGATTCACAGTCCTAGGTCGATTGAAATACGATTAACACGAGTCGATTATTGCAATGTACGACACTTACTCCACATAATATGATTAAAATAAAAACATTTCTACGAGTCGAGTCGCGCGAAATCGGTCGTTGACTTTGACCTTGACTTTGACTTTCTCTCGTGAAAACACGGGGTGTTACAGCCTCCCCTTGTTTAGGGAATTTCGTCCCGAAATTAAGCTGAAAGCTGTAACAAGGTCGTGAATCACGTGTGAGAGTTCTTCGTTTGGACCGATTTTGACTTGTAACGTGCGGAATCCGTGCACGATCGTGACCAAACATAATCGCAACGGAGTCGAATCGGGACCTACATGTGGTATCTGAGCAGGTGCTCGATTGCGATGATCAAACACACTCAGATTTGTCAAATTCTCTTTACTTCTTTTATCTTTTCACGTTTCTAACTAAAAATCACCAAATTAAACGACTTTTTACGGATAGAAATTGCTAAAATTTGGATATGTTGTGCGAAATACATTGATCTAAAAGCCTATAAAGTTTTAGATCTTAATTCATAGCCATTTGTGAGAAATCTGATTATTGTAGGTCCGGATTCATCTCCGATTCGATTGCGTAACAACACGTTCGACGTGCGGAATCCGCGAACGTGTGTGACCGAACACAAGAATGTACAATAACCGTGATTCTATTCATTATGCTGACGTATACAAGCACCGAGAACCTCGTGAGAGACTTTCTCTCTCTAGACTTTCTCTCTCTAAGATTACCTCTCTAATTAAACAACTGCGGGTACTTGGCCTTCATGTCGCTTTCGAGTTCCCAAGTAAACTTCGCGCCTCGCTTGCCTTCCCATCGGACTTTCACAATAGGAATGCGTGAGAGCCTGAGTTCTTTGGTTTGGCGATCCATGATTTCGACAGGCTTTTCCACGAAGTGTAATGTTTCGTTCACTTGCAGATCGTCTAGAGAGACATGTAAATCGCGGTCGGCGATGCACTTTCGGAGGTTCGAAACGTGGAAAGTCGGGTGGACATTGCTAAGTTCCTCCGGTAATTCGAGTCTGTAGGCGACTTTTCCGATGCTTTCCAGAATCTTAAAAGGTCCCACATATCGAGGCGCGAGTTTTCCCTTTTTGCCGAATCGGACTACACCCTTCCAAGGTGATACCTTTAGGAGTACGTAGTCACCAACGCCAAATTCCCGGGGCTTGCGCTTTTTATCGGCGTAAACTTTCTGTCTATCCCGAGCTTTCGCCAAGTTGTCTCGAATTTGGAAAATTTTGTCTGTCGTTTCTTGTAGCAGCTCCGGACCGGTTAGTTGCGAGTGACCGATCTCGTGCCATACAATAGGCGATCGACATCTTCTTCCATATAACGCTTCGAAAGGTGCCATCTGAATGCTGGCCTGATAGCTGTTGTTATACGAGAATTCGACTAACGGCAGGTGTTTATCCCAATTACCACCGAAGTCTAAAACACATGAACGGAGCATGTCTTCAAGAGTACGAATCGTTCTTTCAGTCTGACCGTCGGTTTGTGGGTGGAAAGCGGTACTTAGATTAAGCGTTGTACCAAGTGCCATTTGAAACGTTTCCCACAATCGCGGCGTAAACCGAGCATCACGGTCAGAGATGATGTCACGAGGCGTCCCATGTCTACATATGATCTCGTCGGTGTAGATTCGGGCTAGTCGTTCCACCTTGAAGTCTTCTCGTATAGGTAGAAAATGAGCTGATTTAGTCAAACGGTCAATAACAACCCAAATGCTGTCGTGACCTGATGACGTGGTTGGAAGCTTGGTTACGAAATCCATGGCTATGCTCTCCCATTTCCACATAGGAACTGGTGGTTGTTCGAGCAAGCCAGAGGGTCTTTGATGTTCAGCCTTGATTCTAGCACAGGTTAGGCATTTTTCGACGTAGAGGGCGATATCCCTTTTCATACCCGGCCACCAGTACCTATAGCGAAGATCCTGGTACATCTTGTCAGCTCCGGGATGAATAGAATAGCGGGATTTATGGGCTTCGTCCATGATAATCTGCCGTAAATCGGTTCGCTTGGGAATCCAAATTCGGTCTAGAAAGTGGAATATCCCGTTTGATTTGCTTACTAGTTGGGCTCCATCGTGGTAGATTCGTTCCTTCTTCAGAGTGCGTTCGTTGAAACATGCATGCTGGGCGTCGCGGATGAGAGCTTCGAGGTTGTGCTGGGCTTGAACATTTCGGGTGCTAAGCAGATAGCTCCGTCTGCTAAGTGCGTCGGCAACAACATTTGCTTTGCCTGGGTGATAACGAATCTCACAGTCGTAATCGTTGAGAAGTTCTACCCATCAGCGTTAACGCATATTCAGTTCCCTCTGATTAAAGATGTGTTGTAGGCGCCTATGATCGGTGAAGATCGTACACTTAGTACCATACAGGTAGTGTCGCCAAATCTTTAATGCAAAAACAACCGCGCCTAGCTCGAGATCGTGGGTTGTATAGTTCTTCTCGTGGATTTTGAGCTGTCGAGATGCGTAAGCTATAACCTTGTCCCGTTGCATGAGAACACAACCAAGACCAAGGTTGGAAGCATCACAGTAGATAATGAAATCATTGTTTCCGTCGGGTAGTGTGAGAACAGGAGCATTGCAAAGCATGTGTTTGAGGGTTCGAAAGGCAGACTCTTGCTTGGTTCCCCAAACAAAAGGCTGGTCCTTATGAGTAAGGGAGGTAAGTGGTACAGCAATCTTCGAAAATCCTTGGATGAATCGTCGATAATAGCCCGCTAGTCCGAGAAAAGAACGGACTTCAGACGGATTCTTAGGCGTAACCCAGCTCTTGACAGCTTCAATCTTCGCAGGATCGACGTGAATACCCTGACTATTTACAATGTGACCCAGAAACTGAACCTCCCCCAACCAAAATTCACACTTGGAGAATTTGGCGTAGAGTTGGTTCCCCTGGAGTAACTCGAGAACCAAACGTAGATGTTGCGCGTGTTCGGTTTTCGATTTGGAATAGATCAAGACATCGTCGATGAATACGATGACGAATCGGTCGAGATATGGTTTACACACGCGATTCATCAGATCCATGAAAACTGCTGGCGCATTGGTTAGGCCAAAGGGCATGACAACGAATTCGTAATGGCCGTAACGGGTTCAAAACACGGTTTTGGGTATATCATCCTCTTGAATACGCAGCTGATGATATCCTGAACGTAGATCGATCTTCGAGAAACACGTAGCGCCTTGTAGTTGATCAAACAATTCATCGATGCGAGGTAAAGGATAGCGGTTTTTGATAGTTAGCTTATTCAATTCCCGATAGTCGATGCACATCCTGAACGACCCATCCTTCTTTTTGACGAAAAGGACTGGTGCGCCCCAAGGAGAGGTGCTCAGGCGAATGAAGCGTTTCTCAAGTAATTCCTGGAGTTGGGTTGAGAGTTCGCGCATTTCGGACGACGCGAGTCGATAAGGAGCTCTGGCGGTAGGATTAGCTCCAGGAATGAGATCAATGCGAAAATCAATATCGCGTTTTGGAGGTAGTCCGGGAAGGTCCTCTGGAAAAACTTGAGGGAATTCCCGAACCACGGGAACGTCTTTTACTTCCTTCTTCTCTTTCTTTTCCTTCTCCGCTGCTACAATGTTAGCCAAGAAAGCTCTATATTCCTTGCGGAGATACTTGCTAGCTTGGAGACATGACATAAGCTTGAGACTCTTTGAAGTAGTATCACCGTAAACACATAACGAGTCACCATTTGCGAGCGAAAAACGAATCATCTTGTCGAAGCACACTACTTCGGCATGATTCTCGCGAAGAAAATCCATGCCTACTATGACGTCGAAGCTTCCGAGTTGCATCGGAATAAGGTCGATCGTGAAGATGTGATTGTTGAGTTCAAGAGTACAATCACGGATAACGGAATTTACAGCGACGGTTCTTCCGGTAGCGACTTCAACTTCGAATGCCGAGGAGAGTTTGGAATGTCTACGACTAAGGAGTTTCTCAAATTCGAACGACACAAAGCAATTATCCGTTCCAGTATCAAACAAACATGAAGCATAAATACCATTCACGAGGAATGTACCATTGACCACGTTGTTGTCGGCCTGAGCTTGACGCATGTTAAGATTGAAAGTTCTGGCGCGTGCTGCCTGTTGTTGCTGTTGCTGTTGTTGTTGCTGCTGTGGCTGCTGCTGTTGCGGTTCTTGTTTCACTACCCTGTTCGAGCACATGTTGGCGAAATGATTCAGGTCGCCACACGTGAAGCAGGCTCTGGCCTTGACTGCGGGTGCCGGAGGAGCTTGTTGACCCTGTGGGGCAGTGAGTAGAGCTTGATTGGCAGGAGCTTGACGGATACGGCAGTTGGCGGTAAAGTGGTCGTACACGTTGCAATGAGCACAGAAGCGGCATTGAATAGCAGTCGGGTGATGATAGGTGCAAGTAGGGCAGGGCGGATGTGGCCCAGTGTATGCACGCTTGGCAGGCGGTGCATTGGCCACAGACGCTGCCACTTGACGTTGTTGAGCAGGTACGGTTTGAACCGGTGCAGCAGTGATCGCACAGTTCTTGTTGGTGGAGTTGCTCTTTCTCTTGTTCTTTCTTTTGTTGCTTGATGAGGTAGGTTCAGCAGTTGGTGCGGTAGTGGTAGCTTGATGCAGATGCTTGGAGGGCTTATCCCAGACACCAGCTTTAACCCTTTTGTCATTGATTTCAGCGGCCAACAGATAGGTTTCCTCAATCGTGGTAGTCTTAGCCGCTTGTACGAAATCAGCGACGCAGTCGGGCATAGCTCGGATGTACTTCTTGATGGTGATCTCCGGGGTCTTGACTTGATCGGGACAGATAATGCTGAGCTGTTTAAAACGAGCAGTGAGACCAGCATTGTCTCCATCCTTCTGCTGTATGTGCCAAAATTCATCTTTCAGCTTTTGACGCTCGTGAGGAGGGCAGAATTCTTCCAGCATGACTTCTTTGAGTTCGTCCCAAGACAGACCATAGGCTGCATCGTTCCCTCTCTTGTTTCTCTCGGCCATCCACCAGTCTAGAGCACGGGACTGAAAGACGCCGGTAGCATTTAGAGTTCGGAGGTCATCAGGGCAACCGCTCTGTCGTAGAGTAACCTCGATAGAGTCAAACCAGTGAAATAATGCAGTCGGACCTCCTTCGTCAGTGAATTCTTTCGGCCCACACGACTTGAATTGCTTAAAACTGAAAGGTCTCGTTGCAGCTTTAGGACCTTCAGTCCTCGATTCCTCGGATGGTTTGCTGGCGTTCTCGTAGGCATCACTCACAGCTTTTGCCACACTTTTCGCGATAATAGAGGCAAGACGTCTGTCCCTCTTTTCCTGACGAGTGAGTGTATGACGAGATCCAGACGACATTGTCTGCAATTGACATCGCCACGGAACTCAACACATGTATTCGAATCTCACCTCACACGTCTACCACTACTAAAGCTCAGTAACACGTACCATGTAAACGCAGATAGTCACAAATTCACATAATTACACGAATCACGTAAACACATAGAGCACATAACCACAACTCTCCTAAACACGTAAGCACAATAGCACGAAACACATATACCTTAGTCATTAGGGGCAGTCAGAAAACAGAAACCTAGAATTCAGAGTTCGCGAGTGTTCGAAAGTAGTGGAGTGCGAGCGCTTTGTTAATGATGTGTTGTGTGAGTAGCTAAGGCCAAAAACATTAGATTGAAAACGGTAGTACCTCAAAACGTCAATAAATAAGCACAGAACACGTATCTCACATAAAAGCGACGAAAACTTGAAACACATAAATCGGGAATGGATTGTCTATGGCTATTTAGACTTCGACTTAACCAAGTGGTTCGACTATTCGCAAGGATCCTGTGTGCACAATTACCTTCAGGACTATGCCTTTGCCTCGATTCTTGGGCATTGGCGCAATTCCCATAGGTTATATTGTGTCTTTAGATCGTTGGAGTCCATCGAAACCTTGGTGGGAGTTTTGTATAAGAGCAGGACAAGTCGTCAAGGTTAGGGTTTCACCCCTATCTTACAACTTCGTCCTTAGTCTTAATAAAATTGAGGAGATTATTCATCAAAATATGGATTTCACTCCTAATTTGGTATGATTCTCCTCGTTTGTAGCTAAAATGCAAGCTGAATAGGCGACTTTAGTCGAGAGTTTGCGGTTTTCACACCTATTCTCGGCCTCATTACCTGTTCATAAATTGAAAATTCGAGTGCAGTGATAGTGTAGAATAATCGAAAAGAGCGAGTGATACGCTTATACATAGCCCTACTGGTTACGGACAAGTTGGTATGTTGGTTCTTAACTATAGTCTAGGTCTCTAAGACTTCGACCCGGACTAGGTCGAGTCTTGCCTAATTCCCTATAGTTATGGCTCTGATACCAATCTGTCACACCCCAACCGATGGCGGAATCATCGGGGCGCGGCACTGAGCGAAACAGATTGTCCAGAAGTTTCCATAACAACTATCATTACCATTCAATTTAAGTTAACATGTCCCATACCATGTCTCAAATAGCAAACAAGTTATTACAGACAAAAACTAAACAAATATTCTGTTCCGACAACTCAGATTTAAACATAACAATTTATTCGTACAGCAGGTAGACAGCATTCCATGTGTAAACATAACAAACAAGCATTCATAAGCCACGTATAACATGCATTAATGGTTTAGCGTTAAAAATAGCTTGAGTAGTGTGATAGTTGTAGTTTGAATATTCGTAACGTATGTAACACCCAAAAGTGCTAAAGCAAAAAGGGTTCGAGTATACTCACAGCGATTATGGATTGAAGGGAGCGCTTTTCAGCGAGTACGGTTAGCCTGAATAGATTCGATAACGTAATGATAAGTGGCGCGTAAAACAGTACAAAGTGAGATTGGGTAGGATAACTGATCGTGCTGATCAACTATCCGTGAGAGGAAGTTATCCGTGCGAGTGGACTATCCGTGCGAGTGGTGACCCATCTGGATAAACTATCCGTGCGAGTGAGATGTCCGTGCGGATGGTAATCCGTGCGGATTAGTCGCTCGTGCGGATTGCTTATCCGTACGGACAAGTTGTTCGTGTGGATAAACGTTCGAGTGGATTGTTTCTTCCTAAGGATGTGTTTGTGTATGATGGCTTGTGCTTGGAAGTTTTCGTTGTAGCATTTAGAAAACATTTAAGTATCTCTACCTTTCAAGCCGGTCGCGCGGATAACAATCCGTCCGGATGGCAGTCCATGCGGATAACGTCTTTAAGGCTGAGTCACTAAGTGGATTAGGTAATCCGTCCAAATGGTAACCCGTGCGGATAGTGACAATCCGTCCGGATAGCTTACTCGTGCGGACAGTGACAATCCGTCCGGATAGTCTGTCCGTACGGGCAACCTGTCCGTGCGGATGAACATGTTGGAATTTGTTTTAAGGCCTTAGTATCTCATGATCCGAAGAGTAATCCATTCAGAGGTCGTCCGTCCGGATTGCTCATTCGTCGATACTCAAACCTTGTTTGGAAAGTGGGTCCCAAGGGTAGCTCGTCCGGGTGGCAACCCGTCTGGATAGCCTGTCCGTACGGACAGCTCGTCCGCGCGGACAGCCCCTCGTTCTGGTTGTTCCGTTCGTCTACTCTTGGTTTCTATTATCGTTTATCGAGACGTTCTGATTATGTGGCAACCACTTGGAATCGTATTCTTACTCGCATGACTGAGCCGGCCAGGAACCACCCTGACTCGACTTGTCGGCGGCTCAGAACGGTCGTTCCGGTTCATCTCGCAATCAGGTGTCCCGCGGGTAGGATTCCAGATCTAGGGCTAGTGCATCACTATTATCGAGTAGAGACTAGAACCGATCAGATTCGTACCGATCTTAAGGGTAAAAGAAGGAGAGAACTGAGGTTTATTTCTTTCAACTCTTTTATCCTTAGAAAAGTTTAGATTTAGGTGAAGTTGTTGTGAAATCTTGTGGAAACCGTTCAGATCTGAGTCATTCTTGGTGGAATGAGGTCAAGCTTGAAGTTCATAAGAACTTCATGGTGACGTCACCCGAGAATACCTCAAATCTTGATGATTTTACGGTTGAAAGTTGAGATTTGAAAGATGGAAAGGTGTAGAATCGTGTAGTGATCAAGAATGTACAAGAATTAGAGCAAGATCTTACCTGGATTGAGAGAAATCTGAGAAAAGGTGAAGAATGCATGCGGTTCGGACGTCACTTGCCAAAAGTGGAAAGGTTGGAGAGTGACCTGTGTATTTATAGGATGCTAAAATGGGAAAGGGTGAGCCGTGCGGATGGCACGTAACCCGGATAGGCTTATCCGTCCGGATTGGTCATCCGTCCGGATTGGCAATCCGTGCGGATTGGCAATCCGTGCGGATTGACCATCCATTCGGATGTCGCCTGATTTGGTGCGTTCGGTGCGATGACGCTTAGGCTTTGATTGCGAACGATTCGATAGGGTTTCCTAGTCAAATTACTTTTAGTCCCAACTACTTCGTTTATGACACGGTTCGATTCGGAATTCGGGTTTGGGTTCGATTACCTTCGAGTTAGACTTCGAGTTTCGATTGAGTTCGCTTGATTAACACAACATAACATAAAATAAACATGCACAGGTAACACGTAAGGCACACACATACGTATAAACGCAAGTAAAATACACAGCTCGAGGTACGATTCGATGTCGATTTGATTAGCATAGCTTGATTCTCGGTTGATTAACTTTATCGCATTGTTACTGCCTATGATTCACAGTCGTAGGTCGATTGAAATACGATTAACACGAGTCGATTATTGCAATGTACGACACTTACTCCACATAATATGATTAAAATAAAAACATTTCTATGAGTCGAGTCGTGCGAAATTGGTCGTTGACTTTGACCTTGACTTTAACTTTCTCTCGTGAAAACACGGTGTGTTACACCTACACCTTCAACCAAAGCTGTGCTTGAATTAATTCGCATGGATCTCTTTGGTCCGGTGAATGTGTTAAGTATTGGCAAGAAGGCTTATTGTCTCGTGATAGTCGATGATTACTCATGCTACACCTGGGTATACTTTCTAAGTCACAAGAATGACGCTGCGGGATTGATCAAACAATTCATTACTCTGGTGGAAAATCAAGCCAGTACGAAAGTGAAGGCTATTCGATCAGACAATGGGACGGAATTCAAAAATGTCACCATGGATACATTCTGCGCTGAAAAGGGAATTGATCAACAGTACAGTGCACCACGAACTCCACAACAAAATGGAGTGGCTGATAGACGAAATCGTACTCTTATAGAGGCTGCGCGTACCATGCTGGCTGATTCAAAGCTTCCTAGTTTTTTCAGGGCTGAGGCTGTAAGCACGGCTTGTTACGTCCAGAATCATGCTTTAGTAAACAAACGACATATGAAAACTCCTTATGAGATTCTGGAAGGACGTAAACCTTCGGTTTCACACTTTCGCATCTTTGGTTGTCCATGTGTGTTACTACTTATGGACGCTAATGGAAAGTTTGAAGTCAAAGGGGATGATTGTTACTTTGTTGGATATGCTAAAGGTTCAGCCTATAGAGTATACAACAAACTAACTAAAAAGGTCGTCGAGTCGTGCAACATTGAATGGCTTGAGGAAAATGCTACGGACGCTAGAGTTGGACCAGATTGGTTGTATGATTATGCTGAATTATTTAAATCATTTAACATTTTGTCAAGTGTCCCGACAGATGCAGGTGTGTCTACTCCCAAACAACCACTGTCTTTTGGTGATACTGAAAAAGAAGTTTGAGAGAGTTATGAAAAAGAAGTTTGAGATGAGTGCTCTCGGAGAAATGACACTGTTTTTGGGTTTACAAGTCAAACAAAATTCTCAAGGCATTCTCATTCATCAAGGGAAGTATGTGGATGATGTGCTAGCGAAATTTAAGCTTGCAGATGCAAAATCGGCTGAAACACCAACGGCAGAGAGACCATTATTGACTGAAGATGAAGAAGGATCTCCTGTTGATCAACGTCTTTATAGGTCTATGATCGGGTCGTTGATGTATCTAACAGCAAGCCGTCCAGACATCATGTTTGATGTCTGCAACTGCGCGCGATATCAGGCTAATCCAAAAACTTCTCATCTTACTGCTGTTAAACGAATCTTTCAGTACCTTAAAGGCCGACCTCGGTTTGGTCTGTGGTATCCGAGGGATTCCAATTTTGACCTGCTTGCGTTTTCTGATAGCAATTTTGGAGGTATTGATAGTGACAGGAAATCTACATCAGTTGGATGTCAATTTCTGGGTGATAGGCTCATTTCTTGGCAATGCAAGAAACAACAAAGGTGGTGATTTCCATAGCTGAAGCTGAGTACGTTGCCGCCTCTGCATCTTGCTCTCAAGTGGTGTGGATGCAACATCAATTGCAGGACTACGGTTTGACTTATCTTAATACTACCATTTACTGCGATAATGATGCTGCAATACAAATTGTTAAAAATCCTGTTTTTCACTCCAAAACCAAGCACATTGACATAAAAGTTCATTTCATTAGAGACTGCTTCGACAGAGGTCTTATTAAACTAGAGCAAATCGATACAGATGCAAATGTTGCCGATTTGTTTACAAAACCTGTCAGCAGCTCAAAATTCAAAGTGCTTGTTGATTTTCTGAAAATGATCCGGTATACCGATTGAGCATGGTTGTTTGTTTTTAAGTAAATTTGTTCATAAAGTTTTATATTCTTAGGTAGTTTTTATTTATGCACAAATTTAGGGGGAGAAATTTTGAATGAAAAATACAAAAACATTGAAAAATTTTGAAAAATACAAAAACATTAAAAATTAAAAAAATCCAAAAAGAAACATTGCATGGCTGGGAAATGAAATGAATTTTCACATTATGGTTGAGGGCTGACTCATGTAAGACCAGTATCGAAATAGTTTGACTCTAGTATGATGTGTTGGTAGGCTCTATCCTTAAGACTGGAAACATTGGCTGTTTCTGTTCAAAACAAAAATAGTACATGACCTCAGCAAAGAAAATCACTTGGAATTAGCTCATTTCTATTTGAATATCTGTATGTTGTCCCGATACACACAATTTTGGTCTGACTCTGAAATCTTCTTTGAAAAAGTCGTGTATCTCCTCTGCTGCATCCAGATATATGCTGACCTGGAGGTGCTAGGCAACGACAGCTTCTACTGCATCCAGATACATGCTGACCTAGCTGTACGTTGTCGCTCTGTAGATCAATTATACACCCAAAAGAGGCCCTCAAGTGCCCAAAAGAAACCCAAGAAACCTATATCAAACTGAGAAAAGCTCATTTGATCTGTATATTATACCATCTCTGCTTAAGATCTATTCTGTTCTTTTCTCAATCTATTCCCAGTTAAGATTTCAGAGATCTGGATTGGACTTGTGAAATATGTGGTAGGGAAGCTACTTGCATGATAGAGTGTGCTGTTTATATTTCCGGGATTTGATTAGTATTTGTTTGGGTGTTCATTGTTAAGAAATCAAAACATGATAAAATTTGTTACAGGCAGTTATATGGAAAAGGTCTAGGGAGATGAGTTTAGGTGGACAAGTATACTGGCAATTGTCTAGATCATTCGGTAGTAGATCAGTGTTGATAAGTGAAGTCAAGCCCGAAACCTATGATTTGATCCCTGAGCAATTATGATATTTCCTTATTTTATTTTTGTAAATAATATTTCAATTTTATTTATTTTTATGTTTGTAGGTTTTGATTTCATAAAAACATGCTCAGGAAGTTGAAGGGTTGTATAAGAAAAGATTGATTTTTAAATTGGATTATTAAAATAATTGGAAATATGTTTATAAATCCAACATTCAAATTGAATTATGGTCTCGAATCGAGATGGTGGTCTCGGCCCAAACTGTTCAAGGCCCGGCCCACAGATTTGAGATATTTAAAAGGATCTCGACTCGAGACCTCATTGTGCACTCGCAATTATCACTGTTACACTCAAAAACTCTCTCTCACTCTCCGGCGATTTCCTTCATTTTTCCGACGATACTCTGGTCTCAACTTGCTGTTTTGAATCTATTGAAGGTAGTTTGATGAATTTAATGATGATTAAGTTGAAGTTTTGCAGATTCTCTTGAAGATTTGATGAAGAATGGTTGAACATCATATGAATCTTTGAAGATGCTCATGAACCCTAAAATTGGATATGTTTTGGTCGTCAAAGAATTTTGAAAGTGTTTTTGGATTTTGATCCAAATTGTAACAGATCAAAGGGTGTTTGGGAGGTCTCGACTCAGATTGAAGAACTTGTCTTATGGACTCGAGATCTGTGTTTGCGAGTCGCAACCTCATCAGTCTCGACTGAGGTCTCGAGTCAATGTTATGTTGGTCTCGAGTCAATACCAAAATGGTTTCGAGTGGTCTTTCTTGTCTCGACTAAGGTCTCGACTCGAAACCTCACAGTCTCGACTCGAAATCTCATGGTCTATGCTGAATTTTGCAATCTGAGTTGTTGACCAATGACTGACCTTGTTGACTGTTGACCTGTTATGTTAACTATGATCATGTTTCGTCTTATTAATAAATGTCATCAAGTTAACAAATTCTTATGTGCTTAATGTTTCTATTGTGTGTAGATATGGATTTAAAGTTTATTTCTACGCATAATCAAGCTGGATACTTAGCTGCTCCTCCAGAGAAGCACAAGAGATTGTATACATCGCTGATTAAAGGGTTGAATAGTTGCCGACTTGTTCATGCACAGAGAGATAATCCAGTTGTCTATAAAAGTTTGGTTCAAGACTTTTGGAAGACAGCAAGATTCGAAGCACAAGGAGCTGATGGAAAGGAGATGATAGAAGCTGAGATTCAAAAGAAGAAGATTGTTGTTACTGAGCAAATGATAAGAGAAGTTCTACAGTTTGGTGATAATGAATCTGATCCGATTGAACTTCCAAGTGGTACTGTAGAGGCTATTTTGCCTCGTTTGAGCTACGAAGGAAAATATCCCTCACTCGTAAAGAAGTTTTTGCACCCGTATTGGTGTTTGCTGGCACACGTGTTTATCTTATGTATGACAGAAAATCGAGGGGGAACAGATCAACTGAACATTACACAAACTGCTGCCTTTGTTGCACTTATTACGAATGAGCCGTTCAACTACTCAAAGTATATCTTTGAAGGGATGAAGAGAAATGTTACTGGGATTCGAAAAGATAAATTTATTATGTATCCAAGATTTTTGCAGATGATCTTAAATGCTCGTTATTCTGATTTGGAGCGATCCGGTGATACTTTGGAGCTGAAACCCATGGGACCAGCTTGTTTTGGTGCCCTTACGTCCAAGAAAGGCACTGAGAAGAAGTTTATTGAACAGCTTCAAGGAGACGTCAGTTTATTGTTTAATATGGTTTATGATTTACGTGGAAAGCTGGAGAAGAAGTTTGGACAAGAGTTTTCTGATCCGACTGACGTAGAAAACAGAAGAAAAGCCTTTGAAAAGGATGATGCTAAGAGAAGTGCTGCTATGGAACAATACTTTAAAAGAGTTACTGATCCAGTTGCAGATAAAGAGAAGGCTGAAAGAATCAAGAAGAAAAGGGAGTTTGTAATTCTGAAGAACAAGAATCTTAATCCTGATGATGATGATGCTCAAGCAACTCATCATTTAATGGATGTTGGTGAAACTCTCTATGATAAAGTTGGAAATAGATCTGGTGCGGTTAGTTGGAGTTTTGATCATGATCGTCGAAGATGGTGGATAAAGAGAAAGGTTGGACCTGTTGAGTGGTACAAAAATCCAGCTCAGTTTCAAACTTTCACAAAAGTTGATTTGATAAATCTGTCTAAGTCACCGTATGTGGATGATCGACCTGGAGGTCGTGGATATTTGTTTTTCGAGAGATTGCAGAGGGTAGTTCTTTGTAGCTTTCCTTCAATGCACACTGCAGAGTCCATTGTTAAACCAGCTAAAGGTGTTAGAGATCCATATACAAACAAGCGAATGAAGATTGTGCACTGGCCAGTGACTGATAAGGAAAAGGTGATTCCTTTAGTGAGTAAGATTCCAAAAGGTGCGTTGAAGTCCCTGCATTTTTGGGCATATGATGAACGTCTAGGGCAGGCAGTAATAGTTTGTGATGATGATGTGAATTTTTGCTTGGTGGATCAAGTTGATTTGTTGAATCTTGCTTATGAAGATCTGGAAGTGTTAGCTCGCAATCAAATTAGAGCTACTGAAAAATATGAAGAAATTGCAAAAGAATGGACAGGTGTTGTTGCTTCAGCCATTCATATTCACACAAAAGGCTTTGGTGGGCTCAAGGATCGTTTGGGTGGTGATCGTGATAGTTGAAGTCTCAAGAATCTCCATGCATAAACCTAGGGGGAGATTGTTGGAACCTTGAGGTTTATGCATAGAGAAATACAATAGTTTAGGGTTGATCTTGTAATGTTTAATTAGTTATTTTGGGTCGCATATATGTAATGGGTTTTAGGGGATCTCGAGTGGGCCTAGGGATGGTCTCGACCCATCCTAGTTAGTATATAAGTAAACCCTCATTATGTTTAGAGGGTTGATCAGTTTATCGGGGTTAGGAGGCCACTCGAGATCTTGTGCTTGTCTTGTATCACTCATCGGTTCAAAGGTGAATGCAAGAAAGTGTTTTGGTTTGATTAGTTTGTTTATATTCTTATATAGTTTTCTTGAATCCACTTGTGTTTGGTTTCCGCACTTACACAAGTTGTTTGATATCATTGAAAGATCTTCTCGGGTTTTACAAAGGTTCCTTTGTGACCATATTATATAGTAGTATAACCCTCAGAGGTTATATTACATGGTCCCTTAGTAATCTGAGTTTATTTACTTGTTTCCATTATTATGCTTAAATTTGACCACTATGCCCTTATAAGCTAAAAATAAGATTTTTGAATATATGGTCATACAAATAACTTAGTTACTGATATATAAACATTTCTAGATTATTTTGACATTTATTTCTGGTCTCAAATTGATGATATGCTAGATATCGTAAAATTAGTTTTTGTAAAGTCTAAACTACCCCTTTTTGCATAAACCATGATTAAACATAAATTTTGACCCCAAACTCATTACCTACTGTTATGATATCATTTTTAGAAATTTTTGAAATGTTGGGTCAGATTATATACTGACCATAACGTAGAGTTCTTGTATAAATTCTATAATTGACGATTATGCCCTTTTTGTTAATAAAACGTGATTTACATACAATTAACATGTCAAACCATTTCCTACTGATTTAATATGTAAAATAAAATATTTTAACCATCCAAGGCTGGTCAAAATCTCATAATCGCATAAACATCGCAAATATCGTCAATTATCGGTTTTTACGCTAATTAGGTGCAGACTTATTACCTACTGAATTTATAAATGAATTTTTAATATTTTTACAGAATGTATAAGTCATGAACTCAGACTTCCAATTATGTCCTTAAAAGCATATGCGAAATAACCAAAATACCCTTTCGGGGCATAGCTTGACCATAAAAATGTAAACGACACATATGTATGATATCCTACTAATTTAACACCATAAAATAAATATTTTGACAGATTGTTTTGGACCAGAACATCAGTTTACTTTTAAACCCCTTTTATAAATCATAAAATGACCAAATGGCCCTTATGAGGCATAATTCGATTTTAAAATTTTTCAAGCATATTTTTTGATATCCTACTGATATCATAATATATTTAAGCATAATAACTTATGGAACTTGTATATGACTCATCCGATTACCCGTTTATGCTTATACGCGTACGGTGCGGTTTATGTAACTAGTTTACATAAATTAGCCGAAACGGGTCAAACCTTATCATTTTAACTTCAAATTCCAGAATGTATTTAGTTTACCCATATAATACAAGTCTACATACTTGTCGGGTCTAAATTACATTCTAATCCGGTCTTCGCTTAATCTAGCGTTCCGTACCGTAAATCCTTCTTTAAACTAACCGGTCTAAGTTTATGACTCAAATAAGACCCGTTAGTAATCTAATAGGTTAATAAAACCTTCGTTTCAGATTAGGAGCCTCGGTAAAAGCTAGTTTGATTAGATTATACGGCTGAGTAATCAAATCCCGCATTTTAAAGCTCAGGTAAATACTTTTAACTTATTTTCCCTTAAACGGGCTTGGGATATGGTAAAATATATTACCACTTGGTCGGGTATGAAATCATTAATCGAATAGGGGTTAATTCATTGACATAACCCGTTTTAATCTGTTTTGTTTGATACATAAACTTTTGGGGGTTAATACGACCGTGTCCTGGATATCCTCAGCTCATTTCATTTGTAAATGGCCACGACTTAAGCACGGGGTGTACGCATACACTTGACATTTACGTATGTAAAAAGATATACCCACATGTGAGGATAACTCCCTGTGGGATTATATTAGTGGTGTGTCTATTGATCATGTTTCGACTTCTATGTCGGGCCCTGAACGTACGACAAACATGTAAATCTGATACAAGATTATTTTTATATAATTGTCCCAAGTTATAAAAGAATATTTATGCCTTGTGCATTTAAATCAATTTTCATAAATGTTTTCAAAAGAGTCGGTTAATTGTATTTACCAATGAAAACTGACGTGTTTTCAAAAGGCTAAGTGACAGGTACTACTCGTAATTGGGTGGGAGCTTCTGGGCATTTATTTAGAGAATCTTGCAAGTTCTTAAAGCCTTAAGTCTGTTGAACATGTTTTTCTTGTATTATATTTAGATCCGCCTGTGGATCCTTTCTTATAACCGTCTGTATATTCTTTTATTCGTCCTTTATACTTTCAGTTTGTAATAGTAATTTCTACCAAGACTTCCGTTGTGCTATAAACTGTGTATATTTGACTATGATGATATCAACTACGTCAAGATAGTCCCCACCGGGCCCACCGGTAATATGTGGAAATATCGGGGTGTGATAGTTAGATATCTCACTATATAAATTCATTGCCACTTCACCTGTTTTTCATCACATTTTACTACAAAGATATCATTCTTTCATATCACTTGAGTAATATATAAGTTAAAATGGCGTCATACACTTCTGCAGAGTCTGATGATTTAAAGCAGCGCTTTATCAGGCAAATTAAGGAAAATGTGTATGAGGATAGGGCTACTCTTCAAGAGCTGAAGAGATGTTTTGATGGACTGCACATTGGCCTGTTCACAAAAGAGCAGGTTTCCAGAAACCTTATGTGGATGCCTTCAACTTCCGTTCGTGAGCTTTGTGTTGTCAGTAATATAGAGTGCGGTGATAGAGACATGGTGTTCATGGCGATGCTCAAGGATATACATCAAGAGGTTCAACAATCGATGGAGTTGAAGCTAAAATTTCTTAATTCTTGTTGTTATTGTTAGATTTCAAAGTTTTGTTGTTTAGTATGTTATGTAATTGTTGATCTTTTAATGTCATGAATAAATGAATAAATTTTAATCTTATTAATCTTTGTTGTCGCATTTTACTTTTACTTATTTAGTGTCTGAGTTTGATTTAGATTATGTTGATGTTGAATTGTGTGTGAACAGATGTTTGGTAAGTCAATAGATGTTTAACAGGATTAAAGGTTGGTTTAAGGGTTAACAGATGAGTGCAAAGACCAAACAATGTATAAAATTTGATCATTAATAACAGTTTTTTTTGAAGAATTTGCTCCTCCAAATTACAAAGACTCAATATTTGGAGTTGTAAAAGGTCCGTTGTAGCTAAAGTCTGGTAAAAGAGAACATTTGCTGATGAAGAAAGTCTGAAGAAGCAAAGGTCTGCTATGGGTGAACAGATGTTAAAGAACAATAGATGATATTCAAAGTATGCTGCTCAACAGAGGTTTTTATAGTAACAGTGGTTAGGCTAATAGCAGATGTTGGGAGTTTGTTAGGCTATTAGATGTTGCTCACTTGGTGAACATTGTAATTGTAATCTTTGTATAAGCATGCTGCTGGCATCATTCTTCTCATTCTTATGAAACAACTGTTTATCCTAACGACTGTTGATTTACCACAGCTGAATAAATGAATAAATTTTAATTCTATTAATCTTTGTTGTCGCATTTTAGTTTTACTTATTTTAGCAAGCATAAGTATTATTATATAGTTTTGAATATCATCTGAGGATTGCAGGCCGATATTGATGTAGATGTGTTATTGTGTCTAAGTTTGATTTAGATTATGTTGATGTTAAATTGTGTCTAAACAGATGTTTGGTAAGTCAACAGAGGTTTAATAAGATTAAAGGTTGGTTTAAGGGTGAACAGATGATTGCAAAGACAAAATAATCTAGAATATTTGATCATCAATAATAGTTTTTTGAAGAATTTGCTCCTCCAAATTACAAAGAGTCAATATTTGTTGTTGTAAAAGGTCTGTTGTAGCTAAAGTCTAGCAAAAGAGAGCATCTACAGATGAAGAATGTCTGAAGACGTAAAGGTCTGCTATGGGCCAACAGATGTTAACGAACAACAGATGATATTCAAATTATGCTCTTCAACGGAGGTTTCATAGTAACAGTGGTTAGGCTAATAGCAGATGTTGGGAGTTTGTTAGGCTATTACATGTTACTCACTAGGTGAACTTTTATAATTACAATCTTTGTATAACCATGTGGCTGACATCTATGAAACAACTGTTTATCCTAACGACTGTTGATTTACCACTGCTGAAAACAACTGTTTTTGAAACCTCTGCTTGGGTAAAAATTCATCCACTGCTAAAAGGTATCGTCTGTTGTCATAACTTGTGTTTATCCTAATGACTGTTGATTTACTACTGTTTCCAACCTCTTTTGTTGCCCAGTAGAGGTTTCCAAATTATTTGTCATCCATTATGAGAAGTGCTTAGGTTAAAAGCATGATGATGAAAGCATTCTTCTCATTCTTATGAGAAAAAAAGTTTGTTATTCTGCTGCATATATTTCCATTTCTATTTTATCTTCTTCCATTGTGATCATCTTAACTGTCACAACAATCATAACTTTTGTTTATGCTAACGACTGTTGACTTACGCTGTTCCTAACCTCTGTTGTTGGCCAACAGAGGTTTCCAAACAACTATCATCCATTATCACAAGAGAGGTTCTGACGTGGACAGATGTTAGCTAAAAATTCAAACATTGTTAAAAGGTATCATCTATTCTGATAACTTCTGTTTATGCTAACGACTGTTGACTTACACTGTTCCCAACCTCTATCGTTGGCCAACAGAGGTTTCCAAACAACTGTCATCCATTATCACAAGAGAGGTTCTGACGTGGACAGATGTTAGCCATCATATATTTGTAACTACTGCCACCTCAGTGTTCACTTTTTTACTTTATATAAACGATGTTTCATCCCTAAATCGAGCTTCTACCACTGCCGTCTCGAATTCAAAATTCTCAAAAGCAGTTTCCAACATATTGAAAACCCTCCAACATAAACCATGTTTCATCCCCAAAACCTTCTTCTCCGATCATGGCTCTGAACATCAAAAACCCTCACAACTACCTCCCTATCTTCGAGAAAACCAGCAAAAATACCAGCTTTCACTCAATAATTGACTTTTTAACTTCATCAAAATACAAATCAATCCTTACTGCTGATACTTTGGTTCATACGAAAATGCTCCTACAATTTAGGTTTAATGCTGAAATAGAGTCTGAAGATAATAAGCCGGCTGCCATCACATCTATAGTCGGAAAAAGTCTGGTTTGAATTTCCCCATCTACAATTTCCACTACATTTGCATTGGACGACTTGGGAGGTAAGACCAACTTTGAAAAAAGTGAACTTCATACAGAGTTTATTGAAAGAGGGTATGATGCATAATTAAAGGAAGTTACTATGTACAAACCAAACTTCCCTCCACCAATGATATTTTTGTTTCATACTCTTTTAACTTGCCTCTTAGCCAAGACCACCGCATTTAATGAGATACCTTTAAACATTCAGTATTTGGGATATGCTATTTTAACAAAATCTGATTACAATTTATCACAAGCATTGTTTTCTGATTTGTTGACTAATACGAAAAATGTGAAAAAATTGAAAAAAGGTGCTCGTAATAATGTTTTTCTGTTGTATCCAAGACTTCTAAGCTACTACCTACGAAAACAAGTGTCACAAACAGATTTTGAACAAGGTGTAGCTTTTCAAATAAATAGTCTTACAAGTAAAACTTTTACCAGACTTATGGATAAAGAGTCAAAAGTTTCAAAAATAGAAACAAAGGGGGATGAGCCTGTTTTAGATGCGTCCACATCTGTTTCTCAAACCTTTGTTTTTAAGCCAACTACTCCTGGTGATCATGACACCACAACCGGTGTTGTGAAACTCACACCAGCAAAACACAAAAAGAAATCTGCCACATCCAAAAAGCCCACAAAAAGCAAACAAAAAAAAAGGGTCCTCTGGAATATGAGATCCCAGAGGTTAACCCAGTGACAACAGAAATGTCACTTGAAACCACTGCTGCTACTTCCTCACAGTTGTTGGAAAGATCTCAACCCATCCAAACTCCTCATGTATCCTCACAAAAGGATCATGTTATAAGCATAGGGACACCACAACATGAAGTAGACCTTTCATATGAAAGTATGTTTAAAAGCCCCTCTCCCAGGGCAATGCCGCTTTCTACAACACAACCTTCTTCTCAAGTTCCATCAACAATATTACCTTTGTTTGAATCAATTAAAATTCAGAATCAAAATAGTCCCTCTCATCCACACATTACTGAGAGTATAACTGTAAGCCCCTTACTTAAATTATACGATTTTCATATAGATTTCGATTAAAATAGTGTATTTAGGATTAAACATCCACTTGAAAATACGAGTTTGTTAAAACATTTTAAGAAATAAAACATTTCAACATCTTGTATATAATATCGTCGTTTAAAACACGCCGACAAAATCTAATGCAGAAGCTTGAATTCTTGATCGTGTTCGGTTCTTCATCGAGCTTGATCATCCTCCAGTACCGTACAATATTCGTACATTTCATAAAACATGAAATGAATTAGTCATTCGGCGTTTAAAAGCATGTCCGAACAAGTTCGTGCGTCAAACCAAACAATTCACAAACATTAGCAGCTTTTGCTGATTTTAACACCCGTCGCGCAGCACGACGGGAATTGATATCAATGTCGCGTGCTGCGACACCTGTCGTGTGTCGCGCCAGGATTTTATTCTCCGTAGTGTGGCGCGAGGAGTACTCTTTTCCAACCAGTTCTGTTTTGAAATTTGTATATTTCCAACAATACTAGTTTTTACGAAAACTGACATAACTCGCTCAATATAGATCCGTCTTACGATCCGTTTCTTTCTACGTGATCGTAAATTGATTCTCCATCACATGGAGTTAAAATCCAACGTCCGGATTAACAACTTTCTAGGTTAAAAGCCCTCGATTTAAATCTATTTATTAATTTTTTTACAAGCTTTTGACCCGTTCATGATTTTATTAAACAAACATGTTTGTTACCTCTAAATTCTCATGAACATAATATTTTAAATGTTTCCTATCATACAGGGTTCAAATCACGGTTTTTTATGCATTCTTAATCCCGTTTTTGCTTATATACCTATTTTGATCTGTTAAGGGTATTTAAGCAGTTTTTAAGCATAAATCACGCGCATGCCTTACTTGCATCATATTTCCACATTTTCGTATCAACTGTCTTCCACCACAATTATATTTGTGGTGCATTTTATGTGGTAAACTATTTATTTCCAGTTTTACCTCTCGGTTTGTCATTTTACAGAAAAGACCCATTCTTAGGCATTTGACCCACAAAGGTTTATGCCTATAACTTTTATGCTTATCTAAGGATTACAAGATCATAATACATGTTCCTAAACAACCCAAAAGGGTCGTTTGCTCAATTTACCCATCAAGGGCATTTTTGTCAACTTTAGTCCCTCATTTTACGATGAAGGACTTTCACTAAATATTTGACCAAAATCACACGTTTAACTATAATCTTATTGATGCGCCTGGCTCGGGTCAAGTATTGACCCGTTCTAATACCTTGCATTATTGATTTGCAAATTTATAGCAATGCAAATTCCATAAGTCGTTTCATCATGTGAGCATTAGACTCGACAAATACTTATTAGTTGATATTTGTCAAACGGCGCTAAAAATCACCATTTGACTCGTCTGGTCTAAACGACCAAACATTTTGCACTTGTATTTGAATGGTATATATTTACCGTTTGATTATTTAACCCACTTCGGCTTACGCCGTAGGGTATCTTTTAACTTTAACTTACGTTTGTCGACACGCGACTAAATTACCATTTTACCACTATCCTTATTATGAGTTACCCCATAAGGAAACATTTCAAAACTCATTGTATGTTTGTCATTCCATGACTATATTACCATTTACCCCTTTTTACCATCCATCATGGTTTTTCATCACTTTTACTTATTCCGACCCGTATCAGTTACATCGGAACACCACATTTTAACCATAACTTAACATATTCATAACCCTTATAATAATTAGGCATTCTATAAAAATATGGTGTAATCGAAACTACGCTTCTCTTTTCATACTTGATTCGTTTGACCCGCTTCCTCCCCAAGCTTTCACCTAGCTTGTTAAGCGTCAACTATCATTCATCATTCACAAGGTGGTTAGATTAATCATAATTTAATACGATTATTCCACCTTACATACTTTATATCAAAATTATCATTATCATATTATAGGTCAGTTTGACTTTTTAAAAGCTAAATGCCCGTTAGTATATGAAATGCACAATCAAGTTCATCAACTTGTTTAGGCATTCCCCAATTACCCGGTAGGCGTTATTTTAAGCCACCGTTTTTAACTAATCTTTTAACCAAGTTCATTATATTTCCAACACTTCAACTAGTTCAAGCGATTATCAAAGCTAACTTATTCATTCATTTCACAAAAACTAAGGGTTCTCATCTATAAGTGAAACCTGTTTCATCATATCACTAGCATTCATCCGAACACCTAATATAATCAAGTTCTACATATCAACTAGTAGATAACATGATTTCATACTCCTATTTACATGAACATAATTACCAAATTTCATCATAACACACAAAACCCATTTCAAGTCATGTATGGGCATTCACTCGAACCTATGAATTGTTCAAGTATCTCGCTTCAACTATCGATTATGATGATTTTAAGCACATGTATATCATCATCTTCACTATTTAGTTAAAACCCACTTTCTAGTTTACTTGTTAATCACTTACAAGTAACATTACATCAAGTTCTTCATAATTTCCTCATAACTAACGAAGTTAAACATACATAAACATTCAATTTCAACTTTGGATCATAATCCAACAATCTATTTGCAAGTAACCTACTTGTCTCAAATTTCAACTTTAACCAATCTAGGTTTTATGACATACCTTATGATCCCCATGACTAGGTGATCGTTTATATACATTAAAACCCGAATTTGGTCTTTGATTCCTCCTTCAATTTGAAGATTTGTTGAACTAGGGTTTACACCCTTGTTTTCTTGCTCCTGGTCGATCTCCACGCACACACGCACTCCTTGTGTGTGTTGTGTTATGTTTTTATTTTTATTTATTAAGTTTTTAACTTTTCCCTCTTTAGTCCCTCATATTCTGGCTAGTTATCAAGTAGGTTTCAACCTACTTATTTTTAGCAATATTTCCTTCAATTAACTAGGTTAAACATTCCTAGTTAATTTAGTGGGTTTGGGGAGGTTATAACCCGTTTTATTTTTAAGTCCCGTTAACTCGGGCTCTTATGAACCTTATTTCCTCAAAAGATTTAATTCTATTTTTATTTAATATTAGATTTATTTATTTAAATCATAATATTTAGCGGGTTAATTTTTACCACTAACGGTATTTTACCCGTTCATTAATATTAACATGGTTTGATTACCAAACACGTTTTTGGGGTGTTACAAGTCTACCCCCTTAAAAAGGTTTCGTCCTGAATCCTTCTTTATATTGTTCATTGGTTTAGACCAAATGACCTTAGTTTCATTTTCAAGGCATTCATTCTTTTCGATCAAAAGTTATCCTTTGTGTGTGCGTCTTTCACGTGTAAGTCCTCACGGACCGTAACTTTCATCTTATATTTCTTATCTTTGTCGCCTATTTGATCAAGTTGTCATTTGACCACTCGGTAGTATTAGTCCGTCAACATGTTTACTCTACGCTAATCTTATATTGACGAGCGCTTTGTATAAGTCATAACACTATTTTGACTTTGAACGGTTTTACCAGCTAGACTGATTAGTCACCGTCACTTCATACCCCATCACTCGGGTATACCTTATTGCCACCTCCGGCCTTATGTGTGTTTATGATTACCTAAACCATCTCATATTACTTGTTTTTGTTAAAACGTTGCTTTTGACTAAAACCGAATTTTTAGTTTAACGTTTTTCTCTTTGTCTTGCGTCATTTACTCTACCAAGGAATTTACGTCCAAGGATTTATTCTTTTATGTTATTATTTTACTTTTCCACGCTTTACCCAAGCGACCCGTAGGTCCTTTCACTTAGCCTCCTAGGCTATTTCTTTAGACTTTCACCTCTTTTTGGTGAGACCCTTATAGTTATTTCTTTCTATTCGTGACCCGATGGTCATTTTGGTTTTGTAGACCTTAACACTGTTTATAATCCCGGAGGTTATGATGATCCCGTAGATTCATCTTTTACTTGTGTCATTATTAAAATGTATATCTACATATATAGGGTCAAGGCACCCGTTGTTATGTTTGGAATCATTTATTTTCGTTTTTGAAATTCATTTGACCTTGACCGTAGTCTAAGGCTACATTCGTTTTCTTCTTTTTTTAGACCATTCTTCCGACTCTATGACTTCTTACATCATTTACACATCGGTGTGTTCTACGCTTACCGTTATTCAGTTCACACCTACATTTCTTTACAACCCGTTACCCGGGTTCTTTTATCTGAATGTTTTTAACGCTCCTGTTCCTCGGTGAAGCTAGGTCGTGATTAGCCAAGGCTAGAGCCTAGCCTAGGTCCCTCGCGGGCCGCGAGGGAGATAACAGAATGGGTTGCGGGGCACGAGGCCCCCAGGTTCCAGCCTATAAATTGAACTTCTCTGCGTCATTTTCAAATCGTTCATTTTCTATTTCTCTCTCAAAGCCCCTATAATAGCAATAGTGTTGCTCGATATAATACCCCTAAGAAGCAAAGCTCTGCCTCGTTGTAAGTATTATAACCCCCGGTTACGTATTAGTTACTCTACCCGATTGATCTAGGGCTCTGTAACACATGTCAAGGCTCTGCCTGACTCGGTTGTTGGAGTTCTGTCTCGGGGGTATGGCTAATGTAAATTGGATTATCTTACTAACACGTGTGCATTGTTTAATATTAATAGATTATAACCAGGAAGTCACCAGAAAGCAGTAGTATTATCTAAATCAGTAAAGTGGGTACATCTTATTTTATAAATCTTTTTGTAAGTCATTCTCTTTTTCTACCAAACTGTTTACCAAAACCTCAATTGTTTTAAATTATGATAACAGTGATTGAGTCCATGTATTCTACAATTACTGTCGGTATGTTGGGGTTTTGTATACATTACTTGTTACTATACTGTGAATAGTAGCATGACCACAAGTCAGGATTGACAGTACTGTGTGTGGTAATTAGGTAGATATAAAAATTGTAATCACTCTCAATACTGTAAAGTTATAAAAGTTTGTTTTGATTAAACTGGGATGCACTCGACAGTATTTCTTGCTGATAAAACTTTTTAAAATGCGTTTCAGGTTACTTAATGTGAAGCTAATAGAAGCCAACGGGAGCGCACTGAAGGCTTGGAGAAATGGCTATAAAAGTTACCTAAGTAAAAGAAGTTTTATTTCAAGAAATTAGGGTTTATCCCTATAAACAAATTATAATGGAAACTTGGCTTTTCCTATGTGTTTATTATTTATAAAAGTGTGGTGTTTTAACTCTGATAAACTATTTCCTAACTAAAGTCCTGATGTTTAATTTCCACTGCCAAATTAATAAACACTTATACCACCGACTCTGTGCATCTCGCGGCCGCCTGCCCCTCGGGGCAAATGGTCGGGGGTCACGGCAGGAGGTGGTATCAGAGCTACAGCCACTGGTTTAAGCCACAGAAGTGTTCTACTGACACCAAGATTTTTATCAGTTATGTTAGGAAATAATCTATGTGATTATGTATATATATATGTATATTATTGTTTTGTGTTATTTGACAATCTGTTAGTTTACAGTATGAGTGAGCAAGGTACGTCTGACGCTTATCGTCACCTAGCTAGTTCCCCCAAGAGTGAAAGAACTTCATCACAACCTACTCCTTTGGGGAATTCTGCTGACACTGAAGAAGGAATCTTCATCTTTAAGGCGTAATCCGAATAACCATTCCCTTCGAAAAAGAGAGGATGGTTTAGTAGGGGAGCACATAAGAGGAGAAAGCGAATGAGAAAGTTACAACAACAAAGAGCGTTAGCAGCAGCCAATAGGGAAGTAAATGCCCGAACCCAAGAAGTAGTTAATAGACAGTTGGCAAACTTTCATATGCTAGCCACCACTGTAGCAGATCCAAACGTTGATCAGATAGTTGCACCCCAACCATTTCCATTATTTCCAACCCAACCAATGGAGATAGAACCTAACCAAGGAAACCAATTTCCCATACCAGCATTTGACCCTAACGAGATACCTAGAATCCCAGCACCTAATCCTCTAACGTATGATCCATGGGAAGACGACCATAGGGAATATCAGGAACTTTATCCACAGGAAGAACTGATACCAAATCCTATGGCATAGTATACCGACCTTAATCCTTTAGATCCGTATTGGAATGCCGATCAGTATATTCAGAATGTGTTAAACAACCCGTACCCATATGGAGAGCCTATACCTCAATACCTGACCCAGTACCAGCACCACTGCCATTTATGAGTGAAGAGAATGTGCAGGAACTCCGCACATATGGCGAGGAATTAGTGGAAGAAGGAGAGAGAATACGACAGATAGGAGAAAAGCTCGTGTGGAAGTATGACGAGCGAGAAATGCAGTTCCGGATGAATAACCCCTAATAATATATATAAATATATATATATATATATAGGACAAAGATCCGTTAGGAACCACCCCTTATTGTGAGAACCAATGTGAACACAACCAAAAATGCCTAAAAATAGCTAAAAAACACACAATTTTTTTTTAATATTTTTTATGTTAAAATCGCTACTTTTAGTAGCCAAAAAAAACTTTTTTTTAAAAAAAAAATTTGCTACTAAAAGTAGCGATTTTAACATAAAAAATATTAAAAAAAATTTAGATTTGTTTTTTATTTTTTGGGGGGTTTAGTTTTTTGCATTTTAGCTTGGGGGGGGGGGTTTAGGTTTTTTTGGGGGGTGGGGGGGGTTAGGTTTTTTTTTACGTTTTTTTTGGGGTTTTAGTTTTTAGCATTTAGCTTGGGGAGGGGGTTAGGTTTTGGGGGGTGGGGGTTAGGTTTTTTTAGCTATTTTAGGTTGTGTTCACATTGGTTCTCGCGGTTCTCGCAATAAAGGTGGTTCTCGCATGAACCTTACCCTATATATATATATATATATATGGAGAGGATCATGAGAAAACTAGATATAAATGAGAAAACTAGAATACTAACTAAAAACCACAAAAAGGAGGGGGGAGACTTTTAATGAAGGAGGGGGGGGGGGGGACTTTTAATGAATAAGGGGTAAAATTGGAAAAAAATATATAACTTTTCAAACATTTCTCATTTCTCCATACGTTATCATTTTAAAACAAAAATGGCACCATAAGATCACAAATTTTTGTATATTTCATTCAAGTATATTCGAGCATATTTTTTATCAAATAAAAAAAGATTTATGGTGTCGTCTTGTTTTCAATACTATTATTATAGTAGTGCACATGTGCAATATAACATGTACTACAATTGCATTACATGCTTAAAATTAGCTTTTTGAGTCTAGTTTAGCTTTTAGGGTTAGTTTTTTTTGGAGGTTTAGGATTAGGATTAGGTTTTTGGGTGTGGGGGGGGTTAGGTTTTTGGGGGGTGGGGGTGGGGGGGTTTAGGTTTTTTTCGGGATTATGTTTAGGGTTTAGTTTTAGGTTTTCGGGAGGGTGGGGGGTGGGGGGGTTAGGCTTTTGGTGGGAGGGTGAATTTAGGTTTTTACGGGGTGGGGGTGGGTTTAGGTTTTTGGGGGGTGTCGGTGGGGGGTGGGTTAAGTGGTTTAAGCTTTATGTATTAGTGCACATGTGCCGTACAACCAAAAAAATAAAAGATTTTTTTTTTTTGAAAATTTTTTTCCATACATAAAAAGTAGCGATTTTTCTATAAAAAATTGTAAAAAAAAAAAAATTTGGTATTTTTTTGGTTTTTTTTAGGCTTTTTTGGTTAGTTTTTTGGTTTTCTCATTTAAACTAGTTTTCTCATGATCCATCCCATATATATATAGTGTGAGGTTCATTGGGGAACACTAAAAAAGTGGGGAACAATGGGGAACCGACTCAAACGAACTCCGATTGGACACATTCCAGCGGCGTTGGAACCGTCTCGTCGAACCCTAACTAGGATCTCTTAACCCTAAATCATAACCCCTAAACCCCCGTAAATATATTAGGGTTTGGCTTTTAGGGTTTAGTTTTAGGGTTTAGCCTTAGGGTTTAGCTTTAGGGTTTAAAGTTTAGCTTTATGGTTTAGGGTTTAGCTTTAGGTTTAGCCTTTAGGGTTTAGCTTTAGGTTTAGCCTTTAGGGTTTAGCTTTTAGGGTTTATGTAGGACCGTATTTCACAGTCGAGTGAGTCAATCTGAGCTAGAATCTACTGATTATGCAGCGGAAATACACAATCAGTATGAATCAAAGTAAAAACGTAGTAGAAATGAGTAGAAACAGATGAAGATCACTTTAATACGGTTTTCTCATTAATCTTTCACAAAATAATCGGGCAGCATTTCGGCTCCACTCTTGACATCAACGTACATAATGAGAAAACGACTGGGGTATATATAGTGGTGACAGGTTCGCTTATATGGACATGTCCGTATAAGCGGACCTCCAACATATAGATCCGCTTTTATGACATGTGTCCATATAAGCGGACCTCATCCACTAACATCACAAAATTACACATTTAACCCCTTTACAATACATAAACAACCTATCTAGACCCTATACATTAACCTAACAAGACTAAGACGCAGGCTTTAGACATAATGCACCAACAAACTCCCCCTTGGATTCAGCCGCAGTCTTTAGTCTAGTCTTTGGGTCTTCAGAGTTACTTGAACTTTCCTTCTCTAGACTTAGACTTTTTCAGCAACTTCCTAAGCTTTTCTTTCTCTTTCGCAGGCTCTCCCTTTCATCAATCTTCTGTGCTTTTGAAATAGACATCTGGATTACCAGCAACAAGCTTCCTTTTGCACCAAACTCATCTTCAGACTCCCCCTAAGACTCTGCTATCGGGATCTTAATCTGGAACTTTCACCTGTAAATCTCAAACATTTATAAGAATAACATTTTAAATGTCCAGAATTGATGATCTGGTTCTTTCACAATTCTGTAAAGATTTGACTATATAAAGAATCCAAAAAACTAAACTTCACATTTGAAAATTTTGATTTTTATCACTTTTCTGATTAAACACCATCACACCCAGTCAACCAAGTCCAAGTCAATGACCTTGGTCAACTGCTTGACCTACCAAGTCCAAGTTAATGACCTTGGTTGATCGAATTATGAAGTACGCAGTTATTTCATTCTGAAAATATTTCAAACGAATGAACTTTCAAACATTTTTGAATTTCCAAACACTTTTCAACTATCCAACACTGTACCAATCATTGTTCTGCATCACCAGCTTACCCAGCCCTCATCATACACTGACATGTTCTCCACTTAGGCTTTGATCTTCCGATTCCCAATGTCAGTTGTCAAAAATAAAATGAGAAATTAAAATCTTTTTGGATTTTTAACTGAATAAACTAAAAACTGTACACACAATCTTTTTGAGAGCGTGTTAAGGGATCATATCAGCTGCTGACGAGATACAAGTACCGTTAAGCTGTTATTTCATTTTAAGCATTAAACAATTCACGTAGATTGCCGATATACTGATCCTCTTAAATTCTCACAAAACTTTCAATCTGCTCGGGATACAGAATTAGTGTTTTAGGACTTAAACATCTACATGTGTCCCACCTCAGTATATACTCCCGTATCCAGACCCCAGTATTTAGTCTTACAGGTGAGTATACCTAGATGATATCTGTAAGGGGTTAATTGCGAGGGCCGTGAGAGCTCAGGTCGATCTTTCGATACGCAGAGAGATGACGGCTTCGACTTTTGGTGGGTCCCCTTTGGGGATCTTCTTTTCAACAGCACATGATTAACCATTTTGCAATGTATTATCATTTTTTATGCTGAGGGGAGGCTTATATTTCAAAGCAGCATAAAGTATTCTCCGGGGACTAGGCCATTGCTTCCGCAAAATCAGAAGTCCCGGGATAATACCCCAGATATCACTAAGCATAAAGACCTAGTATCTCAGAATACGGGACCCTTCAAACAGGATTTCAGGGGTTACCTATATATCCTGGAGGTGTTCCCCACGTAGACGCAAGTAAATTTTATGTTTATATCCCAAACTAATCTGCTGATTTTGTGAAAACCTATCGGCACATCTTTAGCGAGACTGTTTAAATTGCATTTTATACATTCCAATTCTTTAGCGTACTGCACCTGTCTAGCTGATGTACTATCATTTCCCTTTTATACACAAACTCATTTTTACTTTTTCAAATGTTTTTGGTTTTTGTAGATTTTATCATGTTTTTGTATTTTTCTGCAAACTTTCTCCCCCTAAAAAGAAAAACATATTTTTGTGTTTTTGTTTTTATCGAAAAGCAGAAAATAAACTGTACAAACAAAATTGACAACACAACATGGTTCACGTCAGATCGCCACCCAACTCGGCTTCACATTCAATAACCCTCCCAGATTGCAAATTTTTCATCCCGTTCAATTTTAAAAGATAATAAAATCTCTTTTTATTAAATGGTTTTGTATAGAAATCTGCTTTCTGATCATCGGTGTGCATGTGTTCAATCCGAATTAACTTTTTCTCATGACAATCACGGATAAAGTGGTGACGGATTTCAATATGTTTCGTTTTTGAATGGTGAACCGGATTTTTAGTGATGTTAATAGCTGCTTCATTGTCCACATATATCGGAGTATCTAAGAACTGCAAACCGAAGTCTCGCATCTGCTGTTGGATCCAAAGGATCTGCGAACAACAGCTGGAGGCTGAAACGTATTCAGCCTCACAAGTAGAGAGCGCTACTGCGGTTTGTTTCTTACACTGCCAAGTGATGAGTCGAGTTCCGAAGAACTGACACCCAGCAGTGGTGGACTTTGCGTTTTGCTTGCAGCTCCCAAAATCAGAATCAGCAAAACCAGATAAAGTAAAGTCACCCGATCGAGGATACCACAAGCCGATGCTTGGGCAGCCTTTCAAATACCGTAAAATACGTTTCACTATGGTCAGGTGTGACTGCTTTGGATTTGACTGATATCTGGCACAGAGGCACGTCGGGTACATGATGTCTGGACGGGAAGCCGTGAGATACATCAGAGATCCAATGATTGATCGGTACAATGTCTCGTCCATCTTCACACCATTCTCGTCTGGACAAATTCCATGATTCTGTGCGAGGGGGGTGGATGCAGGACTGCAATCTGTCATGTTGAACTTATCGAGCACGTCCTTCACATACTTCGTTTGGTGAATGAAGATTCCGTCGGACATTTGTTCCACCTGCAGCCTGAGGAATAACTTCATCTCCCCCATTGAACTCATCTCAAACTTTTTCTTCATCACCTTTTCAAATTCTTTGCACATGTCGTCGTTGGTGGATCCAAAAATGATATCGTCAACATATATCTGCACAATCAACAAGTGGCCTGCCTCTTCCTTGGTGAAGAAAGTGTTGTCTACTGTACCTCTTGTGAACCCATTCTCCAACAAGTATGTCGAAAGCGTTTCGTACCAGGCTCTCGGGGCCTGGTGAAGTCCATACAACGCTTTATCCAGTAGAAACACCTTGTTTTTGTGTTGTGGGTCTGTGAACCCCAGCGGTTGCCCCACATACACTTCTTTTCTGATAGTTCCATAAAGAAAGGCAGATTTGACATCAAGTTGATATACTTTAAAATCTTTCCATGACGCAAAGACTAGAAAGATCCGAATTGCCTCCAGTCTGGCACTGGTGCGTAAACTTCATCATAATCTATTCCTTCCTGTTGGCTGAAGCCTTGAACCACAAGTCGTGCTTTATTTCTCACCACTGCACCTCTGTCATCTCGTTTGCACTTAAAAACCCATTTCGTTTTGATCAACTTTTGATTCTCAGGTAGATCGACAAGTCTCCAGACGCCCAACTTTTCGAACTGTTGCAGCTCCTCCTGCATTGCATTCACCCAGCTATCCTCGGTCAATGCCTCTTTGTAAGTTCTGGGCTCTATCTGCGAAATAAAACATTTTAATGAGACTTCTTTCTGCATATCATCAATAAATGAATAGAAACATGTAAGAGCTTGATCTATTTGATGTCGGGTTTTGACACCACTTTGCAGGTCACCAATGATCTGTTCTGAGGGATGATAAGACAATGTCCGTGGCAGAGCATTATCAGGCACATTCACTTCCGATTCCAAACTCGATATGTCAAGATCAACGGTTTGATCCTCAGCTTCCGTTGGATCCTCGTCAAAAGTCGGAGCGGGTTCCGCTTCTGAGTCGTCAGATTCATCAAACGATGGAACTGGTTCCTCTGGTGATTCGTGAGCTGTTCCACTCGGTCCTGCTTCATCATCGTGAGTACCCACGGTGGGTTGAGAAACTTCTAGTGGTCTAGTCATTTGCTCCTCTGACATAGTTTGCTGATATAGGTACATAAGAGTTAGTTCCTCATCACTCGGCTCGACCGGCAGATGGAACGACTCCCAGAGCTTATCGTAGTCGAACAGGAATCTTTGTCCGGGAAGTTGTGATGATGGAGTGTGCTTCTGACAATCCACATGTTGGACTTGAATCACCTTACCCAAGCATGGTACGAACACCCTCTTGAGTGGGCTAGCGTAACCTACAAAGAAACCCTCATTAGCTTTAGCTCCAAATTTACCATTTTCATCAATAAAAGTGCAAGGAGACCCAAATGGCTCCAAAAACTCAAGATTCGGCTTATAACGGTGCAACAGTTCAAAGCAAGTCTTTTTATACTTCTTGACAGTGAGAACTCTATTCAAAGTGTAACAAGCTGCTGATACTGCTTCACTCCAGAAAAAGATTGGTAGCTTGGAATCGGCTAACATTGTACGGGCTGTTTCAATCAGGGTCCTATTCTTTCGTTCAGCTACGCCATTCTGCTGTGGAGTGTACGGCGCACTGAATTCATGAAGAATTCCCTTCTCGTTGCAGAACTCGTACATCTTATTATTCTTGAATTCCGTTCCGTTGTCGCTCCGAATCCTCCGGATTGGCAGTTTATACACCGTTTCCATCTTCTTGAAAAGTACCCTCAAGGATTCAAAAGTTTGATCTTTTCGTTCCAAACACACTACCCAAGAAAATCTCGTAAAGTCATCAGTCACCACCAAGCATAAGTCTCCGCTGATGCTCTTAACGTTGACAGGCCCGAAGAGATCCATGTGTAATCTCTCAAGAGGTAACCTGATCGTGTTCATAATCTTTAAAGGGTGTGACTTCCGAGTTTGCTTTCCTTTCTTACACGCTACACAATCATCATTTAAGTGAAAATTCTTCAAATTTACACCATCCACTAAATCATTATGTACCAAAAAGTTCATTTTACGAACATGAATGTGACCCATCTTACGATGCCACATTATCGAATCTTTTTCTGTGGCTTTAGTTTTTGACACAAAACACTGTTTCTAATGAGTTGTTGGTGTTGCTATGTTCATATCAATATAATAAAGATCATACTCCCGTGGAGCACGCAACAGCACCATCTCATCAGGGATTTTAAACCCTGCTTTCAAAACCACACATTCAGTTTTTGTAAAATGTACACTAAACTCTTTATCACAGATTTGTGAAATACTGAGTAAATTGTTTGTTAACTCGATTATGTAGGTCACTTTATCGAATGAAATCACGCCATTTGACAGCGTTCCTTGACCAACGATCCTTCCACCTTGATTCCCAGCAAATCCAACATAGCTTCCATTTACAGATTTGACATCGTAGAGAAGAGCTAGCGTCCCAGTCATATGCCTTGAAGCACCACTATCCATGATCAATTTTGACAATATAGACTTGGGCAGCCCCTGCAAACATCATAGCGAATTTATTCAAACAATGAACTCCATGACTTCTTAACTGTTGAAACACTTCCAAATACTACATCACACTTCTCATCAGTTTTAGGAAAGTCAAATGTGACATTCGGAACATCAGTTTTAACTTTTGGTTTTACTTCATTTTTGATTGGTGGAAATTCTGACTCAAAATCTGCAAGAAACTTGTCAAGTTCAAACTCAAATTTATGATTATCATTAACACCCACCTTTGATTCATAAAATTCCTTTACCCCTTTGACTTTTCTGTCAACCATTTTTCCGAAAATATTTTAAATAGTGGGATTAAAAGCTTTTGAATCAAACTTTAACTCATTCTCCATTTTCTTCACCTCAACTGATTGTGATTTAGTTTCAAAAACTTTTGTTTCATTCTTCAAAATGTTTTCCATCTTTTTCTCCTCGACCGATGGTTTTGACTTTGCAACCCATGATTGATTTTCAAAAATTTTTGTTTTTGGATAAATCTTTGAAGTCTTTTGAGACTTTGAAGATTCGCCAATCTCAAATGTCGATTTCGGCTTATCTTCCGACTTCAACGATTCACCCCTCTTCAAAATGCGGATTTGTGAAACCATTGGTTTTTTACCCTTTTTGTCAATTGATGACTTAGGTTGAGGTTTTTGAACAACAGGTTTAATGACAGGTTTTTCGAAAACTTTCTTGCATTGTTTTGCCATATGCCCGATTTCATTGCAGCGATAACAAACTCTCTTGTCATACTCGACAAAAGTTGACTTGAATGACTCTACTTTCAGTTTCTTAGCCGCATTGAAATCATTAACTGCTTTTTGACTAAAAATGTATTCCTTCTCATCATCCACACTTGGTCCAACAACAAAAACATCATTCATTTTATCTTTTGGCTTGACAACCTTCTTAGCCATCTTTTTCTCAAAACCAATTCCTTTGTTTTTAAAGTTGTTACCATTTTTCTTGTTACCATTACTTTCCCATTCCTTTTTCTTCGAGTTGTTGACACGTGTTGAAACGAATGACTTTTTAGGTTTTGAAAAGAATTCTTTGTTATTAACCTCATCAATGTTCATTTCAACCAACCTAAAAACTTTCTCAACATTCTCAATTTTCACATTCTAAAGAGGATACTCAAAATCAGAATAAAGCTTGTCCGTTCCAATCATAGTGTAAACCACCATAATCGGATCATCATTCGTACTCTTGTCTGATTTCGGTATGAAATGATCTAAAAAATTATCCTCGTTTTCAGAATCAGCAACAGACTTCTCAAAATGAGATTTCATAACTTCAACCTCAGAGTTATCACTCTCTTCATCTAACACCTGATCAACAACAGTCTTGATGATCTGTGACTCGTTGTCTGTGTCGGATGCAGAGAATGTAACATCAATGCTCTCAAGCAATTCATCTTCAATTGATCCCAATTTGAGATTCAAAGCAGCTTCCACCCCATCTGGATATTTCTGTGTATAATGATTCCACATTGGGGGTGGAACACTCTTAAAGACTGGTGTTTCATCAGGCTGCTTCGGAACAATCTGTTCAATCACATATGAAGATGAAACATAACTCATCAACTTCTTATCAATTCTTTCATTTTCAATTTTTGTTAACTCCAATTCCCTTTTTAATGAAGCAATGGTGTCCAGATGAAAATTGATTTCTTTTTGTTTATCCATAATAGTTGATTTTAGCAATTTTGTGGCTTTATCATTTTCAAGACTTTCACCTTGAATCATTTTAATAGAGTTAGCCAATTTGTCATATGCTTCTTTTACTTCGCTCAGATCAAATTTTAGCATATCTGTATGATGTTTCATTTCCTGATACTTAGTGTCTTTCTCAAGACACTCCATGCACGGTTGTAAACACTTCTGGCATGGTGTTTCAGGAATTGAAACGACTTTCTCAACAACCTGTTCATGACACACATTTTTCACATCTTGTTTACCGACATTTTCCAATTCAGACTCAGACACTTTGACTGATTCGTTTCCCTTAACTCTAGATTCCTCTTGTTTGACAAACTCATTACCGACAGACTTAGACTCCTCGGATTCTGAATCTACCTCTCCCAGTTTCGCCATGAGAGCCTTGTCAGCAATTTCTTTCAATGTGTCTTCAGTCATTTCCTTTGTTACATCGATCATTTCTTCAACAAATTCTTCCTTTCCTTCAAACCTTGGACACAATCCAGTCTTCGGTTCTTCAAAAAAACCTGCAAAAGATTCAAAAATTTTAGGAGGCATGATAGATCTCAACGAAGTAGCTAATACCTCCTGTTCAGATTGAGAGTAATAAACTTCATCAGCTATTTCTTCCAAATTGTCTACATTTTCAGCAGAAACTTCTTCAACAATCCCAGAAACCTCTTCAGTAACCGTTTCTGGTTCAGACACTATCTCAGAAATTTCAACAACTTCAGCCATCATTGCCTGTCCATCGCTACCGGGAATATATTTATCCCAGCTGAAACCTGCAGCTACCTTCTCATCGTCTTGATTCACGATCATTGCTTTTTCCAGTTTATTCTCAATTTGTGGCCTTTGAATAGTTTGATGTTGATTTGGTCGGTGATAGATCGCTTGTTTGTAGTAGTCGTTGGTGAATGGGTTTTGATGATTGTTTACTTCACGATTCGGACATTCTCTCTTGAAATGACCACGTTCTTTACACTTGAAGCACGTAACTTTCGATTTATCGAACCCTAATTTCTGATCAGGACCTGAGAGACTGTTTCTGCCTGTGATCTCCATAAACCGTTGTGCTCTTCTAACCAAACTTGCCATGCCCCATTTTATATCAATCAACTCAAGCTCTTCCGGGTCGATCTGGTCGTAATCCTCTTTGGTCATATCAGGATTACCAATCTTACCCACCACTAATCCTTCATACGCCTCAAGAACGGAAGCAAGTAATGCAATGTGTTGTTTCGCGGCTGTTTCAGTAATTTCATTTCCATTCTTAATATTCACCGCGATGTTGCAAAGCACCCCAGAAACATAAGCCTGATTATTTGAACTTGTAGAACTTTGCGGTGAAGACTGCTCTTGAGCTTTGGAATTTGGATCATAGTTCACAAATGGTGAAGGCTTGTTTGATGGTGGAGTGTTTGTAGAACCACTCAAATTTGTATCAGCACTAAAACCTGTCTGTATCTTTGGACTTTGATTTGTTGCTCCAGGAATGCTTCCTTTGTAATATAGAGATATGTCTTGCTGCACATTTGCTGAATTCATTTGTTTAATCTTTGTTAGTTCCAATTCATGTGCCTCAATTTTCTCAATGAAACCACTCAGATTCATATTAGCAAAACTTGTATTGTTCTTTAATACCATCAGATACGTTCCCCACTCATCATAAGGTAATGCGTCTGCTAATTTGTCGATCCACTCTTCATTTGTCTTGGTTATCTTCAATCTTCCCATCTCCAAAACCAAATGGCAGTATCGTTCAATCAATTGCTTTGTGGTTTCCCCTTTCATTCCCGTGAAAATGTCAAACTGCTTGTTTATCAATGCCTTCTTGCTTTTCATCATTTCTCCACTTCCTTCAAACTTTAACTCCAATTTATCCCAAATGGATTTTGAATTATCTTTGTGCTGTAACAGTACCAAGATATCCTCCTTAATTGCTTGTTGAAGGATGCTCATCATTTTCTTTTCAGCCTTAAAGTCGGCTTGTTCCGTTTGAGTCAAACTTCCAATCACTTTCGCATGACCCATACCATCAACAGGAGGTACATATTTTGTATCAATCTTCAACCAGCTCTCAAAATGATTAGCTTGAACCCACGTTTTAAATCTTCCTGCCCAACTCGAATATTCGTCGATGTTCATGAGTTTAGGGGGGTTTTTGCATCGTTCCCAATTCGTTCTCCATGTTGACGTTTTGTATAACACTACCCGAGGTTTGTCCTGCTACCATACCACTGCCCAAGAAGAAATTATAAAACTCTTGGTTTTCCATTTTAGTGACAAAATTTTCAACAATGTTTAACTTTTTGATTAACAGGTTGTTTTATCAAAAACTATTAACACAAATTGAACTTCCAACACTTGATCACGTACAAAACGGACTTGAATGTTCAAAGAATGATTTTCACACACTAACAGGTCAAATAAGCGAACCTATACTCTAAGCGTATGTAAAAGCGGATCTACCTAAGACCAACTAAACAGACCTAAGTCACAAGAGCGAAACACAAGTGTGAACCACACAAGTGAACCACATAAACGAACTTCACAAACGAACCTCTCAAGCGAACCTTATAAACGAACCTCACAAGCGAACCTCACAAGCGAACCTCACATGCAAACCTCATAAGCGAACCTCACAAGCGAACCTTATAAACGAACCTCACAAGCGAACCTCACAAGCGAACCTTATAAACGAACCTCAACAAATGTGACCTAAGAGCGGATCTCTAAAGCGGACCTACGAAAGATATGACCTTATAAACGGACCTCTAGAGCGGACCTACGACAAAAATGACCTTATAAACGGACCTCTAAAGCGGACCTCTATAGTGACATAAAAACGGATCCTGTTCATGAACAATTTTAGGTCATTTTTAGTCGGATTTTAAGCCTGAACTACTCAAGGGTTTGATATCTAACAGAATTACACTATGTGATAAGTTTTCAATCCATTCTGTCCGTCGGAAGTATCAGAAACTCAAAATGTGTAGGTAAACAGCTTTGATTCGTGAAAACTAGCTCACAACTGGCTCTGATACCAATTGTAGGACCGTATTTGACAGTCGAGTGAGTCAATCTGAGCTAGAATCTACTGATTATGCAGCGGAAATACACAATCAGTATGAATCAAAGTAAAAACGTAGTAGAAATGAGTAGAAACAGATGAAGATCACTTTAATACGGTTTTCTCATTAATCTTTCACAAAATAATCGGGCAGCATTTCGGCTCCACTCTTGACATCAACGTACATAATGAGAAAACGACTGGGGTATATATAGTGGTGACAGGTTCGCTTATATGGACATGTCCGTATAAGCGGACCTCCAACATATAGATCCGCTTTTATGACATGTGTCCATATAAGCGGACCTCATCCACTAACATCACAAAATTACACATTTAACCCCTTTACAATACATAAACAACCTATCTAAACCCTATACATTAACCTAACAAGACTAAGACGCAGGCTTTAGTTATAGTTTAGATTTTACGGTTTAGCTTAGGTTTTAGCCTTATTTTTTAGCTTTAGGGTTTAGAGTTTAGGAGTTAGGATTTAGAGTTTAGGGTTAAGAGATCTTAGTTAAGGTTCGACGAGCCGGTTGCAACGCCGCTGGAATTAGTCCAATCGGAGTTCGTTTGAGCCGGTTCCCCGCTGTTCCTCGCTTTTTTAGTGTTCCCCAATGAACCTTCCCATATATATATATATATATATATATATATATATAAATGTGTGTAGTTTGAAAAAAAATCAATTCAACTAAAATAGATAACCTAATATCTATCGATGCATAACTATTAGTGTGTTTAAATTTCAGTTGTAGGTTGTGATAGATATATATGGAAAGAGTAAAAGTCGCAATGTTCGACGTTTTTTATCAATTTCTTTACATGATTGTTTGCATTAAATCTTATTCTGTGATATTAATACCTGATAAATGTTTATAATCCAGATGGACAACGAAGTAAATCAGGAAAACCAGAATAATGATAATAATGGAAACCAAGTAGATAACAATGCCATCCAACATATAGTAGCACAAGGAATTATAGACGCTATGCCATATATTATCAAGACTGTGAAAGAAGCAGAAAATAATAACTATAAGTGGAAGTGAACGGCAACCTTCTGAACCCAGTCACAGTGTGAATAATGGAACGCTACTCCAATTACGTATTCCAAAAAGAAGAAGAACCATGTCATATGGTTGTTCTTACAAAGAATTCTGTTCTTGCAAACCAATAGAATTCTCTAGCAATGAAGGAGCCATTGCAGCTCTACGTTGGATAGAAAAGACAGAGGCAGTCTTAAAAATCAGCAAATGTGCAGATGAAGATAAAATTATGTTTGCTTCTAATCTTTTTAAGAATGCAGCTCTAGAGTGGTGGAATACCATTCTCCAGTCTAGAGGAAGTGATAAAATTTATAATATGGAATGGACTGACTTTAAGGACATAGTTGAAAAGAAATTTTGTCCTCCTCATGAAAAAGAACAAATCGCTAATAAGTTCTTAAATCTTAAAATGACCGGAATAGACTGCTAGGGTTACACTACCATATTCTTCGAATATGATAGATAGTGTCAACCCTAGCCTCACCAGAACTAGTATTAATCTCCCGTTACATCTAGGGATTAATCAGTGAAATCAGACACGTAGTCAAGGCAGCTAGACCACAAACCATAGAAGAAGCAGTAGAACTAGCCAATACCTTGACTGATGAATTGGTACGTACGCAAGAAGAAAATCAGAGAAAGAACCTAGCCCAAAGACTTACCCGAGAATTTCATCTGGAAATACCTACCGTGGGAAAAGTATAGGTTCTACCTCTGTACCTTACTGTAAGTACTGCAAAAAGAAGCATTCAGGAAGATGTTCAATATACTGCAACTTCTGAAAAATGTCTGGACACAAGGAAGAAGACTGCAGGAAGAAACCCAACAACAAGCTAGGCTTCAACTGTGGAGAGACTGGGCATATCAAGCCGAACTATCCGAAACTAGCTCTAGCAATAAACAACAAAACTATCAAGAATTCCAGAGCATTTGTTCTAACAGCTAAAGAAGCCAAGATGATTCTGGATGTGATTGCCGGTACGTTTTTAGTTAATGATATTTTTGCTAAAGTATTACTTGACTCTGGTGCAAACCAAAGTTTTATTAATACTTCGTTCTGCAAACTTCTCAATCAACCATTAACTAAACTTCAACAAGAATGTCTGGTAGAAATAGTGAATGGAGAAACCATTAAGATCACTAAAATCTTGCAGCGAGCAAGAATAGAAATTCTAAACCATAATTTTATTGCTAACCATTACCCAATGAATCTCGTCGGATTTGATATCATATTAGGAATGGATTGGTTGGTAGCCGATCACGCCAGCATTCTATGTGATCAAAAGTCAGTGCAAGTAAGTTCACCAAAGGGTGAAAAGATCACAATTAAAGGAGATAAGCCAACTAGGTCCACAAAATTTATCTCCGTGATGAAGACAGCAAGCTATGCAAGGAAGGGATCACTAGTGTATATGATTTCCATAATCATTAACACTAAAGGAAAAGAATTAAAAGATATTCTTGTAGTATCTAAATTCTCTGATGTTTTTCTAGAAGAGTTACCTGGATTACCACCAGATAGAGAGGCTGAATTCAGAATTCACCTAATACCAGGGACATCACCGATTGCCAATGCACCTTACCATTTAGCACTAGCGGAGATGCAGGAACTGAAAAAAATAGTTGGACGAACTTCTGGAGAAAGGTTTCATACAGCCTAGTTCATCACCATGTGGAGCACCAATCTTGTTTGTCAAGAAGAAGGATGGATCAATGCGTATGTTCATTGATTACCGAGAATTGAACAATGTTACAATTAAAAATCGGTACCCACTACATTGAATCGATGAGTTGTTTGATCAACTGCAAGGAGCTCGATTCTTTTCTAAGATCGATTTACACTCAGGATATCATCAATTGAAAGTACAGGAAGAGGACATTCCTAAAACTGCTTTCAGGACAAGGTACGGTCATTATGAAATTTACAGTCATTCCATTTGGTTTAACCAATGCCCCAGCCCCATTTATGGACATGATGAACATAATATATAAACCATATCTAGATAAATTCATAATTGTCTTTATAGATGATATTCTTATTTTCTCTAAAAGTAAAGAAGATCATGCAGAGCAGTTGTTTATACTTATGAATTTGCTGAGAAAAGAAAAGCTTTACGCTAAATTTTCAAAATGCGAATTTTGGTTAAAGGATGTGCAATTCCTTGGACACCTGGTTAATCATGAAGGAATTCATGTAGATCCCACAAAAATCGAGGCGATTACTAAGTGGAAAGTCCCGGAATCACCGACGGAGGTGAGAAGTTTTCTTGGACTAGCAGGTTATTATAGACGTTTCATTCAAGATTTCTCTAGAATAGCCATTCCCTTAACGAAACTGACTTGCAAATCAGTTAAGTTTGAGTGGGGATCAAAACAGGAAGAAGCTTCTAGGATTCTAAAGCAAAAGTTAACCAACGCACCTATACTCGCGTTACCAGAAGGAACTGAAGACTTGATAGTCTATTGTGACGCTTCTAAGTTAGGTTATGGATGTGTGTTAATGCAACGTCAAAGGTTATAGCTTATGCCTCTAGACAACTTAAGAATCATGAAGAGAATTATACAACCCATGATCTAGAGTTTGGAGCCATAACTTTTGCCTTTAAAATTTGGAGACACTATCTTTATGGTAGCAAGTTTACTATTTTCACCGATCATGAGAGTCTAAGATATGTTTTTAGGCAAAAAGAGTTAAATATGAGACAGAGACGCTGGATGGAGATTCTCAGTGATTATGATTGTGATATCCAGTATCATGCAGGAAAGGCTAATGTAGTAGCTGATGCTTTAAGTCAAAAGTATCATGAAAAACCAAGACGTATATGTTCTCTCAAGTTAAATCTGCAGATAGATTTAAATGAGCAAATTAGAGAAATACAGGAAACAGTAATCAAGGACGATACTGAAAAATTAAAAGGAATGACTAAGGAATTAGAACGAGGAACAGATGGAATTTGGAGATTCCATAAGAAAAGAATCTGGATACCCAAATAAGGAAACCTACGCCACCAAATTTTAGAAGAAGCCCATAAGTCTAAGTATACGATACATCCTGGTAATGATAAAATGTATCAAGACTTAAGAAATAATTTCTGGTGGATAAGGATGAAAAAGGATATAGCAACCTATGTTGCTAAGTATCTAAGTTGTTCACAAGTTAAAGGTGAACATCAGAAACCCTCAGGTTTATTGCAGCAACTAGAAATGCCAATATGGAAATGAGAATTGATAACAATGGACTTTGTCACTAAATTACCCAAGACACGAAAATGTAATGATGCAATCTGGGTGATTGTAAACAAATTAACCAAATCTCCTCATTTCTTACCTATGAAGGAAACTTTAAGTATGGAACAATTAGCCAAGTTATATGTAAATGAAATAGTTTCATTACATGGAATTCCTTTATCTATTGTTTCTGATAGAGATAGCCGTTTACTTCTCATTTTTGGACTAGTTTCCAGAAACATTGGGAACCAAGTTAAAACTAAGCACAACTTATCATCCTCAAACGGACGGACAAAGCGAAAAGACAATTCAGACAATGGAGGATATGCTTAGAGCTTGTGTAATTGATTTCGGGGGAAATTGGGATGATCATTTACCATTAATAGAATTTTCCTACAATAACAGCTATCATACCAGTATCAATGTTGCACCATTTGAAGCACTTTATGAACGGAAGTGCCGAACTCCAGTCTATTGGGCAGAAATTGGAGAAAAACAACTGTCTGGACCAGAGATAGTACAGGAAACAACGGACAAGATTATTCAAGTCAAGGAAAGACTAAAAGAAGCCCGAGATTGTCAGAAGAGTTATGCTGATAACAGACGAAAACCATAGGAATTTCAAGTAGGAGTGATGTATGCAAAATGCAACATATAAATTACATCAAATGATGCATAAAACTAACCTTTTTTTAGTACTAATGTTGGAAAAAGTGTGTTTTTATCTTCCTTTTGTATTTTCAGGACCAAATGAGCTTAAACGAACAAAAGGAACAAATATGCAGCAAAAACTAACATAAATACAAAGAAAAGGAATAAACATGACATGCCCGACCCCTCGACAGCATCCCCAAGAGCAAAAAAAAGAAACAGAAGGCTGACCACTGCTCGTGCCCACTGGACACGGGGGCGTGGTCAGGTGTCTGCAGAAAGGACAAAGCTGTGGAAGCTTCTACGCCCACCACCGGGGGGTGCCCAGCTCAGCACGGGGCGTGGTCAACGCTAAGATTTGCAGAATCTTTCAAATCTTGGTAGTACAGATACGTTTCTGCACACGGGGACATGCCCGCTAGACACGGTGTAACACCCCGAAAACGGGTTTGGTAATCAAACTCCGTTAATACTAAAAGACGGGTAAAGTACCGTTAGCAGTAAAAATAACCCGGTAAATATTTGGATTTAAATAAGTAATCCTAATAAATAATTACAAGCGAATCGAAGAATTAAGGAATTGAGTTTATAAGAGCCCGAGTCAACGGGACTTAAAATAAAACGGGTTTTAACTCCCGGAACCCACTAAGTTAACTAGGTAAAATTAACCTAGTTAGTAATGGGTAATTAAATAATAAATAATGAATTATAGTTTCATTTGATCAAAATAAAACACGAGGGACTAAAATGGGACAATTGTGAGAGTTGTATGATTAAAACAAAAAAATAAAACACACCAAACACACACTTAGTGTGTGTCTGGTCGATGTTAAACACAGGGGGCGAACCAGGTTTCTCCACAAACCCTGATTCTCACAAAATCCTCCAAATTAAAGCTCAAATCAAGCCCAAATCGTCTGCATGATTACAAATTCGTGATCACCTAGTCGTGGGGATCATAAGGTATGTAAAAATTTGATGATTCGTGAAGTTGCAAAATTTGAGTTAGCATCATAATTCACGAATTATGTAAGGATTAGAGGAGCTATGGCTAAGTTAGTGATGTACACATGCTTAGGAACTAAACCCTAAGTAAAAATCATGCATATGATGCTATGACTTGAATGATTTGGTGATTACTCATATGTGTGTTAAATGGGTTTATTGACAATATGATGAACACTCAGATTAGGGTGTTAAATTGATGAATATTGGTTGCTATGGTATAAGTTCTTGATGTAGTTCATGAACACTAGACCTAGAGCTTTGATTGTTATGAAAATCTTGGTGAAAATAACTAATTATAAACTAGTTAGTAAATATGTGAAATTATGCACATTACGTGTTTGTTAAAATGCCTAAATGAGAACTAAAGTATTGAATTTAGAGTGAAAACGCGTATTCGAATGATATGGCAATTACGCATGATATGAAGTGATAAGAGTTCTAAATACTATGTTGATTTAGACTTAATGTAGTAAACACGTGATTGAAAGTAGTTAACTTTAGATAAGTTAAGTTAACTAATCATGAAGCCGAATAGTAGCTCCGGCATAGAAAATAAGTGAGGTGGAATAGTCGTGATTGTTAATGACTAATTTAACCGCCTTGTAAATGTTTGACAATAGTTTGACGCGTAACAAGCTAGGTGAAAGCTTGGAGGAGGGAGCGGGTCAAACGGAGCAAGTACGGAAAGAAAAGCGTGGCGTGGATGCGAGGTAAGTGTAATTTACACACTTATGTAGAATACCCGTTTATTCGATACATTGTAAACGTGATAACAATAATATTGGAAATATGGAAATTTGTCAAATATCGACAAATGTAAATCAAGGTTAAAAGGATACCCATGGCGTAAGCCGAAATGGGTTGAATTTGTAAGAAAAGAGTGTAAAAGAAAAAGGGGTATGGTAATAAAATCCGGGATGGAATGGATGTATGAATTGGAGATCAAAAACGATGTTTTTGATTAAATAGATAATGTTGGGCATATACTCCAAACGGGTCGAATGGTGGTGATAACACCATTTGACAATATCGACTAATGTGGTTGTCAAGTCTTATGTTAACAGGACCAATTAGCAAATCGGATAATTACGTCACCATTGATGGTGTGATAATGAAAACGAGGTATAAATCGGGTCTACTTATTGATCCGGGCCAGGTACGCATAATTATGTTGTAGTTAAGAATGCTATTTTGGTCGAATAATTTGAGAGAGGGTCCTTCGTCGTAAAAGGACCAAAATCGACCAAAACACCCTTGTAGGCTAAGTTGAACAAACAACCCTTAAAGGTTGTTTGGGAGAGAATTTCATGATTAGATAAATACTTAGAATAAGTATAGAAGTTGAAAGATGTAATATGTTAGTCAAAAGGCACTATTTTAGTTTTTGCCGTAAATTAACGAACCAAGAGGTAAAATTTGGTTTATGTTGATCGCCACATTAAACCCACCTTAAATACAGTTGTGGTGGGAGATTTTAGGATAAGAAATGTGGTGATGAAATGCTAGAAGTAATCGAAAGCGATTTTGGGTTCGAAAGTGCTTAATTACCCTTAACGGGTCAAAATAAGCATACGAGCGAAAACGGGTTCAAATTGTGTAATAAACCTATGATTAGAACCTAATATAGTAGGTAACATTAATTTGAAGAAGTGTATGAGATATAGGAATCAAATAAATACGTTTGTTTGATAAAATGCATAAACGGGTTAAAATTCGGTAAAAAGGTAACGAGTCGAAGGCTTAGAAGTCTCAAAATTTCTTATGTTGGATGTAGGATTTTAACTCCATAAGATGGAGGATTAAATTACGGACGCGTAGGAAAAAGAATCGGGTAAAACGGATCAATAACGAAGAAGTTATGGCCGTTTCCGTGAAATCAGATCGTGCTGGGTATGTACAGCATCAACAGGCTGTGAAAAACAGGGCTAGGCGTGACACCTAGGCCCTTGGCGTCACGTCTAGCCCCCTAACTCTGAAAATTTTTAAATTTTATCATTTTTAACCCCTGTACTTGTTTGAACTTAATATTTGACTATCAAAACTAACTTTTAAGTTGGTTTTGATCATAGGTGAATGCCAAGAGTACACGGATGAAGATCAAGCGACGAGCAAGAACCGAACACGATCACGAAATAAGCTTCCGCACTATGTATCGTTATTATGTTAAACGACGAATATACACGTGATATGTTGTATACTTTTTAAATTGTAAAAAGTTTTAATAAACCCGTAATTTCCAATGCATATGTAATCTTAATTACATGACTGTTTTTCGTAAATGATACGTTAAACCTTAATTTATAAGAACGGGTGTTACAAGTTGGTATCAGAGCCTTGGTTTAAGAGATTCAAGTATGGTGGGAAAACTATGCTTGGACTTAAACCTTATGCTCTTAATAAAGATAGGTGTTCGGTTCGTGGCTTGATCGCAAATCCGGTAAGTACATGTATATCAAAGGTTTAGTATGATTAAAGTGTTGAGAACAACACATATGGTTATCGTGTAATACACGTTACACCAATAAAAACGATATAGAATAGATATAGTCAACGGAATTACACGCGTTGATGCGTATAGTAGAAAAGCCTTGTGTTATAATACGGGCATCCTTTAATGTTGAAATTACTAACTGTTGTATATGTTTTTGATTGAAGGACACTCGCATATGAGGATAGCGAGAGTTTAACAAATCATGGATTTAACAGAGGAACGGTCCAAAGTATGACAAATAGAGCACGATCACCAAGGACCTAAATGGCGCAACGATTGCGAATAAGTTAATGGCAAGGGGAGCCTGTTAGAGCAAGCATTATCAGGTGCACGTTTTAAATTATTGAATAAATAGTAATATGCAACAAATATGTAGAGATTGAAAGTTGCATATGTAGATTGAAAACTTGGAAAAACCTGAATAGAAAACCTATCCAGGATATTGTTTCCAAGAAAAAAAAAAACAAATAGAGGCATTACTTACATGGGGTGTATTGTGAAAATTATAAAAAGGTCATGTATACCAGGTGTTGATCGCTTACTCTAGCCAAGTAAGTAGTGAACACGTGGTACCATGAACTTCTTATGATGGACACATTTATGTCCGATGTAGTAAGGATAGGGTGAATGGGACTAACTTAAAAAGTACCCAAATGAATCAAATGAGCAAAAATAATTGATAATAATGTAAACGCACAACCGGGTGATGGAAGCGTATTACATTAAGATGATGAGCCCGAGTGAAGGGACAAAGATTAATGTAAAACAATTAAGGTATGCAATTGGGAGGGGTGTGCTTACACTCGAACCCGAAGAATGCAAATATGACACTTAACGGGCCGATTTTGTAAAACACCAAATTTGAGAACAAAGTAGGAATATAAAAGCGAAACGAAGTCATAATGCATACCGTAAGGGTTGCAATAATAACGACTTCGGTAAAACACCCGGTTGGTGGGTAAGGATTTAAACGCATGCGTAGACTGGGAAACAGGAACGCGAAATAGAAAGTCAAAAGACTCGGAATATGAGTCATGACTAAAAGACGACAAGAATTTTCGCAAACATAAATTTTAGTAATTACGTTCAACCATTTCAAAGTTGGACGGGTCAAATAAAGAATGAAGTTTGACATTCATAAGTGATGAAAATTCACCCAAAATGAGTCAAACGAGTCAATATAGGAAAACGCAAACCGGTGAAACCGGAAAGCTAAAAACATAAAGATAGAAGGACCCGGGTAGTGGGTTGTAAAGGAGTATAAGTATGAACCGGGTAATGGCAAGTGTAAGATAAAACGACGTGTAAATGACGCTAGAAGTCGTAAAGTCGGAAAGCATAGTCTGGAAGTAAACAAATGAAACCTTAGACTACGGTCAAGGTCAACTAAAGCTCAAAAGCAAAATTAAATGATTCCAAACATAACAAAGGATGCTTTAAAGCTTTATATGTATAAATAGACAATTGAATAAAGACTAGAATAAAAGATGATCTACGGGGTCATCATAACCTACGGGATATTAATTAGTGTAAAGGTCTACGGGGCCAAAATGACCCACGGGTCATAAATTGAAGCAAATGGATAATAAGGGCCTCGCCTTAAAGAGGTGAAAGCTTAAGTAAAGAGTATACGAGGTTAAGTGAAGGAACCTACGGGTCGATAGTGTGAGGTAAGGGAACTTGTTACGATTCCCCGTATAAAACTAAGATTTGTAAAAGAATAAATTATGGACTGTCAATATCATGGTATGGATAATTGACAAAAGTTAAAGAAAAGATCCAAAAACTAAAACTTCGATTTTAGTAAGAAATAACGTTTTTACAAATATAAATTCTGATAAGAATTTGAATAGTAAGCATGAAAGGTTCAAGTCTTGACACTGATAGGTGCAAGACGATATATTCGAAAAGTGATATTTTCGAAAATGAAAGGTTGATACAAACTAAACATGATGTGACACGATCACGGTTAGGAAATGTAATGTGAAGTAAAATCACATTATAACCAAGCGAGCGGTAAAAAGTAACGGGACTAATAAGTCTAGTTAGTGAGACCGGTTAAGGCCAGTAATTCAAATCAATAAAATTTGGTTTGCTTGTAAGCGGTGGATTCGGTATAACTAAACCGAATAAATAAATCTGAAAACAAAAGAAATTATTGCTAAAAGTGAAATATTTCACTAAAGACCTTTAAACGGGTCAAAGTAATGGATTCATAAAGAATTCAATAGTATATGAAAGCGATGGATATCGTTAAGTTAACTAAACTAGTAGAAATAACAGAATTACGTTATTTCAAGTTACATTATGTCATATGAGGTACGTAGATGTTCTGTAACCAAAAAGATATAACCATAATTTTTCTGGTAATACTAACAATTGGTTAAAAGAATAATTAATGTTTAAAAGATTTCTCGACTCAAATACATTGAGTTTAAACTCAATGAATTATGTAAGAAAAGGTTTCGAGGACGAAACCTCTTTAAGGGGGGTAGACTTGTAACACCCCGAAAACGGGTTTGGTAATCAAACTCCGTTAATACTAAAAGACGGGTAAAGTACCGTTAGCAGTAAAAATAACCCGGTAAATATTTGGATTTAAATAAGAAATCCTAATAATTAATTACAAGCGAATCGAAGAATTAAGGAATTGAGTTTATAAGAGCCCGAGTCAACGGGACTTAAAATAAAACGGGTTTTAACTCCCGGAACCCACTAAGTTAACTAGGTAAAATTAACCTAGTTAGTAATGGGTAATTAAATAATAAATAATGAATTATAGTTTCATTTGATCAAAATAAAACACGAGGGACTAAAATGGGACAATTGTGAGAGTTGTATGATTAAAACAAAAAAATAAAACACACCAAAAACACACTTAGTGTGTGTCTGGTCGATGTTAAACACAGGGGGCGAACCAGGTTTCTCCACAAACCCTGATTCTCACAAAATCCTCCAAATTGAAGCTCAAATCAAGCCCAAATCGTCTGCATGATTACAAATTCGTGATCACCTAGTCGTGGGGATCATAAGGTATGTAAAAATTTGATGATTCATGAAGTTGCAAAATTTGAGTTAGCATCATAATTCGCGAATTATGTAAGGATTAGAGGAGCTATGGCTAAGTTAGTGATGTACACATTCTTAGGAACTAAACCCTAAGTAAAAATCATGCATATGATGCTATGACTTGAATGATTTGGTGATTACTCATATATGTGTTAAATGGGTTTATTGACAATATGATGAACACTCAGATTAGGGTGTTAAATTGATGAATATTGGTTGCTATGATATAAGTTCTTGATGTAGTTCATGAACACTAGACCTAGAGCTTTGATTGTTATGTAAATCTTGGTGAAAATAACTAATTATAAACTAGTTAGTAAATATGTGAAATTATGCACATTAGGTGTTTGTTAAAATGCCTAAATGAGAACTAAAGTATTGAATTTAGAGTGAAAACGCGTATTCGAATGATATGGCAATTACGCGTGATATGAAGTGATAAGAGTTCTAAATACTATGTTGATTTAGACTTAATGTAGTAAACATGTGATTGAAAGTTGTTAACTTTAGATAAGTTAAGTTAACTAATCATGAAGCCGAATAGTAGCTTCGGCATAGAAAATAAGTGAGGTGGAATAGTCGTGATTGTTAATGACTAATTTAACCGCCTTGTAAATGTTTGACAATAGTTTGACGCGTAACAAGCTAGGTGAAAGCTTGGAGGAGGGAGCGGGTCAAACGGAGCAAGTACGGAAAGAAAAGCGTGGCGTGGATGCGAGGTAAGTGTAATTTACACACTTATGTAGAATACCCGTTTATTCGATACATTGTAAACGTGATAACAATAATATTGGAAATATGGAAATTTGTCAAATATCGACTAATGTAAATCAAGGTTAAAAGGATACCCATGGCGTAAGCCGAAATGGGTTGAATTTGTAAGAAAAGAGTGTAAAAGAAAAAGGGGTATGGTAATAAAATCCGGGATGGAATGGATGTATGAATTGGAGATCAAAAACGATGTTTTTGATTAAATAGATAATGTTGGGCATATACTCCAAACGGGTCGAATGGTGGTGATAACACCATTTGACAATATCGACTAATGTGGTTGTCAAGTCTTATGTTAACAGGACCAATTAGCAAATCGGATAATTACGTCACCATTGATGGTGTGATAATGAAAACGAGGTATAAATCGGGTCTACTTATTGATCCGGGCCAGGTACGCATAATTATGTTGTAGTTAAGAATGCTATTTTGGTCGAATAATTTGAGAGAGAGTCCTTCGTCGTAAAAGGACCAAAATCGACCAAAACGCCCTTGTAGGCTAAGTTGAACAAACAACCCTTAAAGGTTGTTTGGGAGAGAATTTCATGATTAGATAAATACTTAGAATAAGTATAGAAGTTGAAAGATGTAATATGTTAGTCAAAAGGCACTATTTTAGTTTTTGCCGTAAATTAACGAACCAAGAGGTAAAATTTGGTTTATGTTGATCGCCACATTAAACCCACCTTAAATACAGTTGTGGTGGGAGATTTTAGGATAAGAAATGTGGTGATGAAATGCTAGAAGTAATCGAAAGCGATTTTAGGTTCGAAAGTGCTTAAATACCCTTAACGGGTCAAAATAAGCATACGAGCGAAAACGGGTTCAAATTGTGTAATAAACCTATGATTAGAACCTAATATAGTAGGTAACATTAATTTGAAGAAGTGTATGAGATATAGGAATCAAATAAATACGTTTGTTTGATAAAATGCATAAACGGGTTAAAATTCGGTAAAAAGGTAATGAGTCGAAGGCTTAGAAGTCTCAAAATTTCTTATGTTGGATGTAGGATTTTAACTCCATAAGATGGAGGATTAAATTACGGACGCGTAGGAAAAAGAATCGGGTTAAACGGATCAATAACGAAGAAGTTATGACCGTTTCCGTGAAATCAGATCGTGCTGGGTATGTACAGCATCAACAGGCTGTGAAAAACAGGGCTAGGCGTGACACCTAGGCCCTTGGCGTCACGTCTAGCCCCCTAACTCTGAAAATTTTTAAATTTTATCATTTTTAACCCCTGTACTTGTTTGAACTTAATATTTGACTATCAAAACTAACTTTTAAGTTGGTTTTGATCATAGGTGAATGCCAAGAGTGCACGGATGAAGATCAAGCGACGAGCAAGAACCGAACACGATCACGAAATAAGCTTCCGCACTATGTATCGTTATTATGTTAAACGACGAACGTACACGTGATATGTTGTATACTTTTTAAATTGTAAAAAGTTTTAATAAACCCGTAATTTCCAATGCATATGTAATCTTAATTACATGACTGTTTTTCGTAAATGATACGTTAAACCTTAATTTATAAGAACGGGTGTTACACACGGGCCGTGTTGAGCCTTATGCTGACAAAAGAAATTAATGAAGGAAGAGAAAAGGGATGGCCACGAGGGCGTGTCCGCTGGACACGGGGCCATGGCCGGGCTTCTGTTCAGGCTATAAATAGGGGTGTTTGGCTCACTTCAAAGGCATCCCTTGGCAAACCACCTCTCTCCCACTTTGCCACCATTCCACCACCACTATAATACCCACATCCACCACCATCATCCATCATCCACCTTAGAGTGTGTGTAGTAGTCTCGGGATCCAAGATTAATAGTAAGAGTTCTTGTCAATTAAAGGCCATCTTTGGCTAAGTCTTTTACATCACTTGGTGAAGACAAGCATTTAATGTATTACTTTTGATTTTTAATCTTTTCGCACTTTTTATTTGGTTTTGTATTAATGACTTTAATAACTGGTTTCTTATGTTGAAGGTGAAACTTCTTTATCATTTGTCCGTGTTGTCTTGGCATTACTTTACTGTCTATATTAAGTAAAAGATTTACACCATTCATATCTCTACGGTCTATATAGAGATATGTTGGCTACGTGGTCGGGGGTTAAGGGAATGGTTTAGTAAGGTTCTTGCCTTGTTCAGTGTATAGATCCTGCAAGGACCTGAGACAAGCTTACTAGGACCTCCTTCAATACCCACTGGTATTGGATGGCGGGGGTGCGAATGGCTTGATCCCCTCATATGTAAACTACTATTAATACATTAAACCGGATTGTATCCCTGCTGACTCAAACCACTTAGCCGAGGGTAACGTCACCTTCAAAAGAGGGGCCTACCACTTTTCGCATTAATAACTTAATTAATTATCTTTCAATATTCCGACCCTTTGGGATTGTATCCTTGCTGACTCAAACCACTAGGTTGAGGGTAACGTCACCTTCAAAAGAGGGGCCTACTACTATAACTAAGATAATCTCTTAAAAAGTGCAAAAGTGCGGAAATCATTAAAGGATACATTAAAGGCGAGTCGGATCCAAGTGATTCATCTTGTCTATCTATTTTTACTTTATTTTTATTTCTGCATTTTTAGTTTTATTTTTTATGCTTAAAACCTTTTTCTCAAAAATTTTAGTTTGATTAGACGTTGAGGATAAACCGGTATTAAAAGCTCTTGTGTCCTTTGACGACCTTGATATCTTACCAACACTATACTACGCTCACGATGGGTGCACTTTCCCATGTGTGTGTTTAGTGTTAGTAGAATATCGTGTTTTATAAATTTAAAACTTGACTAATGTGTAAAATGGGCATAAAATATCAATAAAAACATATTACACCTTACACACACCAAGGAGATAAGGTATTATTAAAAGTTTCTCCATGGAAAAGAGTGGTCAGATTCATAAACAGGGGAAAGCTAAGCCCCAGGTATGTTGGACCTTTTGAGATTATTAGAAAAATAGGACCAGTAGCTTACCAGCTACAATTGCCAGAGGAATTGGCAGGAATACATGATGTATTTCATGTATGTAATCTCAAGAAATGTTTAGCAGATGAATCATTAATGGTACCTCTTAAGGACATAGAGGTAATGAGAAACTTAAGTTTGTAGAGAAACCCTTGTAGATTGAAGATAGAAAGATCAAGAAGCTCAAACACAAGAGATTAGTTCTGGTTAAAGTAAGATAGGATTCCAAGAGAGTACCAGAATACACTTGGGATCTCGAGTCAGAGATGCAAAGGAAATATCCACACCTGTTCCAGTAGATCTCGAGGACGAGATCTAAAATAAGGCGGGGAGGTTATAACAGCCCTCCTAAAATCCTAAACAAGCCTACACGTCTTAAAATATACCTTGTATTCGAAAAACAAGCATAAATAACCTTTATATTTATAAAAATCAAATAAAAAAATATATGATGTTCTCGTGGGGCGCGACCCAGTCAAGCCAAGACTTTCGTGGGCCGCGACCCATTGACACTAGGCGGTCCCTCGTGATGCCATGTGTCCCTGTGCGTGGTGAAGCTAGGTCGTGATTAGCCAAGGCTAGAGCCTGGCCTAGGTCCCTCTCGGGCCGCGAGGGAGATAACATAATGGGTCGCGGGGTGCGAGGCCCCCAGGTTCCAGCCTATAAATTGAACTTCTCAGCGTCATTTTCAAATCGTTCATTTACTATTTCTCTCTCAAAGCCCCTATAATAGCAATAGTGTTGCTCGATATAATACCCCTAAAGCGAAGCTCTGCCTCGTTGTAAGTATTAGAACCCCCGGTTACGTATTAGTTACTCTACCCGATTGATCTAGGGCTCCGTAATGCATGTCAAGGCTCTGTCTGACTCAGTCGTTGGAGTTCTGTCTCGGGGGTATGGCTAATGTAAATTGGGTTATCTTACTAACACGTGTGCATTGTTTAATTTTAATATATTATAACCAGGAAGTCACCAGAAAGCAGTAGTATTATCTAAATCAGCAAAGTGAGTACATCTTATTTTATAAATCTTTTTGTGAGTCATTCTCTTTTTCTACCAAACTATTTACCAAAACCTCAATTGTTTTAAATTATGATAACAGTGATTGAGTCTATGTATTCTACAATTACTATCGGTATGTTGGGGTTTTGTATACATTACTTGTTACTATACTATGAATAGTAGCATGACCACAAGTCAGGATTGACAGTACCGTGGGTGGTAATTGGGTAGATATATTGTAATCGCTCTCAATACTGTAAAGATATAAAAGTTTGTTTTGATTAAACTGGGATGCACTCGCCAGTATTTCTTGCTGATAAAACTTTTTAAAACGCATTTCTGGTAACTTAATGTGAAGCTAATAAAAGCCAGCGGGAGCGCACTGAAGGCTTGGAAAAGTGGCTATAAAAGTTACCTAAATAAAAAGAAGTTTTATTTCAAGAAATTAGGGTTTATCCCTATAAACATATTATAATGGAAACTTGGGTTTTTCCCATGTGTTTATTATTTATAAAAGTGTGGTGTTTTAACTCTGATAAATTATTTCCTAACTACGGTCCTAATGTTTAATTTCCGTTGCCAAATTAATAAACACCTATACCACCAGCTCTGTGCATCTCGCGGCCGCCCGCCCCTCGGGGCAAGGGGTCGGGGGTTGCGACATCATCTTTTAGTCATGACATATAATCCGAGTCTTTTGACCTTCTAATCCACGTTCCCATCTCTTGGTTTACGCATATGCTCAAAATCCTACCCATCTTTCGGGTATTTTTTTACCAAAGTCACCATCAAAGCAACCATTCTGGTATGCATTTAGACTTCGTTTTAATTTATTTGGTCTTCTTAGCGAAATCGATCGCTTTTATTCAACCAAGTCCTTTGATATTTACTCAATTCGTTTGACTTGTCCGTGTGAATGTTTCATCACTTTTGATAGTCAAAATTTATCCTTATGCCTTAGCATTCTCATTAGTCTATTTGTATTTTCATTTACATTGATTCTCGTCCCTTCCCTCGGGCTCGTTATTTTAATGTAATACGCTTCTGTTACCCAGCTTACGTTTACATTTATTATCAAACATTTCACTTATTTGATCCATTTTGGGTACCTTTTTAATTCGTCCCATTCGCCCCATCCTTACTACATCGGACGTAAATGCGTTCATTATAAGAAGTTCATTATATCATGTGTTCACTACTTACTTGGCCAGAGTAAGCGATCAACACATGGTACACATGACCTTTTTATAATTCTCTCATCATGCCCTATGTAAGTAACACCTCTATCTATTTCCATACCTTTGATTTCATTCAGTAAAACTTTATTTAATTGCTAACAACAATCATTAGTTTTACTCGTTTTGCACTTGAACATACAAAATGTTTTCTTTTTATCAAATTATTTTACAATCACATTTATTAATGTGATCTTTACCCTTCTCGATAGTATTCGTATTGAGAATACTTACTTGGATAATTACTTCTGTCCGAGTTTCCACATAAACTAATTCCGTTATTGTTTTGTTATTCACTATCGTGAATAACACATATTTCTACTTAATTTTTCTTAGAAACATCATCTGAATAGGTATCCTATTCAGGTTTTTCAAGTTTTACCCTACATATGCAACAGTCAGTCTCTACGTATTTGTTGCATATTACTATTCGTGCAATAAATTTAAAACGTGCACCTGGTAAATGCTTGCCCTAACGGGATTTCCTTGCCATTAACCTTGTTCGCGATCGTTACGCGATTTAGATCCTTGGTGAGCATGCTCTACTTGTCATACTTCGGACCATTTCCTTCGTCAAATCCGCAATTCGTTAAAGTCTCGCCATCTTCAGATGCGAGTGTCCTTAAACTAAAACACTTACAAAGATTAGTAATGTCGATATCAATAAACGCCTGTACTATAATACAAGGCTTTCTACTATACTTGTCAACACACGTAATTTCGCTATCTATATTGATCCTTTATCGATTTAATTGGGGTAACGTGTATTACACGATAACCCCATGTGTTGTTTACAACACTTTACCATGCTAAACCATTAATAAAAATATACTTATCGGATTTTGGGATCAAGTCTCAAACCGAACACTTTACTCTTTAACCTTGAGCTCTGATACCAACTTGTAAGACCCTTACTTAAATTATACGATTTTCATACAGATTTCAATTAAAAATAGTGTATTTACGATTAAACATCCACTTGAAAATACGAGTTTGTTAAAACATTTCAACATCTTGTATATAATATCTCCATTTAAAACATGCTGCAAAATCTAATGCGGAAGCTGGAATTATTGATTGTGTTTGGTTCTTCATCTAGCTTGATCATCCTCTGGCACCGTACAATATTCCTACATTTCGTAAAACATGAAATGAGTTAGTCAATCGGTGTTTAAATGCATGTCCAAACAAGTTCGTGCATCAAAACAAACAATTCACAAACATCAGCAGCTTTTGCTGATTTTAACACCCATCGCGTGGCGCGACGGGAATTGATATCATTGTCGCGTGCCGCGACACCTGTCGTGTGTCGCACCAGGATTTTCTTCTCCTTCGCATGGCGTGAGGAGTACTCTTTTCCAGCCAGTTCTGTTTTGAAATCTACATATTTGCAGCAATACTAGTTTTTGCGAAAACTGACATAACTCGCTCAATATTGATCCGTTTTACGATCCGCTTCTTTCTACGTGATCGTAAATTGATTCTCCATAACATGGAGTTAAAATCCGACGTCGGGATTAAAAGCTTTCTAGGTTTTAAGCCCTCTGTTTAAATTTATTTATTATTTTTTTGACAAAGCTTTTGACCCGCTCATGATTTTATCAAACAAACATGTTTGTTACCTCTAAATTCTCATGAACATCACATTTTAAATGTTTCCTATCATACAAGGTTCAAATCACATTTTTTTATGCATTCTTAATCCCGTTTTTACTTATACACTTATTTTGAACCGTTAAGGGTATTTAAGCAGTTTTTAAGCATATATCACGCTCATGCCTTACTTGCATCATATTCCCATATTTTCATATCAATTTTATTCCACCACAATTATATTTGTGGTGGATTTAATGTGGTAAACTATTTATTTCGAGTTTTACCTCTCGGTTTGTCATTTTACGGAAAAGACCCATTCTTAGGCATTTGACCCACAAAGGTTTATGCCTATAACTTTTATGCTTATCTAAGGATTACATGATCATAATACATGTTCCTAAACAACCCATAAGGGTCGTTTGCCCGATTTATCCATCAAGGGATTTTTTGTCAACTTTAGTCCTTCATTTTACGACGAATGACTTTCACTAAATATTTGACCAAAATCTCATGTTTAACTATAATCTTATTGATGCGTACCTGGCTCGGGTCAAGTATTGACCCGTTTTAATACCTTATAGCAATGCAAATTCCATAAGCCGTTTCATCCTGTGAGCATTAGACTCGACAAATACTTATTAGTCGATATTTGTTAAATGGCGCTAAAAATCACCATTTGACCAGTTTGGTCTAAATGACCAAACATTTTGCACTTGTATTTGAATGGTATATATTTACCATTTCATTATTTAACCCATTTCGGCTTACGCCGTAGGGTATCTTTTAACTTTAACTTACGTTTGTCGACACGCGACTAAATTACCATTTTACCCCTCTCTTTATTACGAGTTAACCCATAAGGCAACATTTCAAAACTCATTGTATGTTTATCATTCCATGACTATATTACCATTTACCCCTTTTTACCATCCATCATGGTTTTTCATCATTTTTACTTATTTCGACCCGTATGAATTACGTCGGAACACCAACATTTTAACCATTAGCTTAACATATTCATAACCCTTATAATAATTAGGCATTCTATAGAAAGGGGGTGTAAGCTTTACTTAACTCGCATCCAAACTACGCTTCTCTTTTCATACATGATTCGTTTGACCCGCTTCCTCCCCAAGCTTCCACCTAGCTTGTTAAACGTCAAACTATCATTCATCATTCACAAGGCGGTTAGATTAATCATAATTTAATACGATTATTCCACATTATGTATTTTATATCAAAATTATCATTCATCATATTATAGGTTAGTTTAACTTTTTAAAAGTCAAATGCCCATTAGTATATGAAATGCACAATCAAGTTCCTCAACTTGTTTAGGCATTCCCCAATTACCCGGTAGGCGTTATTTTAAGCCACCATTTTTAACTAATCTTTTAACCAAGTTCATTATATTTCCAACACTTCAACTAGTTCAAGCGATTATCAAAGCTAACATATTCATTCATTTCGCAAAAACTAAGGGTTCTCATCTATAAGTGAAACCCGTTTCATCATATCACTAGCATTCATCCGAACACCTAATATAATCAAGTTCTACATATCAACTAGTAGATAACATGATTTCATACTCCTATTTACATGAACACAATTACCAAATTTCATCATAACACACAAAACCCATTTCAAGTCATGTATGGGCATTCACTCGAACCTATGAATTGTTCAAGTATCTCGCTTCAACTATCGATATGATGATTTATGCACATATATATCATTATCTTCACTATTTAGCTAAAACCCACTTCCTAGTTTACTTGTTAATCATTTACAAGTAACATTACATCAAGTTCTTCATAATTTCATCATAACTAACGAAGTTAAACATACATAAACATTCAATTTCAACTTTGGATCATAATCCAACAATCTATTTGCAAGTAACCTACTTGTCTCAAAATTCAACTTTAACCAATCTAGGTTTTATGACATACCTTATGATCCCCATGACTAGGTGATCGTTTATATACATTAAAACCCGAATTTGGTCTTTGATTCCTCCTTCAATTTGAAGATTTGCTGAACTAGGGTTTACACCCTTGTTTTCTTGCTCCTGGTCGATCTCCACGCACACATACACACACTCCTTGTGTGTGTTGTGTTATGTTTTTATTTTTATGTATTAAGTTTTCAACTTTTCCCTCTTTAGTCCCTCATATTTTGGCTAGTTATCAAGTAGGTTTCAACACTTATTTCTAGCAATATTTTCTCTAATTAACTAGGTTAAACATTCCTAGTTAATTTAGTAGGTTCGGGGAGGTTATAATCCGTTTTGTTTTTAAGTCCCGTTAACTCTGGCTCTTATGAACCTTATTTCCTCAAAGCTTTTATTCTCTTTTTATTTAATATTAGGTTTATTTTTAAATCCTAATATTTACCGGGTTAATTTTTACCACTAATGGTATTTTACCCGTTCATTAATATTAACATGGTTTGATTACCACACCCATTTTAGGGTGTTACAATAACCCAACAAATGACTGTGTCTAAACCAATTCAATCTACTATCCTACAAACAGTTGAGGAGGTTATGCCCGTTGAGTTTTACGAAACTCTTGGTGGTAGTTCAAGTGGAGCAGCCACTACAACTGTTGAACTCATTGATTATCAGTTAGACAGTGGTTAGATCATTAAGACTCCCTTAAAGGCAACCCTATTGAGGTTACAACTGTAATCTCTGCTTCAGTGGGAAGTCCCCAGAACCAAGAAAAAGGGGCATTTGTTTCTGATTATATGGAGTCTTCTCCTATTATCAAAACAAATACAACCACTACTGGTGGGAATTCAGATGATCCTATTAAAGTAGGTGATGAATTAAGTTATAAGGATTTGACGGTTAGAATGTCTGCCATTTAAACATCTGTTGCTGAAATGAAAGAAATGATGAAGCAGATGATGGAGATTTCTAAAAGTCAACCTAGCAATCAGCAAATTGGCAATGAGCTTTGGAATTCTGTGCAACTCATCCTTCAAGCTCAGAGGAATTTGGCTGAAAAGAACCATAATTCCCATTTGGAATTTATCAAAAATATGGTTGATGCTAGGTATAAAGACACACAAGCAGACGTTAGGAACAGTAAGGAACATCTGTTCAAACTTACTGGCTCTACCCCTATATTAATCTTTGAGAAAGATGATGATGATGATGATGCCAAAAAGGGGGAGAAAGATTCACTGAGAATGTTGCCACCTGATTCAAAAGCTAAACTAAAACCAAAGGTGCAACAACAGCCAGAGTCAACTGAACAAAAATCTTCTGCAAAAGCTGTTTCGAAATCACTACGAGCGCGTTGCGCACGGAAACCGCTGACAAGAATTAAAAGAAAATATAGAAAAAAAACACTAAAAGATAACCAAAATAAAATCAACCAAAAAGTTGTATGGTAATAATGTTGTTTGTATAAAACCTGTGGTCAGAAATGAGCAAATGATACTGGGTACCGGTACCGAATTTCCCGAACCGAAAGATCTTAAGTACCAATTCGGTACGACTTTTGGCGTTCCTGGTACCGGTTCGCTACCGTTTTTTACCTTCATATACAGAAGCTGGGAAGGAAAAAAGGGATTGATGAGATCCTAAACAAGAAAGGAGAAGAGATAGCTTAGGAAAAGCAGAAGAAGCAAGATCCAAACGAAAGCACTGTTAATCCTACAAAAATTGTATCATCTGCTAAACTAAATCCAAACCTTCTCCAGAAAAACCACCACAAAAGAAGGAGAAAATAGCTTCAACACCATCATCACTAATTCACCAAATAGATGCTGATATAACAAAAGTATCAGCAGATGTTAGCCAAACAGTTGCTGAGACACCAGTTGTTTCAGTAGAAATTTGTCAAACATCTACCATGATCATTTTCACTACACCAACAACATTCCAACCACCTCCAACATCACAAAGATTTCCTACACATTCGCCTTCACCACCAAAATGTTCTCCTTCACCAGAAAAACTTAAACCTAAACCTTCTCTAGAAAAATCACCACAAAAGAAGGAGAAAATAGCTTCAACACCATCATCACCAATTCACCCAATAGATGCTGATACAACAAAAGTATCAGCAGATGTTAGCCAAACAGCTGCTGAGACACCAGTTGTTTCAGCAGAAGTTTGTCAAACATCTGCCATGATCATTTTCACTACACCAACAACAATCCAACCACCTCGAACATCACAAAGATTTCCCATACATTCATCTTCACCACCAAAATGTTCTCCTTCACCAGAAATCATGTCCACACGTAAGAGAAAAACTCATGTTGTGTTAGAAGATGATGATGAGATTAAATCACCAATCCCCGTATCATCTGCCCCCATTCAAAACAGTCCATCCTCATCATTTCCACCTGTAAAACCCACTTCATCCCTTCCAATTGCTACACTACCATCAGTCATTCCCCTGGAAGCTCAATATCCTCTAGAGTTAGTCATTGTTAAAGGTGAAATTGAATCCTTCTTCACAATTGAGGATCCATCTAAAAGATCCTTCCCATCTCTTTATGGCTATAAGAAGCCTCAAAACTTAGACGAGTATCTGAAATTAAAAGTAACAAAGGTTGAGGTTATAGCAAGAAAGAATAGCATAGGGATAGATGACAGGGAATACCAGAGGTTCTTATCATTTAGCTTAGCAAAGTCAGAAAACTTGAAGCCTTGCTAGGGACCTGAGTAAATCCATGTCTGAGAGGCCAATAATTCCTGAGCTTCAGATGCAATTGAGGGATGATTATGTTGGACACATTATGAAGTACAAACCATATAATGCAACCAGAGATCAATTCAAAGACTGCTCATCAGATGCTCTTAGAGAAGAAATCTATAGAATCACAAAAATGCGCAATGATCCTTTGGTAAAGCCAACTCCACCTAATTAGAAGAAAGTGAAAGCAGTGGATTCAGATGAGGCATTAAAGTTTAAAAGAATGAGAACAGAGCTTGTGGTTGCTGGTTACGGTTCAGCTAGATCCATTGCTAGATGGTCTAAACTGAAAATAGTTGAGACCTACAAAAAGCTGGAAGAACTTAGAGCTGAAGATTCAAATGTTCCTGAAAAGCTAGTCTATCCTACAACTACTGCTCTGTCTCAAAAGACCCATATTGCCAAAAAGCTTCTCTCATCAACAGCTTTATCTGAAACCATTGCAAATTTAGTTAGCAGACCACAATCACCAAACTCATCTTCAATAAGTCTTTTCCCAAGAAAACCAGCTGATCCAAAAATAGTAAAGTGGAAGTCATGCTCAAAAACCCAAGTATTGACTTTGATCAGATCAGATGGTAGTGTTGAAGATATTAAAATGGATAATGCATATAATCTGAATGCATACGATCTCCAAGATTTTTTGGACCTTCAACTAGAAAGGGATGATGAAGAAGACATGTTCTCCCTGGACTTTGAACTACAATTCAAAGGACAAATTAGGGAGATGTTGATGAGAAATATAGATCAGTAATAAATAAGGGTTTTGGTATCTTCTATTGTATATGGAGATTGTTGGACCAGCAGCTGTGACATTGTCTCCAATAGCATATTTAACCAGGATACAACATGTAGCAAAGGAGATGTTGATGCGTAACACGCTCTTGATTAAGCTTTGATGAAAGTTGTTGAGGCAGGTGATCGTGTGTTCGAATTAATGTTTGTTGAAACTTAAGTTGTATTCAAATTCTATTAAGTTTGTTAGACATCTTTTATATGTATTTATGTCTATAAACAGTTTACATTGTCAATGGTGGATACTCCCTTTTTTGGATAGGAGAATGGAAATAGTCGTATGTAACTGATATATTAACCAATGATCTATGTTTATAGTTGTTTATTAGCTATAATAGATAACACGTTTTGATACAATATCTATATACCTATCTATACTTTTTATTAAAATGTGTTATGCATGGTTTTCTAAAAACCACATGTGTTTGCACACGGGTCTTACTACTAGTACTATATAATAAAAAAAAAACCATTTGGAGGACACTTGTCATCATATTAGGTCGTGTCTTATGGATAATTATTATTTTAGTTTGATTTTTTCTAATTAATTATAGATAACCCTCCTACTATATATTATTAGGGAATTGGCCTGTAATAATCCCACCTAGACCTTATTGACCATTAATAATCCCACCTCAGAATATTCCCCCCACCAGTCCCACATTTCACCTATTTTTCCTACAATGGTCCCCCGTTAAAAAAAACTTAACGGAGTTAAGCTTTTTCCAAATTACAAACAGATTTTTAGAGCTTTTGATCAGAACGACGATACGAGTCCATTGATGTAAAACTTGCCTCGAAATGGTGCTCCAAGTGACTTGATTTTGGTTAATTGGAAATTTAAACACCCGAATTGAAGCGTCGTTTTCAACGTTTGGAGCACCGTTTCGAGGCAAGTTTTGCATCAATGGACTCGTATCGTCGTTCTAATCAAAAGCCCTAAGAAATCTGTTTGTAATTTGGAAAAAAAAAACTTAACTCCATTAAGTTTTTTTTAACGGGGGACCATTGTAGGAAAAATAAGTGAAAGGTGGGACTGGTAGGGGGAATATTCTGAGGTGGGATTATTAATGACCAATAAGGTCAAGATGGGATTATTACAGGCCAATTTCCCTATATTGTTTAGTTTAATATCTTATGGATAATTATTATTTAGTTTAATCTCTTCTAATTAATTATAGATAACTCTCCTACTAAATATTATTTTGTTTAATCTCTTCTACTTAACTATAGATAATTATTATTTAGGTAAATTTTAATGTATAATTCTCATTTATAATATTGTCTATTTGTTTTTCTATATCACATGACAGAAATCTACTTTTTATTTGTAACATACAAATTTACTCTTATTCTTTGCGATGATATAATTATCTCTAATAAACTTTAAACTTTTACCATAGTATATACAATGCTAGACATAAAATCGAAAAACATTTTGGATGGCATCAATAATTTAAAACATAATATGATTACATGTATAATATGCGCTTTTTAATAAAATAATACCAAAGAAAATTACAAATATAAAATCATTGATATACTAATAATAACAAAGTCTTAATTGCTTTTAAAAATAATTCAAAAAATATATAACTAAAAACATATGACATCATAATACAGTTAACCCATTTATCATCATACAACTCCCAATTATTCAATCATATTTTTTTATATCTTGTGTTACTAAATAAATAAAAAGCAATATTAAATATTATCCTACTTTATATGTCGAATAGAATACTTATATTTTTCTAATAAAATATTATCCTTGAATTTAAATTGTTAATTTAAGACATTTTTAAATAACCAAATTATTTATCACCAAAACCAAACTTTGTATTAATATATTATTTATTTTTATTTTCATTATTAAAAAAATATTATATCAATTTTCTTACATAATTTTTAAACAAATTGTATATAACTTTCATTATTGCTTTATATATAAAATTAGATTTATCTCGGGTTTTTTAATAAAATTTATATTTTATCACTTAAATGACTACTTATTTGTTTCTTGAATAACATGTTTGACCACTGTATCTTTTTTCCAATAATCATCTACGCAATCACCATATCTATCGCGTATCGAGTATATCCATTAGTTTTTTTTTAATATAAGTTTCTTATTATTTCGTATATAAAATCATATTTATTCAAGTCGTGTAATACACGAATGTTTTTAAAGATATACCTTCTTTTATTATTTGGTAAACAATATTACATTTATTCAACCCGTGTAATACACGTGGTTTTAAAGATTTAACTTTTTTTTATTATTTGGTATATAAAATTACATTTATTCAACTCGTACAATATGGTTCTTATAGATATAACTTTTTGTTATTTAATATATAAAATTACATTTATTCAACCTGATCAATAAATGAGGTTCTTAAAGATATATTGTTTTATTATTTAGTATATAAAATGCATTTATTCGACCGTATAATACACGGGGTTATAATCTAGTATAAAAGTAGAGTAAATTAAATGTTTCGTCCTTTATGTATGTACCAAATTGCAGGCGGTGTCCTTTGCCTTTAAATTTGACGAGTTTTGTCCTTAACGTTTTAAAATCCTGCACGCTATGTCCTTTAGCCCTAACTCAGTCAATTTTTTTTTTTTTTGTTAAATATCACATGAGGATATTTTTGTCATTTCACCTTCTTAAGGGGGTATTGTGTAAAGAACTTTTAATGAGGGACTGTTTTGTATAAAACCAAAAAATAAAACTCTCTTTTCTCTGTCTCTCACTCTCATCTGATTTTCCCCCTCTATCTTCTCTCTCTGAACATAGTCTGAAATTCCATCCATCTCATCTCTCAAAAATCTGAAATTCCATCCATCTTCGTTTGCAATTTTAGGTGAATCAATGAACAAATGGTTGTGGGAGGTGATTAGGGGCGGCAGCGGTGGTTGTGTTAGGGGCGGCGATGGTTGTGGGAGGTGATTAGGGGCGGCGGTGGTTGTGTTAGGGGCGGCGGTGGTTGTGGGAGATGATTAGGTGCGGCGGCGGTTGTGTTAGGGGCGGCGGTGGTTGTGGGGGGTGAATAGGGGCGGCGGCGGTTGTGTTAGGGGCGACGGTGGTTGTGGGAGGTGATTAGGGGCGGCGACGGTGGTGGTGGTGACAGTGGTTGTGTATGATGAAGGTGGTGGTGGTGGTGGTGGCGGCGATGGATGAATTTGAATGAATTTGTCCATTCTGTATTATTTTGTTTAGGTATTATGTTAGCTGATGTTCAATTTGTTGTTTTTGATATGTGGAAGTTGATTTGAGTTTATTTGAGTAGAACTTTAAAGTTTATTTGTTTGCAAACTTCAATTTGTTCAATTTATGATTTCAATCTCGTTAATTGTAGTTGATTTGAAGTATCTATTCATTTTGTCATACTTGAATGAATTTATTCAATCTGTTGCTGGGTTTGATGGTGGTGGTAGTGCTAGAGAGAGAGTAGGTGAGAAAGAGCTGTAATATTAATAATAATAATAATTTTATAAATATTTTTTTTTAAATAATATTAAATAAATGGGTAAAAGGACTAAAATGCCTTTGTGTAATTTGATTTAACAAAAAAATCTAACTAGATTAGGGCTAAAGGACATAACGTGCACGATTTTGAAACATTAAGGATAAAACTTGTTAAATTTAAAGGCAAATGACACCGTCTGTAATTTGATGCATACATAAAGGAGAAAACTTGTAATTTAGTCGTAAACGTATAATAAATGTATAACATGCACGTGCTCCGTCCTCATGTACCGATATTTAAATTCTTTTTAAATACTGAAAGAGCACATTAAATAAATGATTTTTCTTTTGTAGTTTTTTCCTTCGTGCTCCGTCCTTGTGCTTTATTGTAATTAAATAAATGATTTTTCTTTTGTAGTTTTTTCCTTCGTGCTCCGTCCTTATGTTTTATTGTATGATACTATGATTAAAAATATAAATCATTGCGAAAAACAAAGATAGTAAATTCATTTAAATCATATTTTATAAGTCAAGGTTAAACCAAGAAGAACAGATTAAACCAAGAAGAAGTAAACAATATCATCTCTATTACCTTTTTATAAATAACGATTAAAATACAGTGGCGGATCCAGAAATTATTTGCTGGGGGTGCGGATGAGGTGTTCAACCATATTTTCAAGGGGTGTGGTCGGGTTTTTTGCCTAAAATATACACAAATTTTTTTTTTTCAAATGGTGCGGCCGCCCACCCTGACCACTATGTAGGTCCGTACCTGTTAAAATATATGTTCTAACTATTGTTTTACCAAACTTAAACTAAACACATAACCAGTTTAGCTAAGGGATGTTCGGGAACTTCTGAATATGTAAGTGATAAACCATTAAATACTGAACCAGTAAGATATCTGAACTATTAAGATACTGTATAATGCTTAACCGTTTAGAGACAAATGTCTGACCAATTCAGATAAGAGGTCTATCTATCTGCTTTCGTTTGAGCCGACTGCTATTAGAACCACTTTTATAGTTTTATTCAACTTCTATTTTAATAATCGTTATTTTGTAACTTTCTATCCCAAACACTATGAAGGCATGATTGAAGTAGCTCACATCATTATTTGTTTGAACACAACAAGCCACTTTCCTCTTGTGGCTTTTGCACTACAATTAAACAAGCAAAAATACAAATGTGCACCACGTGGTTACAATTATTAAAGCCTTTAGCCACTCTACCGTCTACCCCATCATCTGGTCAACTTTAACTCCATTCAAGTTAAAACGTACAACCCTCAATGCACAAACACGTTCTCTTTTAGTTCCTCGTACTCTCGTGGTCGGTTCATTGACCAATTAACATTCACCCATTGGCCATTGACCACCCACCCTCAAATGTTCTACATAAACTCCCCAAACCCCCCTAATCTTCCATCATCATCTCACATTTGGTCAAACAGTCAACAAACAAAAAGTCAAAAATGGCAACTTCATCTATACCTTTCCCATCCCTCCACCACCGGAATCTTGACACACCCATTACTTTCCGGCACCGGCGACCCACCGGCGTCCACCTAATCAAAGCCACTAAAGACTCCATCCCACCTCTCTCCGCCACCTCCGCTGACACCGCCACCACCACCACCTCCTCCACCGTCACCAACCTCCCTCTCCGGCCAATTCCGGGATCCTACGGCATTCCTTTCTACCAACCACTTAAAGACCGCTTTGAATACTTTTACGGTCCCGGTGGCCGGGACGAATATTTTAAATCCCGGGTGCATAAATTCCAGTCAACGGTCTTCCGGGCCAACATGCCACCCGGCCCATTTATCTCTAACAACCCAAACGTCGTCGTTTTACTCGACGCCAAAAGCTTCCCAACCCTTTTCGATGTTTCTAAAGTCGAAAAGAAAGATTTGTTCACCGGAACTTACATGCCGTCCACCGAGCTCACCGGCGGCCACCGTGTCCTCTCCTATCTTGACCCATCTGAGCCCAAACACGGCCCATTAAAAAACATGGTGTTTTTCATGCTCAAATCATCAATTAGAAGAGTCTTGCCGGAATTCGAAACCACTTATAACGAACTTTTTGATGGGCTTGAATCCGAGTTGGCCCAAAAGGGTAAAGCCCTTTTCAACGACGCCGGTGAACAGGCGGCGTTTCGGTTTCTGGGCCGGGCGTATTTGGAAACCAACCCGGAAGAAACCAAGATTGGAAAAGACGGCCCGAAGTTAATTAGCACGTGGGTGCTATTCAACCTTGGGCCGTTACTCCGTCTTGGGCTTCCGTGGTTCGTGGAGGAGCCGCTTCTACATACTTTTCGGCTCCCACCTGCGCTCATAAAGAAAAATTATAACAAACTTTATGAGTTTTTTGAGTCGTTTTCGTCTCCTATTATTAAACATGCCGAATCGTTGGGGATTTCGAAGGAAGAAGCGGTTCACAACATTTTGTTTACAATTTGTTTTAATACGTTTGGGGGGATCAAGATTTTGTTTCCGAACACGCTTAAATGGATTGGTCGGGCGGGTACGAATTTGCATACCCAATTGGCGGCGGAGATCCGAGGTGCGATCAAGAACCACGGTGGGAAGGTGACGATGGCGGCGATGGAGCAGATGCCGTTGATGAAGTCTGTAGTGTACGAGTCGCTCAGGTATTGTATTATTAATCAACTATATATACAGATACTATATTAAAAAAAATATATCAAAACAAAACATATTTTATAATTTACCCGAATCTAACTAATATATTATCTCTAATATTTTTATAATTTACCTGGATCTAACTAATATATTATCTCTAATATGTTTTTTTCTCACATGCAATGCAGGATCGAACCACCGGTGGCGTTGCAATACGGGAAGGCGAAACGCGACTTGACGATCGAGTCACACGACGCCATTTTCAAAGTCAAAGAAGGCGAAATGTTGTTCGGGTACCAACCATTCGCGACCAAGGATCCGAAAGTGTTCGACCGTCCGGAAGAATTTGTGCCAGACCGGTTTGTTGGAGCCGGGGAGGAGCTTTTGAAGTACGTGACGTGGTCTAACGGACCGGAGACGGAAGGGCCCACGGTGGGGAACAAACAATGTGCCGGAAAAGACTTTGTGGTGTTGATCACTCGGTTGTTTGTCGTTGAACTTTTCCGGCGATACGATTCGTTCGATATCGAGGTCGCCGCATCTCCGTTAGGTGCTAAAGTTACGTTAACTTCCCTCAAGAGAGCTCGTGTGTGATTTCACGGTACCGGAGAAGATCTCCGGCGAGGGTATTCTAGGATGTCAACGTGTCAATTTTGGCGTTTATTGGTGGGTTTAGTTTTAAATAGCATATGACTTGTATATTTTATGCATGATGGAATTGAATTGGGAGGGGAGAACCCCTCCGCGGTCAGGGGTATCGTGCAATTACCCTTTTTTTTTATGCATGATGGAATTGAATATATTTTAATCGTATAGCGTTGGTCAGATGTTTATGATGAAAGGAATAATAATCGTCTTGTTATTCACGTTTTTATCCCATTGTTTTGACATCTCATATTTATATATACACTTTTATTCTATCTACAATCTGAGTATCATAATCACGATCTTACTTTCTTTTTCTATAATTTTACACTTTGTCGTGTTTGTTTATAGTTATGTGAAGCTTGCATAAACAATTACATTAGAGGGTAAATTATATTTTTCATACTTTTTGTTTATAGCTGGTTGCAATGGATAGTCTCTTTAATAATTACAGTTACAGTTCTTTATTTGGAATACTCATTACACAATACGTTCTTTGAACCTAATCTGGTTAAAATTTTTAGTTAAATGTGGCATGTGCCTTGCACATGAGGGTAATATTGTTTTTTCTCATTCTAATACAGTAAATAAAAAGGGATTATTTTTTTAAACATATCACCTCTTTTCGGAATTCTCTCTGTCACACATCTCTCTCTCTCACCCTTCCCCCTCTCTCTAACACCTACCACCACCATCAACCACCCACCACCACACACAGTCTCTCTCTTGCAATGGTGAAGCTGTTACTTTGGTTCCACTTTTGCCACTTTCAATTATCCCCAATCCAAGTTTCTCCTTCTCCACTTTCGATTATCAATTATCCCCAGCGAAGCACCATCCCTCACTAATTCTGCTTGTTGTTCAATGACGACCCGTGAACAGGTGGTGTTGACACAATCGGTTGACTTTAAACTGCAACACACACTGTTGTTTTGTACTTGCAAGAACCTTACCATCCCCAACAAACCACAACAATCCCCACCATATCTGAACCCACAATAAGCAAACCACAACAATCCCCACCTGATCTGAAAACACAACTTAACACGACTTAACAAATCCCTAAGATCTCAGAACTATTCCCATCACTTACCGGAATCCTTGATTGAATCAGAATGAACATCTCCTTCTATCATCGTATTCCTCTGTTCTATCATTGTCTTCCTCTGAATCTTATCACAACATCCACGATCTACGTGATTTGAAATACACTAACAATTACCATGGTTATGATTTTACAGATCTGGGTACGAATTTGTGGAAGGAGAGTGGAGACATGAAAGATTAGGGGGTTATATGATTAGGTTTCTAATGGTTAAGTTTTGTGCTCCGGCAGTGGTGGTTGCGAAGATAATGGTGTTTTTCGACTGTCACACCCCGATATTTCCACATATTACCGGCGGGCCCGGTGTGGAGTATCGTGACGTAGTTGATATCATCATAGTCAAATATACATAGTTTATAGCACAGCGGAAGTCTTGGTAGAAATTTACTATTACAAACCGAAAGTGTAAAGTAGAAATAAAAGAATATACAGAAGGTTGTAAGAAAGGATCCACAGGCGGATCTAAATATAATACAAAAACATGTTCAACAGACTTAAGGCGTTACGAACTTGCAAGATTCTCTATTTAACGCCCAGAAGCTCCCAACCTAGTACGTGCAGTACCTGTCACTTAGCCTTTTGAAAATACGTCAGTTTACACTGGTAAATACAATTAACTGACTCTTTTGAAATCATTTATGAAAATTGATTTAAATGGACAAGGCACAAATATTCTTTTATAACTTGGGATAATTATATATAAAAATAATCTTGTATACAGATTTACATGTTTGTCGTACGTTCGGGGCCCAGGATAGAAGCCGAGACATGATTAATAGACACACCACTAATATAAACCCACAAGGAGTTATCCCCAACAAGTGGGTATATCTTTTTACATACGCAACTGTCAGGTGTATGTCCACACCTCGTGCTTAAGTCGTGGTCATTTACAAATGAAATAAACCGAGGATATCAAGGACACGGTCGTATTAACCCCCGATTGTTTATGTTATCAAACAATACAGATTAAAACGGGTTATGTAATTTATTAATCACAATCCGATTAAATGATTCCATACCCGACCAAACGGTAATATATTACCATATCCCAAGCCCGTATAAGGGAAAATAAGTTAAAAGTATTTACCTGAGCTTTTAAATGCAAGATTTATCTACTTAGCCGTATAATGTACTCAAACTAGTGCAAGTAGCTTTTACCGGGGCTCCTAATCTGGAACGAAGGTTTTATTAACCTATTAGATTACTAACGGGTCTTATTCAAGTTGTAAACTTAGACCGGTTAGTTAAAAGAATGATTTACGGTATAAAACGCTAGATTAAGCGATGACCGGATTGGAATGTGATTTAGATCCAACAAGTATGGAGACTTGTATAATATGGGTAAACTAAATACATTCTGGATTTTGAAGTTGAAATGATAAGGTTTAACCCGTTTCGGCTAATTTATGCAAACTAGTTTCATAAACCACACCGGAAGCGTATAAGCATAACGGGTAACTGGATGAGCCATGTACAAGTTCCATAAATTATTATGCTTAATATATGTTATGATATCAGTAGGATATCATTAATTATGCCCAAAAAGATTTTAAAACCGAATTAAGCCTCATAAGGGCATTTTGGTCATTTTATGATTTATAAAAAGGGTTTATATACAAACTGAGGTTCTGGTCATAAACCCTTTGTAAAAGTATTTAATTTATGTTATAATAACAGTATGATATCACATATATGTGTGATTTACCATTTATGACCAAACTATGCACCGTAGGGGCATTTTGGTCTTTTCACACATAGTTATAAGGACTTATTTGCGATTCAGAGTTCATTACTTATACCTACTGTAAAAATATTAAAAATGGTTTATAAAATCAGTAGGTAACAAGTCTTGGGTGTTAAGTATGGTTTAAAACCATACTATGTACCTTAATGTCTTTAAATGACGATTATTTCGATGTTTAGGAAAATCTGAGGTTATGACCAGCTTTGAATGGTCAAAATAATTTATTTATTATATCATGTCAGTAACAAAAAGTTTTTGCATGATAATCTTATTTAAATCTCAATTTATGCGTGAAAATGGCATAATCATCATTTACTAATTTAATACAAAACTTATGCATAAACTCAGTAAGTAATCTGTCTTAGAATCTCAATTAGTCCTACATATGATATCAGATCAGTGAGTAATGAGTTTTGATGTTAAAATTATGTTTAAACTCCATTTGCATGCATAAGGGCATTTTAGTCCTTTATGAAGCATGTTTTGCAATTTATTATGTAAGTTCAATCTATGACCAGAATATAATTGCCAAAATATGTTAAATAATTTACTCAACAGAATGTAATTAATTTGCATGTTTGTTTTTATTAAAAAACTAATTTTTGAACAAAAGGGCATATTAGTCAACATTATGCATAATAACGGAATCAAGTAAATAAACTCAGATTACTAAGGGACCATGTAATATAACATCAGAGGGTTATACTACTATATAATATGGTCACAAAGGAACATTAATGCATAAAGAAACTAAGCTAATTCGGGTCAGAACTGAAAGTCAAAGCAAAAGTCAACTTTTGCGACTTTCGGTTGCGAACCGAGCCTAAACTCAGAATTGTCGGGTTGAACATGTCTAGACATGTTCTAATAATATTTACCAAGTTATTAAAGTGATAAAACATATTTTATAAACTCTACATTATCAGATTGATTTTATTTAAAAACTTACCCGTTTGACTTTTTATATCAATTACTTTGACCCGACAATTAACTAAGTAAACGTGGTAATTAGGAGGTCCCCTTTTGAGAGATTAACACCTACCTAATTACGATCACGTAGCCATATTCGCATCAAACAATGGCTGGACCGTTAAGATTTAAACTAGAAGTCAAAGCCGTTTTGCGGCAACTTTGACTTTTGGCTTTAAAAGCCTAAAAACTTAAGAGCAGAGGCTAAGAACACTTACACAAGGTCCTAGCTCGAATCTTGAACTGAGGAGGGATTCCTTCTTGACTAGGAATCCCAGAGAACAAAGCTTAGAAAGAAGTAGTGATATTTTGGATTGTGCAAGTTGTAAGTGAGCGCAAAAGGAGCTATTTATAGAGCAAGGTGAAGTCTCTCAATGCTACCAGGTGTCTAAGGATGTTGTGTGAGCTCAACAAGTGTCCAAAGACGTGTCAAAAAATAGGCAAAAGCCCCTGGTTTTGAATTAAGAGAGTAGAAGGTGATAAGCCTGCAGCTGTCCATTTTTCTGCCCAGTACCAGTCTTTACGGACCGTAAGCCTGAGCCCTAACGGTCCGTAACCGCTTTTAATTTATATCGCCCAGTTACAGTCCTTACGGACCGTTGGCTAGACCTTTTGCGGTCCATAGCTTTGATCAAAGGACAAAAATTTGAAATATTTTATATTTGACCATACAACTTTTATGATTATAATGAGTCATTCCTGAGAGTATGTTATTAATATAATAAAGTCCCGAGTTTGATAAATGGTCATTCAGAGGCAAAGATTTGCATGTTGACACTTTCATTCTATCAAAGTAAATTTTATCACCCGTCTAGGGTTCATGACACGTGTCATCTCTTTAATGGGTATTATTTTGCGAGGTGTTACATCCTCACCCCCTTAAAAGAAATCTCGACTCGAGATTTACTGAAATAAATAAGGGTACTTTTATCGCATTGTGGATTCAACTTCCCACGTATATTTTGGACCTCTACGGGCATCCCATTTCACTTTTACAATCGATACGTGTTTCCGTCGAAGCTTTTTAACCTGTCGATCCTCAATTGATATAGGTTTTTCAACGAATCTCAAGCTTTCATCTATCTGCACGTCTTTATGAGACATTGCTAGCGATTCATCGGCTAGACATTTTTTTAAGTTGCAGATGTGGAACACATTGTGAATCCCACTAAGCTCTTCCAGTAAATTCAGCTTATAGGCTACACTCCCGACACATTCGATGATCTCGAATGGTCTAACGTATCTTGGGCTTAACTTGCCGTTTTTACCAAATCTCATTACTCCTTTCCAAGGCGACACTTTAAGTAATACTTTATCCCCTACTTCAAATTTCAGAGGTTTGCGCCTCTTATCTGCGTAGCTCTTTTGCCTATCTCTGGCAGCTTTTAGACGATCACGGATCTGAACAATCCTGTCCGTCGTCTCTAGGACTATCTCGGGTTCTGATAGCTGGGTTTCCCCAACTTCTGCCCAACACATGAGCGTTCTGCATTTCCTCCCATATAGGACCTCAAAAGGCGCGGCTTGGATGCTCGAATGGTAACTGTTGTTATAAGAGAACTCAATCAGGGGAAGATGATCATCCCAACTTCCACCTAAATCAATGACACAAGCTCTAAGCATGTCTTCAAGTGTTTGAATCCTACGCTCACTTTGTCCATCCGTCTGAGGATGATAAGCAGTACTGAAATTCAAACGAGTGCCTAGAGATTGTTGGAAACTTTTCCAAAAATGAGAAGTATATCTAGTATCTCTATCAGATATGATAGATACTGGCACTTCGTGGAGAGATACAATCTCATCCACATACAGTTGGGCTAGTTTATCGGAGCTATGTGTCTCTTTGATGGGTAAGAAATTGAGCTGACTTAGTCATTCTGTCAACTATAACACATATCGTATCATTTCCATGTCTTGTCTTTGGTAACTTGGTAATGAAATCCATAGTTACCATTTCCCATTTCCAAGTGGGAAGTTCTGGTTGTTGCAATAAACCCGACGGCTTTTGATGTTCGGCTTAACTTGTGAGCACGTCAGACATTTAGCTACGTGTGTCGCGATGGATTTCTTCAAACCCATCCACCAATAATTTGCTTTCAAATCTTGATACATTTTATCACTGCCCGGGTGCACTGAGTATTTGGAATTATGAGCTTCTTGGAGGATTACATCTTTAAGTCCTCCACGAATTGGAACCCAGATTCGACCATTCAGTCTGAGGATTCCATCCTTCCCAGGTGAAAACTGATCAACAGTTGCACCTAATCTTTCTTCCGGAAAGTTATCTTCCATTACAGCTTCTTTCTGTGCTGTCAACAACTTCTCATTTAGACTATTCTTCAGTTCGATACTCTTAGCATTGATTTGTATATGGTTGACTCTTTCTTTCCTGCTTAAAGCATCAGCGACCACATTTGCTTTGCCAGGATGGTAGCGAATTTCATAATCATAATCATTTAATGTTTCCATCCAACGACGTTATCTCATGTTGAGATCCTTTTGGTTAAACAAGTGTTGGAGACTTTTGTGATCGGAGTATATCACGCACTTGGTCCCATACAGGTAATACCTCCATAGCTTGAGTGCAAATACCACGGCACCCAAATCCAAATCATGGGTGGTGTAATTCTTTTCGTGCACCTTCAGTTGTCGTGATGCATAGGCAATCATGTTGCCTCTTTGCATAAGTACACAACCCATACCAGTGTGTGATGCATCACAATACACAAAGAACTCTTCTATGCCCTTAGGCAACGTCAACACAGGAGCATTGCTCAATTTCTTCTTGAGAATCTCGAAAGATTCTTGTTGTTTGGGACCCCAATCGAATTTTACATTCTTGCGGGTTAAAGTAGTTAAAGGTGCAGCTATCCTTGAAAATTTTTTGATGAATCGCCTGTAATAACATGCCAACCCTAAGAAGCTGCGAATTTCAGTAGGGATCTTAGGTGCTTGCTAATTCATAATTGCTTCTATTTTAGCCGGATCCACCTGGATGCCATGCTCACTTACCACATGTCCAAGGAATTGGACTTCGCGAAGCCAGAATTCGCATTTGGAGAATTTCGCGTAAAGCTTTTCTTGTTATAGAAGTTTGAGGATGCATCTGAGATGTTTCTCGTGATCGGCTTGACTCTTGGAATAAATAAGTATGTCATCAAAGAAAACAATGACAAACTTGTCCAGATACGGTTTGTAGACTCGATTCATGAGATCCATGAATGCTGCAGGTGCGTTAGTGAGCTCGAAAGGCATCACTAAGAACTCGTAGTGGCCATATCTTGTTCTAAATGCAGTCTTGTGTACGTCTTCCATTCTGACCTTTAATTGATGATACACCGATCTTAGATCAATTTTTGAGAAGAAACTTGCCCCCTGTAGCTGATCAAACAGATCATCGATCCTGAGCAATGGATAATGATTCTTGATTGTTACTTTGTTTAGTTCACGATAATCAATGCACACGTGCATTGACCCATCTTTCTTCTTTACAAACAGAATGGGCGCTCCCCAAGGTGACGAGCTTGGTTGAATAAAACCTTTCTCCAGTAGTTCATCTAACTAAGTTCTTAATTCTTTCATTTCGGTCAGCGCTAGTCGGTAAGGAGCTCGCGCAACTGGTGCTGTTCCTGGTATGATATCAATTCTGAATTCTACTTGCCTTTCAGGAGGTAAACCAGGTAATTCTTCAGGAAAGACGTCTGGGTGTTCTGAAATAACAGGAATATCTTCTATCTTGGGCTTTGGTACATTTACAGTCACTTGTGCCATGTAAACGACACAACCGTTCTTCAAACACTTGGATGCCTTAAGCATAGATACTTGATAGGGCAATCCATAGTGCGTATCTCCTTGAATAGTAATTGGTTCACCATAAGGGGTTTTGATGATAACTTGTTTCTTATCACAGGCAATTTGAGCTTGGTTAAGAGATAACCAATCCATGCCTATAACTATATCAAACCCCGCCAATTTCATCGGTAACAAGGACAACGGGAAAGAGTGATTCCTAATGGGTATGAAACATCCATCTAGAATTGTCGAAGCGGTTTCTAAGGTACCATCAGCTAGTTCTACCTCATATTTAATGTCTAAAGTTTTAATAGGCAGATTCAACAGTTTACTAAATTTATTGTCTACAAAGGACTTATCTGCACCAGAATCAAATAAAACTCTAACATAAACATCATTTATGAGGAAAGTACCAGTTATAACGTTATCATTCTGCACTGCCTCCTTGGCATTCATTTGGAATACTCTGGCAATTGTCTTTTTAGCCTCTTCGGGCTTCTTGGCGTTCTTCGGGCAGTTAGGCTTGATGTGCCCCTTCTCATTGCAACCATAACAGGTTGCATTCTTCAGGTCCTTGCATTCCAAGGTTTGGTGACCCTTCCTCTTGTAAATTCCACAGGGCTTAGCCTGCGGATCAATAGTACACTTCCCATAATGGTTTCTCTTGCAGTTCTTACACAGGGGCTTTTCACCTGACTGATTGGTATTCTTCTTAAACTCCGAATTACCCTTCTTCTTCTTATCAGAATGTTACGAGTTGTCATCCTCTCTTTTTCTCTTCCCTTCCTCAGTATTCTTTACAGATTTATTCCTGACAATATCCAGTGTCAGGGATAGAGACAGATCCACTGCTGACCTATAAGTGGCGGGATTTGAAGCCTTCACGTGTCCCTTTACCTCAGGAGCTAAACCACCAATAAAGCGTGCTATACGCTTGGGTTCTGGAGTCACCAAATAAGGTACCAATCTAGACATGGAGTTGAAACTAGTAATATAGGCTCTACAATCCAAATTCTTCATAACCAGAGTTAGGAAGTCAGCTTCAACTTTTTTCCACTTCGTGTTGTGGGCAGAAAGTTTCTTTCATCAGATCAACAAACTTATCCCATGATAGATTATAAAGTGGAATTTTTCCCAAGGCCTGTATCAGTGCCTTCCACCAAACCAGGGCATCACCCTTAAAAGACTGAGAAACAAACTTTACAACATCCTGCTCAGCACACCCACTAATGTCAACAACTGTCTCCATATCGTCTAGCCATTTCATACAATTAATGGCACCTTTTTCACCAGTGAAGTCTCTTGGTTTGCAAGAGACAAAGTACTTATAAGAACAAGTCTTGGAACGCGGTTCCTAGTCAAACACTATCTTCTTGGATGGTTGACTATTCTGATTTGACGAATGTTGAGAGTCGTCCTTCTTAGATGTATGTGTTTTGGAAGGGGGCTTAGAATGAGCTACTGATTGAGTCTTGGTGCGAGTAGCACGCGATTATCTGAATACTCTCCCAACATCTTTAGATACAGCATTGTCTATCAATGCTTGCAGATCAGCTCTCGTTACGTTTAATCTGGTGTTATCATTCCTTTCATTAGGATGACTATTAACTTCATCTAAGTCAACCATGGTGGAGCTTGAATGCTATAAAACAATTGATAACAACTTATTCAGTGGTCTTATATTGAATCTGTTAGGATCTGAGTTTGTTAGATTGTGTTTGTTTAATAAGAGATGTAGATGAAACAGAGATGAATTGCAGCGGAATAAATGAAATAAACTTTTAACACACAATCAATGGAAGATAAGTTTCAGCAAACATGTTTGACATTTAACCGAATGATTGTATTTGATTACAATAAACAAACTAAATGCATGCATGATTCCATGCACATATCTCCCCCTCAGCCTGAGCTCACTTGATTGTTCGTATAGAATGACTTGGTGAAAGAGAGCTGATAGAACAGTACAGGGTACTGTTCTATTTATAGTACAGAACAACCACTGAGCATCTTTGGCTAACGTCACCATGAAAGTGACATCTAACCTCCTAACAACCTACAACCACTGATCAATACAAACACTGATGACTAAACAACTGATTACATAAGACAATACAAAACATAAACCAAACTACTGATTCTTCATTCCACTGTTATAGCTCCAGCAGTGCTTTGGGTCTTCAGCAGTACTTGAGACATATCAGTAGATTGAGCATAAGTGCTTTATCTTCAACAGTCTTTAGTTCAGCAGCAGTTGTAGTGGCAGTGCTTTGGGTCATCAGATGTTAGGGCCACTGTTCAAGGGATAAGACTTGTACAAACAACTGCTTATTATGGATCCACTGCTCTGAACCAGTTTTGGCTTTATCAATTGTTCCTTTGTAGGCTTCAATCCCGGTGATTCATTAACCATGGTAAAATAGACCACATTGGTTAATTGGTTAATCAGTTTTGAAGTATATTTATTTAAACTTTTTATTATAGTTAATCCTGGTTATAAAACCATTAAGAACTTTAGGGTAGCACAAAAGCCCTTGTCACAAGGACAGTTTTAAATTATAGGCCATGATCTTATTGGATCGAGGCTTTAAGGTTTGAACATAGTTCTTCACCTTTCTTGATAGAGAGTCATAGACTACTACTGTCATTGATGTGTAGTTAAAATAGTTTGGCCCGAAGGCGGAATAATGGCATCACTGAGTGGATGCTTTGATATGATCATCTCAATTGATGATAACAGCCATGATTTAATAGACCATTTGGCTAAATAAGGAAATCTGGAAGAATCTAAGTATTAAGGTGACTAGTGTGGTTTTCTCGAACCACATTTTTCAGGAGTGTTAACATGTTCTTAGATGTTAACAAGGATTTATTATCTTAAGAAGGTTTTGCCATCACAGCCATGTCTATATTGACATATGGCTAGGTTGTACCATTAAGATGGTCTTTTGAGATTTATTGGCAGATCAATTATTCAGGCTCATTCAAAGGGCATACTACAACACGCATACATTCGGGCTCTTGGCTAACGGTCTTATTCTTAAATAAACATAATGGCAGGTATTGTACCTACTTCTTAAGTTGAGCAATATAATTTCATAATCATATAAACATCGGAGTCTCATGTCGGAGCACAAACTCATTGTACAGAATGTGAAAAAAACTCATTCTACATAAACTCATGATATGTCAGAGCTCTTATTAGTGTCGTTTTCACTTTAAAATGCTAGTTCCTAGCGCACATCATCATTAGCGGTTCATTCCTTGAAATTTATTCCAAATGTACACCATTGGTCGTACAAGTCTAAGTTTACGGCTCGTTCCTATCCTTCTAATTAATCATACTACCCTCATGTTTCTGCTTATTCTAAATATTTCAATTCATTTCATATATCATCTATGATATTTCATTTTGATCACCATAAATAAATCCCAACATTCTATTACTAACATGCCTTCTAATCTTTTTTTGTACTCGTATGGGGGGGGGGGAGTCGTTAGTATCCCACTCGCACCAAAGACATTCAATAACCAGTTCTTTCTCGTAATCGCAAAGAAACTACTACTTCATACTCACACGTTCGTATTAAATTCCAAGGTTAAGCTTTATTCTACGTTTTCTATAGTTACTTTTACCAGGCATTCTTTTACGTTAGGCTCATTCATATCACTTTACTATAGCTCTCTTACTTCATGCATTACTTATTCTGTATGAGTATACGTGCTGTGCAAGTTTATCATACTAGAGCTTAATCATTACCCGAAACTTTCACTCAAGATTTTGAAACTTTCTTTTTAGTGACAAAATTTTTCTTCCTATGTCAACTATTAAAAATCATCATTCCATACTATATCGTATCTATCCAACATGGGTTAATCATTTTACTAACCTCGGTTTCATTCGGTAGACTAGCGATCTGCAAACTGGATCTGCCCGCTTTTGAATGAGTCCGTGTCAAAGCCGGTTCGATCCTTTCCTTTCATGAAATGGGCTTCCGCTCATGAGCATCCTTCCAACAGTACCTTATTTAGATGAACATGGCCAACAAGCCTAGCATCAAAGTTAGCATTTTCCATCGGTACTTGTCATTATTACTTTCTCTCCAAATTTATTCTATTCGGTGTTTTAAATACTCACAATTCTTTCATTCTGATAATTATTTCGTTAACCTTTTTGCAGTTTGACTTTTCAGGGTCAAACTGGCGTTTCTTACATGGATGTAAGTTAGTAAACATTCGTACTTCTCTCTATTCATGCTTACATACGAAGACTTTTGTCGCAACCCCCGCCCCCTAGTAACCCGGGAACGGGCGGCCGCGGCCAGTTTCGGTGGTATCTGTTGTTTTATCAATTTTGGCAGCGGAAATTACATCAGGACCGTAGTTAGGAAATATTTTATCAGAGTAAAACACCACACTTTCATAATATTAAACACATGGGATAAAACCCAAGTTTTAAGTACACACATTTTCATAGGAATAAATCCTATTTTTAATTAATAAAAACATCTATTTCTTTTAGGTAACTTTATTGCCACTTTTCCAAGCCTTCAGTGCTGTCCAGCTGGCTTCTATTTGGCTTTCACATTTTGTTACCTGAAACGCGTTTAAAAACATTTTGTCAGTGGGAAATACTGGTGAGTGAATCCCAGTTTAATCAAGTTTAAATAAAAACCATTGTACAGTATTGAGGGCGGTCTCGCAATTACATTTGTTTCCAAGTCATACTAATTACCACCCACGGTACTGTCAACCCGACTTGTGGAAATGTTACCCCTGGCAAGGCAGAAACAAATTTTGTATACAAAACCCCAACATACCGATGATAATTGTATCCTTACAAATACTCAATAACTGTTTAATATATAATTAATTAAGTGAGGCTTTGTAAAAACATTTTGCAAAAAGGAGATTACTCACATTGCTGTCTTAGGTTTTCAGTAAGGATTTCCTGGGATAATCTATACATTACACAAATGCACACGTGTTAGTATAATAACCCATTTTAACATTAGTAATACCCTACCCGAGACGGCATTCCAACGACTACGTCGGGCAGAACCATGACAGCCGTTATGGAACCCTAGATCAATCGGGCAGAGTATCTAATACGTATCCAGGGGTTATGATACTTACAACGGAGCAGAACCTCATTATTTAGGGGGATATTATACCCGAGTATAGCTTCTACTATTAAGAAATTGAGAGAGAAAGTCGAAATTTGGGTGACTAAAACTGATACCCCGAGCTCCCATTATATAGGGCCTGATTTGGGGTTTTACGCGGCCCGCGTAAGACGTAGCAAGAAGCTACGCGGCCCGCGTAGTAGGGGGTTTAGGCCGTAGGTGATCCGGGTCACGTATAGGTTCAACACGTTGATGACATGTGTCGGCACCGGGTGCTGCCTCGTTTCCGATCGCTCGCGGCCCGCGTAGGCTCAAGGGGTGGCTTACGCGCCCCGCGAGAGCCCCAAAAATTTGATTTTTAATTAATTTTAATAATATTAAAGGTATTCGGGGTCCGTTTTCACGTATGGGGTGTTTTTAGGGACATATTGGGATATTTTAAATATTTTTAGGGTGTCTGAAAATATTCCGAGGGTGTCGGTTTTTAGGGTTGTTATATCCTCCCCACCTTGTTTTAGAGCTCGTCGTCGAGATCTACTGGAACAAGTGTGGATATTTCCTTTGCATTTCTGATTCAAGCTCCCATGTGTATTCTGGTCCTCTTTTGGAGTCCCACTTTACTTTGACCAGAACTAATATCTTATGTTTGAGGTTTTTGACTTTCCTGTCTTCAATCTATAGAGGCTTCTCTACAAACTTAAGTTGTTCATTTACCTCTATATCCTTTAGAGGCACTTCAAGTGATTCATCAGCTAGGCATTTCTTGAGATTAGATACATGAAATACATCATGTATTCCTGCCATTTCCTCTGGCAGTTGCAGCTGATAGGCTACAGGTCCTATTTTTCTAATAATCTCAAAAGGTCCAACATACATGGGACTTAGCTTTCCCCGTTTGATGCATCTTACCACTCCTTTCCAAGGAGAGACTTTTAACAATACTTTATCTCCTACTTGAAATTCTAATGGTTTGCGTCTGTTATCAGCATAGCTCTTCTGTCGATCACGTGCTGCTTTTTGTCGATCCTTGACTTGAATGATCTTGGCAGTTGTTTCTTGTACTATCTCAGGTCCAGATAGTTTCTTTTCCCCAATTTCTGCCCAACAGACTGGGGTTCGGCCCTTTCGTCCATAAAGTGCTTCGAATGGTGCAGAATTGATACTTGTGTGATAACTGTTATTATAATAAAATTCTATTAAAGGTAAGTGATCGTCCCAATTACCTCCAAAATCAATTACACAAGCTCTAAGCATGTCTTCCATCGTCTGAATCGTTCTTTCGCTTTGTCCGTCCGTTTGAGGATGATAAGCTGTGCTTAGATTTAGCTTATGTGACAACTCGAGTTTTCAAGGTCTTTCCTCTATACAATACTTGTCCCATTCTAGTTTGTGCATGCTACTATATGATAAATGTGATTAATGTGATTAATGTGTTAAGGTGTTCATGTGTTTAGTGTTATAAACTTGTAATCCGTTTAAAAGTTAAAAACCTTAAATTGTTTCACCTTGAATAAGCTTGACGAAACTCAGAGTTTTCGCCACAACATGTCCCGACGAAAACCTAAGGATTTCGCCATGGCCATCACGAAGAAATCTAGGATTTTGCCGGAGCCCATTAAGGGCCTAACATGGTATAGTTTACGTATTTAAGGACGTAAGTTACGTGAGTTGTTATTTTGAAAACCCTAGAGTCTCTATCTCCCTATTTCCTGGGCGACGGCAACTGCAAGTCTTCGAAACCTCTTCGTTCCGACCAACCCATTATTTCTCGTATCTCGGTTAGTGTTTAATCCGTACATGGTTGATTGTTTGATATCTTCGTTAAATGTTTAATTGAAATCATGATTCTTTGATACTAAGTAATGCTTGAATTCATGTTTGGATGAGGAGTTTGTTCACTATAGGTCACTAGGTTATCGGATACGGTTCCGTATGCTAAAAGTGATCGGTTGATGATATAATGGTGAATGGATAGGTTTGATGTTTCTGTCATGAATCATTTAGAATAGATCTGATGTTATGAAGGCAATTGTTTAGGCCACTGCTCATGTTCAGTTTAATGCTTGATGATCATATTAATTGGGTGTTGAATGATTTTGTATTACCGTCTTGTATATGTCGATGATCTGGTGTAGTATAATTCGTGGCTAAGTTTGATGATTGATGATCAACTGTTAGAATGCAATTAGGGTTTATGTGATATGTAACTGTTAGATGATCATTAGGGTTTCTGGGTTACGTAACTGTTGATGAAGGTCATGCTTCATCCTGACGAAAACCTTGTCCCGATGAAACTTCACTCACGACGAAAACCTGTGGGATTTCATCATACCTTAAGGTCGACGAAATCTGTGGGATTTCGTCGCTCTAGAGATTTCGTCGCTTGGGGGTTTTCGCCGAAGGGAGATCGCGACGAAACAGGAATGTTTCGTCAAGTTGGAAAACAGACACAGTAACTCAATTAAGTCTGTTAATGGATAACTATGTTAGAATAGACTGAGAAATCTATTATGTGAAGCATGACTTGTATGAACTTGAAATAACTGTTTACGTGTTACATGATGTTAACTGCCAAGCACACTTTGTGATGTTGGATTTCGTGAAAGTTAAGAACATAAACTGATTGTGTATATGTGCATGCTATAGGCTTTGACTGAATATTTGTGAGCGAGTAATTTAGCATACCGAGCAAACCGAAGTGAGTTCACACTTTCCACAAGGCATGGGATTCCCAAGGGTTGGGAATGGGTAAAGGATTTAAACTGAAACTGCGTGATCTCCTGGTTTGGAACACGTACACACCCTCTTTATTGAAGGGTGACAACACGCGATAAGGATTTGATTGGAACCTGCGTTATCTCCTAGTTTGGGGATTTCGTACACACCCTCTTTACTGAAGGGTGACAACACGGATACTAGACCAAAAATCTCTATCATGAAGTCCCTCATTTTAGATCGACTTAATCGCCGGGCCAATGGCGAGCGGGTCATTAGTTAGATAGCGCTATTTAGGTTTGACAAGCCTCACACCGTGCCGCAGAGGACGGGCGTGAACTAATGGATCTGGGCACTAGTCAATGATGATAGACATTGACGTCAGGGCACCAACTTACTTTAGTCAGTGGTCGATATGGTAAACGGGTCTAGTGGATTACATGGGGAAGCCCCCACTAGTTATGGATACGTTTGGGAAACAGGGAAACTGGTTAACTTATGGTTTACAAATGAACTCATGGTTTTTGAAACAACTTATAAATGAACACCAACTGTGAACTCGCTCAACTTTGTTGTTGACTCGTTGTTACATGCCTTGCAGGTCGTTAGGTACTTATGGAGCTTGCATGAGGAGGAGAGGTCGTTGTGGGATACGGACTGTTATGTCCCATGCTTTACATTTGATATTTGAACTATGTTTTGGATTATTTAAACTTTACTATGCTTCCGCTGATTATTTGAACATGTTGGATTTCTTTTGAACACCAATTATATTGGGATTGGTTTTGTTTACTTAATTGCATTGTTCAATATGATTGGTGGCTTGATCCTGGTCGGTCACGCCTCCATGCGGTGATACTCCGCTTGTGGATTTTGGGGGTGTGACAGATTGGTATCAGAGCCATTGGTTATAGTGAACTTGGTTTTAAAAGGGGAAAGACTTTTTGGCAAAAACCATACTATAACCTGTACAGTGCTCAATGATCCACAACGACGCTTCGCTCCACATGCAAGGCTCAACACTATAGGTGATATGATTTTTGTTTATATTGCCTACCTGTTAGTTACATAGTACATTGTTTATGGTATGCTTAGTTAATGTAGCAACTATTGTTAGAAACCCATGTGTGCTTACCCTCTTCTGTCACTCCACACTTACGCATTGTTGCGACACTTTTCCTCACCCATGCTCTCTTTATTGTGAAGATCATGAGTGGACGTATCAACCTAACTCAAGCCCAACTGACGGCTCTAATCAATGAACAAGTTGCTGCGGCACTCACAGCTGCTCAAGCAGGAGGTACAACCTGCTATTGCAACTTACTCTAGGATCTCTAAGATCCTACTCTTGTGAACCAACTCTTGTGCTTAACTTTGTCTCTTCTTACTCACACGACAGGTCAACATGCTCAGCCTCCTGTGTGTACTTTCAAAACTTTTATGGACTGCCGACCCAGTACTTTCAACGGCACTGAAGGAGCTGTAGGCCTCCTCCACTGGTTCGAGAAGCTCGAATCTGTCTTCGAGATGTGTGAATGCGCCGAGGCTTGTAGGGTGAAATTTGCTACCGATACTCTCGAAGGCGTAGCGCTCACGTGGTGGAACGCTCAGGTCCAAATGCTGGGGTTGGCGGTTGCTAATGCCACCCCATGGAATAACTTCAAGGATTTGATCAAAGATGAATACTGCAATCGTGATGACATCCACAAGCTGGAAGTAGAGTTCTACAACTTAAAGATGACGGGGTCGGAAATAGAGGCATATACGAAGAGATCGAACGAATTGGCTATCTTGTGTCCTACTATGGTGGATCCTCCTATCAAACGCATCGAGCTATACCTTAAAGGTTTAGTGCCAGTGATCCAGAGTCATGTGACTGCAGCAAACCTTGCTACTATCCAGCAAGTTATTCGTTTGGCTCATCGTCTCACTGATCAGGCAGTTGAGGAGAACAAGCTGCCCAAGCGTATTGGTGCTACTATTACTACTTCTGATACCCCAAGCGACAACAAGCACAAATGGGATGGAGTCTCAAGCAAGGGTTCAACATCAGCCCAGTCTCAGTCTTAGCAGCGAAAGACTGATGACTACAAGAGCCCTGGTCAACAATCTTCTGGTAGTCAAAGTCAGAGTGGGTATAAGGGGAACCACCCCAAATGCAATCGTTGTGGTTTTCATCACAGCGGGCCGTGTACTAAGGGCAACTGTCAGCGGTGTAACAAACCTGGCCATGCGGCCAAGGATTGCAGGAGTCTCTACCCTGCAAATCAGCGATGACAGCAACAGTAACAGACTCCTCAGAACCAGCAGCGGCAGCAACAACAGAGGGGTAACAATAAATGATGCTTTCAGTGTGGTGCTGAAGGCCACTTTAAAAGTGATTGTCCCCAGCTGAATCAGAACAACAACAACAATCAGGGGAACGAAAACAACAATGGGGGAAACAATGATGGCAATGGTGCCCGGGGTCGAGCTTTTGTGATTGGTCAGGGTGACGTGAGGAACGATCCCAACGTGGTGATGGGTAAGTTTCTTCTGGACGACTTCTTTGTTACTGTTTTATTTGATTCGGGTGCCGATACTAGTTACGTGTCTTTAAAAGTTAGTCAAATGGTTAAGCGTACCCCAACACTTTTGAACACCAAGCACATGGTAGAACTAGCAAACGGTAAAAGTCTTGAAACCACACACATAGTTAAGGGTTGTAATCTCGTCTTAGCTGGTCAGACTTTCTTTATCGATCTTATCCCCATCGTTCTTGGTAGTTTCGACATCGTTATTGGGATGGATTGGTTATCTTAACATCGAGCAGAGATCCTTTGCAAGGAGAAGATCGTCCGCATTCCTCGTTCTGGTGAAGAACCTTTAGTGATTCATGGCGACAAGAGTGGTGCTATTGTGGGCATCATTTCTTTCCTTAAGGCCCAGAAGTGTTTGCGAAAGGGGCACACAGCCATTTTAGCCCTCGTTGCTGACACCTCAAAGAAAGAGAAGAAGATAGAAGATATTCCGATTGTGCGCGATTTTCCTGAGGTATTTCCTGAGGAATTACCTGGTCTTCCACCTCATCATCAGGTTTAATTTCAAATCGAACTAGCTACTGGAGCAACGCCTATAGATCGAGCACCTTATCGTTTAGCTCCATCAGAACTAGAAGAACTGTCCACACAACTACAAGAGCTATTGGATAAGGGTTTTATTCGCCCTAGCTCTTCGCCTTGGGGAGCTCTAGTATTATTTGTGAAAAAGAAAGACGGTACCTTCAGAATGTGTATTGACTACCGCGAACTCAACAAGGTGACCGTGAGAATCGATATCCTCTTCCACGCATTGATGACTTATTCGACCAGTTGCAAGGGTCGAGTTTCTACTCAAAGATTGACCTGAGGTCAGGCTACCATAAACTGAGATTCCAAGACGAGGATATCTCTAAGACAACGTTTAGGACTCGTTATGGCCATTACGAGTTTCTGGTTATGCCTTTTGGATTGACAAACGCACCTGCAGTCTTCATGGATCTTATGAACAGAGTGTGCAAGCCTTACCTGGATAAGTTCGTTATTGTATTCATCGACGACATCCTGATCTATTCTAAGAGTCAGGAGGAACACGAACATCACCTGTGGCTTATTCTGGAACTCTTTCGAGTAGAGCAGCTATATGCCAAGCTATCGAAATGTGACATTTGGCTACGTGAAGTCCATTTCCTAGGTCACGTGGTAAATGAGGATGGGATTCATGTTGATCCATCCAAGGTTGATTCGATCAAGAACTGGCCTGCACCCCGTACACCAACAGAAATCCGCCAATTCTTGGGTTTGGCGGGATACTACAGAAGGTTCATCAAGGATTTCTCCAAGATTGCGCAACCTCTCACCTCACTGACTCAGAAGGGTGTCACCTATCGTTGGGGTGATGCACAGGAATCTGTGTTTCAGCACTTAAAAGATAGACTTTGTAGCGCACCAATTCTCTTTTTGCCTGAAGGCACAGATGATTTCATGGTCTATTGCGACGCATCGATCCAAGGACTGGGTTGTGTGTTGATGCAACGTGAGATAGTCATTGCTTACGCATTACGCCAGCTTAAGGTCCACGAAAGAAATTACACTACACACGATCTGGAGCTGGGAGCTGTTGTTTTCGCACTTAAGATATGGAGACATTACCTGTACGGTACCAAGTGCACCATTTACACCGATCACAGGAGTCTCTAGCATATCTTCAAGCAAAAGGAGTTAAACATGCGACAACGTCGGTGGGTTGAACTTCTGAATGATTACGAATGCGCTATCAAATACCATCCGGGCAAGGCCAATGTTGTGGCCGACGCCCTCAGTCGAAAGGAGACTACACCTAAGCGAGTGCGTGCGTTACAACTTACCATCCAATCTAGTCTTCCTACTCAGATACGAGATGCTTAAGTTGAAGCATTGAAAGCAGAGAATATCAGGGCCGAGTTCCTACGAGGATTGAGGAAACGATTAGAACAAAAAGAAGACGGCGCCTACTATGTAACAGGGCGCATTTGGGTCCCACTTTATGGAAACTTACGCGAGCTTGTGATGGATGAAGCACATAAGTCTCGTTACTCAGTACATCCTGGTTCGGATAAGATGTACCATGACTTAAAGACTACATACTGGTGGCCTAGCATGAAAGCCAACATAGCAACCTACGTCAGTAAATGTTTGACTTGTGCGAGAGTCAAGATCAAATATCAGAAACCATCAGGCCTACTCCAACAACCAGAGATCCTGACATGAAATGGGAGCGAATTTCCATGGATTTCGTTACTGGCCTGCCTAGATCTCAACGCGGAAATGACACTATTTAGGTGATAGTGGATCGACTGACTAAGTCTGCACACTTCTTGGCTATCAAAGAAACGGATAAGTTTTTCACTTTAGCAGACGTTTATCTGAAGGAAGTGGTTTCGAGGCACGGGGTGCCAACCTCCATTATTTCCGATCGTGATGCACGTTTTACTTCTGAGTTATGGCAAGATATGCATAAGTCCTTTGGCTCACGTTTAGACATGAGCACCGCTTATCATCCACAGACGGATGGGCAGTCTGAGCGCACCATCCAAACCCTTGAAGACATGCTTCGAGCATGTGTAATCGATTTTGGCAATGGTTGGGAAAGACACCTCCCTTTGGTGGAGTTTTCGTATAACAACAGTTACCACAGCAGCATTCAGGCTGCTCCGTTTGAGGCATTGTACGGACGTAAATGCCGATCACCTCTTTGTTGGGCAGAGGTTGGCGACAGCCAAATCACAGGTCCAGAACTTGTAGTAGACACGACAGAAAAGATTGCTCAGATACGACAACGAATGGCGGAAGCTCATGATCGTCAGAAAAGTTACGCTGATAAGCGTAGGAAACCCCTAGAATTCCAGGTCGGGGACCGGGTTCTACTTAAAGTCTCACCCTGGAAGGGTGTGGCTTGTTTTGGTAAACGAGGCAAGCTAAACCCCCGTTATGTGGGACCTTTCGAAATCACTGAACGAATTGGCAAGGTCGCTTACAGATTGAATCTACCTGAAGAGCTCAGTGGAGTTCACAACGTATTCCACGTGTTAAATCTGAAGAAATGTCTGGCAGATGAGACCCTTATAGTTCCCTTGAAGGAGCTCATAATTGACGATCAGTTGCGATTCGTCGAAGAACCTGTAGAAATTACAGACTGAGACGTGAAGGTTCTCAAGCGTACCGGAATACCTCTTGTCTGAGTTCGTTGGAACTTCCGTCATGGCCCAGAGTTCACCTGGGAACGAGAAGACCAAATGAAACTCAAGTATCCCCAGTTGTTCAAGAAAAGTGCAACCACTTCTGAGGCTGAAGCTACTGCAGAATTTCGGGACGAAATTCCAAACCAACGGGGGGATGATGTGACACCCCAGGAAAACCAGGAAACCACGCAAACCATGCTAGCTTCCTCAGTGACCACGTACTAAATTTCGGGACGAAATTTCTTTCAAGTTGGGGATGATGTGACAACTCGAGTTTTCAAGGTCTTTACTATATACAATACTTGTCCCATTCTAGTTTCTGCATGCTACTATATGATAAAGGTGATTAATGTGTTAAGGTGTTCATGTGTTTAGTGTTATAAAATTGTAATCCGTTTAAAAGTTAAAAACCTTAAATCGTTTCACCTTGAATAAGCTTGACGAAACTCAGAGTTTTCGCCACAACACGTCCCGACGAAAACCTAAGGATTTCGCCATGGCCATCACGACGAAATCTAGGATTTCGCCGGTCCAGTTTTCGCCGGAGCCCATTAAGGGCCCAACACGGTATAGTTTACGTATTTAAGGACGTAATTTACGTGAGTTGTTATTTTGAAAACCCTAGAGTCTCTATCTCCCTATTTCCTGCGTGGCGGCAACTGCAAGTCTTTGAAACCTCTTCGTTCCGATCAACCCATTATTTCTCCTATCTCGGTTAGTGTTTAATCCGTACATGGTTAATTGTTTGATATCATCGTTAAATGCTTAATTGAAATCATGATTCTTTGATACTAAGTAATGCTTGAATTCATGTTTGGATGAGGAGTTTGTTCACTATAGGTCACTAGGTTATCGGATATGGTTCCGTATGTTAAAAATGATCGGTTGGTGATATAATGGTGAATGGATAGGTTTGATGTTTCTGTCATGAATCATTTAGAATAGATCAGATGTTATGAAGGCAATTGTTTAGGCCAGTGTTCATGTTCAGTTTAATGCTTGATGATCATATTAATTGGGTGTTGAATGATTTTGTATTACCGTCTTGTATATGTAGATGATCTGGTGTAGTATATTCGTGGCTAAGTTTGATGATTGATGATCAACTGTTAGAATGCAATTAGGGTTTATGTGATATGTAACTGTTAGATGATCATTAGGGTTTCTGGGTTACGTAACTGTTGATGATGGTCATACTTCATCCCAACGAAAACCCTGTCCCGACGAAACTTCACTCACGACAAAAACCTGTGGGATTTCGTCATACCTTAAGGTCGACGAAATCTGTGGGATTTCATCGCTCTAGAGATTTCGTCGCCTGGGAGTTTTCGCCGAAGGGAGATCGCGACGAAACAGGAATGTTTCATCAAGTTGGAAAACAGACACAATAACTCAGTTAAGTCTGTTAATGGATAACTATGTTAGAATAGACTGAGAAATCAATTATGTGAAGCATGAATTGAATGAACTTGAAATAACTGTTTACGTGTTACATGATGTTAACTGCCAAGCACACTTTGTGATGTTGGATTTCATGAAAGTTAAGAACATAAACTGATTGTGTATACGTGCATACTATAGGCTTTGACTGAATATTTGTGAGCGAGTAATTGTTGGTGCATTCATCTGTCGACTTCGTCTTATATCGAGTCTCAGTTGCATTGCGGATTTGAACAAGTGTGACATCATCTTATACAATGATGACATCATCAAGATGAAATCATCATTGCATCATTACACAAGAGACAAAATAGTTAATACTAGTTTGTAGGTTTCGCTTGAAACAGAAAGCATAAGTTTCGCTTGAAAAGTCAAATATGGGTTTCGCTTGAACTAGTTTGAGTGGTTTCAAGCGAAAGCCTGACCACTATATATATGGTTCATGTCATTTCATTTCATTTGTAACAGATCCTTGTATTCCATACCGAGGTGCTGCCGGTGTGAAGACTGATTGTAATTGCTATAATATCAATATAATCAGTGTTTAAAGTGATAAGCAAGCTGTTTCAAAGTCAGTTTCTTATTTTCCGCATCTGAAACTGATAAAATCTCTTCTGAACGACTCGTTTAGGTCGCAATTCGATCCTACAAGTGGTATCAGAGCTCAGGAGGAAGAGATCTCGCAAAAACAGTCTGTTTTTGTCACTTTTTCTGATTTCTACACTTTCTTTCACAAAATTGAAAATTTTTCACGGTTAAAATCGGCTCAAATTCACATATATTATGCATAATCATGTTTTAACAAATCCTGGAAAGTTTCAGAACTAAAATCGGCTTAAAATTGATGCAAATTGAACTTTCGCTTGAAATTGGTTCGTATTTCCTGATGTCATCTGGCTTTCGCTTGAAATACGTGTCGGCTTCCGCTTGAATCTGGCATTCACTTGAAAACACGTATCGAGTACTGTGAAACATTCTGATCGAAGTTGTCAGTAGATTGGGAAAAGAGATCATGTGAATTAAGTCGGATATATGTGAATATCTTAGTTGTTGTCGGCACAAGATTTAATCGAAATTGAGATTGCATGTGAAACATATCACTGAACCATGTGCTTTGATTAAATGAGTTGTGCGACCCAATGAGAAGTTCATGTGATATAGCAGTGTTTTAAAACCATCGGCCCAATCATATTCATTTGTCAGTCAATAGTGTTGGCCCAAGGTTTGGATAAAGACTGAAAAGTTGCGGCCCAATCAAAGAATTTTGAAAGATGTAGTTGTCGGCTCATATTAGTGTGCATGTGAAAAGTATTAATGGTTGTCGGTTATTTTTAAAAGTCAGTATATTGTCAGGTTGCATGTGAGTATCATTCGAGTGTTGCTGGATTGTTTCAGTCATTGGTACAATACTTTAAATCATATAGACCAAGCGGCCCAATCACATTTGAAGTGTTACTGAATTTTAACGGCCCAATAAGATTTAAGTAGTTTGAACAGTTTGTGTTTGGAGTATGGAAAAAATGTTTGATGAAATGGAAAATCATGATCTTGAAAGGTTAAATGATTGGTATATGGGGTGTTTAGAAAGTAGTTATAGAGGTGAAAATGTGGATATTTGGGTTAAACGATTTGAACATTTTTTGTGTCAAAAGAATGAAACACTGAATCAGTTGGGAGATCGGTTTGAAAGTGTAATAGAAAATTTGTGGCAAAAGGGTATAAAAGTGCAAAAAGATGAACAGATAGCAAAATTGGCAGATGCATTACCTGCTAAATGGGATGAATTCTTGATTGAACTAAAAAAAAATCCTATTTTTCCAGAACTTCATCCAAGACAGTTCATCAATGAGGTTAATGCAGAGTTTAGAAAGGAATGTTTTAAAAGGAAGGAATTGATAAATGAAATTGAAAAGAATTTACAAAAAGTGGATTTGGATGTGATTTTTGAAATGAAAAGAAGAGTTAATGTATGTCTTGCTGCAAAAAGTAATCTGATATACGATATGAAAAGGGGTTGTTATATTGATGAGAATACGAATCCTCTTGATTTCGTTAAAATCTTTTGTGCAGGAACATACAAAACAGAGACAGAGCAAGTTACAAAGAATGAAGAATCTGTGAAGCTTGGATCTTCAAGTTCAGAATCAATGTGCACTAAATGTGACAACTTTAAGGCTGATAATGACAAACTCTTGAAAGATGAGGAAAGTTTGACATTGGAAGTCAAAAAGTTGAAGGATGAGAAGCAAGCTGATATTAACCAGATTCTTATGTTGCAGGGAAATTTTGAAAAGCTTAAATTTGAAAATGTTAAACTGTTAAATGACTTAAACAGTTTGACATTAGAAAACAAAACTTTTGAAGAAAAAATTAAAAGTTTTGAAAATGAAAAATCGAAGATTGAAAAAGTTTTTCTAAGTCAAATAAAAATTTTAGAAGATGAGAGAGATATGTTTGGTAAAAACAATCTTGAAAAACAAATTGCAATCAATTCTCATCTTTAAAAGATTATTCGACTTGAGAAAGAGGCAGAATGTGCTCAAAAGAAAATCAATGAATGGGAAGAAAAGTTGAAGGTTTTTGTGAATACTTCAACTATTCCTTGCCCAAAACCTTTAAATTTTGTTCCAATAAGTGACGATGTCACAAACTATGACAAAGTCATAGTTGAAGATTGCGATGAGAAATCTGATGTTGAAAATGAAAAAATGAAGAAAAAAAATTTATTTTTGAAGTTAAAAGAAAAGTTTCAAGAAACTGTTCCACAATCAACTGAAAAGGGAGAATGCTCTAAGCAAAAACCTTTGAAGAAGAAAGTGGAACAAAAACAAAAAGAGAAAATTTTGAAAAATGTTCAAAAAGAAAATAAAAGTTCATCAGATCAATCATCCAATCGCAATCAAAAATTACAAAAAGTAAAAAATGAAAATTCAAAAATTGTTGGTAATGAGTGGTGCAGGTCGGACCACAGAGCTCAAAGGCCAAATCCAGCAAACAAGAGGAGGAAAGATTATCACCAAGCCAAACAGTGCTTTGATCTAAATGTTTGGACTAAAAATGGTGATTGGTACGATAACAGAGTGTGTTACAGATGCGGCTATCAAGGACACATTGCTGTTAACTGCCAGAGTTGGAGGTTTGAGTCAAGAAGATGCTTTAACTGCAACATCATTGGCCATATTGCTAGAGATTGCTCAATGAGATCAATGAGAAGATCGAGGGCTGAATCTCAGAGACAAGTGAAGAAACCAGTCAATGTCAAGCCCAAAGAACAGAAGGTTCAAGAACCTAAAGTTCAAGAAAAGAAAGTGAAGCTTTCTCAGGGGCAAAAAGACAGACTGAGGAAGAAGAGGAAGAAGGCCAGAGAGTATCTGGAGAAGATTTTGTCCTCGGATACAACTGGTAAAACAGATAAAAGTTCTGAAAAATCGTCTTGCTCACCAAAGAACAACAAATCAAGCAAAACGCATTCATTAGATACAAATCTGAGGACGAAAGAGGAAAAGAAGAAGAAGAAAATTTGTGGCAATGAATCTGTTTCTTTGGAAACAAAGGAGCCACAAGTCGGCGATGAATCTGGCTCATCAAAGTCAGACAAGCCACATTCAGGCAATGATTCTGGTATGGTAAAACCAGAAGAGCCATGTGTTGAGGTAAAAAATGAGAATTCTGGTCTAACAATGGATGATGCAAATTTTCCACCATTGTTGAACAAGAATTCAAAATTACCCAAGGACAGTCAGGCTAGGGTAAATCTGTTTAAATGAAAACCCTGACTTGCCGGAACTCCCAGGTTGGTAAGTGTGGAGTAGGAATCGGCACCTTGAGAATTTAACCAACAGATGATGTTTGGTTGAAAATGCTTGATTTGATTGATCTTACAAGTGGTAAATCAGGGACATTAAGTTGTATCTAATTTCCTACAAGTGATTAAAAAACAATGTGATGTACCAAATCCTACCAAATCCCTAACCTACAAATGGTAAAATCAACAAAACTTATTTTCCGGAAAAACCATTTGATTAAAACAAACTTAAGTGTTTTGAAATCTAAATGGGAAAATAGTTTGTTGTGAGGGGGAGTTCTGATTGTTTATGCCAAGTGGATGGCGAATTGAGGCAATTTGATATCAGTTGTCATGTTCTTGTACAGTTTGTTTTCAATTTTTCTTTAGATGTATTTGTATTTTAGGGGGAGTATATTTTTCAGAAAATCCAAAAACATTAGAAAATTTGAAAAAGCAAAAACATGATAAAATGAAAAATGAGTTTTTGTTGCATAAAAGTGGAAATGATAGTACATCAGTGGACTGTCACGACATGCTAAAGAAATGGAAAGTTAAAATGTGATAAACGGTCTCACTAAAGATGTGACGATAGGCTCAGCTAGACTAGTAGATTTGTGATAACGATACAAACTTAAATGAAAAAGCCTAGTTCTAGTGGGAAACATGGTCGAAAGCATAGTACTTAGTTTTGTCCTTCTTTACTGTGTGCCTACTCAGTAATCGCTGATTGTCGAAAGACATAAAACTGGTTAAGTTTGTGAACTTTCACAACTTTGCTGAAAAGTCACTGTGATTGTGCATTTCATTTTGCAAAAAATTAAACTTGTTTTATTTCTTTATTTTGTTTAAGCATCGGACATCCTCTGCGTATACATGAGTATCGACCTGGATGTTGTTGCCTAAACGTTCTGCTTTATTTTCTTTGGTGTTTCGTTTAAGCTTTGGACCTCCTCTACGTATACGGAAGTATCGACCTGGTGGTTAAAGCCTAAACAACTTCAACTTGTTTTATTTTTCTTATTTTGTTTAAACATTGGACTTTCTCTGCGTATACGGAAGTATCGACCTGATTGTTAATGTTTAAACATTCTGCTTTGTTTTCGCACAAATCACAGTTGATAAAAGTTTAAAGGCATTACTCGAGATAGTGTATTGCATGATGAGGGGATATGCTGAGATCGTGGGGTCCATAAGAATTTAGTGCTATCTAAATATACCTTAAACGTATCGGTAAGCATTTCGAAAGTTTTTAGATTGAGTTTACATGGACAACAATATCGTCAATCAACGTGAATTGTTTAGAACTGAAAATGTTTAAAGCTTAACGGTGCTAGTGATTGGTCAAAAACTGATATGATCCTCTTACACAATCTGACAAAAATAGTGTTTGTAAATATTTCTTTACTATATTTCTTTATATTCTCAAAATCCAAAAAGACTTTTGACAACTGATGTTGGAGAGCTGATTTTCAAAATTCCGAGTGCTAAACATGATGAACAGATGGTTTGGGAGTGTGAGTTTAACAGAAGAAATTTGTTTTGAGAAAGAAAAGTTTGATTAGTTAATCGAGATTATTAATTTGAACTTGGTGTAACTATTTCTAGTAAGTTTTTCTTATTGATTTAAGTGAAAACTTATGTGGTGGTGAGAAAATTTGTGCAGGAGATGAACTGAACAGAATTAAAGCCAGGATGTGATCTCTAGGTGATAGATAATTCCAGACAGCGATCCTATCATGATGAGAGGGGGAGTCTGACGAGGTTAGAGCCAAAGAGAAGATTCTGGTATATGCTAAGAAAGAAAAGAGACTGATAAAGACTGAAGATTGAGAATACTCGACACTTAAGACTCGTCAACATCTGAGGGGGAGTCTGTTGGTGCATTCATCTGTCGACTTCGTCTTATATCGAGTCTCAGTTGCGTTGCGGATTTGAACAAGTGTGACATCATCTTATACAATGATGACATCATTAAGATGACATCATCATTGCATCATTACACAAGAGACAAAATAGTTAATACTAGTTTGTAGGTTTCGCTTGAAACAGAAAGCATAAGTTTCGCTTGAAAAGTCAAATATGGGTTTCGCTTGAACTAGTTTGAGTGGTTTCAAGCGAAAGCCTTGTTTATTTCTATATATGGTTCATGTCATTTCATTTGTAACAGATCCTTGTATTCCATACCGAGGTGCTGCCGGTGTGAAGACTGATTGTAATTGCTATAATATCAATATAATCAGTGTTTAAAGTGATAAGCAAGCTGTTTCAAAGTCAGTTTCCTATTTTCCGCATCTGAAACTGATAAAATCTCTTCTGAACGACTCGTTTAGGTCGTAATTCGACCCTACAGTAATTTAGCATACCGAGCAAACCGAGGTGAGCTCACACTTTCCACAAGGCATGGGATTCCCAAGGGTTGGGAATGGGTAAAGGATTTAAACTGAAACTGCGTGATCTCCTGGTTTGGAACACGTATACACCCTCTTTATTGAAGGGTAACAACATGAGATAAGGATTTGATTGGAACCTGCATAATCTCCTAGTTTGGGGATTTCGTACACACCCTCTTTACTGAAGGGTGACAACACGGATACTAGACCAAAAATCTCTATTATGAAGTCCCTCATTTTATATCGACTTAATCGTCGGGCCAATGGCGAGCGGGTCATTAGTTAGATAGCGCTATTTAGGTTTGAAAAGCCTCACACCGTGCCGCAGAGGACGGGCGTGAACTAATGGATCTGGGCACTAGTCAATGATGATAGACATTGACGTCAGGGCACCAACTTACTTTAGTCAGTGGTCGATATGGTAAACGGGTCTATTGGATTACATGGGGAAGCCCCCACTAGTTATGGATATGTTTGGGAAACAGGGAAACTGGTTAACTTATGGTTTACAAATGAACTCATGGTTTTTGAAACAACTTATAAATGAACACCAACTGTGAACTCGCTCAACTTTGTTGTTGACTCGTTGTTACATGCCTTGCAGGTCGTTAGGTACTTATGGAGCTTGCACGAGGAGGAGAGGTCGTTGTGGGATACGGACTGTTATGTCCCATGCTTAACATTTGATATTTGAACTATGTTTTGGATTATTTAAACTTCACTATGCTTCCGCTGATTATTTGAACATGTTGGATTTCTTTTGAACACCAATTATATTGGGATTGGTTTTGTTTACTTAATTGCATTGTTCAATATGATTGGTGGCTTGATCCTGGTCAGTCACGCCTCTATGCGGTGATACTCCACTTGTGGATTTTGGGGGTGTGACAGCTTAGTTCCCATTGCTTTTTGAAAAGTTGTCCAAAAATGAGAGGTAAAATGACTATCCCTATCAGAAACAATTGATAAAGGTATTCCATGTAATGAAACTATTTCATTTACATATAATTTAGCTAACTGTTCCATACTGAAAGTTTCTTTCATTGGTAGGAAATGAGCTGACTTGGTTAGCCTATCTACGATCACCCAGATTGTATCATTACATTTTCTTGTTTTGGGTAATTTGGTAACAAAATCCATTGTTATAAATTCCCATTTCCAAACTGGCATCTCTAGTTGTTGCAGCAATCCTGGGGGTTTCTGGTGTTCAGCTTTGACTTGTGAACAAGTCAAACATTTAGAAACATAGGTTGCTATGTCCTTTTTCATTCCTATCCACCAAAAATTCTTTCTAAATCTTGATACATCTTATCACTTCCAGGATGCATCGTATATTTGGACTTATGGGCTTCTTCTAATATATAATGACGTAGGTTCCCTAATTTAGGTATCCACATTCTCTTTTTATGGAATCTCCAAATTCCATCTGTTCCTTGTTCTAATTCCTTAATCATTCCTTTTAATTTTTCTGTATCATCCTTGATTACTGATTTTTGTGCTTTTCTAATTTGATCATTTAAATCTACTTGTAGATTTCATTTAAGAGAACGTACCATTTTTGGCTTCTCATGATACTTTCGACTTAAAGCATCAGCCACTAGATTTGCCTTTCCTGCATGATACTGGATATTACAATCATAATCACTAAGAATCTCCATCCAGCGTCTCTGTCTCATATTTAACTCATTTTGCCCGAAAACATACCTTAAACTCTTATGATCAGTGAATATGGTAAACTTACTAGCATAAAGTTAATGTCTCCAAATCTTAAGGGCAAAAATTATGGCTCCTAATTCCAGATCATGGGTTGAATAATTTTCTTCATGATTCTTAAGTTGTCTAGACGCGTAAGCTATAACCTTTTGACGTTGCATTAATACACATCCATAACCTAACTTAGAAGCGTCACAATAGACTGCAAAATCTCCAGTTCCCTCTGGTAACGCTAATATGGGTGTGTGGGTTAATCTTTGCTTAAGAATTCTAAATGCTTCTTCTTGTTTTGGTCCCCAATTAAACTTAATAGATTTACAGGTTAACTTAGTTAAGGGAATGGCTATTCTAGAAAAATCTTGAATAAATCTTCTATAATAACCGGCTAATCCTAAGAAACTTCTAACCTCAGTTGGTGACTCAGGGGTTTTCCATTTGGTAATTGCCTCGATCTTAGTTGGATCTACATGAATTCCTTCATGGTTGACTAAGTGTCCAAGAAATTGTACCTGTTCTAGCCAAAACTCGCACTTTGAAAATTTAGCATAAAGCTTTTCCTTTCTTAGTAAGCTTAGAACTGCGTGCAAATGCCTTGCATGATCCTCTTTACTTTTAGAATAGATGAGAATATCATCAATAAAAACAATTATGAATTTATCCAAATATGGCTTACATATTCGGTTAATCATGTCCATAATTGCGGCTGGGGCATTGGTTAAACCAAATGGCATGACAGTAAATTCATAATGTCTATACCTTGTTCTAAATGCGGTTTTAGGAATGTCCTCTTCCTGTACCTTTAGTTGATGATATCCTGACCTTAAATCGATTTTAGAGAAAAATCGAGCTCCTTGTAATTGATCAAACAGATCATCAATTCTTGGTAATGGATACCGATTCTTAATCGTGACTTTGTTCAATTCACGGTTGTCAATGCACATACACATTGATCCGTCTTTCTTTTTGACGAATAAAATCGGTGCTCCCCATGGTGATGAGCTTGGCTGTATGAATCCCTTCTCCAATAATTCGTCTAATTGTTTCCTCAGTTCCTGCATTTCAGCGGGTGCCAAACGGTAAGGTGCTTTGGCAATTGGTGCTGTTCCTGGCAGTAGGTGAATTCTGAATTCAACTTCCCTGTCTGGAGGTAGTCCTGGACATCTGAAAACTGGGACACTACTGGAATATCTTTTAGTTCTTTTCCTTTAGCGTTAGTGATTATAGAAATCAAATACACTATAGATCCTTTTCTTATACAACTTGCAGTTTTCATCACAGAGATGAATTTAGTGGATCTGGATGGCTTATCTCCTTTAATTGTGATCTTTTCACCCCTTGGTGAATTTATTTGGATTGACTTTTGATCACACAGAATACTGGCTTTATTGGCTATTAACCAATCCATTCCTAATACAATATCAAATCCTGCCAGATTCATTGGGTAAAGGTTTGCAATAAATTTTTGATTTAAAAACTCTATTCTTGCTCCCTGCAAGATTTCGGAAATCCTAACCGTTTCTCCATTTGCTGTCTCTACTAGACATTCTTGTGAGAGTTTAGTTAATAGTTGATTGAGAAGTTTGCAAAATGAAGTATTAATAAAACTTTGGTTTGCACCAGAGTCAAATAATACTTTAGCAAAAACATCATTAACTAAAAACGTACCAGCTATTACGTCTGGAATCATTTTGGCTTCATTTGCAGTCAGAACAAATGCTCTAGCATTTTTAGTGTTCTTGTTGTTCGCAGCTGGAGCCAATTTCGGACAGTTTGGCTTGATGTGACCTTTTTCTCCACAGTTGAAGCATAGTCCATTACTGGATTTCCTCCTGCAATCTTCTTCCTTGTGTCCTGGCATCTTGCAGAAGTTGCAATGAGTGGAGCATTTTCCCGAATGCTTCTTTTTGCAGGCCTTGCAGTATGGTGCAGAGGTGGAACCTATATTCCTATGGTTGGAATTCCCAGAACGGAATTCTTGGGTAAGCCTTTGAGCTAGGTTTCTCCTCTGGTCTTCTTCTATAGTACGGATTAATTCATCTGTCAAGGTATTTGCTAGTTCTACAGCTTCTTCTATGGTTTGGGGTCTAGCTGCCTTGACTACATTTCTAATCTCTCCAATTAATCCCCAGATGTAACGGGAGATCAATACCGGTTCAGGTGATTCAAGGGTTGGTACTATTCTAGCATATTCAAAGAATGTGGTAGTATAACCCTTACTATCTACCCCGGTCATCCTAAGGTTCAGAAACTTATTTGCTATCTGTTCCTTTTCATTGGGAGGGCAGAATTTCCTTTTTACCATATTTTTAAATTCCTCCCATTCCATGTTGTATACCCTATCACTTCCTCTTGACTGGAGGATAGTGTTCCACCGTTCTAAGGCTGAGTTTTTGAATAGATTAGAAGCAAACATTATCTTGTCTTCTTTAGCACACTTGCTTATTTTTAAAACAGCCTCAGTCTTTTCTATCCAGCGTAGAGCTGCAATGGGTCCTTCATTGCCCGAGAATTCTATTGGTTTGCAGGACCAGAATTCTTTATAAGAACAACCCTACGGCATGGTTCTTCTCCTTTTGGGAATGGGCACTTGAAGTACGGGTCCATTGTTTACGCTGTGTTCCGGTTCAGTTGGTCGCTTACTGCTATGCTTACTTTTATTATCCGCTTCCTTAACGGTTTGGATAATAAATGGCATTGCATCTATAATTCCTTGTGCACTATATGTTGGATCGCTATTATCCACTTGATTTCCATTGTTATTGATGTTCGGATTCTCATTATTCTTATTCAGATTATCGTTATTCGGGTGGTTATCACTCTGGTTTTCATTGTTCAAGTTTTCCTGGTTCACTTTGTTATCCATCTGAATTTTAAACATTTACCACGCATTAATATCACAAAATAATATTTAATATAACCAATCACATGACACGCACTTTGGTCAAAAACGTCGATCATTGTGACTTTACTCTATTTATATAATATGCATCTATTACAAACCAGTACTGAAATTAAAATAAAAATACCGACTGAAATTTAAAGTTACACTACTACTAGTAGGCATCCGTAGTTTTTTTTTCATACACATACATACTTATTTTATTATTATATTATATTATTATTATTATAACCTTCTCCACCATCACTTCTACGGATATGGATTCATCCAGAAATCCATATTGCGCTCGTCGTACTTCCAGACGAGTCGCTCTCCCACCTATCTCATCCTTTCACTATTCTCTAAAATTTCCTCACCAAATGTCCTAAGTTCTTGTACGTTTTCTGCACTCATTGGGGGTGCAGGTTCTAGGACTGGGTTTGGAATCTGGGGTGTGGGTTCCTGGTATGGAAGTGTAGGGGCTTGGTATGGGTAAGGATTTTCTAGAATCTCCCTAATGAATACATCATTATCGTAATAGGGATCTAGAGGGTCTAACCCTGGGTAGGCTCCTAGGTTCTGCATGGGCATGTCTTCATGTATCGGGTAACGTTGCACATAGTCCCTTTTGTCGTCCCACCATGGGTCGTAATTTGGGTCTAAAGGATTTGGTGCGGGTACCCTAGGTATTTCCTCCGGATGAAAATCATGCATTTCTACTTGGTTTTTAGGGTTTTCTATCTCCATTGGTTGGTCAGGAATTTGTGGTTGTGGTTGAGGTGCTAACATTTGCTCCAGGTTAGGGTCAGCTGCAGTGGTTGCTAAAATGTGGATGTTGGCTATACCCCTATTAGGCATGTCCTGGGCATAGGCATCGGTTTCTCTTTTGGCTGCGGCTAATGCTCTCTCTTCTTGTAACTTTTTCATACGCTTTCTACGCTCATGTGCTCCCCTACTGAACCATCCCCTCTTTTTCTGAGGAAATGGCTCTTCAGATTGAGCCTTAAATACGAATATTCTTTCTTCCGTATCAGCAGAGTACCCCGAGAGGGCAGGCTGAGAAGAGGCACCTTTGCTTCTAGGCGAACCAGACAATTGACGGTACACGTCAGATGGTCCTTGGTCGCTCATACTGTAAACTAACAAATAGTCAAATAACACATAACAAGAAAATACAATTATGCACGTATTCCCGTAATTTATTTCCTAACAATTTGAATTTTGGTGTCAGCAGAACACTTCTGTGGCTGAATCAGTGGCTTAGCTCTCATACCACCTTCTGTTACAACCCCCGCCCCCTAGTAACCCGGGAACGGGCGGCCACGGCCAGTTTCGGTGGTATCTGTTGTTTTATCAATTTTGGCAGCGGAAATTACATCAGGACCGTAGTTAGGAAATATTTTATCAGAGTAAAAAACCACACTTTCATAATATTAAACACATGGGATAAAACCTAAGTTTTAAGTACACACATTTTCATAGGAATAAATCCTATTTTTAATTATTAAAAACATCTATTTCTTTTAGGTAACTTTATTGCCACTTTTCCAAGCCTTCAGTGCTGTCCAGCTGGCTTCTATTTGACTTTCACATTTTGTTACCTGAAACGCGTTTAAAAACATTTTGTCAGTGGGAAATACTGGTGAGTGAATCCAAGTTTAATCAAGTTTAAATAAAAACCATTGTACAGTATTGAGGGCGGTCTTGCAATTACATTTGTTTCCAAGTCATACGAATAACCACCCACGGTACTGTCAACCCGACTTGTGGAAATGTTACCTTGGCAAGGCAGTAACAAATTTTGTATACAAAACCCCAACATACCGACGATAATTGTATCCTTACAAATACTCAATAACTGTTTAATATATAATTAATTAAGTGAGGTTTTGTAAAAACAATTTGCAAAAAGGAGATTACTCACATTGCTGTCTTAGGTTTTCAGTAAGGATTTCCTGGGAATAATCTATACATTACACAAATGCACACGTGTTAGTATAATAACCCATTTTAACATTAGTAATACCCTCCCCGAGACGGCATTCCAACGACTATGTCGGGCAGAACCACGACAGCTGTAACAACCCGCACTTTCGTGAGTTGTTACTACTCGATATACTCGTTACGCCTAGCACCAGAGATTCGGATCATAATGTAACTATATCGTATACATCGCTATTCGAAGGATGATCGCATATTTTCGCAATACATTATCACTACACCATATCACAAACACTAACACTCACGGAGGCATTGAGTGAGGACCTATTCTACCCTCCTCAGTGGCCATGATGTGTCGAACGTAAACAACTAACGCTAACAAGGACTCTCGGGTGAGTGCTATAGCTCCCGTCATCGTGACGATGATGACAATATGAGTGAGTGGTACCCCGTCAGTCATTGTGGCACAACACGCAATAACGTTCATGATGACATCGAGAAAGGACCAATACTACCCTCCTCGATGGCCGTGAAACGTCGCTAATAATCGCACACTCGAAACGAAAACCGATTGTTATATCGAAACTCTGAAACATGGATACGTAAATACGACCCTTAGTGATATATATACATATATAATAACAATATAAAAAGCGCGTACTCCAAAAACTATCGCAACGCTCGAAAAAAGAAGAATTTCCCCGCGCCGGAGTGGCCATCCGACCCAAAACCCCTTCAGCCTTCTTTGTTGCCTATAAATTGCATGTCACACCACTGTTCAAGTGATGTGACAGCTCCCACTCGACCAAGCACGCCTCAGGACCCTTTTCTCTCGATTCCTCGCGATTTCGGTAAGATTTCAACCTAAAACCTTGTACTTCTATGATCTACACTCAATTCTACATCATTCTGTCTTTTAAAACTCAATTTTTAACCGTGAAATCTACTGATTTGAGGTGTTTTAAGGTGATGTCACCAAGAGTTCATATGAACTTCACGTTGTGACCTCATTCCACCATAAACGACTCAGATCTGGGTGATTTCCACATGTTTTGATAACAAATCTCACCTAAATCTATGTATTTAACCAAGGAACCGTGCGATTTCGAGTTAACCATGAGAAACCGTCAAGAACGGCCAGATCTGATGGAACGGGGTGATTCCCGGCAGTTAGAACGGGTCGGAACTGATGGAATTTCCTTTGTTAATACGAAATCACATCGTCCCAATAAGACCGCATCGTATTTCTTCCGAAAACACTCGAAAACAGTTGACCGGATCGTTAAACAGTCGTGTCATCCGAACGGATCACATGTCATCCGAACGGACCACATGTCATCCGAACGGATAACATGTCATCCGACCGGATGACAGCCATCCGACCCAATTAACATTCATCCGAACTAAACCAACAGTTATCCGACTGGAAAACTGTCATTTTGATATTTTTCCCGCTTAACCGTGCATCGTTTACTATATCATTCGATGGTTAACGTAGACGAACTCCTAACCGATCCAATCAAACTGTGCTCTCGCTAAACGCGCACTGTGAGTATACTTGAACCCCTTTTTAATCGCATTTTGGGTGTAACATACGTTTCTAACAAATCGAACTTATTAAACGAATTATTCAATCAATCGAATTATCACTTGCGAATAACTGTTATGCATAGATATACGTGATGCTAGTTGCATATGTGCTAGGGCTTATACTCGCGACGTCCCACCACGACTAGTATAGAACTATTGCGCCCGACGGGGTCTAGTTTGCCATCGCATATTCGAGCATCGAGGACTTAGTTGGTAGTATCAGCTTTGTGAGTATATATGTCGTGTGTTACGCTTATGCATGTGGAAATTCGCTACACATTTTAATCTATTACACTATACATATCAAACCTGTATACTCGCCAATACTTTTGTATTGATAAATATTTTAACGTATGTTGCAGGTTAGATCGCAGACTATATCAAATCAAGATAGGAAGTCTAGAAACTCAACTAAAATCTAGGTTGTCGGATTTGTATTGTTCGAGAGGACAAGAAATCTGCGATAACTTATGTGATTGTATTATTTGTTAGTAGGGGATAACGAATGTATTAAATATTATCGCAGTATAGTTGTTACTGTAACATCTGTGTCTGAAATCATTGTAAACAATTCAATTATCAATAAAACAATGTTATTTGATCCCAATGTTTGTTTGGTTATGTTTTACATCTTTCATGTTTCGACTTTTGTTCAATTTCAAACTCTATATCGCTTTCTGGAGTGTTATACGCAAACTGGTGCGTAAACGTAATCAGTTTAATGCGACAAATACTCCGGAACATCAACATATACTTAACATACCTTAAATAACCTTTACATAACTTAGAAATAAGTTTTGAAGGCTTTGGTATGGCAAAAACAAGTTAATTCGCCTACAGGGACTAAATTTGACAAACTGCGAAAGTATGCCAATTTGAACTGTAACAGACATTTCGGAACATGACCATAAGTTAAAAACACCTTAAATATCCTTTATATATCTTAGAAATAGGCTTTGAGGGGTTCGGTGTGCTAAAATAAACTTTTGGGTCATTCAGGGACTAAAAGTGTCAAAAAGTGCATAAGTTTGCACTTTCGCGCATAACTTACGTTCTGAAAACATCCGGACATCCAAAAATTTATGTAAGCACTAAAATATTTTATTTTAGTGTTTGGCATAAGAAAAATCCATTCGTCGCGCAATTTGGATCGTTTTTCGCGCTTATGCGCATTCCGTCGTAATCAAGCAAATATCGCGATCGTACGACCAAACGAACCAACATCCAACATATTTTTGAGCATGTTTCATGTCCACAATATTTAGGCATCATTTTAGGGCCTTAACGTTGGCTTAACGGGCCTTAAACGTGTCGGAAAAGGCTTTAAAACACAACAGGGACCAAAACTGTCATTTATGAAAGTTGTTTGCTGATCAGACAGGCCAGGCGGCCCGCGTAAAATCCTGGTGTCCTCTTACGCGGCCCGTGTCAGACTCCCAGACCAGATTCAATGTTTTAAACAGCTGTTAATAGCCTTTCAACCCCCCCAAAGGCCAAGGCCACATGTCAAACTCTTGTGGTGGGGGAAAAATGAGTTACCATAACATTCCAACACTTGTACGGATGAGATTCGATCACGTTATTCAAGAAACGATCTTAACGGTTTGAGGAATTCTATAAATACCCAACCCCATTCATTGCAAAACCCACAAGAATCTGATTTGAGAAGCTCTAAGTTGAAACCATTGTTTCATACCTGAGCTACTTGGATCAAGATTAGCTTTCGGGGACCCTTTGTAAGTGTTCCTTCGTTCTTTTATTGCTTTTCGAGTCCGAAAGTCAAACTTTGTTTGACTTTCTGCATTGACCAGTTTATGGTCAATGCGAAGTTCGTTTGAACTTCGCAATGTGAGCGTAATCACGATGGTTATAGTCCCTTGTGACTATGCCTACTGATTACCACGTTGTCTAGGGTCGTAAGGGTAAGCGATCTAATAAATCGCTTATACCTTCGAACCCGACCCATTTGGTCGATCATTAGGATTCGACCAAACACATTAGGGGACCATAGTTATATAGGGAATAACCTTCCGAGGTTATACCTTATGGTCACGATGTTTAGTTAGTTGTATGATAGGTAGTTTATATGCCTTAGTTAAATTACCAAAATACCCTTTTTACGCCAAAATTCATTTTAAACATATGTAACATAACTTTTGGTATCTAAACTGATTTGGCAACAATATTAGACATGTTAAGGCATATTTTACTTGTCATAGGACTAGTTAGGCAGTCCGAACGCGTTTTACGCGAACGACGCGTTAAAGTAGCATAAGCTACCTAAACGGGTCGTAATGGGTCGTAAACACTTAGGTTAGGTTTCATTTTAGTATGTGGGCTTTGTTAAATCATATTACACGAGTCTCCATACTCGTTTGGTTTACGAACCCGCATTCTATCCAATCCTCCGATATAGGTCTGGTTTATTAACATAGTTACCTATATTAGGTGCCGTTTGATATCCGTGATCTCTAGCCTTGTTTGGTTGTTACTCAAGGACTACTAAGCAATCTCAAGTGAGTACATAGACCCCTCTTTTACTGTTTTCCAAACATTTTGGGGTGAAACACATGTGCCTACTTGTTACTTTCATGCTTTTCCATGTTTTCATATCATATGCTTGTTATGTTCAATAGTACACTTATAGTACATGATTTCATTGTGTTTATGCTATGTATGCCCATTGTGTGCATATTTAGTACATTGTTTTACATTACATTTCATGCTATGTATGCCCATTGTGTGCATATTTAGTACATTGTTTTACATTTCATTTCATGCTATGTATGCCCATTGTGTGCATATTTAGTACATTGTTTTACATTACATTTCATGCTATGTATGTCCATTGTGTGCATACTTAGTACATTGTTTTACATTACATTTCACGCTATGTATGTTCATTTGATTACATACTTAGTGCATTGTTTTCACATGCTTATATTTTGGTATGACATTTGGTTTGTTCAAATGGGACAATATACATTCATTAACATTAGCTACGCCGTTCGTTAGTAGGTAGTGGTACCATAGGACTTGACAACTCCCGTTCCTGAACCCTAGGTTTGTTTGGGTGGAAGGAATGACCGAATTCGATAAACAATAACACAGATAGACCTTTAATTTGTTTAAAGGTCTATCATCACAGTCACAAGGCTTGGATGTATGCATTTTCACAATACCGCATATATGTTTGTATCAGTATAGCATGCATTTTTTCCACAGAACATAACTTTGACTTAAACTATGTTTAATTCAATACCTTGTTTTTGTGCATTTTTACCTATGGTTTAGTTGATATATTTCACATGCCATACATGATATTTTTTGGATACACATTATACGATTTACATTAAACATAAACATTTTGACATTGATATACACATTTGGTCATTTACATTAGACATGGACATTTTGGTATGGTTTACACAATAACACTTGACAAGTGATTTATACATGAACAATTTACATTGGTGGTTCGTTTGGGTAAATGGTTTGAGTAACGAGGCATGTGTAATATGATACAAACATGGTGGATACGCCGTTGGTACTTCCTATATATAAGTGTTTGTATAATATTACATATCGTAGCATTATTTAAATCATTTCGATTTAAGACATATAGCATTGTACACAAATAACATACTTTTCACGAGACATTGTTTTACAAACAAACTCATCTTACATGGTTATTCATTTAACCTTACATTTATTTATACATATCATCTGATCTTATTGTTTTTCAAACGATTTACAAAACAAATCAATTTACTAGGTTCATGACTAAACTTTATTAAACATTTTCTTAAACTTACAAGTCATGAATCCTAATTTCACAAAACCTATGTATCTCACAGGCATTTTTATGCTGACATACCTATTTTCACATGTGTTTTCAGGAGCTGTTGCTTAGGACAATGATCGTGACACTAGGGCGGACCTGTGCCTTAGAGACATAAAATGAAGATAGACTTAGTTAATTATGTTATGTACTTTTGTTTCCTGTTTAAGACAATGTAACTGTTATGTTGATAAATAAAATACAACTTTGAATGCCATGGTTATGAAACAATTAATTATGTTACAACACTCCCCGACGTTTTCCGCCACGTTTTGTATGTTATACGTGGTCGGGGTGTGACAGAAGAGTTGGTATCAGAGCATATGGTTATAGGGAATTAGGTTATTAGTAATGCTTTGACCTAAACTATAACCTTTCTAGGACCCCAACACAAGTTATCTTGTGTTTAGATTTTAAAACATGCACTTCACCTATCCTTAGGTGATAACCACAACGGGAACATCAAGTTCGAATCCGCTTTGAAAATTAATCATCTGTTTTTGGATGATTGATTACTAGGTTTTGAACCCTCTGTTGTAAGGTTTTGAACCCTTCCAGTTTGATTTTTGGTCTTATGCCTTTCAAATTTTCAAAATCTCGTCAAAGTTTTGGGTTCTAAATAGTGTGAACACGTGCAAACTGGAAGAGTGAATGCCTGTACCCTGGGTTTTCTGTCTAAGGCTAGAGTGTTCGTACAAATCCACATAATCAGACCAGTCACTCTTACCTGGGAACTCTTGGGGTGAGTGTTCACTTATAGGTGAGCATGTCTTCGCGATACATTATTTTTGACCCATTTACTTTGATTAGTCACTGTGGGTCGTTTGTTTTCTTTGCGATGTGGACCAATGACCACCATCTTTGCTTTTGTTGATTTTGTTTCATTCCATTCTCTTCATCCAACCATCTCACTCGTTTCCTTTCATGTTTTCCTCTTTTAGAATGCCTCCTCGATGCGAAAACCAGATAGCGACTGCCGAACTGGCAGAAATTATTGCGCATCAGATGGCTGCTCAATTCCCAAACCTCTTTGCTCAATGGAACCAAGCCAACAACAACAACAATGCTCCATGCAATTTCAAGAGTTTCAGTTCGGCTAAACCACTCAAGTTTAGTGGTATTGAGGGAGAAACTGGGCTCCTTCAATGGTTCGAGAGCATTGAGAACACTTTCCGTCATGTTCAGTGTCCTGACAATCGCAAGGTCGAGTTTTCTTCGAGTGTGTTTCAGAAGAGGGCTCTTACATGGTGGAACGGGGTTATGAGAGACCGTGGTGCAGAAGTTGCTCTAGCGCAAACTTGGGCTGAACTTAGAGCTCTTATGATGAGGGAGTTTTGTCCTCGTCATGAACAGCGAGCTTTGGAGAGAGAGTTTGATGACTTGAAACAGGACAGTGGCGAGCACAGGGCGTATACTGATAGGTTTGAGGAGTTGAGTCTGCTATGCCCAACAATGGTTACCCCACTCGACAAGGCTATCGAAAGGTACATCGATGGTCTACCTGACTCAGTACAAGACATCATTACTGGTAGTAACCCTACCACACTCCGTCAGGCGATCGAGTTAGCAGCGACATTGACTGAGTCGCAGGTTCGAAAGGGAAAGCTACATAAAAAGGGTGACAAGGGTAAGAAGCAGGCGTCTGACAAAGGAGATAGCAAGAAAGGTCAAAACAAGAAGGGGAAGGATCCTGGTTCCTCAAGAGGGTCTAGGAAGCGAAAGGCTTCCCAAAATTTTGTTGTCACTGCCCAAGCTAACCAGGCAGCTCCCAACCAACCCGCACAGCCTCCAGCAAAGAAGCCTTATGCAGGAAATGCACCTTTGTGCAATAGATGCAACAGACACCATCAGCCGCAACTTCCGTGCCGTTTCTGTACTAACTGTGGGAAGTCGGGTCATCTTGCTGATGTTTGTCGTTTTGCTCAGAATCAGGCAGTTCAGAACCCGGCTCAACGAGTTGCTCAGCCTCCTGCTCAGAAACAGGGTCAAGCTGCACGACCACACTACCCTCCAGGTTCTTGTTACAACTGTGGGGATCTGACCCACTACCGTAATCAGTGTCCAAGATTGGTGAATGCTAACCCAAATCAGAATCAGGCTCAGGCTCGAGGTCGAGTCTTCAATATGAATGCACAAGAGGCACAAGCAGACAATGAAGTGGTGAACGGTACGTTCTTTATTAATAATCAGCTTGCATCTGTTCTTTTTGATTCGGGTGCCGATAAGAGTTTTGTGTCTTTATCTTTTGAGCCATTGCTTCGCGTGTCTAGAACGAAACTAGGTAAACCTTTGACAGTAGAGGTTGCTAATGGTGAACCCATTGTTCTTGATTCTGTTCTTCACAACTGCCAGTTGAACCTCAACGACCATCTTTTTCCTATTAACCTCACGCCTATGCAACTTGGAAGCTTCGACGTTATAGTAGGTATGGATTGGTTATCCAAGCATCGCGCAGAGGTAGTTTGTTTTGAGAAGATTGTTCGTGTACCACTATCGACAGGCGAAATCCTACAAGTTCATGGTGAGAAACCTGCTGGTGGTCTCAAACTCATGTCCTGTTTTAAAGCTCGGAAGTATCTGCGAAAGAACTATGTGGCCTTTTTGGCACATGTTGTAGCAGATAAGGGCAAAGGTAAGCCTATTCAAGATATCCCTGTTGTTCGGGATTATCCTGAAGTATTTCCTGAAGATTTACCTGGTCTACCTCCAGCACGCCAAGTCGAGTTCCGTATTGATCTTGTACCTGGTGCAAACCCCATTGCCAGAACTCCATATCATCTTGCACCATCTGAGATGCAAGAGTTGTCTAAGCAGCTTCAGGAGCTCTCTAACAAAGGTTTTATCCGTCCTAGCTTTTCACCTTGGGGTGCTCCCGTTCTTTTTGTCAAGAAAAGGATGGATCTTTTAGGATGTGTATCGATTATCGTGAGCTTAACAAGCTTACCATCAAGAATCGATATCCCCTACCTCGCATCGATGATCTCTTTGATCAGTTACAGGGCGCTTCTTATTTTTCGAAGATTGATCTGCGATCTGGATATCATCAACTTCGGGTGCATGAAGAAGACATTCCCAAGACAGCATTCCGCACTTGTTATGGGCATTATGAGTTCACAGTCATGCCATTCGGTTTGACTAATCCTCCTGCTGTTTTCATGGACTTAATGAATAGGGTCTGCAAGCCTTATTTGGATCAATTCGTCATTGTTTTTATTGATGACATCTTGATATACTCTAAGACGCGAGCTGATCACGAGCGACATCTTCATCTTACTCTGGAACTCCTAAAGAAAGAACAACTTTTCGCCAAATTCTCCAAGTGTGAATTCTGGCTTAAAGAGATTCAATTCTTAGGACATATTGTCAACGAACAAGGTATTCATGTAGATCCCTCCAAGATCAGTGCGATCATGGATTGGGATACGCCTACTACTCCTACTGAAGTTCGTTCTTTTCTTGGTCTTGCGGGTTATTATCGCCGCTTCATTGAGAACTTCTCAAAGATTGCAGTTCCTCTAACTGCTCTAACTCAGAAGAACAAGCCCTTTGATTGGGGATTCAAACAAGAGGAAGCTTTCCAAAACTTGAAACAAAAACTTTGTGACGCGCCTGTTCTGACTTTGCCTGAGGGCAATGATGATTTCGTCATTTATTGCGATGCATCTAAATTGGGTCTTAGCTGTGTTCTGATGCAAAGGAACAAAGTCATAGCATACGCATCCAGGCAGTTGAAGATACATGAGAAAAACTACACCACTCATAATCATGAGTTAGGTGCAGTTGTCTTCGCTCTTAAGATCTGGAGACACTATTTGTACGGAACAAAATGTGTGGTTTTCACTGACCACAAAAGTCTTCAGCATATCTTCAACCAGAAAGAACTCAACATGAGGCAACGACGTTGGGTCGAGCTTCTAAACGACTATGACTGCGAAATTCGCTACCATCCTGGTAAGGCGAATGTCGTAGCCGATGCATTGAGTCGTAAGGAATGTACTAAGCTTCATTGTGTTCGTGTTCAATATGTTATTCAAGCTCGATCCGATATCCAAGCCCGCATTTCTCAGGCTCAACAAACTTGTGTTTCACAAGGTTTGATGGATAAGGAATTTCCTTATCACATAACACCTGATCTTGAACTGAAGGACAATGGATCGTATTACTTCATGGACTGTTTATGGGTCCCAAGCCAAGATAACCTTCACACCTTGCTTATGGATGAAGCCCATAAGTCTCGTTATTCTGTTCATCCTGGCTCAGATAAGATGTATAAGGATCTTCGCATTCAGTATTGGTGGCCTGGTATGAAGAAAGACATTGCTTTATATGTATCAAAATGCCTTACTTGTCTTAAGGTTAAGGCTGAACATCAACGTCCTTCTGGTTTATTGGTGCAACCGGAGATCCCAGTTTGGAAATGGGAAAACATTACTATGGATCTCATTACCAAACTTCCACGCACAAAGAAAGGTCATGACGCCATCTGGGTAGTTGTTGATCGTCTTACTAAGTCCGTGCATTTCTTGCCAATCCGTGAGGATTTTCCTACTGACAAACTTGCTAAAATCTATGTGGATGAAATTGTAGCTCGACATGGTGTTCCTTTGAACATCATTTCTGACAGAGATGCTCGTTTCACTTCTCATTTTTGGAGAACCATGCAATCTGCTATGGGGACCCAACTTAATCTGAGCACAGCTTATCATCCGCAAACGGATGGTCAATCTGAAAGAACAATCCAGACTCTGGAGGATATGCTTAGAGCTTGTGTGATCGATTTTGGTGGTAGTTGGGATTCACATCTTCCGTTAATTGAATTCTCCTATAACAACAGTTATCACACCAGCATCAAAATGGCTCCTTTCGAAGCTCTCTATGGTCGAAAATGTCGTTCACCCGTCTGCTGGAATGAGATCGGCGAGGCTTAGCTTACTGGACCTGCCCTCATTTAGAGACAACTGATAAGATTAAGAAAGTTCATGATAACCTTCAGACAGCTAGAAGCCGTCAAAAGAGTTACGCAGACCCAAAACGCAAGCCCTTGGATTTTCAAGTCGGTGATCGAGTATTACTTAAGGTCTCACCTTGGAAAGGTGTGATCAGATTTGGAAAGAAAGGAAAACTTGCACCTAGATACGTTGGACCATTCAAGACCGTCGAAAGAATCGGTAAGGTAGCCTACAGACTGGAGTTACCTCCTGAACTTGGAAATGTTCATCCAACCTTTCACGTGTCCAATCTCAAGAGGTGTTTAGCTGATGAGAACCTCCACATACCACTTGACGAAATTCGTGTTGATAAAACACTGAAATTTGTTGAGAAGCCAGTGGAAATCATGGAACGTGAAGTCAAGTGGCTTAAACGCAAACGCATTCCTTTGGTCAAGGTTCGCTGGGAATCCAAACGTGGACCCGAGTTTACTTGGGAACGCGAAGAACAAATGAAGGCAAAATATCAGCATCTTTTCCCACGAGTTTCCTCTAAATAAATTTCGGGACGAAATTTCCACAAGTAGGGGAGACTGTAACATCTGTGTCTGAAATCATTGTAAACAATTCAATTATCAATAAAACAATGTTATTTGATCCCAATGTTTGTTTGGTTATGTTTTACATCTTTCATGTTTCGACTTTTGTTCAATTTCAAACTCTATATCGCTTTCTGGAGAGTCATACGCAAACTGGTGCGTAAACGTAATCAGTTTAATGCGACAAATACTCCAGAACATCAACATATACTTAACATACCTTAAATAACCTTAAACTTTGAAATAAGTTTTGAAGGCTTTGGTATGGCAAAAACAAGTTAATTCGCCTACAGGGACTAAATTTGACAAACTGCGAAAGTATGCCAATTTGAACTGTAACAGACATTCCGGAACATGACCATAAGTTAAACACACCTTAAATATCCTTTATATAGCTTAGAAATAGGCTTTGAGGGGTTCGGTGTGCTAAAATAAACTTTTGGGTCATTCAGGGACTAAAAGTGTCAAAAAGTGCATAAGTTTGCACTTTCGCGCATAACTTACGTTCTGAAAACATCTGGACATCCAAAAATTTATGTAAGCACTAAAATATTTTATTTTAGTGTTTGGCATAAGAAAAATCCATTCGTCGCGCAATTTGGATCGTTTTTCGCGCTTATGCGCATTCCGTCGTAATTAAGCAAACATCGTGATCGTACGACCAAACGAACCAACATCCGACATATTTTTGAGCATGTTTTATGTCCACAATATTTAGGAATCATTTTAGGGCCTTAACGTTGGCTTAACGGGCCTTAAACGTCTCGGAAAAGGCTTTAAAACACAACAGGGACCAAAACTGTCATTTCTGAAAGTTGTTTGCTGATCAGACAGGCTAGGCGGCCCGCGTAAACTCCTGGTGTCCTCTTACGCGGCCCGCGTCAGACTCCCAGACCAGATTCAATGTTTTAAACAGCTGTTAACAGCCTTTCAACCCCCCCAAAGGCCAAGGCCACATGTCAAACTCTTGTGGTGGGGGCAAAATGAGTTACCATAACATTCTAACACTTGTACGGATGAGATTCGATCACATTATTCATGAAACGATCTTAACGGTTCGAGGAATTCTATAAATACCCAACCCCATGCATTGCAAAACCCACAAGAATCTGATTTGAGAAGCTCTAAGTTGAAACCATTGTTTCATACCTGAGCTACTTGGATCAAGATTAGCTTTCGGGGACCCTTTGTAAGTGTTCCTTTGTTCTTTTATTGCTTTTCGAGTCCGAAAGTCAAACTTTGTTTGACTTTCTGCATTGACCAGTTTATCGTCAATGCGAAGTTCATTTGAACTTCGCAACGTGAGCGTAATCATGATGGTTATAGTCCCTTGTGACTATGCCTACTGATTACCACGTTGTCTAGGGTCGTAAGGGTAAGCGATCTAATAAATCGCTTATACCCTTCGAACCCGACCCATTTGGTCGATCATTAGGATTCGACCAAACACATTAGGTAACCATAGTTATATAGGGAATAACCTTCTGAGGTTATACCTTATGGTCACGATGTTTAGTTAGTTGTATAATAGGTAGTTTATATGCCTTAGTTAAATTACCAAAATACCCTTTTTACGCCAAAATTCATTTTAAAGATACGTAACATAACTTTTGGTATCTAAACTAATTTGGAAACAATATTAGACATGTTAAGGCATATTTTACTTGTCATAGGACTAGTTAGGCAGTCCGAACGCGTTTTACGCGAACGACGCGTTAAAGTAGCATAAGCTACCTAAACGGGTCGTAAGCACTTAGGTTAGGTTTCGTTTTAGTATGTGGGCTTTGTTAAACCATATTACATGAGTCTCCATACTCGTTTGGTTTACGAACCCTCATTCTATCCAATCCTCCGATATAGGTCCGGTTTATTAACATAGTTACCTATATTAGGTGCCGTTTGATATCCGTGATCTCTAGCCTTGTTTGGTTGTTACTCAAGGACTACTAAGCAATCTCAAGTGAGTACATAGACCCCTCTTTTACTGTTTTCCAAACATTTTGGGGTGAAACACATGTGCCTACTTGTTACTTTCATGCTTTTCCATGTTTTCATATCATATGCTTGTTATGTTCAATAGTACACTTATAGTACATGATTTCATTGTGTTTATGCTATGTATGCCCATTGTGTGCATATTTAGTACATTGTTTTACATTACATTTCAGGCTATGTATGCCCATTGTGTGTATATTTAGTACATTGTTTTACATTACATTTCATGCTATGTATGCCCATTGTGTGCATATTTAGTACATTGTTTTACATTACATTTCATGCTATGTATGTCCATTGTGTGCATACTTAGTACATTGTTTTACATTACATTTCACGCTATGTATGTTCATTTGATTACATACTTAGTGCATTGTTTTCACATGCTTACTTTTTGGTATGACATTTGGTTTGTTCAAATGGGACAATATACATTCATTAACATTAGCTACGCCGTTCGTTAGTAGGTAGTGGTACCATAGGACTTGAAAACTCCCGTTCCTGAACCCTAGGTTTGTTTGGGTGGAAGGAATGACCGAATTCGATAAACAATAACACAGATAGACCTTTAATTTGTTTAAAGGTCTATCACCACAGTCACAAGGCTTGGATGTATGCATTTTCACAATACCGCATAGATGTTTGTATCAGTATAGCATGCATTTTTTCCACAGAACATAACATTGACTTAAACTATGTTTAATTCAATACCTTGTTTTTGTGCATTTTTACCTATGGTTTAGTTGATATATTTCACATGCCATACATGATATTTTTTGGATACACATTATACGATTTACATTAAACATAAACATTTTGACATTGATATACACATTTGGTCATTTACATTAGACATGGACATTTTGGTATGGTTTACACAATAACACTTGACAAGTGATTTATACATGAACAATTTACATTGGTGGTTGGTTTGGGTAAATGGTTTGAGTAACGAGGCGTGTGTAATATGATACAAACAAGGTGGATACGTCGTTGGTACTTCCTATATATAAGTGTTTGTATAATATTACATATCGTAGCGTTATTTAAATCATTTCGATTTAAGACATATAGCATTGTACACAAATAACATACTTTTCACGAGACATTGTTTTACAAACAAACTCATCTTACATGGTTATTCATTTAACCTTACATTTATTTATACATATCATCTGATCTTATTGTTTTTCAAACGATTTACAAAACAAATCAATTTATTAGGTTCGTGACTAAACTTTATTAAACATTTTCTTAAACTTACAAGTCATGAATCCTAATTTCACAAAACCTATGTATCTCACAGGCATTTTTATGCTGACGTACCTGTTTTCACATGTGTTTTCAGGAGCTGTTGCTTAGGACAATGATCGCGACACTAGGGCGGACATGTGCCTTAGAGACATAAAATGAAGATAGACTTAGTTAATTATGTTATGTACTTTTGTTTCCTGTTTAAGACAATGTAACTCTTATGTTGATAAATAAAATACAACTTTGAATGCCATGGTTATGAAACAATTAATTCTGTTACAACACTCCCCGACGTTTTCCGCCACATTTTGTATGTTATACGTGGTCGGGGTGTGACAGTTATGGATTCTCTTGAGCAATCTGATTCGCCTAGTGCCGCGCCTCGATGATTCCGCCATCGGTTGGGGTGTGACAGATTGGTATCAGAGCCATAACTATAGGTAATTAGGCAAGACTCGACCTAGTCCGGGCCGACGTCTTTGAAATTGACCTAGTCTATAGTCTAAGTACCAACAGGCCGACTCGTACGAACCCAGTAGGGTTTGTATCGGGCCTACTTGATACTCTCGATCGAAGTTGCCAAAAGCTACAACTTTGTGTGAACACCGCGTACTACAGCTTCACACGAAGAAGCCTTTCCTAAGGCTGGAATACTACTTAGCCTTTCCTAAGGCTGACACAATACACATGCTTTCGAAAATACTCGCATAACGAAACCGAGTGATCCTGTCAAGACCAGGTGTGAAAACCGAGAACTCTCGACGAGGTAGCTCACTCAGCGCATTTTCTTCTTGCACGAGAACTTTTCGTTGAGTTAGGAGTGACATCCACATCTCGACGAAAGTCTCCATTTTGAAATCTAGTGGAACTCACGAATATATTCGAAGAGCATAACCACAATTAGGAACAAAGCTGTTAAGTCAGGGGTGAAATCCGTACCTTAATAAGCCGTTCCACTCTCTAAATTGGTTTTCAAAAAGCTCTCACCAAGGACTCGACTATCGCGATAACTCGAGCCACGCGATGACTAGGAAGACGAATGCCATGAGTTGCATCCCAGTGGAAGCATGGAGTCTTCTAGGTCAACGCGCGTGCACGAACTTGTTAAATATAGTTGGGTTACCTTGGATAGTCAACGCCTAAACACCCAAGGCACTCTATCATACGACCCGCCGATTTTACAAATGGTTGGAACTTAATTACGTTGTGTATTTTGAAACTTTACGCGTTATCAATTCCTCGGTTTAACGATTTTCACTCCCTGCTTTATAAACGCACAAATCGCACAGCCATCGCAATCTAAAATGAAACCCGAATGTTCGCAACAAAACTAATGCATAATCTATCGCATTCGCTCTCGCTTTCTCACCTCAACGCGTCCTCTCTTATCCTAAGTCGACCTGTATGTGTATGATTACAAATTACAAATGTATAAATACATATATATACGTATAAACAACAAGTCATTGTGTGAGAACTTAGGAACTTCGTGTCTCCTATGTGGCTCCTATATGATTCGTATTACTACTATACTATCGCATCAAGTTTTGAACGCGCTCAATCGCATCGCAAAACTCAAAAATCATTATGATCGAATCTCACTCCAAGTCTCTTTCTGTCTAGATGCCTTCCAACAACTCTACTTCGAGAATGTTAGCAAAGAGACGAGCCAAACGATGGGGCGAAAAGAGGATTGCTTCACTTGTAACCAGGGAAGTGGTCAAAGTCATTCCTCAAATTGCCACACGAGTGCACTCTCTTATCAACCCTCGAACTTCGGAAGACGTTAAGACAGAAGAGCCGCAATCTACATTTCTCTATAAACACTTCAAAGCCTGTGATCCGATGGTCTTCATGGGTGAAGGAGGTGTTTCTCAACTACTCCAGTGGTTCGACTCTATCGAAGTTACCCTTCGTCAAAGTGGGTGTCCCGATAGTTTCCGTACTACTTGCGCTACCGGAGTATTTCAATCGCGAGCACTCGACTGGTGGACCGTCGAACGTAACAAACGTGGGATCTCGACAGCTTACGCTCTCTCTTGGGATGAGCTGAAAGAGCTTATGAAGAAAGAGTACTGCCCTCCCCATGAAATCCAGAAGCTAAAAAACGAATTTTGGGAAATCAAGCAAACCGAAGGTGACAATGCTGGCTACACCGCAAGGTTCAAGCAGCTTAGCGTAATCTGCCCAAGTCAAGTCAACACCTCAGAAAAATCCATTCCTAAGTACATTCGCGGCTTGCCTGAGTGTGTGGGTGATTTTGTCGAAGCTGCAAGACCTGCTACTATCGAAGAAACATACCGCTTGGCCGCATAAATCAACAACAAACGACTCATGGAATGGTTCTTCTCAAAGAATCCTGTCAAGCAAGCTTATCAAGCAATCGCCATTAATTCTTCAGACGATCCTGCTAACGATTCCTCTGACGAATCTGCTGACGAATCTTCTGACGAATCTGCTAACGATTCCTCTGACGAATCTGCTGACGATTCTTCTGATAAATCTGCCGACGGATCTCCCGACAACTCGGCCAAAGATTCTGCAAGTATGTCCTCAGACGAATCCTCCAACGACGACACCTCTTCGCAAGACACCGACAAACCCAACCGCAAACGAAAGATTTCAAGCCCAAGCTCATCAACAACCGAACTGCTGCTGCCGAAACCTCTTCAAGCAGTTCCGGTGTTTCCAAAGCGAGCTTACACTGGAGCTCATCCCCAGTGTTATTCATGCACCTATCATCATCCAGTTGGGGCTGACTGTCGCTATTGCAGTAACTTCAACCATTACGGTCACTTCACCCGCAACTGCCGCATTGAACCACGAACTTGAGTACAACAACGACGGCTCCAGCAAAAGTCTTCAGCATCAAGCATCTTGCAAGCGTAGGATAAAGTTGTAATGATACGATTTTCGACGTTAATTTCTAAGTTTTGAACCTACTCTATTACTCGATGTTGCCACTGTGTGTAACGTTAACTCTCGCTTTCGTTTCTCTCCCACTCTCTAATCATCGCACTTAGACTAGATTCACATGCATACTATATACTATATCATGAAATAATGTGTTTTACCCTCACTACACTCTTAGAATAAGGTACGATAAACGTGCAAGGAACGATTAATCACGGGTGCACACGGGATTATTTGGGTCAGTGCACGGAGATCGTAGTGAATTCTAAGGTGCCACAAGCGTTTCAGCAAAGTATGACACCGAAACACGAGATTTAAGTAATAGGGGTAAATCAAGGTGTGCTTTACCATACTACCGAAGTTTCGTGCAGAAAGTGCCATGTGGAGTTGAACGTTATTAGACCTATTATACTATTGTGATTATTTTCAACACACTACACTCAATCGCAAGGCGTAACAACTAAATCGCATCATCGCGAGACTTGTCGCGAGTCTGCAAACGTAGTGCAATCGCCTCATCGATGGACTCTGGGAGTCTACCTCGCAGGGCAATTGCATTAACGCAAGACTGGTCGTAAGTCTGTCGCGATCGATCTCATCGAGTACATAAACGCTCACGATATTGTTGAGTGAGGACCTATTCTGCCCTCCTCGATAACCGTGATGCGTCGCAACGTAACGTTAAGCTTATTCGAAACAAAACTCGGCAAATCGCAATCACTTATCATGTGTATCTCGCAATCTCTATCACTTATTATGTGAATCTATATCGTTTGCTGTGTATCAATCTATCGCTATACCGTTATCTGTGATATTTGTGTTAAGTTAGCACGCATGACCTCGCTTCACGAGGTGAAGCTCATATGGTTAAAACGGGGTGTTTTAGTCATATCAGCGGGCTTTCGTGGAAAAAGGCCATGCGGGGCCCGATATTAGTAAACTCTGTGGTGTTAATCAATCAAATCGAACTGTATCAATCGCGCATACCTCCATCGCTTGCAACGCAGCAGCTGCCGCTTATTGTAATTCGATTATTGTCGCCGTCTTTACTAGTATCGTGTTTATGTTATTCGCTTAATCACCCAATCGCTTATCGTTTATCGTGCATAGTCTACCGCTTATTCGCGTATCGCGTACCACTTATCGCTCGCTTGGTGTTCATTGCAGTCTGTGGGGTATTAGTACACATGACACCGCTTCACGAGGCAAAACTAACCTGGTTAAACGTGGTGTTTCACCATGTTAGCAAACTCTCGTGGAAACGTGCCATGTGGGTTTAATGTGGAATCTAATCGAAAACGCGCTATTCTCTTATCGCTCGACGCCTACCCAGACACGACGCATAAGTGTTTTGTGTCATCTGGCTACTCGCGCACGCTGCTACAGCTACGTTCGCAATTCAACTCGCCGGTTTAACCCGTTCGATTTTATCTTATACTCGGTCCGACTTCCTATCGATTGGGCCAAGTAAGCGCAAATTCTATCCGTGTCATATCGGCGCACCTGACACCGCCTCACGAAACGGAAGTAATATGGGCAAAACATGGTGGATACGTCGCTGGTACTTCCTATATATAAGTGTTTTAAACATATTAACAAACTTTCGTGGGGAAGTGCCAAGAGGGGCCCGATGCTAAATTGTCTTTTCAAACTGTTAAAAATTGATTTTTATAAAACTTTTATTAAAACCATGGGACAAGTGAAATTCCTCACAATGTGGAGGTAACATCGAACCAGCTTAACTCCATGTCCGAGGGGAGCTTTCATGAGTCCAATTTTTCCTTACAACCTTTTTCAATATAAAAAACAAGACTTTCTTGAGACGTCGGTTCAACATCGAGATCAGCCGAACTCATGTCGTAGGAGAGTTTCCGTAAACCCAGTTTTCATCTTCGAATTCCTTAAAGTGTTTAAAAACTTACACTTCCTTGCAACGTTGGTTAACATCGACTCAGTTGACCTTACGTTAAAAAGGAAAATTTTCAAGATTCCATCGAAAATTCCTTTGAATATCTAAAAACGAAATTTCGTGCGTTGTTACTACTCGATATACTCGATACGCCTAGCACCAGAGATTCAGATCTTAGTGTAACTATATCGTATACATCGCTATTCGAAGGATGATCGCATATTTTCGCAATACATTATCACTACACCATATCACAAACACTAACACTCACAGAGGCATTGAGTGAGGACCTATTCTACCCTCTCAGTGGCCGTGATGTGTCGAACGTAAACAACTAACGCTAACAAGGACTCTCGGGTGAGTGCTATAGCTCCCGTCATCGTGACGATGATGACAATACGAGTGAGTGGTACCCCGTCAGTCATTGTGGCACAACACGCAATAACGTTCATGATGACATCGAGAAAGGACCAATACTACCCTCCTCGATGGTCGTGAAACGTCGCTAATAATCGCACACTCGAAACGAAAACCGATTGTTATATCGAAACTCTGAAACATGGATACGTAAATATGACCCTTAGTGATATATATACATATATAATAATATAAAAAGCGCGTACTCCAAAAACTATCGCAACGCTCGAAAAACGAAGAATTTCCCCACGCCGGAGTGGCCATCGGAATGGACAGCCTCATCCGAACGGATGGGCCATCCGACCCAAAACCCCTTCAGCCTTCTCTGTTGCCTATAAATAGCATGTCACACCACTGTTCAAGTGATGTGACGGCTCCCACTCGACCAAGCACGCCTCAGGACACTTTTCTCTCGATTCCTCACAATTCCGGTAAGATTTCAACCTAAAACCTTGTACTTCTATGATCTACACTCAATTCTACATCATTCTGTCTTTTAAAACTCAATTTTTAACCGTGAAATCTACTGATTTGAGGTGTTTTAAGGTGATATCACCAAGAGTTCATATGAACTTCACGTTGTGACCTCATTCCACCATAAACGACTCAGATCTGGGTGATTTCCACATGTTTTGATAACAAATCTCACCTAAATCTATGTATTTAACCAAGGAACCGTGCGATTTCGAGTTAACCATGAGAAACCGTCAAGAACGGCCAGATTTGATGGAACGGGGTGATTCCCGGCAGTTAGAACGGGTCGGAACTGATGGAATTTCCTTTGTTAATACGAAATCACACCGTCCCAATAAGACCGCATCGTATTTCTTCCGAAAACACTCGAAAACAGTTGACCGGAACGTTAAATAGGCGTGTCATCCGAACGGATCACTAAACAGACGTGTCATCCGAACGGACCACATGTCATCCGAACGGACCACATGTCATCCGAACGGACCACATGTCATCCGACCGGATGACAGCCATCCGACCCAATTAACATTCATCCGAACCAAACCAACAGTCATCCGACCGGATGAGCACCATCCGACTGGAAAACTGTCATTTTGATATTTTTCCCGCTTAACCGTGCATCGTTTACTATATCATTCGATGGTTAACGTAGATGAACTCCTAACCGATCCAATCAAACTGTGCTCTCGCTAAACGCGCACTGTGAGTATACTTGAACCCCTTTTTAATCGCATTTTGGGTGTAACATACGTTTCTAACAAATCGAACTTATTAAACGAATTATTCAATCAATCGAATTATCACTTGCGAATAACTGTTATGCATAGATATACGTGATGCTAGTTGCATATGTGCTAGGGCTTATACTCGCGACGTCCCACCACGACTAGTATAGTACTATTGCGCCCGACGGGGTCTAGTTTGCCATCGCATATTCGAGCATCGAGGACTTAGTTGGTAGTATCAGCTTTGTGAGTATATATGTCGTGTGTTACGCTTATGCATGTGGAAATTCGCTACACATTTTAATCTATTACGCTATACATATCAAACCTGTATACTCGCCAATACTTTTGTATTGACAAATATTTTAACGTATGTTGCAGGTTAGATCGCAGACTATATCAAATCAAGCTAGGAAGTCTAGAAACTCAACTAAAATCTAGGTTGTCGGATTTGTATTGTTCGAGAGGACAAGAAATCTGTGATAACTTATGTGATTGTATTATTTGTTAGTAGCGGATAACGAATGTATTAAATATTATCGCAATATAGTTGTTATGGATTCTCTTGAGCAATCTGATTCGCCTAGTGTCGCGCCCCGATGATTCCGCCATCGGTTGGGGTGTGACAACAGTCGTTACGGAACCCTAGATCAATCGGGCAGAGTATCTAATACGTATCCAGGGGTTATGATACTTACAACAGAGCAGAACCTCGTTATTTAGGGGGATATTATACCCGAGTATAGCTTCTACTATTAAGAAATTGAGAGAGAAAGTCGAAATTTGAGCGATTGAAACTGATACCCCGAGCTCCCATTATACAGGGCCTGATTTGGGGTTTTACGTGGCCCGCGTAAGACGTAGCAAGAAGCTACGTGGCCCGCGTAGTAGGGGGTCTAGGCCATAGGTGATCCGGGTCACGTATAGGTTCAACACGTTGATGACACGTGTCGGCACCGGGTGCTGCCTCGTTTCCGATCGCTCACGGCCCGTGTAGGCTCTAGGGGTGGCTTACGCGCCCCGCGAGAGCCCCAAAAATTTGATTTTTAATTAATTTTAATAATATTAACGGTATTCGGGGTCCGTTTTCACGTATGGGGTGTTTTAAGGGACATATTGGGATACTTTAAATATTTTTAGGGTGTGTCTGAAAATATTCCGAGGGTGTCGCTATTTAGGGTTGTTATAACTTTAATACATCATTTCAGTACTTTTTTTTTGCAAAAACTTCCACTTCCCTCCATACTTAGGTTATTATTCGGGACATAGCCCGTCATTCATTCCGACCCCCAAGAGTCATTTACCAACACATTTATCATGTAACTTAATCAAAACTTCTTTCCTTAACTCAAATTTAGGTTCGCGTGCCATCTATGGACATTCTTTCGTTCTTAAATCCGTCTCGCGGATTCATATATATCATTCATACATTCCATCACTTCTATGTTTGAATCCGTCTCGTGGGTTCATACATATCATTCGTACATTCCATTACTTCTATGTTTGAATCCGTCTCGCGGGTTCAAACATATCATTCGTACATTCCATTACTTCTATGTTTGAATCCGTCTCGCGGGTTCAAACATATCATTTGTACATTCCATTACTTCTATGTTTGAATCCTTCTCGCGGGTTCAAACATATAATTCATACTTTCCATTTATATGAGGTGCTTTAAATTTTCTTGAGAGTCTTATTATTCTCACCCACACGTCCACCTAATACCCAATCCTTTCGGACATACCTGCAACAATTATCATGGTCTCACGAACATCATATATTTCTTGCGTGTTGGCCAGGTACGCAATCCACATACTAGTTTCGTGCCTTCATGTAATCATCGCCTTATGTCCGAACAATTAGGTTTCGGCACGTGTAACATTTCAAAACTTCATTACTATTCCATCATTATCCTTCCTTTAATAGGTTTTACCATTACATGTACCCACATATGAATTTACGTACCTGGGTTCAAATTTGTCTTATTACACGCCTTGGTGTCAGTCTTAGACCGCATTCGCGGGTCATCCTCTCCAAATAATCATGGTTACCTTACACACAACATACTGTTAATTTTATTTATATGCATATTCGAGTACATACATACATTCGCTTCTACCTTTAGATCTTGATCGAGTCTTGGATTGTACGGGTTCTTGGTCACAAGAGCACACGGGTTTGAGTTCAAATATTTATCTCCTCATACTTGATTTCTCTCAAACCAGGGCTCTGATACCAACTTGTTATGCCCAAACATGTTTAACCTTAAAAACGACGCAGCGGAAAAAGAGCCTTAAAATTTTTTCTTTATTAGACACATTACTTACATGAAGGCCCAAATACAAAACTGTTAAACATTTACTAAAATGAATTTACAACATTCACTTCCATGTATCATTTAAAGGCGTTACATAATTAAAGCTATGTGACCGTTCTTTCCGTACAATCCTTGCTCTTTGACTCGATCCACGCCCGCTTGTCTTTGTTCAATAGAGGAGATCCGTGTAATTCCTGTGAACATCATAAACAACTTAACCGATAGTCACTGGCAACACCATACAACATAATTCTATATAGTCAAAAATCATTTAACATTTCACAATATAAGCTTGGATTCACTCAATCATCCTCTTTAAGTCTCTTGTTCCAAGTTCGGCTTCAATTCCTTATGAACCTGACGTTCTCATTCCTGCATTACCTTCCAATCTCAAGGCACATTATTAGCATTCATCGATACTCATACATATTGAAAACCATAACCACGTACATTCATATAAAATTACATTTATACACGCATACATTCCTACATACACACGCACCTACAAGCTCTTACTTACCACTTTATGCTCGTGTACTTATACTATCATATCATCCGATAATAGACCTACTTATAAACAAGTCCCATCCATTCGCATGTTTACGACTTATATGTTTTTGACTTAATATTCATTGACTAATTATTGACCCGTTCATGTTTTTACCAAACAACTCATTTGTTTATACTCAATACTCATATGAACGTTATAACTATAGAAGTTTTACATTATCCGGAGTTCCGTACATGGGGTTTATGAACCCGATTCCCGGTATACATTAAACTCATTCATTTAAATCAACTATACGAATTGAAATTTTATTAGTAAAATTTCCTTACACTTTCGAGGTCTAAAGTACATCGTTACCAATCATGCAATTTCATTTAAACGATTAGAAATCAAAGCATTTGAACAAAAGAATTAAACACAAGAAATTATATTTTTTTTCTTCTTTTTTTTTTCAGCCCCTTCACCGGCCGTGTCAAGTGTCCACCCGGCCGTGTCAAGTAAACATATATTTTTTTCACAGAACCTTCACCCGGCTGTGTTAAGTGTTCACCCAGCTGTGTCAGCTCTGCACTTTTATTTTTCACCCATTTTACATCCAAACCTATCCAAACTTATTTTAATCGCTTGGGGTTCATCTCTTAACATATCTAAGCTGTAATCCATTACCCGGATCCATAATTCATTTATTTTACGCTCCCGTTACCGGGTTTACGTTTTACTTTATTTTGACCCGTTTGGTCTACTTAACGGAAACCTTCACTTCTATATAACCAAACCTTATTAGACTCCGATTATCATACTTAAATAACTAGCGCATAAACTTGCTTAAATAAACTAAGAAGTGATTCTGGAAAATCACTTACTTAATACTACTTACTTGATATTATCATCAACAACAAAATTCACTTATCTTCTAACAATTATTATACTTTATCGTCACTTATGCAAATTATACCGAAATGAGTAAACTCTCATTTTGACCCGGTTGATCGACTTAGCGGAACCCTTTACTTCTACATACCCATACCTTTCTAATTTCCAATAGCATACTTAAATAACTATTACATAACCACACTTTACTACCTTAAGGAGTGATTCCGGATAATCACTCACTTGGTACTAATGCTTGATATCATCATCAAATTCACGTTTCGACACAACTACTAACATTATTATGTAAGGAATCTCTTTACTACTAAAGGGGGAGTCCGGGAAATACTTACCTCGTGCGTCCGAATTTACACATAGCTTCCGTGTTTACCTTCGACCCGTGGCGCTTCCATGTTTGTGCCCCTATTGACATGACTCCTATCCGTACATGTCGTCATAATTATAACACGGTGAGCTTACATACATTCATTCATTCGGCTTTCAAATCATGCAATATTTTTCTTTTGTTAGTTTATTAGCGCATATAAGGGATATGTGTCATTATACTTTATTACTACCGTACATGACACATCAACTAGCTAGTTCATAATGCAATAGATTCTTGCATACAACTTTTACCTTTTAACTTCAATCCTATACATAATCCACTATCATTCTAAATTATGTCATTCACTTACATAACTATTGCATTCACTTTTAGTTCGCATTCCATAACACTTTTCACAAAAGATCAATTCCATATTTTCAACATACAATGCAAGACTTTCTAATTCATTCAAAATTACAAAAATCGACTATTCAAGCATTTAATCGAACACTTGGTGTGCATATAACATTGTAAGCACTATGTACAAGTATTCAATGCACAATTTCACTAGTAATCTTCACAACTCATTTAATCAACTAAATTCACATAACTCATTCATTCTACAACATAATAATCCATCAATATCCTAGTACATATACATTTATCCATCAAAATTGCTCAATTTATGTGGCTATAGAATCATCATACTACTAGTTTAAGTGGGTTTTCTTTCAAACCTTCAATGCCATTAAATTCAAGCAATAATCATCTTTTAAATGATGATTCTAATTCATATATAAGTTCAATTTCATACTATTTCATGGATTAATCAAAACCCTTATCATTAACTAGCATCAAATCACATAATTCGACTTACCCCATGTTGGAAACCCTTAGATGAATGAGGAATTGATCACATGCATTCGATTTCCATCCAAAAACGCATCTAATTTGTTAAATTCTTGCTAACTTGGAGAAGTAGGGTTCTTCCCTCTCCTGGCCTTCTCTGCGTCGCACCCCACACCCACAAAGATAGGTTTTTATTTTAATTATGATTAATATCATAATTTACATGTTCAATCCCTCCAAATTGTTTTTGTTGACATTTTTTTGTATATCTTTCAAATTTTATAAACTTCCCTTATATATTTAAAACTTAATTAATCATTTGAAGCATTTAAACATTATAATAAGCTTTTATGCATTTTTGGGGTGTTACAGGTTCATACGGGTTGTACCCAGTTGTATCCGGGTAAGCAGGGATTGGGTTTTCGAAACCCATGGGTGGTGGTGGTGGTGCAAATGTGACCGGTGCGGTGTCGACTTCTGAAACAGCGTTTGAAGGCCCACCCATTTGTGGATCTTCAAAAATGGGAGGGTAGTTGCTGGAAGATTGTGAGGTGCTAAAATGGAACTACTACTTCATAGTCACACGTTCGTATTAAATTCCAAGGTTAAGCTTTATTCTACATTTTCTATAGTTACTTTTACCAGGCATTCTTTTACGTTTGGCTTATTCATATCACTTTACCACAACTCTCTTACTTCATGCATTACTTATTCTGTATGGGTATACGTGTTGTGCAAGTTTATCATACTACAGCTTAATCATTACCCGAAACTTTCACTCAAGATTTTGAAACTTTCTTTTTAGTGACAAAATTTTTCTTCCTATGTCAACTGTTAAAAATCAACATTTCGTACTGTATCGTATCTATCCAACATGGGTTAATCATTTTACTAACCTCCAGGGGCGGACCTACCATTGAAGTAGGGGTAGCCCCCGCTACCCCTTAACTTTTCGCCGAAAGTGTAATTTCTTTTGTTTTTGACGTTTTTTTTGTATTACGTTACCCCTTAAAAAAATTTATGCTACCCCCCCCCCCCCCCCCTTGTATCATGGATGGAATTTAGGAGATTATGGTGAGTAAAGAACTATTTTCCGGCTACTTACGGTGAGGTTGCACCGGTGAGTAAAAGCCAGAGAGATAAGGGATGAAGATGCATTGCACGCCTTTTCAGGCAATTGTCTTTTATTAAAACTCACAATATTAATTAATAATAATAATATTGTACTATTGTGTAGGTTCAGTTTAATTTAATTATAGTCTATCAATCACTGTCACCCAAAATTCATGAATCATTTCCTTAACACACTTATTTTTACTTATTGTTTATCGATATATTTTTTAGTTTATATAATTAAGCTTATTTTTATCTATTATTTATCTATATATATATGTTAGTTTATATAATTAAGCTTATTTTTATCTTTTTTAATTTACTAATGTTAATAACTTAGTAAAAAAAAATTATTTTTACTGCACAACCTTCTTAGGTCAATATTTTAGGAGCTCTTTTTTCATAAGTTTATATATTTTTAGGCCCGTTCTTTCAGTCCCACCTAGCTTTAGGTCTATATTTTAGGAGCTCTTTTTTTATAAGTTTATATATTTTTAGGCCCATTCTTTTAGTCACACCTAGCCCCTTAATGTTTAAGGCTTCTCAGAGATGACCCTGTTGAAGAATGGTCTGATGGGGTAGATGCAGATGGAGGTGCACAAACCGTGTATCTTTAATAACCGGTTATGATTTCTTGTTTTAAGGGTTGGATCCGGTTATTGCTATAACTGGTTCGGTTCCGGTTCCAGTTATTTGACTAAAACCATACTCTATGCTGTAATTTGTACGGTCGAAAGAGAAACTTTTGATAAAGTAAAAGAAAACGATGTAATGACTTGATTTCAAAAACCAAAGAGGAGAAATCTATTAGGTATGTATTTAAATTTATTTATATCGTGTTTCTATTTTTGTTTCGTTTACATTGAATAAAGTACGGTAAAAAAAATATTTTTAACGTTACCCTTAAATTGTTGGTCTAGATCCGCCACTGGTAACCTCGGCTTCATTGCGTAGACTAGCGACCTGCAAACTGGATCTGCCCGCTTTTGAATGAGTCCGTGTCAAAGCCGGTTCGATCCTTTCCTTTCATGAAATAGGCTTCCGCTCATGAGCATCCTTCCAACAGTACCTTGTTCAGATGAACATGGCAAACAAGCCTAGCATCAAAGTTAGCATTTTCCATCGGTACTTGTCATTATTACTTTCTCTCCAAATTTATTCTATTCGGTGTTTTAAATACTCACAATTCTTCATTCTGATAATTATTTCGTTAACCTTTTTGCAGTTTGACTTTTCAGGGTCAAACTGGCGTTTCTTAATTATCATGGAAGTAAGTTAGTACACATTCGTACTTCTCTCTATTCATGCTTACATACGAAGACTTTAACACGTCATTTCAGTACTTTTTTTTTGTTGCAAAAACTTCCCCTTCCCGTCCACACTTAGGTTATTATTCGGGTCGTAGCCCGTCATTCATTCCGACCCCCAAGAGTCATTTACCAACACATCTAACATGTAATTTAATCAAAACTTCGTTCCTTAACTCAAATTTAGGTTCGCGTGCCATCTATGGACATTCTTTCGTTCTTAAATCCGTCTCGCGGATTCATACATATCATTCATACATTCCATTACTTCTATGTTTGAATCCGTCTCGCGGGTTCAAACATATCATTCGTACATTCCGTTACTTCTATGTTTGAATCCGTCTCGCGGGTTCAAACATATCATTCGTACATTCCTTTACTTCTATGTTTGAATCCGTCTCGCGGGTTCAAACATATCATTCATACATTCCATTACTTCTATGTTTGAATCCGTCTCGCGGGTTCAAACATATCATTCGTACATTTCATTACTTCTATGTTTGAATCCGTCTCGCGGGTTCAAACATATAATTCATACTTTCCATTTATATGAGGTGCTTTAAATTTTCTTGAGAGTCTTATTATTCTCACCCACACGTCCACCTAATACCCAATCCTTTCGAACATACCTGCAACAATTATCACGGTCTCACGAACATCATATATTTCTTGCGTACTGGCAAGGTACGCAATCCACATACTAGTTTCGTGCCTTCATGTAATCATCGCCTTATGTCCGAACAATTAGGTTTCGGCACGTGTAACATTTCAAAACTTCATTACTATTCCATCATTATCCTTCCTTTAATAGGTTTTACCATTACATGTACCCACATATGAATTTACGTACCTGGGTTCAAATTTGTCTTATTACATGCCTTGGTGTCAGTCCTAGACCGCATTCGCGGATCATCCTCTCCAAATAATCATGGTTACCTTACACACAACATACTGTTACTTTTCTTTATATGCATATTCGAGTACATACTTACATTCGCTTCTACCTTTAGATCTTGATCGAGTCTTGGATTGTACGGGTTCTTGGTCACAAGAGCACACGGGTTTGAGTTCAAGTATTTATCTCCTCATACTTGATTTCTCTCAAACAAGGGCTTTGATACCAACTTGTTACGCCCAAACATGTTTAACTTTAAAAACGACACAGCGGAAAAAGAGCCTTAAAATTTCTTTCTTTATTAGACACATTACTTACATGAAGGCCCAAATACAAAACTGTTAAACATTTACTAAAATGAATTTACAACATTCCCTTCCATGTATCATTTTAAGGCGTTACATAATTAAAGCTATGTGACTGTTCTTTCCGTACAATCCTTGCTCTTTGACTCGATCTACGCCCGCTTGTCTTTGTTAGTAATAGAGGAGATCCGTGTAATTCCTGTGAACATCATAAACAACTTAACCGTTAGTCACTGGCAACACCATACAACAAAATTCTATATAGCCAAAAATCATTTAACATTTCACAATATAAGCTTGGATTCACTCAATCATCATCTTTAAGTCTCTTGTTCCAAGTTCGACTTTAATTCCTTATGAACCTGACATTCTCATTCCTGCATTACCTTCCAATCTCAAGGCACATTATTAGCATTCATTGATACTCATACATATTGAAAACCATAACCACGTACATTCATAGAAAATTACATTTATACACGCATACATTCCTATGTACACACACACCTACAAGCTCTTACTTACCACTTTATGCTCATGTACTTATACTATCATATCATCCGATAATAGACCTACTTATAAACAAGTCCCATCCATTCGCATGTTTACGACTTATATTTTTTCGACTTAATATTCATTTACTAATTATTGACCCATTCATGTTTTTACCAAACAACACATTTGTTTATACTCAATACTCATATGAACATTATAACTATAGAAGTTTTACATTATCCGTAGTTCCGTACATGGAGTTTATGAACCCGATTCCCGGTATACATTAAACTCATTCATTTAAATCAACTATACGAAGTGAAATTTTATTAATAAAATTTCCTTACACCTTCGAGGTCTAAAGTACATCGTTACCTTTCATGCAATTTCATTCAAACGATTAGAAATCAAAGCATTTGAACAAAAGAATTAAACACAAGAAATTATATTTTTTTTTCTTCTTTTGTTTTCAGCCCCTTCACCCGGCTGTGTCAAGTGTCCACCCGGCCGTGTCAAGTAAACATATATTTTTTTCACAGAACCTTCACTCGGCCGTGTCAAGTGTTCACCCGACGATGTCAGCTCTGCACGTTTATTTTTCATCCATTTTACATCCAAAGCTATCCAAACTTATTTTAATTGCTTGGGGTTCATTTCTTAACATATCTAAGCTGTAATCCATTACCCTGATCTATAATTCATTTATTTTACGTTCCCTTTACCCGGTTTGCGTTTTACTTTATTTTGACCCGTTTGGTCTACTTAACGGAAACCTTCACTTCTATATAACCAAACCTTATTAGACTCCGATTATCATACTTAAATAACTAGCGCATAAACTTGCTTAAATAAACTAAGAAGTGATTCCGGAAAATCACTTACTTAATACTACTTACTTGATATTATCATCAACAACAAAATTCACTGATCTTCTAACAATTATTATACTTTATCGTCACTTATGCAAATTATGCCGAAATGAGTAAACTCTCATTTTGACCCGTTAACCGTTAGTCACTGGCAACACCATACAACATAATTCTATATAGTCAAAAATTATTTAACATTTCACAATATAAGCTTGGATTCACTCAATCATCGTCTTTAAGTCTCTTGTTCCAAGTTCGACTTCAATTCCTTATGAACCTGACGTTCTTATTCCTGCATTACCTTCCAATCTCAAGGCACATTATTAGCATTCATCGATACGCATACATATTGAAAACCATAACCACGTACATTCATAGAAAATTAAATTTATACATGCATACATTCCTATGTACACACACACCTACAAGCTCTTACTTACCACTTTATGCTCATGTACTTATACTATCATATCATCTGATAATAGACCTACTTATAAACAAGTCCCATCCATTCGCATGTTTACGACTTATATGTTTTCGACTTAATATTCATTTACTAATTATTGACCCGTTCATGTTTTTACCAAACAGCACATTTGTTTATACTCAATACTCATATAAACATTATAACTATAGAAGTTTTACATTATCCGTAGTTCCGTACATGGAGTTTATGAACCCGGTTCCCGGTATACATTAAACTCATTCATTTAAATCAACTATACGAAGTGAAATTTTATTAGTAAAATTTCCTTACACCTTCGAGGTCTAAAGTACATCGTTACCTATCATGTAATTTCATTCAAACGATTAGAAATCAAAGCATTTGAACAAAAGAATTAAACACAAGAAATTATATTTTTTTTCTTCTTTTTTTCAGCCCCTTCACCCGGCTGTGTCAAGTGTCCACCCGGCCGTGTCAAGTAAACATACATTTTTTTCACAAAACCTTCACCCGGCCGTGTCAAGTGTTCACCCGGCCGTGTCACCTCTGCACCTACCCAAACTTATTTTAATCGCTTGGGGTTCATTTCTTAACATATCTAAGCTGTAATCCATTACCCAGGTCTATAATTCATTTATTTTATGATCCCGTTACCCGGTTTGCGTTTTACTTTATTTTGACCCGTTTGGTCTACTTAACGGAAACCTTCACTTCTATATAACCAAAACTTATTAGACTCCGATTATCATACTTAAATAACTAGCGCATAAACTTGCTTAAATAAACTAAGAAGTGATTCCGGAAAATCACTTACTTAATACTACTTACTTGATATTATCATCAACAACAAAATTCACTTATCCTCTAACAATTATTATACTTTATCGTCACTTATGCAAATTATGCCGAAATGAGTAAACTCACATTTTGACCCGTTTGATCGACTTAGCTGAAACCTTTACTTCTACATACCCATACCTTTCTAATTTCCAATAGCATACTTAAATAACTACTACATAACCACACTTTACTACCTTAAGGAGTGATTCCGGATAATCACTCACTTGGTACTAATACTTGATATTATCATCAAATTCACGTTTCGACACAACTACTAACATTATTATGTAAGGAATCTCTTTACTACTAAAGAGGGAGTCCGGGAAATACTTACCTCGTGCGTCCGAATGTACACATAGCTTCCGTGTTTACCTTCGACCCGTGGCGCTTCCATGTTTGTTCCCCTATTGACATGACTCCTATCCGTACATGTCGTCATAATTATAACACGGTTAGCTTACATACATTCATTCATTCGGCTTTCAAACATGCATTATTTGTCTTTCGTTAGTTTATTAGCGCATATAAGGGATATGTTTCGTCATACTTTATTACTACCGTACATGACACATCAACTAGCTAGTTCATAACGCAATAGTTTCTTGCATACAACTTTTACCTTTTAACTTCAATCCTATACATAATCCACTCTCATTCTAAATTATGTCATTCACTTACATAACTATTGCATTCACTTTTAGTTCGCATTCCATAACACTTTTCACAAAAGATCAATTCCATATTTTCCACACACAATGCAAGACTTCCTAATTCATTCAAAATTACAAAAATCGACTATTCAAGCATTTAATCGAACACTTGGTGTGCATATATGTCACACCCCGATATTTCCACGTATTACCGGTGGGCCCGGCTGTCACACCCCAACCACGTAGAACATACAAAACGTGGCGGAAATGTCGGGGAGTGTTGTAACAGAATTAATTGTTTCAAATCCATGGCAATTGAAGTTTCGTTTTATTGATTAAAAGTGTTACAATGTCTTAACAAACAAGGAAATACAACATAATTAACTAGTCTTGCATCTTTTATTGTCACTAAAGCCCAAGTCTGCCTATGTGTATCTTGATCATCTTATGCAACAGCTCCTGAAAAACACATGTGAAAATAGGTACGTCAGCATAAAAATGCCTGTGAGATACATAGGTTTTGTGAAAATAGGTTTCATGACTTATGTTTGAGAAAATGTTTAGTCATGAACCTTGTAATTTGCTTTGTTTTGTAAATCATTTGAAAAACGATAAGATCAGATGATATGTATAAATAAGAGAATAATGTATGGTTAAATGAATAACCATTGTAAAATGAGTTTGTATAAGATAAATTGTTTGTAAATCAATGTCTTGTGAAAAGTATGTTATTTGTATAAAATGTTATATGTCTCAAACTGAAATGATTCAAATAACGCTACGATATGTAATACCATACAAACACTTATATATAGGAAGTACCAGCGGCGTATCCACCATGCTTGTATCATATTACACACGCATCGTTACTTAATCACTTAATCAAACCAAACCACCAAAGTAATGTTTAACAATTGTAGAAATGTTTATGTATGGTCAAATACGGTTCACACGGTTCACAGATACAAACGGTTCACAGATACAAACGGTTCACAGATACAAACGGTTCACAGATACAAACGGTTCATAGATACAAACGGTTCCCAGATACAAACGGTTCATAGATACAAACGGTTCCCAGATACAAACGGTTCACATAGTCAAATGATTACAACGGTTCAAAATGCAGTATAATGTGTTCACATGCTGAAATGAGCATATGCAACAGAAATGTAATGTAAAACAATGTACTAAGCATGCACACAATGGACATACATAGCATAAGTGTAATGTAAAACAATGTACTAAGTATGAACTAAATGGACATACATAGCATGAACACAATGAAATCATGTACTATAATGTACTAACGAACATAGCAGGTGTATGGTGTGAAAACAGGAAAGCATGAAAGTAACAAGTAGGCACATGTGTTTCAACCCAAAACAGTTTGGAAAACGGTAAAAGAGGGGTCTATGTACTCACTTGAGATTGCTCAGAAGTCCTAGGATAACCACCAAGCAATGCTAGAGATCGCGGAATATCAAACGGCACCTAATATAGGTAACTACATTAATAAACCGGACCTAAATCGGAAGACTGGGTAGCATGAGGGTTTGTAAACCAAATGAGTGTAGGAACACATGTGATATGGTTAATCAAAGCCTACATACTAAATGAAACTTAACCTAAGTGTCTACGACCCATTACGACCCGTTTAGGTAGCTTATGCTACTTTAACGCGTCGTTCGCGTGGAACGCGTTCGGATCGCCTAACTAGTCCTATGACAAGTGTTATATGCCTAAACATGTTACAAAATCAGTTATGTGACAAAAGTTTAGGTTACATATGCTTAATTACCAATTATACATGAAAAGGGTATTCTGGTAATTTACCTAAGGCATATAAACTACCTATCATACAACTACTTAAACGATGTGACCATAGGGTATAACCTCGGAAGGTTATTCCCTACACTATGGTCACCTAATGTATTTGGTCGGATCCTAATGATCGACCAAACTGGGTCGGGTTCGAAGGTATAAGCGATTTATTAGATCGCTTACCCTACGACCCTAGACAACGTGGTAATCAGTAGGCATAGTCCCAAGGGACTATAACCAACGTGATTACACTCACGTTGCGAAGTTCAAACGAACTTCGCATTGAACATTACTGGTCAATGCTGAAAGTCAAACAAAGTTTGACTTTCTGACTCGAAAAGCAGTAAAAATAAGGAAAAGAACGAAGGAATACTTACGAAGGGTCCCCGAATGCTAATCCCGATCCAAGAACTCAGGTATGAAACAATGGTTTCAACTTAGAGCTCTCAAATCAGAATTCTTGTGCAAAATGAGGTTGTGTGGGTTGGGTATTTATAGGAATACCCGAACCGTTAGGATCGTTCCATGGAAAACGTGCCATGAATCCAACCCGTACACTTGTCGGAACCTTATGGTGGCTGGAAATCCATCCTTATCAGATGACTAGATAATTAGGAATGTGTGGTTGTGGTTAATCCAGCTGAAAACAGGCTGTTAAGTACATTGCATCTGGTCTGCAGACCCCTAGCGCACCGCTACGCTAAAAGTGTAGCGCACCGCTAGGCTTAAGTTTGGCAGATTTACACTTTTGGTCCCTGTCATGCATTCAGCCCATTTTCGACACGTTTAAGGCCCGTTAACCCCATTTCAAAGCTCTAAAATGAAGTTAAAGTATAGGGAACTTAAAATGTGTTAAAAAATATCTCGGATGTCGGTTCGTTTGGCCGTACGAACGCGATGTTCGCTTAATTACGACGGAATGCGCACAAGCGCGAAAAACGATCCAAATGACGCGACGAATGGATTTTTCTTAAGGCGAACCATAAAATATAATGTAGTCATGCTTACATAAATTTTTGGATGTCCGGATGTATTCAGAACGTAAGTTATGCGCGAAAATGCAAACTTGTGCACTTTTTGACGCTTTTAGTCCCTGAATGACACAAAAGTTTATTTTAGCATACCGAACACCTCAAAGCCTATTTCTAAGCTATGTAAAGGATATTTATGGTATGTTTAACTTATGGTCATGTTCCGGAAGGTCTGTTACAGTTCAAATTGGCATACTTTCGCAGTTTGTCAACTTTAGTCCCTGTAAGCGATTAAACTTTGATTTCACCACACCAAACCTTTCAAAACTTATATCTAAGTTATGTAAAGGTTATTTAAGGTATGTTAAGCCTATTTCACTATTCCGGAGTGTTCGTTGGATTAAACTGGTTATATCTACTCATCAGAGCGCGTATAACCCTCCAGAAAGCGATTTAAAGCTTGAAATCGAACAAGAATTGATATGTGTAAACGATACACATATTTTTACAAATCCCAAGTATGAAATACTATATTTCATTGGTTTGGAATTTGTTTGATGGTTGGAGTGGCACAGGTGTTACACCGGCAGGGAGTATCGTGGCGTAGTTGATATCGTCATAGTCAAACATTCACAGTTTAATGCACAGCGGAAGTCTTGGAGGAAAATTAATATTACAAACCGAAATTCAAAGTATAAATAAATATTATACAACGGTTGAAGAGGATCCACAGGCGGATCTAAAATAGAGATATAAAATATTGTTCGACATACTTTAAACGTTCAGAACTTGCAAGATTCTTTACTAACGCCCAGAGCTCCCAGCCAAGAACGATTGGTACCTGTCACTTAGTCCTTTTGGAAAATACGTCAGTTTACACTGGTAAATACAATTAACCGACTCTTTTGAAAATATTTATGAAAATTGATTTAAATGCACATGGAACAAATGTTTTTATAACTTGGGACAATTATATTAATAACAATCTTGTATCAGATTACATGTTTGTCCAACATTTAGGGCCGGTATTAAATAAACCGAACAAGATTAAACAACACACCACGAATATAAACTCACGGCAGGTTACGCCAGCAAATGAGTATATCTTTTACATACGCAACAGACAGGTGTATGCCTACACCCCATGCTTAAGTCGTGGCCATTTACGCTTTTTAAATGAGCCAAGGATATCCAGGACATGGTCGTTAACCCCCAATGTTATTTGTTATCAAGCAATACTGATTAAAACGGGATTATGCAATTTAACCATATCCGATTAAAAGGTTTCTACACCCGACCAAGCGGTAATAATTTACCGTATCCCAAGCCCGTATAAGGGAAAATAAGTTAAAAGTATTTACCTGAGCTTAAAATGCAATTTAGTATTCTCATCCGTAAATTCTACTCAAACAAGTGCAAATACTTCTACCGGGGCTCTTAATCTGGAACGAAGGTTTTATTAACCTATTAGATTCCTAACGGGTCTTATTTAAGTTGTAACTTAGACCAGTTAGTTTTAAAGAAAGGTTTACGGCACGAAACGCTAGATTAAGCGGTGACCGGATTGGAATGTGATTTAGACCCGACAAGTATGGAGACTTGTATATAATGGGTAAACTAAATACATTATGGATTTTGAAGTAAAGAAGATAAGGTTTGACCCATTTCGGTTAATTTATGCAAACTAGTTACATAAACCGTACCGAACGCGTATAAGCATAACGGGTAGCCGGATGAGTCAAGTACAAGTTCCATAAGTTATTATGCTTAAAATATGTTGTGATATCAGTAGGATATCAACAATTATGCCCCAAATGAATTTAAAACCAATTTAAGTCCTGTAAGGGTATTTTGGTCATTTTGAAGTTTATAAAAGAGGTTTAAACATAAACTGAAGTTCTGGTCTAAAAAATTCAGTAAAAATATTTATTTTATCAAGTTATATCAGTAAGATATCATATATATGCGAGGTTTACCATTTATGGGCAAACTATGCACCGTAGGGGCATTTTGGTCATTTCACATATGTTTTAAGGACAAAATTGGAAATCTGAGTTCAATACTTATACGTACTTTTAAAGTATTAAAATTTAATTATAAAATCAATATGTAACAAGTCTTAGGTGCTAAATATGGTTTTAAACCATACTATGCGCCTAATTAGCGTAAAAGTCGATAATTGACGATATTTGAGATGTTTATGAAAATCTGAGATTTTGGTCAGCCTTAAATGTTTAAAATATTTTATTTAACATATAACATCAGTAGGAAAAGGGTTGGCATGTTAATCATGTGTTAATCTCATTTTATTAACAAAAAGGGTATTATCGTCATTTATCGAACTATACGAGAACTCAATGATATGGTCAGTTTATAATCTGACCAAAAATTCCAAAAATCCCTAAAAATAATATAAAAATAGTAGGCAATGAGTTTGGTGCCAAAATTTTGGTTTAAACATGATTTATGCTAAAAATGCAATTTAATTAACAAAAAGTTTTATTTTACGATATCTCGCATAACTTTAGTTTGAGACCAGAATCTGATGTCGAATTTATTTGACATACTTATATATCAGTAATCAAGCTTTTTGTCCTCTCATATTTTCAAGAATCTCGTTTTTATAACATAAGGGCATAATAGTCAATTTTTAAGCAAATAACGGAAACATGCAAATGATCTATGATTTCTAAGGGACCATGAAGTATAACCTCAGAGGGTTATACTAACATATAATATGGTCACAAAGGAACCCTAAGGCACAAAGAAACTAAGCTAAATCGGGTCAGAACTGAAAGTCAAAGCAAAAGTCAACTTTTGCGACTTTCGGTTGCGAACCGAGCCTAAACTCAGAATTGTCTGGTTGAACATGTCTAAACATGTTCTTATAATATTTACCAAGTTATTTAAGTGTCAAAACATGTTTCATAACTTCTACATTATCAGTTTTAATTATATTTTGAAAAATTGACTATTTTGACTTTTTTACTAGTTGCATTGACCCGACAATTGACTGAGATAACGTGATAATTAGAAGGTGCCCTTTTAAGGGTTTATCACCTACTTAATTACCAACACATAGCCACTTTCAATTCGAATAATGGCTGGACCGTTTATGATTAATTAAAAAGTCAAAGCATAATTACGATATTTTTGACTTTCGGTCCTTAGACTAATAAAAACTTAGCTATAGAAGCTAAGAACACTTACAAAGGTCCTTAGCACGAAGATTAAACTTGAGAAAGCTTCCTTTGATCCAGGATGCTCTAGAGAATAAGTTTGAGAGTGAAAATGAAGTGTGCAAGTTCTAAGTGCAAACAATGGCTCTTTATATAGGAATTTGGGGGTTGCTAAGATCATTCCAGCTGTTTAGGGAGTTAACCAGATGATCACAGGTGTCCCCATGGCAGTAAAAACCATTAACCTGCCCCTGGTATCGCTCAGAAGCCATGCAATAGCGGTGGACAGGCTGCAACATGCAGCTGTCCATTTTTTGGTCGCTGGTAGATACGTTGCGGCCCGCGAAGACTTCAGCGAGAGTCTACGCGCCCCGAGAGGAACCTCTAATCCGGTTAAAGAACTTTCAGAAATTGCACTTTCAGTCCCTGGTTCTTAATAAGCTGATTTATGTAACATCCCTATTTTTAACATAGGTTTGGTTAAATTTATTTAACCACTAGTAAAATAGTAACTAGTTTACTTTTTATATAAATATTCAACCCAAATAGTTTTAAACACTATTTTATATAGTTGGTTGAAATATTATACTAATTAATTGGCCTGTATATAGGTGACATTTCTAATAAAATAAACGTCTATAAAAATTTATATTATTAGACGGGTAGATTACGGGTAAGTTAACTATAAGAAATATGAAGTTCCTAGACGGGCCTAGGAACCGTATAATAATTAATTTATAAAATACATTGTATTTTGAACCTACTATATTTTTAATGAAACTTAAACCCAAATGTAGACAAAAATATACTCGTTCTAATGATATATTTATTATTTTATAAAACGTTATATTTTAGAAATTATACGCACCAAAGAAGTATACCAATTGAATTAATTATATATAAAGTGAAATAATAAATAAATCTAACTTCTAAATTATGAAAAGTGGTACATGTCAGAAATAATCAGAATAATATAAATAATAAAATTTAACAATTTGATCTAAGAATTTTATTTACATATATCGAGATATTTAATAAAATAATAATAATATAATAAAACCAATACATAGAAGGAACCTGTCATGTCAGTTCATATCCATCTCAAAGTTTCATGTCTCATTTATTTTAATATAATAAACTAATAATAATAAAATAATAATATATGAAAGAACTCAAAGATAAGAATGTAATAAAATAATATTATAAGTAAACTACATAGAGACACATATGTATGTACGTGTCATAAAAAGGAAAAGATAAAGGACACATACTCTAAGTTGAGAAATCAGTATAAATAGAAAAGCTGTGGCAATCTCACAACTGCTAAACATTCTTTTCTCTCTCTCGATTGGCTTTTCCCTTGTCAGTCTCCAACTTCAATTTTCCTTTTTATAATAAAAATAAGGTTCTGCCCCGTTTAAATGTTTTAACTCCCGATCACTGCTACCCTTTCCGATTGATCTGAGCCTCATAACATATGTCAGGGCTCTGCCCGACTAAGTTATTGGGATTCTGTCTCGGGACATCGGGATAAGGTTGAATTAGGGGTATTATACTTAACACAATTACAAATATATATTTTTATAGCTCAGAAATTATACCCAAAATTCTACCAGGAGGTTTTCTAATTGAACCCTAAAGTTTTAAAGTGGGTCCATTCTCTTTTCTTACCATTTTATTTCCTTTTTGTTCCAAACCATAACAACTATCACCAAAACTATTATATTTTTATTATTAATTATTATTATTTATATTTTGTCTAAAAAGAAACCCTAATTGAGACACCTAAGTAATCCTACATAAACTCTAAAATTTTCAGAACAATCAGAATCAGGATCAGGGCCTTAAAACTCAAGGAGGGTATTCCCTAAATAATGTTTATCCTTCGAAAACAGTTCTAAAACACGTAAACTCTAATTCCGTCGACTCAGCAGGGCTACCCAGGTGACAAAGCAGGCCTAGCCTTCTTTGGGTTTCCCTGCGACACGCGACAGATCCCGGGGATCCTGTCGCGACACGCGGGAGGTACCAATCGAGGGTATAAATACAGGGGTTTGGGGTTTGAACAGTTCACTTTTTTCGACGTCAAAATTCAATTCAGGCACTGAGATATAGTTCAATTACTACAAAAACACACACTAGCTCGAATTCTGCTACGATACAGGGTATTAACTCGATCGCTGCTACGATTCAATGTCCGATCGATTGAAACTATTCGATGGATGTTTTAGTACTATCCTTTTTCATTCGTCGTGATTCCGACAGGATGTTTGAGTACCACCTGAACTCGGGGAATACTCTGTCATTCGTTGTGAATCCGATGGATGTTTAAGTGATTGTACTTTGTCATTCGTTGTGAGGGTTTTAATCTCGTGAGTTATCGTAATTGTTGTGTTAAGTTACTTACCTATTTGGTGTGCACTAGGTTACAAGGCTAAATCAATAGGCTAAGCTCTGCCTGTATAAATCTACAATATCAAGGCTTATCTGTAGACTAGACTTTGCCTGTATGAATCTGCATGCTTATAATGTGAGTCATTCTCTTTTTATCAAATCTATTTACAAAAGCATGTTTATTTCAAAAGTTATAATTACAGGGATTAAGTCTTTGTAATCACTAAATTACAGCCGGTATGTGGGGTATTGTGCACAATATTAATTTCTCACGGGGTTAGGCTAATAAGCCCTAACATAGGTTAGGCAAATAAGCCCTAACAGTGATATACGTCATTCATTGGGGCAGCCAATTGTGATATGACCACCGTCACAGAAACGAGTCGAGTGACAAATACTGTGGGTAGTTGGTTGATATAGAAACAATGTAATCACCCTTAATACTGTAAATTATAACAAACAGGTCGTTTTATTAAATAGAATGATTCACTCAGTATTTTCCGCTGACAAAACCTTTTTAAAACGCGTTTCAGGTAATTACAGTAGAATGGAGTAAGAGATGGATACGGCACTGAAAGGCATCAAGAAGTGGCTTATTTATTAATTAAATCAAATTAAGAAATATTGTTTTATGTAATAAATTTATCTTTATTAAAGCTACCATTGTAAAACATGGGTTTATCTCATCTATTTAATAAATAAAATCCGGTGTTTTCTAAACTCTGATATTTTTCCTAACTCACGGTCCTGATGAAATTTCCGCTGCAATATTTTTCAAAATAATCACCGGTACCACCAGGCTGTTCGCGACTCCTGATTCCGTCCAGGGTGGGTCGGGGGCCGTGACAGAAGGTGGTATCAGAGCCACTGATTTAAGCCTTTAGGTGTTGTGATAATAATACCTAAATAAAAGAGTTAGGAGATTGCTATTAACTGGTAGCACACATGATAACATTTAGACTTGAACTTAAGAAAAGATGCCTTAGTATTAGTTTTGAGATAAGCGAAGTACTTGTGTAAATAAAGTATGATGGATTTTGATATACCATAAGAATGGTAATTAGAATATTGCAAGATATGATAAATAATCAAGAATTAATGGAAATTATTACTTATCAATATTACTTGGTCTAGAATAAGATATGTTACGGGAATACAAATTTCCCTAATTCTGAATAAAAGCTTAATAAAAGAGGCACTTTTGAAAAGATACTATTTATGGGAAATAGAAAATTTCTCCGGCAAGACTGGGTATGGTGTAGCAGACTCTCTAGTTTGTCCGGATATACTGAGGTTACCTCTCCGGCGCGAACCGGATAAGAAGGGGTATATAATATGTCAAACAAGTGACAAGATTTTCCTAAATAGTATCATGACCAGATATCTGACTGGTTTTTGGAAATATGTATCTATTAAATACATTGACCTGATAAATGGTATGTTTATTTCAGCAGGTGAAATATATGATTATATAGATATATATATATATCTATAAGAAATTCCAAAAGTCAATTTGGAATAAAGCATAAGCATATGTGTCTAGATTTCTTTATCAGGAAACTTTTTTCCGATATCAAACATTATTTCGTTTGATTATCTGTCTCGTAATTCGTGCAATGAGAAACCTTTAAATTGGGACACCATCAAAAGTATAAAAATTTCCAATGCGTTATCATAGACTATTAACGCAAGTAAGAAACATGTAAAATTGTGCTAGTGCACAAGAAAACATATGAAACTTAAATTATACTTCCACAGACATCGAAGTATATCACACACTATTTCCAAGGCAAGACCTTTGGAAAATATAAATTGGGCACGATGACACCAATGTTATTTCCGTCAGTAAAAGAACTACAGATCAAAAAGCAGCACTTTGCTAACTAATCTTACAAGCAATATGAATCTCGTTAAGGTACGTTAGAACAAGATTTCATAACCATCGGTGCACAGTCTAATTAGAGTCATAATTATTAGCACTGCAAAAGGAATTATACTTTTTCCAAATTCCCTATTTCATTTTATTTACATTCCCTGGTAATGTCACTTAAACAACGGTTATCACTCGAAATTCCAGATAGAAGTTCTTATATTTCTTTTGTTAAAATTCTGACTTCTGCATATAATAAATTGACTTTCGCATTTCTACTTCCCCTAAAGGTTATCATACCATGAGGATTTTTTTCATAATAGCGAATATTGATCTATTTCATTTCCTGGTAAATTCACACGTTACACATGCTCTATTTGTTGCGCATGTGGTTCATTTAAATTATGAAGACCACTGGAGGGCTTCATTCCGATTTGTTATCCAAACTCAAATATCATTATGCTTTTTTTGCACTGTGAACTACATTATTGCAAAACGATGATTCTTTGATATCGAGTCAATAAATTTTGTTAAACCATTAAGGTGAAAATTTTATATTTTTATAAATATGTATAAAAATATATTTGAGGTATACTCTCATTTAAAGTTTATGTTAATATTAGTTTTATTGTTAATAATAATATATTAATAGTAGTAGTATTTTTAGGTACTAAGGTTATTGTCAAGGGCAGATATTGAATAGCCTAGCCTTAGTTAGGCATGGACTGATCACCTATGCTTAAACAAGGCAGCACTAACCAATATCCAACCAGGATAATGACTAGTTAATGTATATAAATTAAGTCATCATACTTATTTAATAAATTTTAATTATATATAAAAAAAATATACTTTTATATATACTTTGTATTGTAAGGAGAAAACATATTTTCATAAAACAATACAAGAATTAGAAGGACAAATAAAATTATATAAATAATTATGTATCACATGTTTTGTGGTAACTATGTACCGTAACGCTCTGGCAAGAAAATGACCATATAAAAATAATATGGTAGTCATCAACTACGTTGGGTTAAGGGAACATTGTAAATATATAAGAATAATCCCCGTTTTCACTTATTTATAACATTTGTAAATACATTCACAACGTTATATGGTTTCAAAAAAAAAAAAAAAAGTAATCACATAGAATCGACCCATTAAGTGTTATATATTTACAAAGTATTTTACAAATACTTTTGTACAATATTTTTACACCTTTATTTACAATTTTCATTTAACGTTATAAATAATAGTGATTTGTTTTACAAAATAATACTAAAATATTTGTAATGTAATAACTTTATTGCGGTGTTTTGTAATATATATTACATAGTAAATATAATTTATTTTACATAGTATAGTAAAATACTAAAATAATATTTATTTAAAAGTGGTGACCATTTACATATAGTAAAAATGCATACCAAATAATATATATTACATAGTATTATATTTGATATGTAAGATACGGTTCAGACAGGGACACAAATAATATATATTACATTTGCTTTACAAATATAATATAATGGTTGGCCATGCCAAAACAACTTGTTCTTATTATATTTCGATCTCTAGGACATAGTATGAAAAATATGTTCACTAATAGTATACTATCACATTGTTTCACAATTAAAACAACTTAGAACTCTAAACAATGATACACTAACTTTAATGTCTTTTGGTGTATCTTTGCAATTCACTCATCTCAGCACATTGATTTTCTCATATCATAATTTAATATTTGACAAATCATTTTTCATGCTTTTATTTCATTTGGAACTTGTCAATTCTAAATCTTCCTCAGTTGCCAATCAAAGTAAGCTTTCTTTTGACAAAGAATTTTTATTAATTCTAAAAGTCCTTCACATTCATTTTAAAAATATTTATTGATCATGTATCTTTTGGCTTGAACCTAGTCATCTTGGAAATTATATCATTTCATTTCATTCATTTATCATCGATTTCTTGAACTAATTCAGTTAAACCATTGAATCCTACCTATTGTACAACTTGTATTCACAAAATTCGATATTTTAATTCTGTGTCATTTTATTGACTAAAATATAACATAAGTCTAAAAGAAATATCGTAACTCAAATCTCGAGGACGAGATTTAAAACAACGTGGGGAGAATGTAACATCCCTATTTTTAACATAGGTTTGGTTAAATTTATTTAACCACTAGTAAAATAGTAACTAGTTTACTTTTTATATAAATATTCAACCCAAATAGTTTTAAACACTATTTTATATAGTTGGTTGAAATATTATACTAATTAATTGGCCTGTATATAGGTGACATTTCTAATAAAATAAAAGTCTATAAAAATTTATATTATTAGACGGGTAGATTACGGGTAAGTTAACTATAAGAAATATGAAGTTCCTAGACGGGCCTAGGAACCGTATAATAATTAATTTATAAAATACATTGTATTTTGAACCTACTATATTTTTAATGAAACTTAGACCCAAATGTAGACAAAAATATACTCGTTCTAATGATATATTTATTATTTTATAAAACGTTATATTTTAGAAATTATACGCGCCAAAGAAGTATACCAATTGAATTAATTATATATAAAGTGAAATAATAAATAAATCTAACTTCTAAATTATGAAAAGTGGTACATGTCAGAAATAATCAGAATAATATAAATAATAAAATTTAACAATTTGATCTAAGAATTTTATTTACATATATCGAGATATTTAATAAAATAATAATAATATAATAAAACCAATACATAGAAGGAACCTGTCATGTCAGTTCATATCCATCTCAAAGTTTCATGTCTTATTTATTTTAATATAATAAACAAATAATAATAAAATAATAATATATGAAAGAACTCAAAGATAAGAATGTAATAAAATAATATTATAAGTAAACTACATAGAGACACATATGTATGTACGTGTCATAAAAATGAAAAGATAAAGGACACATACTCTAAGTTGAGAAATCAGTATAAATAGAAAAGCTGTGCAATCTCACAACTGCTAAACATTCTTTTCTCTCTCTCGATTGGCTTTTCCCTTGTCAGTCTCTAACTTCAATTTTCCTTTTTATAATAAAAATAAGGTTCTGCCCCGTTTAAATGTTTTAACTCCCGATCACCGCTACCCTTTCCAATTGATCTGAGCCTCATAACATATGTCAGGGCTCTGCCCGACTAAGTTATTGGGATTCTGTCTCGGGACATCGGGATAAGGTTGAATTGCGGGTATTATACTTAACACAATTACAAATATATATTTTTATAGCTCAGAAATTATACCCAAAATTCTACCAGGAGGTTTTCTAATTGAACCCTAAAGTTTTAAAGTGGGTCCATTCTCTTTTCTCACCATTTTATTTCCTTTTTGTTCCAAACCATAACAACTATCACCAATACTATTATATTTTTATTATTAATTATTATTTATATTTTGTCTAAAAAGAAACCCTAATTGAGACACCTAAGTAATCCTACATAAACTCTAAAATTTTCAGAACAATCAGAATCAGGATCAGGGCCCTAAAACTCAAGGGGGGTATTCCCTAAATAATGTTTATCCTTCGAAAACAGTTCTAAAACCCGTAAACTCTAATTCCGTCGACTCAGCAGGGCTACCCAGGTGACAAAGCAGGCCTAGCCTACTTTGGGATTCCCCGCGACACGCGACAGATCCCGGGGATCCTGTCGCGACACGCGGGAGGTACCAATCGAGGGTATAAATACAAGGGTTTGGGGTTTGAACAGTTCACTTGTTTCGACGTCAAAATTCAATTCAGGCACTGAGATATAGTTCAATTACTACAAAAACACACACTATTTTCCGCTGACAAAACCTTTTTAAAACGCGTTTCAGGTAATTACAGTAGAATGGAGTAAGAGATGGATACGGCACTGAAAGGCATCAAGAAGTGGCTTATTTATTAATTAAATCAAATTAAGAAATATTGTTTTATGTAATAAAATTTATCTTTATTAAAGCTACCATTGTAAAACATGGGTTTATCTCATCTATTTAATAAATAAAATCCGGTGTTTTCTAAACTCTGATATTTTTCCTAACTCACGGTCCTGATGAAATTTCCACTGCAATATTTTTCAAAATAATCACCGGTACCACCAGGCTGTTCGCGACTCCCAATTCCGTCCAGGGTGGGTCAGGGGCCGTGACAATTTATCTTTCATATATTGCACTATTAACCCCCATAGTTAACTTTTAAGTGTCTTGGGTCACAAAATAAACACCGTTATGCTCCCGGTTAGATACGAGATCACCCGAAATGTACTAGATTCTCTTGTTGACGCATTTAGTCCCTATTTCTTGGATATTACAACTTTAATCACTTATTTGCATCGAAACTCCACGAAATAATTATCCGATATACGTAAGAGTAAAATGAAGTATTACAAAGTCTTGAGACCGTTAAAAGGTCACTCAGAGGTAAGAATTAACATGTTGACACGTTTAACCCCTTTGCTTTGTAAACTTTTGATTTTTTAGCACACACGGCTTCTTGCGTCCGATAATTTACTCAATAAAGAATACGAACATCGTGTGAAGTCAATCAGAGGCACAAGTTTGGCATGTTGATGCTTTTAGTCCTTCAAGGTTAACTTTTTGATATAAATAATGTTTATGACACGTGTTACCACTGTATTGGACATGATTTTGCAAGGTGTTACAATATAACATTGTAAGCACTATGAACAAGTATTCAATGCACAATTTCACTAGTAATCTTCACAACTCATTTAATCAACTAAATTCACATAACTCATTCATTCTACAACATAATAATCCATCAATATCCTAGTACATATACATTTATCCATCAAAATTGCTCAATTTATGTGGCTATAGAATCATCATACTACTAGTTTAAGTGGGTTTTCTTTCAAACCTTCAATGCCATCAAATTCAAGCAATAATCATCTTTTAAATGATGATTCTAATTCATATATAAGTTCAATTTCATACTATTTCATGGATTAATCAAAACCCTTATCATTAACTAGCATCAAATCACATAATTCGACTTACCCCGTATTGGAAACCCTTAGATGAATGAGGAATTGATCACATGCATTCGATTTCCATCCAAAAACGCATTCAATTTGTTAAATTCTTGCTAACTTGGAGAAGTAGGGTTCTTCCCTCTCCTGGCCTTCTCTGCGTCGCACCCCACACCCACAAAGCAAGGTTTTTATTTTAATTATGATTAATATCATAATTGACATGTTCAACCCCTCCAAGTTGTTTTTGTTGACATTTTTTTGTATATCTTTCAAAGTTTATAAACTTCCCTTATATATTTAAAACTTAATTAATCATTTGAAGCATTTAAACATTACAATAAGCTTTTATGCATTTTTGGGGTGTTACAAATCTACCCCCCTTAAAGGAGGTTTCGTCCCTGAAACCTTTCACATTTGTACTCCTACCATTTCACTGTACTCATTCAAAGGGCATACTACAACACGCATACATTCGGGCTCTTGGCTAACGATCTTATTCTTAAATAAACATAATGGCAGGTATTGTACCTACTTCTTAAGTTGAGCAATATATTTTCATAATCACATAAACGTCGGAGTCTCATGTCGGAGCACAAACTCATTGTACAGAATGTGAAAAAAAAACTCATTCTACATAAACTCATGATATGTCAGAGCTCTTATTAGTGTCATTTTCACTTTATAATGCTAGTTCCTAGCACACATCATTACTAGCGGTTTGTTCCTTGAAATGTATTCCAAATGTACACCATTGGTCGTACAAGTATATGTTTACGGCTCATTCCTATCCTTCTAATTAATCATAATACCCTCATGTTTCTGCTTATTCTAAATATTTCAATTAATTTCATATATCATCTATGATATTTCATTTCGATCACCATAAATAAATCCCAACATTCTATTACTAACATGCCTTCTAATCATTTTTTGTACTCGTATGGGGGGGGGGTCGTTAGTACCCCACTCGCACCAAAGACATTCAATAACCAGTTCTCTCTCGTAATCGCAATGAAACTACTACTTCATACTCACAAGTTCGTATTAAATTCCAAGGTAAAGCTTTATTCTATGTTTTTCTATAGTTACTTTTACCAGGCATTATTTTACGTTAGGCTCATTCGTATCACTTTACTATAGCTCTCTTACTTCATGCATTACTTATTCTGTATGAGTATACGTGTTGTGCAAGTTTATCATACTATAGCTTAATCATTACCCGAAACTTTCACTCAAGATTTTGAAACTTTCTTTTTAGTGACAAAATTTTTCTTCCTATGTCAACTGTTAAAAATCAACATTCCATACTGTATCTTATCTATCCAACATGGGTTAATCATTTTACTAACCTCGGTTTCATTGCGTAGACTAGCGATCTGCAAATTGGATCTGCCCGCTTTTGAATGAGTCCGTGTCAAAGCCGGTTCAATCCTTTCCTTTCATGAAATGGGCTTCCGCTCATGAGGATCCTTCCAATAGTACCTTCTTCAGATGAACATGGCCAACAAGCCTAGCATCAAAGTTAGCATTTTCCATCGGTACTTGTCATTATTACTTTCACTCCAAATTTATTCTATTCGGTGTTTTAAATACTCACAATTCTTTCATTCTGATAATTATTTCGTTAACCTTTTTGCAGTTTGACTTTTCAGGGTCAAACTGGTGTTTCTTAATTATCATGGATGTAAGTTAGTACACATTCGTACTTCTCTCTATTCAAGCTTACATTATAAGACTTTAATACATCATTTCAGTACTTTTTTTTTGCAAAAGCTCCCCCTTCCCGTCCATACTTAGGTTATTATTCGAGTCGTATCCTGTCATTCATTCCGACCCCCAAGAGTCATTTACCAACACATCTAACCTGTAACTTAATCAAAAATTCTTTCCTTAACTCAAATTTAGGTTCGCGTGCCATCTATGGACATTCTTTCGTTCTTAAATCCGTCTCGCGGATTCATACATATCATTCATACATTCCATTACTTCTATGTTTGAATCCGTCTCGCGGGTTCAAACATATCATTCGTACATTCCATTACTTCTATGTTTGAATCTGTCTCGCGGGTTCAAACATATCATTCGTACATTCCGTTACTTCTATGTTTGAATCAGTCTCGCGGGTTCAAACATATCATTCGTACATTCCATTACTTCTATGTTTGAATCTGTCTCGCGGGTTCAAACATATCATTCGTACATTCCATTACTTCTATGTTTGAATCCGTCTCGCGAGTTCAAACATATAATTCATACTTTCCATTTATATGAGGTGCTTTAAATTTTCTTGAGAGTCTTAATATTCTCACCCATACGTCCACCTAATACCCAATCCTTTCGGACATACCTGCAACAATTATCACGGTCTCACGAACATCATATATTCTTGCGTATTGGCCAGGTACGCAATCCACATACTAGTTCCGTGCCTTCATGTAGTCATCTCCTTATGTCCGAACAATTAGGTTTCGGCACGTGTAAGATTTCAAAACTTCATTACTATTCCATCATTATCCTTCCTTTAATAGGTTTTACCATTACATGTACCCACATATGAATTTACGTACCTGGGTTCAAATTTTTCTTATTACACGCCTTGGTGTCGGTCCTAGACCGCATTCATGGATCATCCTCTCCAAATAATCATGGTTACCTTACACACAACATACTGTTAGTTTTCTTTATATGCATATTCGAGTACATACTTATGTTCGCTTCTACCTTTATATCTTGATCGAGTCTTGGATTGTACGGGTTCTTGGTCACAAGAGCACACGGGTTTAAGTTCAAGTATTTATCTCCTCATACTTGATTTCTCTCAAACAAGGGCTCTGATACCAACTTGTTACGCCCAAACATGTTTAACCTTAAAAACGACGTAGCGGAAAAAGAGCCTTAAAATTCTTTCTTTATTAGACACATTACTTACATGAAGGCCCAAATACAAATCTGTTAAACATTTACTAAAATGAATTTACAACATTCACTTCCATGTATCATTTTAAGGCGTTACATTATTAAAGCTATGTGACCGTTCTTTCCGTACAATCCTTGCTCTTTGACTCGATCTACGCCCGCTTGTCTTTGTTAGCAATAGAGGAGATCCGTGTAATTCTTGTGAACATCATAAACAACTTAACCGTTAGTCACTGGCAACACCATACAACATAATTCTATATAGTCAAAAATCATTTAACATTTCACAATATAAGCTTGGATTCACTCGATCATCCTCTTTAAGTCTCGTGTTCCAAGTTCGGCTTCAATTCCTTATGAACCTGACGTTCTCATTCCTGCATTACCTTCCAATCTCAAGGCACATTATTAGCATTCATCGATACTCATACACATTGAAAACCATAACCACGTACATTCATAGCAAATTACATTTATACACACATACATTCCTACATACACACGCACCTACAAGCTCTTACTTACCACTTTATGCTCATGTACTTATACTATCATATCATCCGATAATAGACCTACTTATAAACAAGTCCCATCCATTCGCATGTTTACGACTTATATGTTTTCGACTTAATTTTCATTAACTAATTATTGACCCGTTCATGTTTTTACCAAACCACTCATTTGTTTATACTCAATACTCATATGAACACTATAACTATAGAAGTTTTACATTATCCGGAGATCCGTACATGGGGTTTATAAACCCGATTCCCGGTATACATTAAACTCATTCATTTAAATCAACTATACGAAGAGAATTTTATTAGTAAAATTTCCTTACACCTCCGAGGTCTAAAGTACATCGTTACCTATCATGCAATTTCATTCAAACGATTAGAAATCAAAGCATTTGAACAAAAGAATTAAATACAAGAAATTATATTTTTTCTTCTTTTTTTTTTCAGCCCCTTCACCCGGCCGTGTCAAGTGTCCACCCGGCCGTGTCAAGTAAACATATATTTTTTTTCACAGAACCTTCACCCGGCTGCGTCAAGTGTTCACCCGGCCGTGTCAGCTCTGCACGTTTATTTTTCACCCATTTTACATCCAAACTTATTTTAATCGCTTGGGGTTCATTTCTTAACATATCTAAGCTGTAATCCATTACCCGAATCCATAATTCATTTATTTTACGCTCTCGTTACCTGGTTTGCATTTTACTTTATTTTGACCTGTTTGGTCTACTTAACGGAAACCTTCACTTCTATATAACCAAACCTTATTAGACTCCGATTATCATACTTAAACAACTAGCGCATAAACTTGCTTAAATAAACTAAGAAGTGATTCCGGAAAATCACTTACTTAATACTACTTACTTGATATTATCATCAACAACAAAATTCACTTATCTTCTAACAATTATTATACTTTATCGTCACTTATGCAAATTATACCGAAATGAGTAAACTCTCATTTTGACCCGTTTGATCGACTTAGCGGAAACCTTTACTTCTACATACCCATACCTTTCTAATTTCCAATAGCATACTTAAATAACTATTATATAACCGCACTTTACTACCTTAAGGAGTGATTCCGAATAATCACTCATTTGGTACTAATACTTGATATTATCATCAAATTCGACACAACTACTAACATTATTATGTAAGGAATCTCTTTACTACTAAAGAGGGAGTCCGGGAAATACTTACCTCGTGCGTCCGAATTTACACATAGCTTCCGTGTTTACCTTCGACCCGTGGCGCTTCCATGTTTGTGCCCCTATTGACATGACTGCTATCCGTACATGTCGTCATAATTATAACACGGTTAGCTTACATACATTCATTCATTCGGCTTTCAAATCATGCAATATTTGTCTTTCGTTAGTTTATTAGCGCATATAAGGGATATGTATCATCATACTTTATTACTACCGTACATGACACATCAACTAGCTAGTTCATAACACAATAGTTTCTTGCATACAACTTTTACCTTTTAACTACAATCCTATACATAATCCACTATCATTCTAAATTATGTCATTCACTTACATAACTATTGCATTCACTTTTAGTTCGCATTCCATAACACTTTTCACAAAAGATCAATTCCATATTTTCCAGATACAATGCAAGACTTCCTAATTCATTCAAAATTACAAAAATCGACTATTCAAGCATTTAATCGAACACTTGGTGTGCATATAACATTGCAAGCACTATGTACAAGTATTCAATGCATAATTTCACTAGTAATCTTCACAACTCATTTAATTAACTAAATTCACATAACTCATTCATTCTATAACATAATAATCCATCAATATCCTAGTACATATACATTTATCCATCAAAATTGCTCAATTTATGTGGCTATAGAATCATCATACTACTAGTTTAAGTGGGTTTTCTTTCAAACCTTCAATGCCATCAAATTCAAGCAATAATCATCTTTTAAATGATGATTCTAATTCATATATAAGTTCAATTTCATACTATTTTATGGATTAATCAAAACCCTTATCATTAACTAGCATCAAATCACATAATTCGACTTACCCCATGTTGGAAACCCTTAGATGAATGAGGAATTGATCACATGCATTCGATTTCCATCCTAAAACGCATCCAATTTGTTAAATTCTTTCTAACATGGAGAAGTAGGGTTCTTCCCTCTCCTGGCCTTCTCTGCGTCGCACCCACACCCGCAAAGCTAGGTTTTTATTTTAATTATGATTAATATCATAATTGACATGTTCAACCCCTCCAAGTTGTTTTTGTTGACATTTTTTTTTGTATATCTTTCAAAGTTTATAAACTTCCCTTATATATTTAAAACTTAATTAATCATTTGAAGCATTTAAACATTACAATAAGCTTTTATGCATTTTTGGGGTGTTACTGGTTCATACGTGTTGTACCAAGTTGTATCCGGGTAAGCAGGGATTGGGTTTTCGAAACCCATGGGAGGTGGTGGTGGTGCAAAAGTGACCGGTGCAGTGTCGACTTCTGAAACAACGTTTGAAGGCCCACCCATTTGTGGATCTTCAAAAATGGGAGGGTGGTTGCTGGAAGATTGTGAGGTGCTAAAATGGAAACCCCCTCGCACGGACATACGTGCACTTCTCCTTCGCCTCGATGGTTCTGGTGGCGGAGGTTGTTCTGGTGCTGGTGGTGGCGGTGGCGGTGGCGTGACCGCTTGAAAGTGCGGGTCCTCAGAGGGAGTCCACTGTGGTGGTGGTGGTGGTGAGTCGTGGTGAGGGGGAGTGAACTCCCACTTGTAGGTGCTCCACCTTTCGGCCCATAAATCGGGGCCTCGGTATGGTGATCCTGCAAATGAAGAACCGCTGGAGATATTAATGGGATGCGTAGGCGTCCCAGAAGGTGGCATGTCTGGATCTGGATCATCGTCCACATCCATATCCTGATATTCAGGAAAATGATCTTCGGGTCCCAATGGGTTATGACCCGCTGGTTCATTAATGTAGTTATTGGGGTCAAACTGACCCTGGAAATAAGGAGAAGGTTGGTGAAATGAACGGTGGGAACCAGAATGTTGCAAAGAATGGTGCGAATGCACTGACTGTTGTGAGTGGTGAGAGCCTTGGGGCTCATCAATTATCCCCAATCCAAGATTCTCCTTCTCCACTTTCGATTATCAATTATCCCCAGCGAAGCACCATCCCTCACTAATTCTGCTTGTTGTTCAATGACGACCCGTGAACAGGTGGTGTTGACACAATGTAACACCCCAAGAATGTTTACTTGATAAGTTAAAAAGTTTATTTAAAAACTTAACTTAGTTAATGGAGTTTTGATGCATGATATAAATAATAAAGGGGTGAAGTTTAAAAATTAAATAAGTAAGTGAACTTGAGGGTCTAAAGGTGTAATATATCAAAAATTGAGGTGATTAAAATAAAAGGGTTTCAAAACCCACACACAAAGTGTGTGTGGGGATTCTGGTCGATCGAACAAGAGAGCAGGGCAAGAGGGTGAAACCCTAACATCAAGAAATCAAGCAATTGAATCAAAGGAAAAATCTAATGCATGAACCCTAAATTCGAGTAGCTAGCCTCAATTTCTGAAGTGGTAAGTTTAATTTTCTGAAATCATGATTTTTAGGATGAGGGGTTCAACCCAATCTCGAATTCTTGTGTCTAAATGTGAGAAATCTGATTTAGAATTACCTTCTAGAACAAGAATCAGGTTTGATTTTAGGTTATTTGAAAGATTTTAGTAAAAACCCACTTTATGAAATTGTGATATGAATTAGGATGATCATGTAGTATCATGCATGTGAATTATTGATGAATAATTCTGCGGATGATGTATAAAAACTAGATAAATTGATATAGAATAAGGTTTGCTTGATTATTGTTGAATGATTAAAAGAACTAGCTTAAAAACATGTTTTAGTTAGATGAGTAAATGTCCCAAAAATGCGAAACTCGCCAAGTGTTTGATGGAATGCTTAAAAGAATAATATGCGCAATTTGGAAGAAGAATGAATGAAAATTTAGTTGAACTAAATAAGTGAATAAACGTGTTGTTATAAGTGTGAAAGAAGAAGGTCCCAACACTAGGAAGTAGGAAAGCTCACAAGATCGAGGTACGTTAGTGTACACCATATGTCTATTTTTATGATGTTGTCATATGTATAATAATCTCAATTGTATTGTATTGTGTTGTTATGTTAAAGTTGTGAGAATTGAAATCTATGGTCGTTTGAAAGTAAAAGTAAGATCCGTCATAAACGGATTGTGAGGAATGAATAAATTACGAAGGATAATGCATCATATCCGGTTCCTTCTAGTCGAACTGGGTATGGGAGGTTAAGTATGTAACGAATGAAAGTTTACTTGATTCGTCTTTTCGGACTGAAGTGTAAGTGTAAGAATGTAAAGAATATGATTGCTCGTCATGAACGAATTGAATGAAAGATATGTTAAAGATACAAGTATCCGTTATTAGCGGGTATGTTAAGAAAGGTATATTTAGTCTCTATTATGAGGCAAGCAAGTAATGAACCATTTAACGGTTAGTAATGTAAATTTATGGCTGGCAATTGGGTACCTGTTAAGACACGATTAGACCTGTTTGACTGAAAAATACACCCTTTGACTTTTTTAATTTTTAAAATAATTAAAATTACAATGTTAGGATCTATCATTTATTCATCTTTGTACATAAAACACAAAAATGTTTTATAAACATGAGGTAGAAAGTAGTTAAACGAGTCGTAATCATGTTTGAAACTTATGTTGTGCGCGCCGTCAGAAACCTGTTAAACCTATTAAGACACGATTTGCCAGCCTTAAATGTAATGGAATGATGCAAAACCGTGATAGGGACGAATCGGTGTATTAAATTAATTGTGTTAGTGACGAAATACTAACTTATTTGTTTATGTTGAATGTAGGTAAATCCTCAATTTAGGCGACTTGGCAATTTGGAGCGAGCACATGCACACTTTATGACCATCAAGCGCTTCCGCTATTTCGTATTAATGTTTTGGGTCAAAATGCTTGTTTTGTATAACCTTCTTAGTAGTTACACCTTTTAACACTTGATGTTATGGTTTTTAGTCGTGTCTAGTCGAACGGGTTGTAGGCTTATTTGTTTTGATGATGATTAAAACAGGGATACACTCGTCTTATGGACGGGTCATGCCCAAATTTTGTTAAAATTGTGCATTAATGATATTAGTATAGTTACCTTAATTTGTGAAAAGATTAGGCGAATTTGAAAGTTCAAAATTATAGTGTCTAACCTCGCCATTTTTATTAGACATAAACGCGGACGTAATACACAAGCCGAATCGATTGACTTTAAACTGCAACACACACTGTTGTTTTGTACTTGTAAGAACTTTACCATCACCAACAAACCACAACAATCCTCACCCTATCTGAACCCACAATAAGCAAACCACAACAATCCCCACCTGATCAGAAAACACAACTTAACACCACTTAACAAATCCCCAATTTAACGCCCTGCATTTTTATACTTTCTATATTTGGAAACCCTTGCTTGAAATTCTATTTTTGGAAACCTTGTAACCTTTTAATCGTTCCTTCATTGTAATCGATGTAAAATCCGAGACTTGGATTGTAAATAAATGTCACACCCCAACCGATAGCGGAAACATCGGGGTGCGAGCACTAAGCATTCAGATTACTCACAAGAATCCATAACACTAAATAGTTTTAATATAAATTAGATTCATTTCATGCAATTGTCTAAAACAACATCAATCTCCAAAACATAGTATCAAACCAAATCAAACGTAATCATTGTTTCAAAAGTTTCTAGATTTAGCTAAGTGGAGTATCTAAGCTTCATCCAAGCTTGTTTCATGATTCCTAGCATCCTGTCAGCCTGCAACATGTATTAAAATAGAGTCAGTACAAAAATGTATCGGCGAGTATACAAGTTTGAATAATAGCATAATAGATTAAAAGTCTCATATCCATATGTAAATGTAACAAAATAGTTTCAGCCATGCTAGTGTTCGCAGTCCAACAAGTGATAGCCCAAGTATTAGATGCTTTTGTGTTTTCCCAAGTCTCAAGGAAAACTAAAATCCTCTTAACAATACCCCCGAGAATAATGGGGAGGTGCATCTCCTATAGCGCTACTATTGTTAAGGCGGAACTACACACCCTGGATTAAACGTCCACATAGCACAAATAGAGTACAAGAATCACAAGTTTCACACAACATAGGATAGAGTTTAGATTCCAAAAGTTTCAAGTATCATAGCCTAATAGAATACATGTTACATCCCAAAGTTTTAAACAAAAAGGGATCGAGTATACTAACAGTGATTGCTTAACAGATTAACTGCTATTGGATCAAAGGGAGCTCTTTAGAGTTAGCCTGATTAGATTACAACATATAAGAGTCCGGCAGAATAACGAGATTCAAACCAAGTGTCGGATCAGTTATCTTGATCGGATGGTTGTTCGATCGGATGGCTATCCGATCGGATTGCCATCCGATTAGGATGACTATGGCGTGTGAGTAACGGATTGCCATCCGATCGGATGGTCATTCGATCGAATGTCCATTCGATCTAAGTGTCCAGTTTCCAAATTGTTACCAAGTTTCTGAAAAGTTTCTAAGTGTTGAAGGATTCTAAAGCACAGTGTCACTTTGATCGGATGGCGGTTCCTAAACTTGTAAAGTTTCTATCCGATCGGGTTGCCACTCGATCGGGTTGTCCTCGTCCCGTTCCTAAACTTGTAAAGTTTCTAAGTTTCTGTTTAAACAACGACGATATGGTACGCATTGAGACAACGGAAGCTAATCAGTGTACAACCGATCTGATCGGGTGGGAATCACCCCAGTCCGTTCAGTCACCCATTCGTGACGGTGCTTATGTCAGAATCCGTACTCTGGTCATCTTCACCGGCAACAATCCTTCTCCAAACCAACTCCAGACTATTTATTAAGTCTACAGTTCGTTTAATTCCAGATCTCACCGTTTTAGGTAAAAGTTTTAAGAAAAGATGAAGATAAACTTAAGTTTTTAGCTAAAAGTCTAGATTTAGTGAAGATTCGGTGTAAAACACATGAAATTCCATAGATTCGAGCTAGATCTTTGCAGAAATGACATCACACCATAGTTTGGACAAACCACCATGATGACGTCACCTTCAAGAGCTCAAATCTTAGAGATTCCATGGTGAAAATTGAGATTTCAAAGGAGAATCGTGTAGAGAATAGCGTGTAGATCAAAGATGTACAAGAATCTAGTATAAAACGTACCGAAATCGCCGAGAAATGGAACAAAAGAGGAGTGCGTGCGTCTTGGTCGAGTGAGGCTGTCACATCAGTGAGAATGATGTGACAGGCCTATTTATAGTGTGAGAGGGAGGGAGTGAGGCGGTGTGCACGGATCGGATGGCAGTTCGGTCGAATGGCCATCCGATCGGTTGTTCATCCGATCGGATGGTCATCCGATCGGATTGCCATTCGGCCAATCCTATCCTTTCTGCGTTCCTGTCTTTGATTTGTTTTGCGAGTTAGATTAAGCGTTGTGTTGCGTATTATTGGGTAATAGTATCACATAACTGGATTACTTCATTAACACAAAAGTTTCCATAGTCTTCATAGTTTCTGCCAGTGACAAGACTCCAGTCCCTCGTTCAACCAAGTCTCAAGTTTCACGAGCCTCAAGAGTCAAGCAGCAAAGTATAATGTCTCATAGAATCATAGTATCATAGAATCATAGTCTCATAGCATCATAGAATCATGGTCTCGTAGTATCTTAGAATCATAGTTTCCAAGCATCAAGTATAAAAAATCATAGCATAAGCTTCACCAAGTATCAAACGTATCACATATCTCATAGTATAGGGGCTAAAAGTGACAATTAGATAAAATTATAGGGACGCAGGCGTTACAATAAAGCTCATATTTCTTTAATTTCGTGTTATACGTACTCTATACATGCTCATACATTTAATTTCGTGAGAAAATTGATGCTTATTCGCAATTCTTGGAAACTATGTGCTAAACTTGCAAATATGTGAAACTTATGCATAAAATGCCTTTTGATCATATACGATATTTAAATACGACATTCATACACTTAATGATACTTGGTTTATGTTCTCCATACTTATTTTGTCCTTAACCTATGCTTATATGGCAAAAATAACCCTTAAAACCTTAAAAACCCTAATTAACAAACTAGAGGGGCCAATCTATAAATAAGTGAAACTTACCTAGAGAAGAGTCACGGGGCGTGAAGACCCCCTCTAATTCCTTCGCGGCCCGCGAGCCATTCCCCAGATCAAATTCCCTTTTTCAGCTCGCGAATTTGAGCGGGATTTCGGTTTAACTTGAGTTTAAACGAGTTTTGGACATTAAATACTCAACTAACACCCACCCTAATCCTTCCCTATATAAACCCAAGCTTCCCCAAGCCATTTTCACTTTACAAACTCCCTCACAACTCTCTCTAATCAGTTCTAAAGCTGCTACAAACACAAGTTCGGACAGAAGCATCATACTTCACTAAAGTGAGCATAACTCACTCGTTTCTTGTCCGTTTTACCTCATTATTTTTCCTATGTGCTTGGATTGACCTTAGCTTCAATTACATGGGTTTTCCACAGTAAACCAGTCCCTGGAACGTCGCCAAAAAGGCTCCAAAGTTCACTGTTTGTTTCTGTTTTGATTAAACCTTTACTAAAACTTGTTCAACTTGAGTTTAACTCATCTCAAACCTATGTCCTTATGCTTATAACCACTTCTATGGTTAGTTAGGCTTAAAAACAAGGTTGAGACATTCAGAATCAGAGGATTAATCCTCACAAACTTTCTGTTTTGTTCAAGGGTTTGACCCATAAGTGATGTTCAAGCTCCAAGCTTGATGTATGTGTGATTGAGGATTTACTTGGGTTGTCCTACATAGAATCCACACATTACTTGATGATTTCTTATAGATTAGTGTTTAATATTCTTGTATTATTTGAAATTCATGACCCTCCTTGTATGTTCATAACATCAAGTGTAGTGGTGAACACTTAGAGGTGCCTAAATGGAAGACTTCTCTTCCTACCTCCTACATGATTTCTATGACACTCAAAAGAGGTACCTAAATGGAGGATTCATCCTCCTACCTCATGCTTGACTATTGGACATACGAATATATAACCTAAATAATACTTATATATACTATTCAACATTCGAACCTTTGATGATGAACTTTTGTTCATTCGTCAAAGTACTAGACTAATATCATCTAAGACCTAAACCTTGTTATGATTCTAATGGGTGTCCTACTCATGAAAACATTATAACCTTTGAGGTTTCATTGTGTCAAACAAGTATTTTGTGTTAAAAAGATTATTACTTTCATATGTTATGTTCTTATGTCTTAAATTCCGAATCTCGACTCTAAACATACCTTGAACTTTAACCCCTATACATATTCAACCTTCTAATCTTAACAACTCTGTCACATTGGATAATCGAAAAGCATATGCAACTTTGTGAGTACACTTGACCCATTTTCCTTTTAATACACTTTGGGTGCAACATGTTTTAGTTGTTAAAATGCACGATTCACAAACATGCTTTATTCAATCAATCCTTATACATGCTTTGTTATGCTTAAGTTCATGCTAGAATTCATACTACTTGTTAACCCGCCTTAACAATTATAGCGCTATAGGAGTAGCACACCACCCGACGGGGTTTTTGTTAAGTTATATTCATTACGGTCTCGATATTGATATATCGAGGGATGCTATTATTCATACTTTACGGTCTTGATATTTCTATATCGAGGGATGCTATTATTCTTATGGACACTTGGGTTTGACTTTTAGTTATGCATGATAGTTTGACCTTGTATACAAATTGCTATGTTGGATTGAAAATACTTTTATACATATAACACGAGTCTAAAACTTGTGTACTCGCCAATACCTTTGTATTGAACTATGCTTTTAAAACATGTTGCAGGTTTAGCGATGATGTTGGTGATGCATGGAATCTAGTAGGATGCTTAGATACACACTTTAAATTTTGTATTCCTATTGTATTGTATTTCATTATTCGTGTTGTTGTATTTGCTTCAAATCCTTGTAATTGATTCTTTAGAAATGGAATGAAATTTATTTTTTAAATACTTGTCACAATTATTAGTGTTATGATGTCTCGAGCAATCTATTTCGTCTCACTCCGATGTTTCCGCCATCGGTTGGGGTGTGACACCCAAGATCTCAGAACTATTCCCATCACTTACCGGAATCCTTGATTGAATCAGAATGAACATCTCCTTCTATCATCGTCTTCCTCTGTTCTATCATTGTCTTCCTCTGAATCTTATCACAACATCCACTTTCTACGAATTTGTGGAAAGAGAGTGGAGACATGAAAGATTAGGGGGTTATATGATTAGGTTTCTAATGGTTAAGTTTTGTGCTTTTCGGCGGTGGTGGTTGTGAAGATAATGGTGGTTTTCGACTGTCACACCCCGATATTTCCACATATTACTGGTGGGCCCGGTGGGGAGTATCGTGACGTAGTTGATATCATCATAGTTAAATATACACAGTTTCTAGCACAGCGGAAGTCTTGTTAGAAATTTACTATTACAAACTGAAAGTGTAAAGTACGAATAAAAGAATATACAGACGGTTGTAAGAAAGGATCCACAGGCGGATCTAAATATAATACAAAAACATGTTCAACAGACTTAAGGCGTTACGAACTTGCAAGATTCTCTATTTAACGCCCAGAAGCTCCCAGCCTAGTACGTGTAGTGCCTGTCACTTAGCCTTTTGAAAATATGTCAGTTTACACTGGTAAATACAATTAACCGACTCTTTTGAAATCATTTATTAAAATTGATTTAAATGCACAATGCACAAATATTCTTTTATAACTTGGGATAATTGTTAGTGCATACATCTGTCGACTTTGTCTTGTATCGAGTCTTATACTAGATATGTTAGATCAGGGCACGTTGTACGAGAAAATAGGAGATTATAGGATGTTAGTGTGGTAATTTCGCTTGAATAAGACATGTAACATGTTCAAGCGAAATCAACATGTTCTGATTTCGCTTGAAATGCACATAGTCATCTTCAAGCGAAACCCCAAGTACTATATATAGCTGGTTCAAGCTGAATCAGAGTAGAACAGTTCCTGAAATTCATACCGAAGTGCTGCCGTATTGAATTCTGATTGTATTTAGTGTTATATCAATATACAAGGTGTTTAAAGTGAATTACAAGCTGTGTCTAAGTCAGTTTCTTATTTTCCGCATCTGAAACTGATCAAAACTTCTCTGAACGACTCGTTCGGGTCAGCTACACGATCCTACAAGTGGTATCAGAGCTCAGGAGGAGGAGTTCTGTAGATTACAGCTTGTTTTCATTGTGTTTTCTTACCTCTACACCTTCTTTCTTCAGCTAAACTAATTTTCACGGTTAGAATTGGACAAATTTTTCACAGATTGTGTAAAACTACATATTAACAAACCCTTGAAAGTTTCAACTTAAAAAGTGGTAAAATAGATCTTAGACTAGATTCCGCTTGAACGTAACAATTGATTTCGCTTGAAAAATTGTGTTCATTTCAAGCGAAATATCAGGTTTCACTTGAAACTTTTGTGGTTTCGCTTGAGAAGGTCATTAACTTGATTTCGCTTGAAATTGCAAAATCTGATTTCGCTTCAAACTATAGTTTCGCTTGAAATTGTTGATCTCGCTTGAAGTGTTGTGCAGGTATCTCGCATGAAAGGAACTTTGTTTGAGAAAAAGTTTACGAAATCATGAGTGAAGAATTTTACAACGCGTTTGCAACATCTCCAACTACTCCGGCTGCCATTGCTCAGAACATGAATTTGGAAAACGAAACTGGAACTTTACAAAAAACCTCCGAAACTAATGAACTTTCAAGAATATTACGGATGGAAAGATAGATTTGAAAATTGGGTCCAAGCTAACCATCTAAGATCATGGGAGTGTATTTTGAAGAAGTATGTTTTACCACGTACAGATCTACAAGTTATCAAAGAACTTTCGGAATTCAGTGACAAAGAACGTGACATGTACAAAGCTGAAAAGATGATGATTAGTCTACTTCAGCAAGCCATCAAAGAAGATATCTTTATATTGCTTCAACATGACAAAACATCAAAATCAATTTGGGATGCTCTTAAAGTCAAGTTTGAGGGTAGTGAGAATATGATTAAGAGTAAAAAGGCACTGCTTAAGAAAGAATTTGATTTATTCACCAGTTTGCCCGGGGAAGATTCAAAGAAGCTAATCGAAAGATATTGCCACTTAGTGCGATCCATGTCAATGCTGAGCATAATCAAAGATCGTGAAGAATGGGTCGACAAGTTAGCTGACGCTTTACCGCAAAAAGAGTGGGGTACTTATTTGATGATCTTGAAGAATACTGGAGTTTATGATGATTTGACAATTTCTCAGTTTATTGAGAAAATTGAAGGTCAAGATCTGGAACAGCAAAAGATTGCGAGGATGAATAATCGGAGTGGTCAACAAGATGTGAAAATGTACTACAAAGGAAGTGTTCCAGAAACGGAAAGAAGTCCGAAGATTCAAACAGCTTTTAGTGCTGGAGACTCATCTGAAAAAGTTGATCAAAATTCAAACAAAAGCAGTGGATTTTCTTCATATCCGAGTGTTAATCCAAAAGATACAACATCAAGTTTTCAGCATCAAAGTTCTAAAAGTGGAAATAGTTATGTGATACAATGCAACATTGCTTTGAATCTTCCTGATGGTCAAAGTTTCTCTGAAGAAGTTGCGAAAGATCACATGGCATTACTTGGTTCTGTGCTACTATCTTATGAAGGTTGGGTTGCAGGAAGGATCGGGAATCCTATGCTGACGAAAGAGGATTATGATCAAATAGATGCTGAAGAGATGGAACTTATGGACATCAAATGGTGTCTAGCTAATGTCCTAAGAAGAGCAGAGAAGTTCAAATTGATTACTGGGAGAAATGATTTTCTTGATGCACATGTTTCTACTTTGGGTTTTGATAAATCTAAAGTTACTTGTTTTTGTTGCAGGGAGAAAGGTCATTTTAAGAGAGAATGCAAGAATATGGAAGCAAATGAAGCAAAGAATCCATTCGGAAAAGATGATTACTACCGGAAAGCCATATATCAACAAGTTGGTCAACAACAACAACAACAACAACAACAACAACAAGAACCACAAGTGGCTCATGGTAGAAAAGTGATAGAGGATTCAAAGAGAGCATGTTTAGTGAATCAAGAAAATTTCAGCTGGGATAAATACATTTCATTTGACAACAAAGCATGCTTAATTAATCAAGAAGATGAAAGGTTACCTGAAGGATTCACCTGGGATATGTTTGCAGATGAGAATGGGAATTTTAAAGCTTTCATTGCTAAGATCGTGAAAGAACCAGATATGTTTACCGAGTGGATGAAATCTATTGGTGTTAGTGTGAAGAATGAAGATGAAAAATCTGTTTCATCAGATGAAAGCTCAGAAAGATCAGATGAGAGTTCAGAAAGAGAAATTGTATTTGATCAAACACCATCTAATTCTGATTCTTCGGATGATATTTCTGACAAATCAGTAGAGTTTGATCAATCACCAACTGACGACAGTAGTGATGATGAGGAAGAAAAACATATTAATATTGCAAAATCTCATCTTTCTCCTGAAAGTTTTCATTTTTATTTTGCAGATCGCTTGGAGAAGCTGAAGGAGAAATGAGCAGCAAAAGAACAAAAGCAAATGAAGTCTAAAAGTGAAAAAGATGATATAGTTCAAAAGGAAGAAGTTAAAATTATTGCTGATGAGGTTGTTGAAACAGAAAAGGTAACTGAAGCTGAAAAAGTGGTTGAGGTGGTGAAAACAATTGAAGTAGAAAAGATTGTGAAAGTTATCAAGCCTTGTACAAAGTGTTTAGAACCATGCAAGGAGTGTGCAGCAAAAGACGAGAAGCTAGTTGAGTATGAAAAGATGAAAGAGCAGTTGTTGTTCAATCTCAATTACGTGAAAGAATCATATGATGTTTTGAACAGAACAGTAACTGGTCTTCAAAAGACAAATTCTGAAAGAGAAAACGCTTTAACGATGATGAATGCAACGATGATGACGAAGCAGAAAGCTATTAATTTCTACATCGAAGAAAGTGCAAAATGGAAGCAAGAGTTGGAGACCGAGAAAATTGAGAATGAGAGGATCAGACGATTATTACAAAGTTTTTCTAGTTCTGATTATCTTATTGATCGAATTTATCCAACTTTTGCAGGTTTCGAAGTATTTCAGGATGACAAGCCAAAGAAGAAAGATACTGGTAAGAAATTGACTATTAGCTATAACAAGTGTACGCCTCCGATCTGGGAAGGTTATTCTCCTAGAAAACCAAATGAGGAGCAAGTCGAAAAAGCAGTCAATATAAAGTTAAAAACCGATACAACTGATGATTTACCAGAAAACATTGATGTTACTTTCACATCATCTGACACTGATCATGAGTCTGAGTTAATAAAAAAGGTGGTCGATCAGGTGTTGGATACTGATGAGGAGTCTGAGTCAAAGTCTGAGTCTGGAGGTTCAAGTTCGTCAGTCAACAGTTCAAAACCGATGGTTAAAAGGGCTTATAGTAAAGAGTTTTTGTTATCAAAAGCAAATTTGAATGATGAAACATTCGAAGTAGCATATACTTTGAATGATTCTGACAAATTATATTCTGACAAGGAATTTCCAATAAGAAGTGTTCGATTTGACATGATCAAAAAGGTTTTTAAAATGACAAAAATTAAAATTTCTGAAATAAAAGATTTAAATCTTACTGAAAAACCTAAAAAATACACTTCAAGAGTTCAACAGCGTTTAAACAAGAAATATGGTTACAATTCTGGTTCTGGTTTTCAAAAGAAACCAAATCATAATGGTAATTTCAAAAAGAAAGGTTTAGGTTTTATTCCACCTAAAAAATATAAAAATGAGAAAAATTCTAAAACAAAAACAGAATTTGTTTCAGGAGGAAGTGCTGAGAAAGAACAGAAGAAACCATTCTGCAGACAATCAAACCAGGAGTTTCTTGCTGAGAAGAAAAGAACTGGAACTGGAGTTTTTCATAGAAAGGATACACGAACCTGTTTTAAATGCAATGAAGCTGGTCACATTGCATGGAATTGTCCGACAAATATTAAGACAAAACAGGGAGTTTCTGAAAAAACTAAGAGAAAAAGTTGTTGATATTGAACCACCAACTGAAAAATTTAAAATTTTTGAAAATTCTACTTATGAAATTGGTGAGTGTTCGAAGAAAAAATTTTACAAAAAGAAAGCTAAAGACAACCAAATGTGGATTGTCAAGAAATGTGATGTAAAAGTCGGTGATGAACCTGGTTCCACAAAATCAGAGGAGCCACAGGTTGAGGTAAAAGAATCAGTGTATTCAGTGGATGATGTTAAAATTCCACCAATGAATGAAAATTTTAAACAAAAGGTTGCTAAGGTTGAAATCTCGAATCAATTTTATTCTGAGAAGAATGATTTTGATGTTGAGAAAGTTTTTAATGGAAATGTGAAGAAAATGTTTGGGAAGGTGATTGATGGGAAAGTAAAAGGGGTTAAAGATTTTTTATGCTACAAAGAAAGCAACTTATAACCCTACTGAACAAGAGTTAAAAACACCCAAGGTTGGTAAGACTTGGGTGGAAATTCTCTTTCCTTGAAAAATCTGAGTTGTCGGAGATCCCAAGTTTGTAATCGTGGATCAGGAATCGGCATCTTTCTTGATATTTGATTGTGTGAATGAATCTTATAATGGTTAAATTTTTACAGGTTAAGTGTGACTTGCCGGAGCTTTCAGGTTGATAAGTGTGAAGCAGGAATCGGCATCTTTGTTGGTAAAATGAATTTATGTAGATGTTTAATTCCTACATGAGGTATAGGAGGTAAATTCACAAGTGGTACAGAGGTTTGAATAGTTTGATTTACAAGTGATTTGTCAACGTCATTAGTTTGAACTTGATGGAATCATCATACAAGTGGTTGAATGAACAAGATGATGAACCCTAATCTACAAATAGTAAAAACAAACTCATTTTCCGGAAAAATCATTTTGATTAAAACAAACTTAAGTGTTTTGAAATCTAAATGAGAAAATAGTTTGTTGAAAAGGGAGAGTTCTGATTGTTTATGCCTAGTGGATGACGATCTGAGGCGATTCGATATCAGTTGTCACTTTATTGTATAGTTTGTTTTCAAATTTCCTGAAATGTGTTTTGCATTTTAGGGGGAGTAAGAATTTCTGAAAATCCAAAAACATTTGAAAATTTGAAAAAGTAAAAAACATGATAAAATGAAAAATGAGTTTTTGTGTCAAAGAAGAGGAAATGATAGTACATCAGTGGACGATCACAGCATGCTAAAGAAATGGAAAGTTAAAATGTGATAAACGGTCTCACTGATGATGTGCCGGTAGGTTTTTGCACATTTAGTAGATTGTGACGAGATATAAACCTAAATTCAAACTTGCTTATATCGTGGGTAACATCTCTCGGATATATGGGTAACCCCCGAAATATTTTTTGAAAGGTCCCTCTTTCTGAGATACTAGGTCTTTATACTCAGTGATATATGGGGTATTATCCCGGGACTTCTAATAATGCGGAAGCAATGGCCTAGTCCCCGGAGAATACTTTACTGCTTGCTTGAAATATAGCGTCACCCTCAGCATAAATGATAAGACAATAAAATTGCTAATCAATGCTGTTGTAAAAAAGATCCTCTAAAGGGGACACACTAAAAGATAACTGTCATCTCTTTACTGAACGGAAGTTCTGACCTGAGCTCTCACGGTTTTGCATCTAACCCCTTACAGATATCATCTGTGGTATACTCACCTGTAAGACTGAATATTGGGATCTGGATACGGGAGTATATTCTAAGGTGGAACACGCGAATAAGTTTAAGTTCTTAAGACATTAATCTCGTATCTCGAAACAGTTGAACTTTGTGTGAAAATTTAAAGTGGATCAGTATACTGACAATCTAAGTGAATTGTTTAGAACTTAAAATGAAATGAAGCTTAATGGTGTTGGTGACTTGTCATATACTGATATGATCCTCTTGCACAAACTCACAAAAATATTGTATGTAAATATTTCTTTATTGCATTTCGTTTACTTTCAAAATTCCAAAAAGATTTTAGTGTGTTTTAGCATAAATTTTTGAAAAAATACAAAAAGATTTTCGACAACTGGTGTTGGAGAGCTGATTTTCAAAATTCCAAGTGCTAGACATGATGACATTTTTGTGAAGGAAGTCTGTGATTGAATATAAATGTGTTTTGATCAAATCTATAAGTGAGTTCATCAAGATTATGGTTAAATTGGAAGAGGAGTTTGAATACCTAAAGTTGATATGTTTAAATGTGTGAAATTTATTTTGAGGTAGAGATTGTGCAGGGTTGAGTAAGAGCTGGATGTGAGCCAGGTTAATCGATCCTGAGAAGCTTGTGTTTAAAGAGCCAGGTTCCAATTCCTAAGGACTATGTGGACAAAGTATGAGCCAGACAATGATCCTGAACATGAGAGAAACAGATTACGATTCTGAAGCTGATGATGTTGATGAACTTAAGGAATGCCAGCACATCGTAAGGGGGAGTCTGAAGACATTCGAGAGATGGTTAGAAAGTGTATTTCCCAGAGACTGATCAAGATTAAAGACGTGAAGACTCGACACGGAAGACTCGTCAACATCTGAGGGGGAGTCTGTTAGTGCATACATCTGTCGACTTCGTCTTGTATCGAGTCTTATACTAGATATGTTAGATCAGGGCACGTTGTACGAGAAAATAGGAGATTATAGGATGTTAGTGTGGTAATTTCGCTTGAATAAGACATGTAACATGTTCAAGCGAAATCAACATGTTCTGATTTCGCTTGAAATGCACATAGTCATCTTCAAGCGAAACCCCAAGTACTATATATAGCTGGTTCAAGTTGAATCAGAGTAGAACAGTTCCTGAAATTCATACCGAAGTACTGCAGGATTGAATTCTGATTGTATTCAGTGTTATATCAATATACAAGGTGTTTAAAGTGAATTACAAGCTGTGTCTAAGTCAGTTTATTATTTTCCGCATCCGAAACTGATCAAAACTTCTCTGAACGACTCGTTCGGGTCAGCTACACGATCCTACAATAATTATATATAAAAATAATCTTGTATACAGATTTACATGTTTGTCGTACGTTCAAGGCCTAGGATAGAAGCCGAGACATGATTAATAGACACACCACTGATATAAACCCACAAGGAGTTATCCCCAACAAGTGGGTATATCTTTTTACATACGCAACTGTCAGGTGTATGCCTTCACCTCGTGCTTAAGTTGTGGCTATTTACAAATGAAATGAGCCGATGATATCCAGGACATGGTCGTATTAACCCCCGATTGTTTATGTTATCAATCAATACAGATTAAAAAGGGTTATGTAATTTATTAATCACAATCCGATTAAATGATTCCATACCCGACCAAGCGGTAACATATTACCGTATATCAAGCCCGTATAAGGGAAAATAAGTTAAAAGTATTTACCTGAGCTTTTAAATGCTTGATTTATCTACTCAACCGTATAATGTACTCTAACTAGTGCAAGTAGCTTTTACCGGGGCTCCTAATCCGGAACGAAGGTTTTATTAACCTATTAGATTACTAACGGATCTTATTCAAGTTGTAAACTTAGACAGGTTAGTTAAAAGAAGGATTTACGGTATAAAACGCTAGATTACGCGATGACCGGATTGGAATGTGATTTAGACCTAACAAGTATGGAGACTTGTATAATATGGGTAAACTAAATACATTCTGGATTTGGAAGTTGAAATGATAAGGTTTAACCCGTTTCGGCTAATTTATGCAAACTAGTTTCATAAACCGCACCGGAAGCGTATAAGCATAACGGGTAACCGGATGAGCCATGTACAAGCTCCATAAATTTTTATGCTTAATATATGTTATGATATCAGTAGGATATCATTAATTATGCCCAAAAAGATTTTAGAACCGAATTAAGCCTCATATGGGCATTTTGGTCATTTTATGATTTATAAAAAGGGTTTATATACAAACTGAGGTTCTGGTCATAAAAATTTTGTAAAAGTATTTAATTTATGTTATAATAACAGTAGGATATCACATATATGTGTGGTTTACCATTTATGACCAAACTATGCACCGTATGGGCATTTTGGTCTTTTTCACACATAGTTATAAGGACTTATTTGGGATTCTGAGTTCATTACTTATACCTACTGTAAAAATATTAAAAATGGTTTATAAAATCAGTAGGTAACAAGTCTTGGGTGTTAAGTATGGTTTAAAACCATACTATGCACCTTAATGTCTTAAAAATCGATAAAATGACGATTATTTCGATGTTTAGGAAAATCTGAGGTTATGACCAGCTTTGAATGGTCAAAATAATTTATTTATTGTATCATGTCAGTAACAAAAAGTTTTTGCATGATAATCTTATTTAAATCTCAATTTATGCGTCAAAAGGGCATAATCGCCATTTACTAATTTAATACAAAACTTATGCATAAACTCAGTAAGTAATCTGTCTTAGAATCTCAATTAGTTCTAAATATGATATCATATCAGTGAGTAATGAGTTTTGATGTTAAAATTATGTTTAAACTCCATTTGCATGCATAAGGGCATTTTAGTCCTTTATGAAGCATGTTTTGCAATTTATTATGTAAGTTCAATCTATGACCAAAATATAATTGCCAAAATATGTTAAATAATTTACTAAACATAATGTAATTAATTTGCATGTTTGCTTTTATTAAAAATCTCATTTTTGAACAAAAGGGCATATTAGTCAACATTATGCATAATAACGGAATCAAGTAAATAAACTCAGATTACTAAGGGACCATGTAATATAACCTCATAGAGTTATACTACTATATAATATGGTCACAAAGGAACCTTAATGCATAAAGAAACTAAGCTAATTCGGGTCAGAACTGAAAGTCAAACAAAAGTCAACTTTTGCGACTTTCGGTTGCGAACCGAGCCTAAACTCAGAATTGTCGGGTTGAACATGTCTAGACATGTTCTAATAATATTTACCAAGTTATTAAAGTGATAAAACATATTTTATAACCTCTACATTATCATATTGATTTTATTTAAAAACTTACCCGTTTGACTTTTTATATCAATTACTTTGACCCAACAACTAACTAAGTAAACATGGTAATTAGGAGGTGCCCTTTTGAGGGATTAACACCTACCTAATTACGATCACATAGCCATATTCGCATCGAACAATGGCTGGACCGTTAAGATTTAAACTAGAAGTCAAAGCCGTTTTGCGGCAACTTTGACTTTTGGCTTTAAAAGCCTAAAAACTTAAGAGCAGAGGCTAAGAACACTTACACAAGGTCCTAGCTCGAATCCTGAACTGAGGAGGGCTTCCTTCTTGACCAGGAATCCCAGAGAACAAAGCTTAGAAATAAGTAGTGATATTTTGGATTGTGCAAGTTGTAAGTGAGGGCAAAAGGAGCTATTTATAGAGCAAGGTGAAGTATCTCAATGCTACCAGGTGTCTAAGGATGTTGTGTGAGCTCAACAAGTATCCAAAGATGTGTCCAAAAAAAGACAACAGCCCCTTGTTTCGAATTAAGAGAGTAGAAGGTGACAAACCTGCAGCTGTCCATTTTTCTCCCCAGTACCAGTCTTTACGGACCGTAAGCCTGAGCCCTTACGGTCCGTAACCGCTTTTAATTTATATCGCCCAGTTACCGTCCTTACGGACCGTAAGCTAGACCTTTTGCAGACCGTAAGCTTTGATCAGAGGACAAAAATTTGAAAATTTTTATATTTGACCATACAACTTTTATGATTATCATGAGTCATTCCCGAGAGTATGTTATTAATATAATAAGTCCCGAGTTTGATAAATGGTTACTCAGAGGCAAAGATTTGCATGTTGACACTTTCATTCTATCAAAGTAAATTTTATCACCCGTCTAGGGTTCATGACACGTGTCATCTCTTTATTGGGTATTATTTTGCGAGGTGTTACATCGACCGTGGTGGTTGTGAAGATGGTGGTGGTTCTCGTGGTTACCGGAGGTTGAGGAGGTGGTGGTTACGAAGATTATGGTGATTTCAAGCGGCGGTAGTGGTGGCCGGATGAGGACGATGGTGGAGAAAACCTAGAGAGAGATAGGGAATTGAGAGAGAGAAAGAGAAGATAGTTGAGAGAGGGAGAGAGAGTTCATTGGTATATATATTTTTTAATTTTATTTAGATTTTTTTATTTAATAAATAAATTTTAAATAAATTGAGTAAAATTACCACCTTACCCTCATGTGTAAGGCACATGACATACTTGATTGAAATTTTTAACTAGGTTAGTGCTAAAGGACCCTCATGTGCAAGGCACATGACATACTTGATTGAAATTTTTAACTAGGTTAGTGCTAAAGGACGTAGGGTGTAATGTGTTTTACAAATAAATGACTATGACTGTAATTATTGAAGTTAAAGGTCATCAATTGCAATCCAATACAAACATAAAGGACGAAAACTGTAATTTACCCTACATTAAAATACGCTAGGGCTGTTCAAATCGCTCGTCGCTCATCGTTCACTCGCTGATCGCTCGGAAAACGCTCGGAATATGCCCGCTCGGTTTGGTTCGGTTTGCAAACGAGTCAAGCATGAGCAAAAGTCTGCTCGGCTCGGTTCGGCTCGAATTAATTTTTATTAATTTATTACATATATAGTTATATATGCGCACATAAATTACATGTATATTCATATTTTATACATACCGCTATATTAGATTTGGACTACTATACTCAAATATACAATCATATTTATCCATACTAGCTTAATCAAACCAATAAAAAATTTAACTCCAAATTTAAAATTAAAACTCTAAGTCGTGAACCGACAATATTTGACATCTTTCTCTCATCAATCGTCAGTTGTCAATCGTCTCTTGCTCTCACCATACGCCACAATGCGACAATTGTTCTTTGTTGTACATTTATCGCCTCACCTGCCTCAACCAGAGCCTCATCCTCGGACGATCCAACTCAATCTTACATCATTTTTAATGCGACCGGTTGTTTAGACGTTTTAAATTGTCTGACGTTCATCTCAAAATACAACATTTCGACATGGCTTTTTATCTATGTTTAAACCGACGTGCCGTAACACGCAAATGGCGTGCTTATTTTTTTCTACATTTTGGTGTAAATTTCGTTTGAATAACTTATGATAACTGTATAAGTGATAAAGGAATAACTTGATCACATCAACGATTTATGTAAAAGCACAGTATAAAAATTTACAATAATTGTAAAAATAAGAAAAGTAAATAATTAAATTTAGAGTAAACCTCAATTTTCGTCCCTGTGGTTTGCTGATTTTAACACTTTCAGTCAAATAGTTTAAAAATTGCATTTATCATCCATTAGTTTGTTAATTTTAACAGTTTCAGTCCACACCAGTGTTAGTGGTGTGGACTGAAGGTGTGGACTGAAACTGTTAAAATCAGCAAACTAATGGACTGAAACTGTTAAAATCAGCAAACTAATGGATGATAAATGCAATTTTTAAACTGTTGGACTAAAAGTGTTAAAATCATCAAACAACAGTGACGAAAATTGAAGTTTACTCTTAAATTTATTAAATAAAAATAAATAAGTTATACAAAAATTATAATCAATAAAACAATAGTGATAAAAATAATAAAATAAAAAGAAAGAAAAGAAAAAAAGAACTTTAGTAAATTATAGATTATTTCCTTTTATAAATAAATTACAGATTATATCATTTGAGCAAATGATTATTCATCTTAAAGTTAAGTGAAAAGTTAACTAATTTAAAGGACATATGGTGCTAGTTGATATTTAAGACTAAAGGGTATGGTGAGGGGAGGATGGGCCGCCACGTAGACGGGTGTGAGGATGGGCCTAAAGAGGATGGACCAAGGGGATGGGGGATGAACCCCTTTATATATATGTATTTATGTATGTATAGGTGTGTGTGAGGGGTGAGGCCCGGCTTGAGCGGCAACTGGGCGACGAAGAGGATGGAGCTGAACCGGCGCCGGATGAAGGGGATGGGAGCTAGGGGCGTCGCCGGGCCGAGGATGGGGCTGGATGCACCCCATACCGTTTAGTCTAAATAAAGAACTATTTTACTCATGTTTTTATGTTGTAAAGAGAATTTGACATCTATGCCAATTTTCCAAATACCAATACTTTCTTTCTCCATATCTTCTCTATCAAAAGTGTGTGCACAATCGTACCGTATAATCTACATCTTCGTCTTCTCTTCGTCCAACTCTTAGAAATAAATTTTAAGATTCAAAGATGTTCGACTGACCGATAACAACATAATATTGTTGGTATTAAACTATTAGTGATTAGGATATAATAAGAATTGATGAAGCATCTTAATTAAATAATATTTTTCTCATTCATACCTGGTTATATATTTGACTACTGTAAGAGTTAATGTAGCATCATAATGATCTGATATAATATTTCGATAGATGTTATTGTTGAACAGAAGGAACTATTATCATATATACCTTTCGTGGTAAAGTATTATATCATGGATAACTGAAATAGAATAGTTATCACCTTAAGAAACCAAAGGATTGAGATAAAACCAAGAAACCATGATGAAATAGGTTGCATTTTAGGATAATGGTTCAATCGAGGAGAGAACATGGGTTGTGAAATTTATAATAACTATCAATCATAACTCATAGTGGTGTTATATTGATGTTACATGTCATTTCAAAAGGTGTACATGTCCACTTTATTTTGAACACAAACCTAAAATATCTAAGGGTGTTTGTTTTTTCTTCAAACATCTTCAAGGGGGCTGATGTCTGCAGGCGCGCTGCCGTTACCTTTGAAGACTGTTTGTTTTTTTTTCTTAAACAGATCTGAACTCAGCTTTTTTCATCTTAAAAAATAAGCTATGGACCCCCTTCTTAAAACATCTTCACACCTCCCTCTTCTCCTCCCTCAAACATCAGCCCCTCCCACCGTCGCTCCTCCTCCTTCTCCGACCTCCCTCTTCTCCTCCGGCGACCTATCTCCTCCTCCGGCGACCTCCCTCTTCTCCTCCGGCGACCTACCTCCGGCGAGCTACCTCTTCTCCGACCTCCCTCCTCCTCCGCCGACCTACCTCCTTCTCCGGCGACATCCCTCCTCCTCCGGTGACCAACTCCTTCTCCGACCTCCCTCTTCTCCTCCACTGGATCGAAGCGGAATGTGAATGTTTCGTCATTGTTTGATGCGTTTCAGACCGTTATCAACTTATAAAAACAAACAGTCTTATATTTTCAGCTTGCAGATCTTTAGATCACATCTTCAGTTGCAGACATAAAAACAGATGAAATCAGCTTGCAGACAATTTATGTCTGCAAAAACAAACACCACCTAAGAGTTTAAAAGGTATGCATATCTACTTTATTTTGAACAGAAACCTAAAATATCTAAGAGTGAGTCAAAATAGGTCACTAACTATTTTTCTAACAAGTAATTATGAAAAAAAATAATAAATAAAAGAAAAAGAAAGAGTTAACTTCGTTTTTGCTCCTTATGGTTTGGTAATTTTAATGTTTTTGTCTCAATGGTTTAAAAATTATCATTTTGCTTCTTATGGTTCTATGTTTTTCCTAATTAACTCCCTGACCCTTACTCCATCTAAAATGTTTGTTAACTTTAAGGGTATTTTGGTAACTTAAAGTATAAAACTAAGAGTATTTTGGTAAAATTACAACTAAAGATTATATTACATATAATATACATATAACAAAACACATAACACTCTATGTACTATCTTTTCTCTCTATATATATCATCTATCTTCTCCATCACCAACAACCACCACCATCACCATCAGTGGCGAAGCATAACAATGAAGACCGGGGTGGGGGGGGGGATAGAAAACGTATATACCCAAAAAAAATTATACGAAAACAATATATATAACACTACTGAGCGAAAAGTTCGGGGGGTCGCACCCCTAATCACCATCTCATCGTTAGCTGACATCACCATTATCAGCCACCACCCCTGCCCACTCCACATAGTTATCGACCATCACCACTACTGCCACCCCACCCTAGCCCTGACACCGGCCTCACTCCACACGACGACCACCACCACCACCACCACCACTTTCACCGTCAATAATTCAGATTTGCTTCTAAAAACGTATATATGAGATCGATCTGAGCAAAATGGAGTCACGCAAGAGAAAGGCACACATCGGAAAGTTGGTTCCTACCGGAACCCTAGATACGACACTGCCGCTAACCCAATAGTGATTGTTACACCATCATTGTTGCCAAGGGGTGCGTCAGTTAATCTCTGAACCACCACTATGACCATCGATCTAGCCCATCTTATATGGATATATATGAATCATATGATTTGTTCTTGATTTTTTTTTAAATTGGGGATTTTAATGATACAAATTAGGGTTTGATTCTAAGGTTTGTTTTGGTAGATCAAATCTTCCGATGAAAAGGGGGTCCGGTTAGAGAGATAGAGCATGTGGAATTGGTGGGGGTGGTGATGAAAGAGGAGGAGGAGGTGGTGGGTGGTGGTTAAGGTAGAGAGCGAGATAAGTGGTAGACAAGGTATATGGGGGGGGGGGGGGGTTAATGATGTTTTACGGTAAAGTTTAGTGGTGGACTGGTTATGGTGGCAGGTGGTGACGGCCAGATGGTGGTGGTGGCCGGTTAGAATCTAAATACCTGTATAAACTGAGTTAGAGTCAAGGGACAAACTTACAATAAAATGGAAACCTTAGGTAGGAAAATGACAATTCTTAAACTATTGAGGCAAAATAGTTAATGTGACCAAACCACAGGAGGTAAAAACGAAGTTAACTCAAAAGAAAATTGTTAGCTTTTATATTTCACATACAACTAGGTTTTGCCTTGGCCGCGTTGCGGGCACTAAACCGAATATTTCTCTCTCATAGCATGTACGTTTGTGTTTTGGTTATTTGTACATACTACTTATAACACGATCTCAAAAAACTACACCGAGTCAACCAATTGAAACAAAACATTATCATACTTTTGCTAAAAAAACCTAAGACGATTGAAAGACTATAATTTTATACTGGGGGCAAAATTGTAATTTTCATAACAAATAAGTGTGTGCCAGGCAGCTGCCTGGCACGAATAAAAATAACACCGAGTTAACTAATTAAAACAAACTACCACCCTAGTTTTGTCAAAAAGAAAAAAACTAAAATGATCGCATGACTATAATTTTACATTGGGGGCAAAATCGTAATTTGACAGAAAAAAACAAAAACGATGGCAAAACTTTAAATTTGAACTGAGGGCAAAATCATAATTTGAAAGGGAGAAAAAAACCAATGGCAAAGCTGTAAATTTAAACGGGTTAAAATCGTAATTTGGCTGGACCAATGGGGAAATGCCAGACAACTGCCTAGCACTATTCCCACACATAGGTTTTATAGTATATATAAATATAAACAAACCATTTTAAAATTAACATAAACATATCAAATTAGTATCGAAAACATGGGGAAATCACATACAAACTCATCAAATGTAGGGAATTTGACGGATTAATTATGTATAACATAAAGCACATCATGTTTCCAGTTTGTAGTTCTGATAGAAGTGGAAGAAACGAAAAAAAATGATTGCCACGCGATAAGTGTTGAATGGGACAGGTACTATTCCTTAAGTTGATTTTTTTAATATATAGATAACTAGTAGAGGTACTTCGTGCTTCGCGGCGGAAATTCGATTGGTGTCGTTTCACTCCTTTAAGGTACCGACACTTGTTATGGTAATCGAAAGAAAAACCCAAGGCTAGAGTATTTTTGGATCAAAGGAATAAAAAGATAAACAAATAAATAAAAAAAACACCTTCTTATACCTAAATATAAAAACTTTCCTATAATTTTTTTCTAGACTTAGATAAAGAAAATAAAGTAACTTTAAGATTTGAGCTTTAGAATTAGACAAATGTAAAGAATACAAATTTAATAAATCAAAATAATATAACTATCTAACTGTAAGTTGAGGGTTGTGAGAAGATAATAGTGAGTTTGGTAAATTTAGAGCACAAAAAAGAGAAAAAAGTAACACAATGTAAAAGAGATGGCAAGAAGTGTAATTAATATTTAAATTTTGTCCAATTAATTTACTATTCATAAGATCCTTCCTCAATTGTTATATTATAAAGGAAAATTGGTTTTTAATAAACCAACCTTTGCCCCATTGGTAAATAATAATGCTACCTACAGATTTGGTAATTAATAATCCTACGTTTCAATATGTTGGTACTCAATGGACCTCCGTTAGTTTTTTTTAACTGAAGTTGGTTTTTAACTTTTATTTATTACACAAACAGTCCCTGTAGTTATAATTTACTAGTTTTAAGTTTTATTTATTACACAAACAGTCCCTGTAGTTTTTAACTTTTATTTATTACACAAACAGGGACTGTTTGTGTAATAAATAAAACTTAAAACTAGTAAATTATAACTACAGGGACTGTTTGTGTAATAAATAAAAGTTAAAAACTAACTTCAGTTAAAAAAAACTAACGGAGGTCCATTGAGTACCAACATATTGAAATGTAGGATTATTAATTACCAAATCTGTAGGTAGCATTATTATTTACCAATGGGGCAAAGGTTGGTTTATTAAAAACCAATTTTCCTATTATAAAATATAGAATATAGAATAGAATATAATAGAATTAGGTATAAGTCCATATGGGTGATTCAAATGGATTGGAATGTTTAGATAATTTTATGATAATCTATATTTTTTCTTAAAAATAATGAACAAGAGATGGACCACTAATCCACAATACCAAATGTGATTATCTTGACTTTCCAAAATAGAGACATATACTAAAACGTTTCTTACGATAGTGCATTTCAATTTCCATACAGTGAATTATGTGGAAGTCATTGTATCGATGGCGATGACTTAAAATTTTTCTTTAACAAAAGAACTTTTTGAAACCAAATTTTAAAATCATGATATTCCCTACAAAATTTACTGACTATAAAAAAAGAATGATAAAAACGTTTTTAAAAGTCTATGAGCATTCTCTCATATAAAAAAGTACTCTCATTAAAATGAAGTATTCTCACATAGCACCACCTGTTAAATCTGGGTATAAGATTAAAGAGATAATACCAAAGATATTCACAAACTACTTCTATTAATTTTTGTGAATGAATAAAATTATAAGACACAATGAATATAAAAACTAAAAACAATCTACTCCTACTATGACTCCTAATCTTACTCATACTTATATTTACACAATTAGAAACTAATTAAATCTAGTTATAAAGAAACTTCAAATAATAATTAACTACATTTAATGATTATTTTACTCGTTTAGTTATTCGACTTTAGATCTCCACCAAACCGCCGCTTGAGATCATCTGCACATACCTAGTTGATGTTGTAATTTTATCACCATCCATAGATAGTAGGGGTGGATTTCTAATAAGCCACGAACCGAGGTGTTTTGAGTTTAGTGTAAATTGGTCCAAGTTATTTTCGAGTCAAATTGGTGAGTAAATTTACCTAAATGGGCCAAGTTAGGATCGGCATGGAGGCTTGCAGAGTCTCAGAAAGTCTTAGCTGCAACCTGAAAGATCACAACAAGGAAGAAAACACACCGTTAGCCTCGTTACAGGGAGGGGGTCTCTCTGTAACCAAGCTCGGGCGTGAGAATAAGTATCGAAGTATGTGGAGTAAGTCAGTGAGAGAGAGAGAGAGAGAGAGAGAGAGAGGAGAATTAGAGAGAGAAAGTAGTGATTACCCTTTTAGGAAGGTTTTAGTGACGTATTTATACCTTTTGGGTATGCTGACGTGGCGAAGTAGTTATGGCCGAACCAGTCACTGTCAGGCAGTTCGAGTTGTGGGCCCCAGGTTAGTTAGGGAAGATCCTCTATATCGATCGTACCTGTTCAGGTCGTTCGACTCGATCCAATGGCGTCTTACCTTCGGTGACTAGCGTTCGGTCCCTGGCGGGGGACGATTGGTCCGGAATAGACGGTGTTCGGTTTGGTGTCTAGCACGTATCCTCATCAATTTTCAAGTGGCATGCATGCAACTACCATTAAACCATGGTAATTGGTTTACCATATCCATGCAGTGACCCACTTCACTATTACATACGTATCAAATTCCACCAACTTTTAGAATCAAAATATTTCCTTCTAGTAATATGAATTTTTTTTATACCACCGATTCGGCAACATCCAAATCGGTTTCTACCTCCATTAAATCCAGGGGCGGACCCACATAGTTTGGGTTGGGGTCTCGGGACCCCAATCTTTTTGTAAATTTTTCAAGGACCCCATAAAAATAATAAAATGGATCCCATGGTAACAAAGCTAAGTTGGTGCAATGGTAAATTCTTTGTATTTAATATGCAAGGTCACAGGTTCGACTCTCTTTACATTGTTTTTAGCGTTTTTTATTCCAAAAAACACAACAGCAAAACACCTCTGCCTTCACAGCTTTGTTCCTTCCATTTGCAGAATCACATCTAATTTTTATTTGAATACTTGTAACCTTTTTTTTAGATTTATAACTTTGTTGAATATATAAATTTCATATTTGAATACTTGAACAGAGTTGAATATCATATTTGAATGTAGTGATCTATAAAATATGAACGTAGAATTTTGATTTAGTTTTGTTTAAACTTGAAATTTATGGCTAATTATGCAAGGATTATGAAAAGAAAATTTGAATCCTAATCTTCAAAGATTATTGAAAAGAAATTTTTAGGGCTAGTTATGCAAGTAGTATTGAATTTTAGGAGGATTGTTGAATTTTTCTAACTATGCAAGAATTCTAGGGCCAATGGATCGTTTTTTAAAAGATCTAAATTTGTCGGGAACAACTTTAAAAATTTGTATTTTTATATTGAATGAAATTGTATTTTTATTGAGGGTTATAAATTCAAATCATGATATTGTATTTTATTATGTTCCTCGCCCCGCCCTGCACGTCAAACAACCCAAAAATCATAATGTACGGTTGTGAAAAAATTTTACACCGAAAAATTGGACCCCATTAGAAAAAAATCATGGGTCCGCCAATGATTAAATCTGTGAATAAACTCTCAGTTCGTTGCCAATTCTTATTCACTTCCCCTAGATTGGACTTTTTTTTCAACTTCAGTTAATTGGAAAGAAATCCAGCCGAAAATTTCCGACTCCCTTTGTCTTCGCTTCTAATTGCCGATCTCAAGGAACTCTTTTCTTTTTCTTCTTCTTCAAGCACAACCGACTTCACTGCCGTTGCAGCCCCATGAGGGGCTGCACTCTCTTCTCGAATAACGAATCTCAAAACCATGGCTCTGATACCACTTGTTAAATCTGGGTACAAGAATAGAGAGATAATACAAACGAGATTCACAAGTTACTTATATTAATTTTTGTGAATGAATAAAATTACAAGACACAAGGAATATAAATACTAAAAACAATCTACTCCTACTATGACTCTTGATCTTACTCATACTTATATTTAAACAATTGAGAGATGCAGGTTCGACTCTCACTTGGTGCAGAGTGAGGCACTGGTGGGCAATGATAGGAGACCTAGGGAAACCTAGGTTGGATCCTTGAGCCAAACGGGTTTTACCTGTAATTTCATCGTCAAGCCTACGGGCGGGTGGGTTACCGGGTTTTCCCCGGAATTGGTGGTGGACTCGGGTTACTCTCGGAGTACTCCGTTTGTCCAGTGGGTGCCCCGAGAATGCTCAGGATTAAGTTTGTTGGCCGTTCAAAAATAAAAGAATCTAATTAAATCTAGTTATAAAGATAGTTCAAATAATAATTAAATACATTTAATGATTAGTTTACTCGTTTAGTCATTCGACTTTAGATCTCCAACAAAGCGCCCCTTGAGATCGTCCGTACCCCTAGTTGATGTTGTAATTTTATCACCACCCATAGATACTAGGGGTGGATTTCTAATAAGCCACGAACCGAAGTGTTTTGAGTTTAGTGTAAATTGGTCCAAGTTATTTTCGAGACAAATTTGTGAGTAAATTTACCTAAATGGCCCAGTTTAGGATCGGCATGGGGGCTTGCGGATTTACTTGTTTGTTCTTTTAAAGTAACAAAATCTATTTCTATATCTATACTATATAATAAAAGAAACATATTTGAGGACGCTTGTCAACACATGTGTGACAACTGTCAAAAATCCAGGTATCCGTAAAATTAATTAATCATGATTAGTGCTTAATGACAGTACTGAATTACAATTAACTGCTTTCTGATTACTGCCTTATACATACATGTGCATCATACATTGTTTAATGTCATACCAATATTGCATGAAAGCTGTATTGCCTTAAATGATGCATTGAGTACAGTTAGCATAGTTATCTGATAAAACAGAAAAATGCTGATAGAACTCAGCACATAGACAGACAGTGCATTGAGACTTAGAAAGAGCCAGAAACTAAGTATGACTCTAGTATAGTGAGTAGGAAAGTAAGGATCATAAAACTGCCTTCCTAGAGATAGTTTAAGTGCCAGAAAGTGCCTAAAACTCACATAAACTGCAGAATACTGCAGAAAATCAGCACAATTCAGCTATAGCCAGCTATTTAACACAATAATATCACGCAAAATTTATGTTTTGTTGTCCAAAACAACTTACAAAGTGTCGGGAGTTAAAACTGCCACAAAAGGTGCTTCATACCTAGTGAAACTACGCAATTCAGCACTTTAACGAACCGTAACGAACCGAACAACCGGACAATAACCGGGAAATCAAAATTTTACTAGAAGTAATGTTTTTATGATATTAAGCTAGTATTGGTGGTAGAACACCTTAAAAATCATAAAAATACCTAAACACACTTAAACATACTTAAACCTTCAAGTTTGCACTTTAAACCCCAAACTTCCAAAAATTTACATTTACCCCCCCCCCCCCCCCTTCACCAAATCCTGCCCCAACAAGGGACCCACCTAGAAGATTTTAATTTAATTATTTATTAGATTATGTTGGGTATATTCTACACATATTATACCATATTCCATTACATGTTGGAAATTAGTTTATATAAACCAAGAGTTATAAGCACACTTACCACCATCATCTTCTTCACACAAAACTCCTTCTTCTCCACCCCATAGCTCACGGCTCACACACACCTCCCACACAACTCCATTTTCACTTCCATTCCACCCATTCCCAAGTGATATTAAGGTGTAAGGAGCTAAGTTAGGAAGCTTGGAGCTTTCGGAAGTTGAAGGACCTTCACCGTTTGTTTTTATCCACTTGTTTTCTCCTCTTGATCATCCCTAGCCTTGAGCTAGTGGTAAGAACCATGATCTTTCCATTTTACTTCTATTTTAAGTGGTTAAAAGATGATACAAGATGATTATCATGAAGAAACACTAAGAAACAAGAAGATGAAACATGAACATAAGCTTAAAAGTATAAGAAATCATGAAGAAATCATGTTGTTTTGTGTTGATTTACTTGTTGATCATTGTTTGCTTGTGAAAATGATGTAGATCATCACATGATCTTGCTAGATCCTGATTAAAAACATAATCTAGCAAGATGAGAAGATAAACATGTTAGAGATTCACATATCATCCTAACATAAAGCATGAACTTGAAGGAATATATTGTTTTCTTATAAAGTAATGAGCAAAGTAAGATGTAAATCTTGTAAATCTAAGATTTCAAGAGTGATTTTCTAAGAAACCAAGTTAAAAATACAAGTTTTACTAGATCTTGGTTATTACATAAACAAACCTTATTTTTGGTGGATAAACAAGTGTAGAAACACTTGTGTAGCAAGAAAATTTCATAAAGAAACATTTTTAGAAAACATGATCCTAAGTTGTAAAGAACAACCTTCTTTAAAAATGAAGTTTTTAAAGGATCACACACACTTTAAAGGATAACAAGGCTTACTAATGACACTAGTAAGTTACTACAAATTTTTACAAATATTCAAGTTCATGAAGCAGTAGATTATACTTGTTTTGGCAAAGTTGATAAGTGTAAGCTGTTTACTGTTTACTGCTTACTGTTGAATGATGATTGATTGTGTTGATTTTTACAAAAGAAAATGATATGCTTGAAAGCATGAAAACCTCCATTTTTAGGGGAAACTATGGCAAAATTTTCTAAAAATTAAAACACTTAGAAAAATATTTCTAAACAAGTATTTACAAGTGTATTTTAAACCATGAATTTCCTATATAAACTTTGCCATAATTTTTGTTACAAAAATATAAATATTGGTGGTTGGTTTTCATAAATAAAAGTGACTAAATATGTATTTAAGAAATATATATTTAGAGGACACAATGTGTGTGATTATTTGTATATTTTGTGTATTAGTTATATTATTTTAGGACATGAAATAATATAACACATCAAAATACCAAGAATTACAATACAAAATATTACCAAAATTCCAACAAATAAATATACGCATTTACACCAAATATTGGTAAAACTGTTGATACATAATTTGTGGACGCGACTCGGCTCGGTTCAACTCGATTCTGTTCGACCCGGTTAGGTTCGGCTCAAGCTCAACGTCACGACATTCCTCCGTCGTGCGTCCCAGAGCTCGACACGCGAAGCACGGAGAGCCGCAACCTATTCCCGTCGCCACATCATCATGACATCATCATGATGATGTCATGATGATGTCATAAAGTGGCTACACTTCACAAATATGAATCAAGTTGAAGACTGTACGTGCATGGGCATATTATTATGGTCCAATCAGCATGTTTGGGCCACCAACATTGGGCCGAACCCCTCAACCCAATCGCACAAGGTGAAACAAATATAAATACCGAAATCCTTGGTGATTTCGGCAGAAGACAAGAACTGGACAAGAGGGCGCAACAGAAAAACAAGACACAATCGCACAAGAGATTCAAGAGAGAGTTTGCAAAGATTGTTTTGTAAACATTGAGCTTGTAACCGACTTTTCAAGTATTAATACATTGGTGTTAATCGTTGAGTCCGGGTCTTGTATCTCGTGTTCTTGTCGTGTTCGTTCTCGGTTTGCTATCTCGGTTGGATTCCGCACAATTGAGGTGGTTTGTACACAAGGATTAGGCGACTAGATCCTCCCCTAGCCGGACCTACAAGTGGTATCAGAGCCTTGGCTCTTCTCCTTGTTAAAACCGAGTGTTTTCGGGTTGTTTTTCGGATTTTTGAAGTTCATATTTTTCTGAAAATTTGCCTTAAATCTTCGAAAATCTGCATTTTTTTGCTGGAAGTTCACATAAAAACCTTGTTATTTTTCATTTTCTATTGTTAAAAATTGGTTTTTATTGAAGTTTCAAGCAAAATCGCATTTCGGAAAGTTGTCGGGACACCGGAAAACTCATTGTGTTCCTGCCACATTCAAAGTGTTCTTCAAGATTTACACTTTTTGATCTTTGAAAATTATTTGTTAAGTTGTTTGTGCTTTGAAAAGAGTTACAAGAATATTATATTTGCATGCCATACTTGTTTGGTGGATACCACATACTTTTAGCCGAAAGTGGGTATGACAAAAGCAACTATGTGTCAGTGAAGAGATAAGACTTGAAAAGCATTTCCATAATGTCAGAAGATGTTTTGAAAGTCAAGACATATAAGTCGCACAAGACAGTTGGATCACATAAACTGTCAGTCGCACAAGGTGAGTGGATCGCACAAGCATAATCAGTCCCACAACAAGAGACTGGATCGCACAAGAATTGAGCTTCAAGAATTGGGCTTCATATTGAACTGGGCTCACAACAAAGATTGGGCTTCTGATTACAAAGGACCTTCATTTAAATTCTGTTCTATTTGGGCTGCTGATTTGGGATCGCACAACATTTATTCAGTCGTACAAGTATTGGGCTTGCACAACAAAACTTGGGCTTCTGTTTGGGCCCATTTTCGTCGCCTATCTTTCAAGAAGTGTGGTTCATCGCGTTGTTTCACAAGACTTGTTTCGTAGGATCTTTGTTTCGCGGGACTTTGTTTTGTCAAGATATTAAAAAAAAAAAAAAAAAAAAATTGTATAAGTGATTTAATTGTTTGTTTCAAGTGTTAATCAAGTATTCATCATCAAGCAATCAAAAATGAATCCAAGATGGAATACTCCGGTAAAGACAGACATGTATGGAAATCTGCTGGAACCAGTCCCTCAATCAGTACCACAACAACAAAGCCAACGACCTCTCAGACCAACTGATATGTTCGGAAATCCATTACCTGTTCGATCTACCGGACCAACTGACATGTATGGCAATACTATCCAAGTTCCGGTCCCTCCAAAAACAGACATGTATGGAAATCCGCTTCAACCAGTTCCTCAACCAGTGCCTCAACAGCAAACCCAAAGGCCTCCTGTGACAACAGATCTACATGGCAATCCTATCCAAGTTCCTGTTAAGCCAGCTCAGCATGGGAACCAGAATCCTTTCAGAAATCAAGGCGACCAGCAGAATCAGAACAGGAACAATGAGCGTACGTTGATACCTGTCAACAACCAAAGCCAAGCAGGACCATCAAATGCTAACCAGGCACTTGTGGTTCAAGTAAATGATTGCGGTGATTGGTCAATCCAGCTGAGTAGTGATGCTCCAGATGGAACAGCTTGTTTTGCTGAGATTGTCAAGGATTTAAATCACGCCAGTGGTGGAGAATCTTCCGCCAATAGTGATGAATCTTCTGAGGATGAAGACTCTTCTGGTTATAGTAGAAGTTCGGATGAAGAATCCTCGAGTTCAGGCGATGATCATTTGGATAACACATCAAGTGCGTCAGTTGATGCAAATGTTGATGAGCTTTTGGAGGAAGCTGCAGCAGAAAATCATAGGAGATCTATATTGGTGGATCAAGCTGCTTATTCTTCTTCTTCTCTCCATTCAGCCATTATGGCTAATGTCGACAGTTCATCAAGTCAGGTATGTGTCGATGAACCCACTGCTGTTGTTTGTGATAGTTGTGATAGATTGAGTGGAAAATGTGCTGATTTAGAAGCAAACATGTCTGAGTTGCAAGGCAAACATGATGCTTTACAAGCTAGTTTGTTTGACTTGCAAGACAAACATGTTTCGTTGAATGATAAGTGGTGCGAATTGCAAAGCAAACACGAGGCTTTGCAAGAGAAATATGATGTGACATTCATCCACAATCAGAAATTAACCGTGGATCTTTCGAAGTGCACTGAAGCCAACATGTTTTATGAAAACCATGAAAAGGAATTTAAGTCAATGATTGAAACGTTAAAGAAAGATAAAACAGAGTTGACTAAAATGGTTTCCAGAAAACAAACTGACATTAATTTGTATATAACTCGTCTTGAGGTAATGCAAAAGGAAATGGCTTGTGTTAAAACTGAAAGTGAGGCGATCCGACTCAAGTTAGACAGTTATTTGAGTTCTAGCTATGTGTTGGATCACATCATTGATGTTCAGAAAGAGAAAAAGGATGTCACATGCATAGGTTATAAGAAATGTCCACCACCCGTGAGAAACAATTATGATGCCATGCCAGATGAGGAAGATAGAGTTTTCTTTGAACCATCTGTCCCTCTAGATGTTAAGGAATTTGCAGGACTCGGATACAAGAAGGAAGTATCGTCAGATTCAGATGTGTCAGCAGATACCTTTGTAACTGCTGAACAGAATCAGGATTCTCCAGTTGTAATTGAGGATGCTGATTCCTCTGATGATGAATCTGATGATACTAATTCAGCAAAGTCTGATGCGGTGATAAAAGAAGAGGACATACCTCTTGAGAATCACATTCTATGTGATCCTCCAGCAAAACCTGCTAAGACTGTTCCGACCGAGTCCACATCTGCAAAAGAGTCGGAGAGTGTGGATTTGCTGTACACTCTTGTTGGTAATGATAAAATTTACTCAGACAAAGATTTTCCTATTAAAAATGTTAATCAATCTTTAATCAGTAAAGTCTTTGAAAATTCGACAAGTAAGTTTTTGGGAAAGACAGGACCACATGTTACAGTCACACAGTGTCCTCCTATCCCAAAGGCTGAAGTTAGAAAACAATTTGGGAACAAGAAATTAACAACAGTGGAAAAACAGCAAAATCATACCAAATCCAAAGGTAAGACACCGGCTCAAGGTCAAAGGAAGCCGAATCAGAAGAAGAAAAAGAATGTGAACTTTGTGAAATCCAAGGGAACGGACAAAATTGCAACTTTTGAAAATCAATCTAACTTAGATTTTGTCAAAAAGGCAACAGTGATGAAAAGGAATGAACCAAGTAGTTCAAAACCTAGTACCTCGGGGTCACAAAGTTCATCATCGGCCAGACGACCACATGATACTTCGGGGTTTGTTGAACGAAGATCATGTTTTGAATGTGGTACAATTGGGCATATCATTCGAAATTGCCCGTATCTTCATAAGTTGAAAGCCAAAGAAGATGCTCCCCGTGAACACAATCACCAAAAGCGATCTGTTTCTGTAAAACAAGATCCCCGACTTGTAAAAGAAAGGGAAAAGAAACAGAAACGCCAACAAGTCAAAGTGATTGAAAAGGCACTTAAAACCGATGTGGTTAACAAAACATCTGTTTCTGTCAAACCAAACAATTTAAAAACTTCAGACAACCATGAAGTTAAGGTTTTAAAGAATAACACTGGTTTAACAAAACAGACCTGGAAACCAAAAACGGTTATTGTTTCAGGGGGAGCTACATCAATTCCGAATCATCGGGAAATGGATGTCACAATCCTCGATGATGACGGACGACCCAAGTCTGTGAAGGCTTGGGTCCCCCTCTCCAACTAATCTCTGAATGAGTGTGCAGGATGTTCCAGGAGGAACTATTAATAGTCTTAGGATTGTTGATAGTGGAGCGTCCATGCACAAGATCGGCGACATGCGGCTCCGAAATATTGTTACATTTAGGAGAATGTTGTTGCCCTTTGATGGAGAGAGGAGAAAAGAAGACAAAAATGTCTGATGAAAGAATGTTGTTGAATGAAGTTGAAAAATTCGACCAGATGAAATATGTGCCAAAATTGGTTGTTATGGTTTTTGATCGGGTCCCCAGGATAGATTCAATCAAAATGTACGCACCTGCAGCACGTTTGAAGTTCAAAATCAACAAGATGAACGTGCAGTGTACATTTCTTCGCGGTGTGATTGAAGAAAATGTGTTGGTTGATCAAACCAACCGGGTGTGCGGATGCCTTGGCGTGGATTGAACAACCGCACACTACTTCTCAAAGAGAAAGACAAAGACCTTCGCTGGTACAATGTGGAAGACCAGCCGGACCCGGAGGTTTATGATCTTGTTGCTGTGAAGGGATTTCAGTAGCTACAAAATCGACTATTCACACCGGGTGGATATCCAGTTTGGGAGAGCGCTCAGATTCCTGGCAATGCACGAAGCAGTTGCGGGATACGGTTTTTAAATTTCTAATCTCTCCTATACTTGTCGATATTTAAGCTGCTTTATAAATTGTTATCCTCTCGTAGCACTCCTTGACTTGACACGTTGATCTCGAATATCACCTCACACGTGATTGTTTCACTATGAAACTCATCAATGTTGTCATGGTCCACACCGATGACCAACGTGCTGACCTTTTTACCAAAGCATTTGACAAATCAAGATTTGACTATTTATTATTGGTAAACGGCGTTAAGGTCAAGCAAGAGTAAAACCAACATCGGAAAATCATTTTTGTAAATACCCTTGTGTTTTAAATTTGTCTTAGTTTATTGATTTTAGGGGGAGTAAATCCAAAATTTGAAAATCCAAAAACATTGAAAAATTTCAAAAACACAAAAACAATAGAAAAGCAAAAATGAGTTTCCTGGCGAGCAAAAGAGAAAATGATAGTACATCAGTGGTCTGTCCAAACCTCTTCAAACCTAAATTGAATAGCGATAAGCAGCTCTATATAAGATGTATCGGTAGGCTCACAATCATTTTAAAGTGTGCAGGGTGATATAAACTTAAATCGACTGAAGACTAGGTGGGAACCATTCATTGGCATATGGTCTCAGTACCGAAATTTCGTTTGAGAGATTGCCGAGGTTCTGAGATATTCGGTCTTTATGCTGCTTATCATCTGGGTATCATGGTTGTATCTTTTACCGAAAAATAACGGGGACGCAAGTCTAGATCTTCCATGATACCATACATACGTGTACATATTGCATACGACCTCAATAAGTGATCAACAATCACATGTCCAAACAAAATAAGTGATAATATATCACAAATTCTTTCCGGGTGTCAAGTTCGTCTCTCTGCTGTACGAAAGTACTGACCTGTTCACGGACTTGCTCCTGTGCCCTCATGCATCGAAAATCAAGTTCCTCATAAATAAGTGATTCTATCACATAGGGCTTGTTTTCAAATCAAAATAAGTGAGAATCTCACATGATATACGGTCAAACAGATGATAATCGGTATACTCACCGGTAAGATGAACCCTCGTGCATACCTTGATACGGGAATGTGTCGTGATGTGGATGAACACCGGTCGGTAAGTATAAATCATACCTTAACGTATCCTCTCGCCATGATTACATCTGATAAGTTTGAGCTTAAGTGGACAACAATACCGATAATTGTTATAGGATGCTTATCTTAATGTTAACTAATTGAACAACAAGAGCGTTTTGGACATGACCGTACACTGATATGATTCTCTTACCCTCGAAACTCGCAAAAAGAATGTCTGTAAATATTTATTTAATGCTTTCATTTTTCGAATCTTTGTATATATTTATTTACTGCTTTCAGTCTTTAAATTTGAAATATTAAAAAATTCCAAAAAGATTTTAGGTGTGTTTTAATATAAACTTTCTAAAAGCCAAAAAGATTTTATTTCTATTCTATTTTCGATCGTACGATGTTGGAACTCGAGTCTTCATTACCTGAAACCTGAACGAAAACCGAAAATGACTAAATCTTCATAAACGGTCGAAATTTGCAAGTGTTGAAAGTTAAAATTTGAAATGGATAAAGTATTTTAAACTTTCAAACCGTCGGACGGTGTTTGATTGAACAATGGTCACATGTGTGTCGTTTGCTTATGATATTCCAGGCAGTTGTTCTCATTACGCGTTTAGATTTCTTGCATGTGCAGATTCTAAAGGCAAGGAGAACATGGTCGATGACAAGCTTCGGAATGAAGACACGACGTGAAGGCACTCAAGTGATGAAGATGATCGAGTTGCCGCTGACCATTCTCAACACCACAAGGATCTCAAGTTGTAAAGATCAAGACATTCACGAGCATAACTCAAGGGGGAGCTTATGTTAAGGGGGAGTTTGTCAACACACTTCCTACATGAAACGGGAAGTTTGTTGATACACTTTCTGCTTTGAAGACGTGAAGACTTTGAAGATCCTCCGTCATGGAAGACATGGAAGTTGAACCTCACGAGTAGCGTCCAAGGGGGAGTTTGTTGATACATAATTTGTGGACGCGACTCGGCTCGGTTCAACTCGATTCTGTTCGACCCGGTTAGGTTCGGCTCAAGCTCAACGTCACGACATTCCTCCGTCGTGCGTCCCAGAGCTCGACACGCGAAGCACGGAGAGCCGCAACCTATTCCCGTCGCCACATCATCATGACATCATCATGATGATGTCATGATGATGTCATAAAGTGGCTACACTTCACAAATATGAATCAAGTTGAAGACTGTACGTGCATGGGCATATTATTATGGTCCAATCAGCATGTTTGGGCCACCAACATTGGGCCGAACCCCTCAACCCAATCGCACAAGGTGAAACAAATATAAATACCGAAATCCTTGGTGATTTCGGCAGAAGACAAGAACTGGACAAGAGGGTGCAACAGAAAAACAAGACACAATCGCACAAGAGATTCAAGAGAGAGTTTGCAAAGATTGTTTTGTAAACATTGAGCTTGTAACCGACTTTTCAAGTATTAATACATTGGTGTTAATCGTTGAGTCCGGGTCTTGTATCTCGTGTTCTTGTCGTGTTCGTTCTCGGTTTGCTATCTCGGTTGGATTCCGCACAATTGAGGTGGTTTGTACACAAGGATTAGGCGACTAGATCCTCCCCTAGCCGGACCTACAAAAACCAAACTATGGAATAAGACATACAAAATATTCCAGAAAAATTTATTCACAAGTATATTTTGGTAAATAATATTTTGGACACCAAGGAAAGAAAAATATGATTTTTACAATTTCTACAAGAATATATCATATTTTTTTACAAGGAAAAATATATTTTTTTTGGCAAGTATGGATATATATTTTCTTGAGATTTTTAGAAGATATATATATATATATATATCATTTTTAAGAAATATATATTTTCTTACACAAACACGAAATACAATAATTTTGGGTAAAATATATATATTCTCAAATAAATATGAAATATAAACGTAACTCAAAGACATTAATCAATACTAAGACAAGGCACGACCCACTCTTCTAATGGACCGTAGTACGCATGTAGGTAGTCGTGCGTTCTAGAGGAAGCTTTGAGTTACATCGGATACAAGGAACGCAAAACTTTGAGTTCATGTCCCCCTTTTCCTTAAATTGTTTTTGTTTTTTAACTTATGGGGTGAAGTACATGTTAGAAAATGATTACATACAATTACAAATGGTATGGTTAGCTTTGGAAAGTACAGTAGATCATGTGAATGGGTAGGCGCACTCTTAGGACCATTAATCCTCGTTCTAGGACCAAGGGGCATGAGTGATAGATCTATTTGGGTGTAGCGAGCCCCACCAATGAGTTCGTCGAGTGGACCATGAGGTGACTATGTCTTACAGCCGGAGGCCCGGTGCAAAATCTGCTAGGTTTGAGTCTTCCTGCCCCATGTCACGTATATTAATGTATTAGCTACACATTAATTGATCTGTTTCCTTGTTGCTTTCATACCGGGATTTCAAGTACATACAAACATACTTACAAATGTTTCAAAGGTTTATTTACAAACACACACATGAACTAGCTCAACTTTTGTTAACATTTTTAAACTACATGTATTTCAGGAAATTAAGTATGGATCTGGCGGGCGTTGGAGTTTACAAGTCATGTCTCTAATAAAAGGTGTCATCCGAAGTCGAAGGGTTTGGGTTATGTATGTTATCTTGGATAAGATACATGGCTCGAAACCTATTTTGTTTGTGTCTTTTGTGAAGTCCAGTATGGAACTTTAAGCTTTGGTTGTCATGAGATCTAAATTTGAAGTCTTAGTTTGATGTTAAACAATGACGGTTGTATTATTTTGAAAACTATATATGGATGAACATCTTGGTAATATCATATAGTTGTTTGTTATGGTTGAATGCAATGATATTAAGCAAGTCACACCAAATCACGCTTCCGCAAAAGTCAGGGTGTGACAGTTTGGTATCAGAGTTTCGATTGTAGAGAACTAGGGTTCCTTCTCGAGTCTAGACTACAATCATTAGGGCTCCCACAAAAATATTTTTCCAACATGTTTTCATTGCATACACGAAACATCCAGATCTAAGAAACACACATTTTTAAAAAAAAAGGAGAAAATGCACGAAACACATTCCAAGGTCTATGTTTGTGGTTCAGTCTGGGAGACTGGGTGTTTCAGTCTGAGAGACTGGGTGTTTCAGTCTGAGAGACCGGGTGTTTCAGTCTGAGAGACTGGGTGTTTTAGTCTGAGAGACTAGGTGTTTCAGTCTAGGAGACTAGGTGTTTCAGTCTGGGAGACTAGGTGGTTTAGTCTGGGAGACTAGGTGTTTCAGTCTGAGAGACTGGGTGATTTAGTCAGGGAGACTGGGTGATTTAGTCAGGGAGACTGGGTAGTTCAGTCTGGGAGACTAGGAAGGATACTTGATTACATGATTTCATTATCTTTGATTGCATAATGATAGTAGTTAAATATGTGCATATATTGTGAATGTTTTGTTACGGACACTATGTCTTCACCTGATAGCAGATTGCCAGACGACCATGATCCCATGGCAGTAGTCTCCGACGACGAGATTATGTCAGAGCTGGAGATCTTCACCTCAGATTCAGAGAGTGACCCGGAGATGATGTCCGACGACGACTTGCAGCCGTTCGCGTTGCTCTACTTGGGAGATGATTTACCGACTACTGATGGCATTTCAGAGGAGGATACTTTTGTTATTCCCATTCCTGTCCATGATCATCTTATCATCGATCATCCCGATGGTGAGCATGTCGTGGCACCAATCCTCGCTCCCGTTCCTTTAGTGGCTATTCCTCTCGAGGATTTGCCCTTTCGACGATTTGTTTGATGATGACGTTGAATTGTTTGTTGATGATCCTCTAGTTAACGCCCAGGGTGATGGAGAGATAGCTGAGGATGTTGTTGCTATTCTACCTCCTGAGAATCCTGCCATTGAAGTATCCTCTGCTTCCATTTTACACTCGATTTCAGACTCCTTTGAGTCCGTGACACCTTCAGCTTTGCAGACGACCGGATTGCAGCGCGTTGCTACCGACTCGGACGATGACACCGCTATGACTGCTGCACTATTACCTACCTGAGATCTCACACCTCCACACGACCCAGAGCCTGCTCCTGAGCCAGCTCCTGTTCCTTTTGGGTCAGCCTGATGTTGCTCCTGCTGATCCTGAGCCCTTGCTTGATCATGACCCTATTTCTTTTGGTTTACCAGACATTGCACCCATTATACCTGACCCAGTACCTGCACCTGATGATCTTCTCTTTTGTTGAGACATTTGTCCCTGCACCCGCACCCGCCGATGTTGCTCCTTTTCCCTCTATGGAGACCGACGTCCATTGCACCGACATGCCTATCGTTTTCCTTCAGGATATACCCGCACCCCGTCCAGGGGAAGGTACTTCTGGTCAGCACTCGCGCGACGATCCCTTTGTTCAGCAGCTTTTCCGCAGATCCCCTAGGATGCACCGTTTGCTCCTTTCAGTTCTTCACCGCTGGACGAGCCATTGCGATAGTTCCCATCATACACTATGCTGATTCCAGACCCCTACCATCCCTCACATCATGGAGGCTACACACGGGATGAGTTGCTCCTGTTACTTCAGCTACAGTTTGAGGTTTTGAGTTATAGAGTTTTGGAGCTTGAGCTGACATCTCGTCCTCCACCCTGTCTATGCCAGTATACTTTAATCCTCCACATTCATCACTGTCTCCTTTTGCACTCTCACCTGCTGCCCTTACACCTTTCCTAGGTGTTGATGCTCGTTTCTCTACTATCAAGCAGCAGACCGGATACTTACTTCGCCGTATATACAAGCTCGAGGAGAAACTCGCACATGTTAGCAGTTGTTTTTTCTTCCCTCATCCACCTCAGTCACCACTATAGTTGGTTCTGGTTTTATGCGGATTGCATTACTTTTGGCTAAAGACACTACTAATGAGCCGAGATTGTGGAGACTTTTGAAGACCACTTTTGACCACGTGATTTTGATACACTGACATACTTATTGGACAAGGGTAGGGTGACCCTATGTCTCTTTTGATATGATACACTTTGTAGACAATGTGATTGTGGTCAGAAAATAATGAAAGGTCAGTCGCCATGCCCTCACTGAGCACGTTGTTGATCTGCATGCGTGTGCTATAATTGTGATACTACGTGCTTGCTTGTTATGTTCTCATTAAATATGTTTCCATCTACATGTTTGTGCTATAATTGTGATGTTATAAGATTGCTTGCTATGACGATTGCTTATATACATATGTATACACACCTCCTAGGTCTTATTCGTTAACACATTGTCTACAAAAGGTGTATTGTTTCATTGGCTCATGTCGTGGACAAGGAAGCCGAAGAACCGAAGCTCGAAGATATCCCTGTGGAAGGGAATATCCTAAAGTCTTCCCCAAAGACTTGCCAGGATTATTCCCTCAGCAACAGGTCGAATTCCACATTGACTTGGTTCCAGGCGCCGCGCCTGCAGCCAAGGCACCTTAGCAACTTACACCTTCGGAGATGCAAGGAATGTCAGTGTAGCTTCAGGAGTTGCTAGAGAAGGAAGTTAACAGACCAAGCTTCTCGCCTTGGGAAACTACAATGTGGTTCGTCGAGAAGAAGGACGATAGCGTTCGTATGTCATCGACTACCAGGAGCGTAGGTCGGAACTCATTAAAGGTTATCGCTTAGGAAACCACGTCTATTAACTCGGGAAAACCCTATCATTTCGTCGTGCAAGCTATTTTAGTTAACTAAATGGGTAAAGTATTCAGATTTCTTTCATTGAAATTTCCACTTTTGCTTTTAGTGAGTAGATTTTGCATCTCCACTCCTCTTAATGGTAGTTGCATCATGACAATTTTCTTCATTAAAACAAACACTCCTTTGTCTTGATACTTGATCATTTCTTCATTTTAGCAAATACTCACTGTATCATTTCTTGGAAATTTATATGTTACGCGTGCACCCTTTGTTATGCATGTGGTTTCGTTTCGAATAAACGTTTCATCAAAAGTTCAAAAATTAATTGCTAAAGCTAAGTTTCGAATTGTGATTCGGATGACCTACATTATTGTAATTGTTGGCTCCTTTGATATCAAGCCAACACACTTTCTTGAAATTTCTTTCTTGTCAGTTACATACATGGTTTATCTTGGTAACCATGCCGAAATTTCCTTGTCGATACATGTAATTATTGTCAGAATTCGCTAAAACCAAGTTCAATTGCTTGAACTCGTCCATTTCGTATATTCAATTCGAGACATCATATGATGTATTGAGAGCATCATATTCGAATTCATTTTTGCGAGAGTTTCATTTGTTCCAAGTCGCAGTAGACTTGTTTGGTCTACGGCTCCATTAAGTCGTTTGTTGATTTCGACACCTTATGGTGATGTTTTCACTAGATTGAAGCTTGTGCTAATCTCGTTTACGCATCTCATAAACGGATTTAATTGTTTATTTATTGATTTGCTCTAAATCTGTTCTGTTTCATCAAGATTAAAGTAATCTTAACACAGTTGTGTGTCAAGACAATGGTACATAAGATTCATTTTATATTCCAGTGTACCTCCTAACGGTTCTTTCATTATCGATTGAATGTCTTGTAGTATTTATCGCTTTTTCATCTTCGATCGAAAACAGTAATTCTTTGGTGTCCCATATTCAATTGTAAATTCTGCAATGCCGCTTGAATCACATTTTCAGGTTCGCTTCATTACACTTTCATTTGATGTCAAACACGGTGAACTTGTTCGGTCACCGCTATTATTGAATTATGTCAATTACGACACCTTGTGGTATCGTTACAAACTTGTAGCTTGTGCTAGTCATCGTCAACCGTTTCACACCGTTTCACACGTACCTACCCATATTTTTACTCAACTTGTCTTTTAAACATTCTTAGTGCAACTATGAATTAAGACTATGGTACACCAGCTTCGATTGTAATTCATTTCGGTGTATTCTTGCGATTCAATACTATCAACACACCAGTTTTATTCATCGATTTGTTCGAAAGTTGACGGATCATTTTCATGTTGCTGTTACATTTGAGCTTTGCTGATTTTGAGTTCGTCTAGCGGATGTTATCTTTTCTAAAATTCATTTGCATATTGTAAACAATCTGTTGAGATTCTATTGGTCAGAACACCCCCTTATTGGATCCCTGTGATTGTAAGTGACAACAGATGTTACACCTATACAACTCGTATCCCTTTATGTCAACTTCTGAGAGACATACCTTTTAACCGTTGGATTCTTAGTATAGAAAGGTGTCCTTGGATTCACCTGATTCAATAGGTCTTGATTCGGTATTGTGGTTAGTTACTGTGGTGTTATCCATATCTATACATGCGTGACGTAACCCTAAGGAGTTAAGGTATTATAAATTTCGAGGATGAAATTTTCTAAACAAGGGGAGAATGTGATAACAGTCAAAAATCCAGGTATCCGTACAATTAATTAATCATGATTAGTGCTTAATGACTGTGCTGAATTACAATTAACTGCTTTCTGATTACTGCCTTATACATACATGTGCATCATACATTGTTTAATGTCATACCAATATTGCATGAAAGCTGTGTTGCCTTAAATGATGCATTGAGTACAGTTAGCATAGTTATCTGATAAAACAGGAAAATGCTTATAGAACTCAGCACATAGACAGACAGTGCATTGAGACTTAGAAAGAGCCAGAAACTAAGTATGACTCTAGTATAGTGAGTAGGAAAGTAAGGATCATAAAACTGCTTTCCTAGAGATAGTTTAAGTGCCGGAAAGTGCCTAAACTCACATAAACTGCAGAATTCTGCAGAAAATCAACACAATTCAGCTATAGCCAGCTATTTAACACAATAATATCATGCAAAATTTATGTTTTGTTGTCCAAAACAACTTACAAAGTGTCGGGAATTAAAACTGCCACAAAAGGTGCTTCATACTTAGTGAAACTACGCAATTCAGCACTTTAACGAACCGTAATGCACCGAACAACCGGACAATAACCAGGACATCAAAATTTTACTAGAAGTAATGTTTTTATGATATTAAGCTAGTATTGGTGGTAGAACACCTTAAAAATCAAAAAAACACCTAAACACACTTAAACATATAACCACTGGGTGTCAGCCCAGTGGCCACCACACCCCGCAAACACCGTGGGGACTCAGGTTCGACACCGGTCGCTTACGTAACCCGCACCTGATGTCCACTCGGCTGGGGGACTCACCGCCAGGCGGCTATGTGGTGTGCTAGCCTGTGGAGTTGGAGTACTCCAGTGGTTAATGGTACCACGCAACTACCATTTTTTTTTCACTTAAACATACTTAAGCCTTCTAGTTTGCACTTTAAACCCCAAACTTCCAAAAATTTACATTTTACCACCCTTTCACCAAATCCAGCCCCAACAAGGGACCCACCTAGAAGATTTTATTTTAATTATTTATTAGATTATGGTGGGTATATTCTACACATATTATACCATATTCCATTACATGTTGGAAATTAGTTTATATAAACCAAGAGTTATAAGGTGTAACACCTCAAAATTTATGTCCAATAATGTATCGACACGTGTCATGAGCTTTAAACGTGTAAAGAAGTGATTTAGAAGGACTAAAGTTGACAAACAGAGAAAGGATGTGAATAAAAGGGTTCAAAGTGTCAACAATGGATAAATATATCTTTCAACAACCCTACACGATGTTTATACCCTTAAACGAATGAATCATGGATCATACGAAGCTAATTGTGAAAGAAAGTGAGAGATTACAAACTACAGGGGTTAAATGTGTCAACATGTTTAAAGTATACCTCTGAGTGACCTTTTGGCAAACCTAAAGCTTTGTAACGATTAATTATACTCACTAGAATAAGTGATTAAAATTTCACCAAGTTTCGTTATCGTATGAGAAAGTTATGACCGTATTCGTATACGAGGGGTTAAAAGCATCAACGTTGAAATTTAAGACTTTTCGGTGATCGTATGAATAACCGGGGACTTAACAAAGTTGGTTTATGACTTGGGGTCCTTAAAAGTCAAGTTTGGGGGTTAAAAGTGCAAGAAACCATGTTAAAATCAAGTTTGGAAGGACCAGGGGCCAAAAGTGCAATTATGGCAAACTTGGAAACCGGATGGAGGAGCCATACCGGGCGCGTAAGCCCTCAAGGGGTCCTTACACGGGGCGCCTAAGGTGCCCAGATGCAGAAAAACTGGGCAGCTGCCTGTTCTAGCAAGTTGCACCAACTTAGAAGCTTGTTTTTCAATTCTATGGGCTTGTTTGATGGTTTTTAAGGGCCTAGGGACACTTGGGATGATCAGGGAACATCCATAGGCTTTGTTGGAATGATCTTGGAGCCTTAGAAAACCTATATAAGGGCCATGAGTTGAGTTGTTCATTTGCTCATTCACTTGCAACAATTCAAGCACTCATTTCTGGAGGTAGCTGACTTGGGAAAAGATTAAGAAGAGTAGAAAAGATAGCAAGGACCTTAAGTAAGAGTTCTAATCCTTGTTTAGTTCTTTTAATTAGCTTTTAAACCAAAAAGTCAAACCGTCATAATTAAGATTTGACTTCGTCATTAATCTTAATTTGTCCAGTCAAATTTCAAATTTAAAGTACCTATGAGTTGGTAATTATGTGGGAAATAAACCCTTAAAAGGGCACCATCTGATTCCCACTCTAACTAGGTCAATTGTCGGGTCAAAGTTAATCTTAAAAAGTCAACAGAAAGCTTATTTTCAAATTAATGCATAATTAGCAATGTAGAAGCTATGCAACCTGTTTTGTCATTAATATAACTTGGTAATTAATGTAAGAACATGTCTAAACATGTTCAACTCGCCAATTTTCTGTTTAAGCTCGGTTCGGAACCGAAAGTCGCAAAAGTAGACTTTTGCTTTGACTTTCAGTTCTGACCCATTAGAGCATAGTTTAGTAATGTCTTAGAGCCTTATAAGGACCAGGTTTCATATAAGTATAACCCTCTATGATTATACAACTTGGTTCATTAGTTATTTGATCCATATGCATATTTCCGTTAAATGCCTAAATGTTGACTATTATGCCCATATGACCTTAAAACATGAATTTTGAAAATGTAAAAGAGTAGAAACCTTAGTTACTGATTTATAAACTTGCACCTAAAGTTTGACATCAGTTTGAGGTCTAGATTAAGAGTTACGCTCAATAGCGTAATTAGAAAGCTTTTAGTAATTAAATGGCGTAATTAGCATATAGCCTATCTAAACCCAAATTTTGATACCAAACTTTTTACCTACTGATATAAAATAATATTTTGGGATTTTTTGAGATTTTTATTTTTTTTAGGCTAAAAATAACATAGAGTTCTAAGCTTGATCCGGTAATTGTCGGTTTTGCCCCTTTAAGCTATAAAATGAGTTTTACCAATCCTTTTGATAACAAACCTTTTTCTACTGATCCAATATGATAAATAGAATATTTTAAGCCTTCTAGAATAATAAAAATATCAGCTTTTCTTATAAAACCCGAAAATTGCTTAAAATCGCCTTTTTACGCGTTTTAAGCGCATAGTATGTATTAAAACCGTTTTAGATATATAAGACTTGATACCTACTGATGTTTTAAGTAAATTTTTATACTTTAGAAGTAAGCAAAAGTTTTAAACTAATATTTCCAAATTTGATCTTTAAACCTTTGGTGAAATTACCAAAATGCCCCTTCGGTGCATAGTAGGGTTAGAAATGATAAATTTCACACATAGGTTATACCCTACTGATGTAACCTAGTAAATTAAGTATTTTTACTGATTACATCAGACCCAAAACTCAGATTTATATTTAAACTCTTTTATAACCTTTAAAATTACCAAAATACCCCTACGGGGCGTAATTTGAGTTTAAATACGTTTTGGGCATAATAGGAGATATCTTACTGATGTCACAACATATTTAAGGCATATTAACTTAGGAAACTTGTATATGACTCATTTGGTTACCCGTTACGCACTTTTCGCGTTCGGATCGGCTTATGTAACTAGTTTGCATAATTTAGCCAAAACAGGTCAAACCATATCGTTTTCATCTCAAAATCCAGAATGTGTTTAAGTTACCCATATTAAACAAGCACACAAGCTTGTTGGGTCAAAACCACATTCTAAACCGGTCTTCGCTTTATCATGCGTTTGAACCGTGTATTCCTTTTGAAAACTAACCGGTCTAAGTTTAATTAAAGACCCGTTAGGACTCTAATAGGTTATTATAAACCTTCGTTCCAGATTTAGGAGCCTAGTAAAAGCTATCTGTACTTGCTGATTTGATATACGGCTGGGATTGAATTTATATTTAGCTCAGGTAAATACTCTTAACTTATTTTCCCTATACGGGCTTGGGATACGGTATTATAATAATACCGCTTGGTTGGGTATGTAGTCATTTAAATCGGATTGTGATTAATGTATTTACATAACTCGTTTTATTCTGTATTATTTGGTGTATGGCCTTTGGGGGTTAAATGACCATGTCCCGGATATCCTTGGCATCATTCAAAGAAATGGCCACGACCTAAGCACGGGGTGTAGGCGTACACCTGACAGTTGCATATGTAAAAACTGGTAGTCCACTTAAAGGAATCAACTTTGTGGGTATTATACCTGTGGCTTGTCAGTTAATCTAGACCGGCCCTACAAACCGGCCCTAATGGACGACAAATAAGTAAAACTGTATACAATATTATTTTTAAATAATTGTCCCAAGTTATAAAAGATATTTTTGCCTAAGTGCATTCAAATTAATTTTCAAACTCTTTTTGAAATGAGTCAGTTAAGTTGTATTTACCAGTGTAAACTGACGTATTTTCCAAAAAGGCTAAGTGCAGGTACTATACGTAATAGGCTGGCTACTCCAGGCATCAATAATCAAGTCTCGCAAGCTCTAGATGTTAAAGTCTGTTGAACAATCTCCTTTTTCTTTCGATCCGCCTGTGGATCTGTTTCAACTATTTTGTGATACTTAATATTACAATTTATTCAGTTGAAATGAATCTATCTTTTGCTTCCGCTGTGCATTTAAATTTGTGTTGTTTGACTATGATGATATCAACTACGTCACGATACTCCCCACCGGGCCCACCGGTAATACGTGGAAATATCGGGGTGTGACAGGTTGGTATCAGAGCCAACACTGAGTGAATTAAACACTAGCCTTTTGTGTTTAATCTCAGTTACACAATTGCACATTCCTTGATTCTCGAGTCTAGACAAAGAACTTAGGACAAATGCTGATTCGTTTTATTTTGTCCTTATTTGTTTCCTTTGTTATTTTTCTGATTAGCCCTTGCATGGGCAAGTCATTTAAGTTAGAAGTCCCGTTTAGGGCAACCATGTACTTGTTTAAATTTTAATGGAACGGTTAGATTTAAAATAACATTCCTACTTAAGATCTACCATTATAATAAAATGGCAAAATCTAAAAAGGACAAGACCTAGCCATGTGTCACCTTAAAACAGGGCCAAGATGGTAGTTCCTCAATTAGATTCAGATCCTTGTTAACATCTCAATTTAGGATTGTTCTGCGTTAAAAATTAAACAGAATCTTAAAGGTAAAACCTAGCCTAAATGTCGTTTCAGACATGGCCAAGATGGTAAAACCTATTCAAAAGATTCAAATCCTTGTTGACATCTGAAGACATGTTAACATTAGTGGCAAAAATATGATTCGATAAAATCGCATAAGTCATCCTTAAATTGGATTACTCCAATTTTCCTTATTAAAATAATCATCCCTTTAAAGATGAAGTGCCTACGGGCTATAATTAACGTCCTCTGAGACTAAAGACAGTGGTAGCCTACAACTCCCTGTCAAGAAAAAGGTAACGAACTTTGATTCAAACCTTAATGCCTCGATTCCATAAAATCTGGGCTTATAAATTAAATTTGTCTACGTGACTAGGCCTTTTGTGCTATTATTAAATTATAACTAGGGATTGTAATAAAGATCCTGAATATGAATATATTTAGCAAATCGACCAAAAATAGTTATTAAAAACCATGGTTAATAAATCGTCAAGAACGATAGTACTGTATAGACTTCCAAATAAACCTTATCCTTATTTTCTTTTATGTAGCAATTAAAGCTACATGACTAGGTCAGAAGAGGTAAACAGTCATCCGGTGGAAAACCATGAAAATGCTAAAATACATGTGACCGGTGCGGAGCTACAAGCATTAATAGATAATGCTGTTACAAAAGCTATAGAGCGGAAATATAATGAATCTAGCGGGACTCGAAGTAGGACCCTATCCGCACCACATTCCAAGCCTAAAACTCATTCAGAGGCTCACAGCAAGCCACCCTCTAAGAAAGATGAACCCAAGAAAGAGGATGTTCAACATTCCTCAAACCAACACAGTGTTCCATCCAAGAGGATACTGTTCGATAATGAACCACGTACCAAGTCTTGTACCTATAAGTACTTTGTTTCCTGCAAACCCCGGGATTTCACTGGGGAGAAAGGGGCAATTGATTGTATGACCTGGTTGGATGAGATGGACACAGTAGTTGACATCAGCGGTTGTGCTGAAAGGGATGTAGTGAAGTATGTATCCCAATCATTCAAGGGAGAGGCACTAGCATGGTGGAAGTCTCTCATTCAAGCTGCTGGAAAGATCCCACTCTACAATCTGACATGGGATCAGTTTGTTGCTCTCATTAAGGAGAATTATTTCCCACATCATGAGGTTGAAAGGATTGAGTCAGATTTCTTATCATTGGTAAAGAAGAATCTAGATTGTCAAGCTTACCTCACCAGTTTCAATACCCTATTTAGGCTAGTTCCGTATCTAATAGCACCAGAACCCAAGCGAATTGTTCGCTTCACTGGGGGTTTGGCCCCCGAGATAAAAGCCAGTGTTAAGGCATCTAGACCTGCTACCTTTAGGTCAGCAGCTGATCTATCTCTGTCTCTTACTTTAGATGCGGTCAGGTTGAGATAGCTTAAGAGTTCGGAAGAAAGTAAGAGAAAGCGTGAGGATGATGCCTCACGAAGATCTGAGAAAAAGAACAAGGGTAATACGGACCACAAGAAGGAATCCGGGTCCAACAAAGGTAATCAGCAGACAGAGGAAAAGCCAAAGTGCAAGACTTGCCAAAAACGCCACTTTGGAAAATGCAGGCTGGAGTCCAAGTCCAAGTCAGGGACAGATGCATGTGGGTTATGCAAGTCTAAAGAGAACAAGACTGTTGACTGTAAAAAGATTAAGGATGCTACGTGCTACAACTGCAATGAGAAAGGGCATATCAAGACCAACTGCCCCAAATATGCCAAAAAGCCTGAGGAAGCAAAGAAGACCATTGCGAGGGTCTTCCGTATGGATGCACGAGAAGCCGTTCAGGACGACAATGTGATCACAGGTACCTTCCTCATAAATGATGTCTATGCAAGAGTGCTATTTGATTCAGGAGCTGATAAGTCATTCGTAGATAATAAGTTTTGTATGTTGCTGAATTTACCTGTTAAAACCCTAAGTGTGAACTATGAGGTGGAATTAGCTGATGGTACCTTAGAAACCGCCTCAACCATGTTAGATGGATGTTTCATATCCATTAGGAATCACTCTTTTCCATTGTCCCTACTTCCTTTGAAGTTAGCCGGTTTTGATATAGTTATAGGCATGGATTGGTTATCTCATAACCAAGCCCATATCGTCGGCAATAAGAAGCAAGTGGTGATCAAGACCCCTTCTAGTGAGCCACTTACCATTCAGGGAGATACCCAGTACGGACTGCTTGAGCAAGTGTCTATGATCAAGGCATCTAGATGTTTGACGAAGGGTTGTGTCACTTATATGGCACAGGTGACTATTGATGAGCAGAAGACCAAGGTCGAAGATATTCCCGTCATTTCTGAATACCCTGAAGTTTTTCCTGAAGAACTACCTGGTTTACCACCAGATAGGCATGTAGAATTCAGAATTGACATCATCCCTGGAGCAACGCCTGTCGCGAGAGCGCCTTATAGATTGGCACCAACAGAGATGAAGGAATTGAGGACACAACTAGATGATTTACTAGCCAAAGGTTTTATTAGACCTAGTTCGTCTCCATGGGGAGCACCTATCCTGTTTGTAAAGAAGAAGGATGGATCGATGCGTCTATGCATCGATTATCGCGAGCTTAATAAAGTCACTATCAAGAATAGGTATCCTTTGCCCAGGATCAACGATCTGTTCGATCAATTACAAGGGGCAAGCTACTTCTCTAAGATTGATTTGAGGTAAGGCTATCATCAATTCAAGGTTAAAGATGAAGACGTACACAAAACTGCATTTAGGACTCGCTATGGTCATTATGAGTTCCTAGTGATGCCTTTTGGGCTCACTAATGCACCTGCAGCATTCATGGATCTCATGAACCGCGTCTGCAAGTCATACTTGGACAAATTTGTTATCGTCTTCATTGACGACATTCTGATTTATTCAAAGAATCAAGCTGACCATGAGAAGCATCTTTGATGTATCCTGGAACTACTTCAGCAGGAGAAGCTTTATGCCAAGTTCTCGAAGTGTGACTTTTGGCTTCGTGAAGTCCAATTCCTTGGACATGTTAGTGAGCGTGGTATCCAAGTAGATCCCGCTAAGGTTGAAGCTGTCATGAATTGGCAAAAGCCAAGGACGCCTACAGAGATTCGTAGCTTTCTAGGTTTAGCAGGATATTATAGGCGATTTATCGAAAACTTCTCAAGGATTGCTGCACCCCTAACTTCGTTAACACGTAAGAATATTAAGTTTGACTGGGGCCCTAAGCAGCAGGAATCCTTTGACATCCTTAAGCAAAAGTTGAGCAATGCTCCAGTATTAACATTGCCTGAGGGAATAGAGGAATTTGTAGTATATTGTGATGCATCACACACCGGGATGGGATGTGTGCTTATGCAAAAAGTCAAGGTCATTGCCTATGCTTCAAGCCAGTTAAAGGTGCATGAGAAGAACTACACCACCCATGACTTGAAGCCGGGTGCTGTTGTATTTGCACTAAAACTTTGGAGACATTACTTGTATGGGACTAAGTGTGCGATCTATTCTGATCACAAGAGCCTTCAACACTTGTTTAATCAGAAGGACTTGAATATGAGGCAGCGACGATGGATGGAAACTTTGAATGATTATGATTGTGAGATAAGATACCATCCTGGCAAGGCGAATGTAGTCGCCGATGCCTTAAGTAGGAAGGAAAGAGCGAAGCCTATAAGAATCAATGCCAAGAGCATTGAGATAAAGAATAGTTTGAATGAAAGGATGTTAGCTGTGCAGAAGGAAGCTGTATTGGAAGCTGGCTTGAAGAAGTCTATAGCTGCCTATGTAGCCAAATGTTTGACATGCGCACAAGTTAAAGCTGAACATCAAAAGCCGTCAGGTTTGCTACAACAGCCTGAACTTCCCACAAGGAAGTGGGAGATGGTGACAATGGATTTCATCACCAAGTTGCCAAACACAAAGAAAGGAAATGATACTATATGGGTGATAGTAGATAGACTGACTAAGTCAGCACATTTCCTACCCATTAAGGAGACTTTTAGCTCCGACATGTTAGCCCAATTGTACGTAGATAAGATTGTATCACTGCATGGCGTACCAATGTCTATTATCTCTGACATAGATACCAGATACACATCACATTTTTGAAAAAGTTTCCAACAATCTTTGGGCACGCGTTTAAATTTTAGTACGGCTTACCATCCTCAGACGGATGGGCAGAGTGAGCGTACCATCCAAACTTTGGAAGACATGCTTCGTGCATGTGTGATTGACTTAGGTGGTAGTTGGGATAACCACCTGCCATTGATCGAGTTCTCCTATAACAATAGCTACCATACCAGTATTCAGGCAGCGCCTTTTGAGGCATTATATGGTAGAAAATGCAGAACACTTATTTGTTGGGCAGAAGTAGGAGAAGCTCAGTTATCAGGACCTGACTTAGTCTTTGAAACGACAGACAAGATTGTCCAGATTCGTGACCGCCTAAAAGCTGCCAGGGATAGGCAGAAAATTTATGCTGATAAAAGGCGAAAACCTCTAAAGTTTGAGGTTGGTGATAAAGTTCTGCTTAAAGTATCACCCTGGAAGGGAGTGATGCGATTTGGTAAGAAAGGTAAGTTAAGCCCAAGATATATAGGACCATTCGAGATCATCGAATGTGTAGGAGCAGTGGCTTATAAGTTAAACTTACCTGAAGAGCTCAGTGGTATTCACAATGTATTCCACATCTGCAATCTAAAGAAATGTCTAGCTGATGAATCGCTAGTCATGCCACATACGGATGTGCATATAGATGAAAGCTTGAAATTTGTGGAAAAACCTTTGTCGATTGAGGATCGACATGTTAAGAAGCTTCGAAGGAAGCATGTGCCGATTATAAAGGTCAAATGGGATGCCCGTAGAGGTCCCGAGTATACGTGGGAGGTAGAGTCCACAATGAAAGAAAAATACCCTCATTTGTTTCAGAAAATCTCGAGGTCGAGATTTCTTTTAAGGGGGTGAGGATGTAACACCTCTAAAATTTATGTCCAATAATGTATCGACACGTGTCATGAGCTTTAAACGTGTAAAGAAGTGATTTAGAAGGACTAAAGTTGACAAACAGAGAAAGTATGTGAATAAAAGGGTTCAAAGTGTCAACAACGGATAAATATATCTTTCAACAACCCTACACGATGTTTATACCCTTAAACGAATGAATCATGGATCATACGAAGCTAATTGTGAAAGAAAGTGAGAGATTACAAACTACAGGGGTTAAATGTGTCAACATGTTTAAAGTATACCTCTGAGTGACCTTTTGGCAAACCCAAAGCTTTGTAACGATTAATTATACTCACTAGAATAAGTGATTAAAATTTCACCAAGTTTCGTTATCGTATGAGAAAGTTATGACCATATTAGTATACGAGGGGTTAAAAGCGTCAACGTTGAAATTTAAGACTTTTCGGTGATCGTATGAATAACCGGGGACTTAAAAAAGTTGGTTTATGACTTAGGGTCCTTAAAAGTCAAGTTTGGGGGTTAAAAGTGCAAGAAACCATGTTAAAATCAAGTTTGGAAGGACCAGGGGCCAAAAGTGCAATTATGGCAAACTTGGAAACCGGATGGAGGAGCCATACCGGGCGCGTAAGCCCTCAAGGGGTCCTTACACGGGGCGCCTAAGGTGCCCAGATGCAGAAAAACTTGGCAGCTGCCTGTTCCAGCAAGTTGCACCGACTTAGAAGCTTGTTTTTCGATTCTATGGGCTTGTTTGATGGTTTTTAAGGGCCTAGGGACACTTGGGATGATCAGGGAACATCCATAGGCTTTGTTGGAATGATCTTGGAGCCTTAGAAAACCTATATAAGGGCCATGAGTTGAGTTGTTCATTTGCTCATCCACTTGCAACAATTCAAGCACTCATTTCTGGAGGTAGCTGACTTGGGAGAAGATTAAGAAGAGTAGAAAAGATAGCAAGGACCTTAAGTAAGAGTTCTAATCCTTGTTTAGTTCTTTTAATTAGCTTTTAAACCAAAAAGTCAAACCGTCGTAATTAAGATTTGACTTCGTCATTAATCTTAATTTGTCCAGTCAAATTTCAAATTTAAAGTACCTATGAGTTGGTAATTATGTGGGCAATAAACCCTTAAAAGGGCACCCTCTGATTCCCACTCTAACTAGGTCAATTGTCGGGTCAAAGTTAATCTTAAAAAGTCAACAGAAAGCTTATTTTCAAATTAATGCATAATTAGCAATGTAGAAGCTATGCAACCTGTTTTGTCATTAATATAACTTGGTAATTAATGTAAGGACATGTCTAAACATGTTCAACTCGACAATTTTCTGTTTAAGCTCAGTTCGGAACCGAAAGTCGCAAAAGTAGACTTTTGCTTTGACTTTCAGTTCTAACCCATTAGAGCATAGTTTAGTAATGTCTTAGAGCCTTAATAGGACCAGGTTTCATATAAGTATAACCCTCTGTGATTATACAACTTGGTTCATTAGTTATCCGATCCATATGCATATTTCCGTTAAATGCCTAAATGTTGACTATTATGCCCATATGACCTTAAAACATGAATTTTGAAAATGTAAAAGAGTAGAAACCTTAGTTACTGATTTATAAACTTGCACCTAAAGTTTGACATCAGTTTGAGGTCTAGATTAAGAGTTACGCTCAATAGCGTAATTAGAAAGCTTTTAGTAATTAAATGGCGTAATTAGCATATAGCCTATCTAAACCCAAATTTTGACACCAAACTTTTTACCTACTGATATAAAATAATATTTTGGGATTTTTGAAGATTTTTATTTATTTTTAGGCTAAGCATAACATAGAGTTTTAAGCTTGATCCGGTAATTGTCGGTTTTGCCCTTTTAAGCTATAAAATGAGTTTTACCAATCCTTTTGATACCAAACCTTTTTCTACTGATCCAATATAATAAATAGAATATTTTAAGCCTTCTGGAAAAATAAAAATATCAGCTTTTCTTATAAAACCCGAAAATTGCTTAAAATCGCATTTTTACGCGTTTTAAGCGCATAGTATGTATTAAAACCATTTTAGATATATAAGACTTGATACCTACTGATGTTTTAAGTAAATTTTTATACTTTAGTAGTAAGCAAAAGTTTTAAACTCAGATTTCCAAATTTGACCTTTAAACCTTAGGTGAAATTACCAAAATGCCCCTTCGGTGCATAGTAAGGTTAGAAATGATAAATTTCACACATAGGTTATACCCTACTGACGTAACCTAGTAAATTAAGTATTTTTACTGATTGCATCAGACCCAAAACTCAGATTTATATTTAAACTCTTTTATAACCTTTAAAATGACCAAAATACCCATACGGGGCGTAATTTGAGTTTAAATCTGTTTGGGCATAATAGGAGATATCTTACTGATGTCACAACATATTAACTTAGGAAACTTGTATATGACTCATTTGGTTACCCGAATCGTTTTCATAATTTAGCCGAAACAGGTCAAACCATATCGTTTAGCCGAAACAGGTCAAACCATATCGTTTTCCTCTCAAAATACAGAATGTGTTTAAGTTACCCATATTAAACAAGCACACAAGCTTGTCGGGTCAAAACCACATTCTAAACCGGTCTTCGCTTTATCATGCGTTTGAACCATGTATTCCTTTTGAAAACTAACCGGTCTAAGTCTAAGCTTAATTAAAGACCCGTTAGGACTCTAATAGGTTATTATAAACCTTTGTTCCAGATTTAGGAGCCCAGTAAAAGCTATCTGTACTTGCTGATTTGATATACGGCTGGGATTTAATTTATATTTAGCTCAGGTAAATACTTTTAACTTATTTTCCCTATACGGGCTTGGAATACGGTATTATAATAATACCGCTTGGTCGGGTATGTAGTGTAGGATCGTTTTTAGACCCGAACGAGTCGATCAGAAGAGTTTTACTCAATACGACAGGCGGAAACAGACGTATCGAGGTCAATTCAGCCAGAATATCACTTTAAACTGTCGTTATATTGATATAATGATGTTTTACAGCGAGTCGACACTTCGGCAGCACTTCGTTGCTCTGACCGGAAAAATTACATCTGATCTCGCTCGAACACATATATATAGTATTCTGATTTCGCTTGAAGTGGTTCCAAGCGAAATTACATTCCAAGCGAAATGTAATTTCGAGCGAAATTACATGGTGCAATTTCAAGCGAAATCACCATGTTCAAGCGAAATTACCTTTTATCTCAAACTACATGCCCTGTTCTAACATTCTACGTACAAGACTCAATACAAGACGAAGTCGACAGACGCATGCACTAACAGACTCCCCCTCGAATGTTGACGAGTCTTAAGTGTCGAGTCTTCGCATCTTCAGTCTTTATCAGTCCTCTCGAACTCTTTGAAGTATCTTGACACTGTAAAGCATCCTCAAATCTTCTCTCTTCTCTTTTCATCAGCACCAACACACTCCTTTCTTTAGGTGTCTTCAGACTCCCCCTTTCAATATGCTGGGATCGCAGCCTGGCTTGTTAAAATCACAGAGTCCTCAGGTATCGGAACCTGGTTCTCTATCGACTATCTCAAGATCACCTAGATCTTATCCTTTTTCCTGCACATTCTCTACAGGTTCAGGTTCAGGATCGATTCCTGACTCTTACCTGCACGAATCTCTACCCAACAATAAATTTTCTGATGATCACTTGTAAATACAATCTCACCATCTAATGAACACTTGCAGGAATTATACAATCAAAGAATGATTTTACAATGTTAATCTTTGATGAACCACTTGTAGGAATAACGTTTTTATTGCAAAAACCTTTTCTCATTTCTTTTCAAAATACACTCTCCCAAACCATTTGTTCATCCTGTCTAGCACTTGGAATTTTGAAAATCAGTTTTCCAACACCAGTTGTCAAAAATCTTTTTGTATTTTTCAAAATTTATGCTAAAACACATTCTTTTTGAAATTTTTCAAGAATTTAGTGTGTAAAATGCAATAAAGAAATATTTACAAACAATATTTTTGTGAGTTTGTGTAAGAGGATCATATCAATTTATGAAACAAATCACCAACACCGTTAAGTTTTAAACATTTTAAGTTCTAAACGATTCACGTAGATTGTCAGTATACTGATCCACTTAAATTCTCACACAAAGTTCTACTGTTTCGAGATACAAGATTAATGTCTTAAACACTTAAACTTAATCGCGTGTCCCACCTCAGAATATACTCCCGTATCCAGAACCCAATATTCAGTCTTACAGGTGAGTATACCACAGACGATATCTGTAAGGGGTTAATTGCGAAAGCCGTGAGAGCTCAGGTCAGAACTTCCATTCAGCAGAGAGATGACGGCTCGACTTTTGGTGTGTCCCCATTAGAGGATCTTTTGTTTTAACAGCACATGATTAGCATTTTGCAATGTTTCATCATTTTTATGCTGAGGGTGGTGCTATATTTCAAGCAAGCGTAAAGTATTCTCCGGGGACTAGGCTATTGCTCCCGCAAAATCAGAAGTCCCGAGATAATACCCCAGATATCACTTAGTATAAAGACCTAGTATCTCAGAAAGAGGGACCTTTCAAACAATATTTCGGGGGTTACCCATATATCCGAGAGATGTTCCCCCACGATATAAGCAAGTTTGAATTTAGGTTTATATCTCGTCACAATCTACTAAATGTGCAAAAACCTACTGGCACATCATCAATGAGACCGTTTATCACATTTTAACTTTCCAATTCTTTAGCATGCTGTGATAGTCCACTGATGTACTATCATTTCCTCTTTTTTGACACAAAAATTCATTTTGAATTTTATCATGTTTTTGTCTTTTTCAAATTTTCAAATGTTTTTGGATTTTCTGAAATTTCTTACTCCCCCTAAAATGAAAACACATTTAAAGAAATTTGAAAACAAACTATACAAACAATGTGACAACTGATATCGAATCGCTTCACTTCGCCATCAACTTGGCATAAACAATCAGAACTCCCCCTTACAACAAACTATTTTCCCATTGTGATCTCAAAACACTTAAGTTTGTTTTAATCAAATGGTTTTTCCGGAAAATAAGTTTTGTTGATTGATTTTACCATTTGTAGGTTAGGGGTTTGATTCATCACATGGGTTTTCAACCACTTGTAGGAAAATGCAAGTACAACTTAATGTCCTTGATTTACCACTTGCAGGTAAAAACCTTTTTCAACCACATGGCTTACCAACCAATACCTCATGTAGATTGAAATCTCAAGATGCTGATACCTACTCCTCACTTTCCAACCTGGGAGTTCCGGCAAGTCATACTAGTGACCAATTTTTTCAATTTTTTTCAAACAATATAAGAATGATGCCGATTCCTGCTCCACGATTACCAACTTGGGAGCTCCGGCAAGTCCAGGATTTTACTGTTCATAATATGTACCATCCCAGTCACAAACCAGGGATGATACTTTACCTTGCTTCTTTGTTTTCTTCTCGTAAAACTCCTTGACTCCTTTTACCTTCCTGTCAACCATTTTTCCAAAAATGTTATGAAATTTGGAATTAAAAACTTTCTCAATATCAAACTCTTTCTTTTCTGAGAAAAAATGATTTGATATCTAAACTTTACCAACTTTCTTCTTAAAATTTTCAGCCTGAAGTGGTGGAAAATTCACATCATCCATAATCGGCACTGATTTTTCACTTTTAACCTCAATTTGTGGCTCCTCTGACTTTGTGGAATCAGATTCATCGCCAGAAGATAGCTCCTCTGATCTTGATGAACCAGAATCATTGCTAGAACTATCATCAGACTTCTTAACAACCCATTTTTGGTTGTCAAGATTTCCTCTTTTCTTATAAAACCTGTTTGAACATTCACCAATTTCAAATTTTGAATCTTTGAAAAGTTTGGTTCTATCAATTGGTGGTTCAAACTCAATCTCTTTCTTTTTCAGTTTAGAAACTTCCTGTTTTGATTTTGTTGCCTTGGAACAATTCTTGGCAATATGTCCAACAGTGTTGCATTGGAAACAGGTTCTCGTTTCTTTCATCTGATCAGCAGTCTTCAACTCTTCTTGCTTCTTTGCAAGGAATTTTTCATTCGACTGATTTCTGAATAGATTTTCTTTCTCTTCTTCAGAAGATGTACCTGAAACAAATATCATTTTTGATTTAAAATCTCGAACATATTTTTCATTTTTCTGTTTTTCTGATGGAATAAATCCTAATCCTTTCTTTTTGAAATTACCGTTATGGTTTGGTTTCTTTTGAAAACCAGAACCAGAACCTTAACCCTTTTTCTTGTTTTCTCTTTGTTGAACTCTTGAGGTGTACTTTTTAGGTTTATCATTAAGATTTACATCTTTTATTTCAGAAATATTAATTTCTGTTAGTTTGAAAACCTTTCTAATCATTTCTGGTTTAACACCTCTTATTGGAAATTCCTCATCAAAATATAATTTGTCAGAATCATTCAAAGTATATGCAACTTTGACTATTTCGTCATTCAAATTAGATTTTGATAACAGGAATTCTTTATTGTAAACCCTTATGCCCTGTTTGATGGTTTGACTCGGAGTGCTTGACTCAGACTTTGACTCTGACATAGATTCCGACTTTGACTCCTCGGATTCATCTTTATCCAACACCTGATCGACCACTTTCTTTATTAACTCGGACTCATGATCAGTGTCAGATTATGTAAACATGATATCAATATTTTTTGGCAAGTTAATTGTAGACTCCGACTCCCACTGTAAATTTGTTGCCTTTTCGACTCTTTCTGAATTTGGATTTCTTGGAGAATATCCATTTTCAAGTGGGGGTAGACACTTGTTGTAACTAAAACCTTGTTTCTTACCAGATGTCTTTTCTTTGGTATCCTTCTTCTTTTCTTTCTTCTTTTCAGAAGTCTTTTCTTCAGAAACCTTCTGTTCTTCAGTCACTTCATCATCTTCAAAAGCCTTCATGCCTTCAACAGTTGGATAAATCCTGTCAATGACATAAGAAGTACATGAGTAACTTTTCAACAAACGATTAACTCTTTCAGTTTCAATTCTTTGTGTTTCCAGTTTTTGCTCTTGCACAGCACACTTCTCAATATAGTTGTTCACAACTTTCTGCTTTATCATGAAAGCTCATTGAAGTGTTTTCATGGCTGTTGCCTGTTCTTCACTTGATTGATTGTATTGATTCATGGCTTTGTTCAGAACATCATAAGATTCCTTCAACTAATTTATGTTGTTAATCAGTTCACTGTTTTTCTTCTTGATAATTTCACAATTCTCACAAATCACCGAAATCTTTTTAGCATTTACTTCTTCATCAACCTTGAACTTTGGTACCTCCTTTACCTTTTTCCTTATCACAGGAACAGCTTCATCATCACTGCTGACCGGTGTTTTGACCTTTTTCTTTTTCTTTTTGGCTTTTTCATCTTCACTATCACTTTCTGCTATCAATTTCAAATCAACTGCCAATCTTCTTGCATGATACTCACGATCATCATCACTATCTTCTTCAACACGAGCAACATACGCTTTGTGATTTGAATCTTTGTTTGGATCATAATCATCCCAATTGAAATTTTCCCAGCTAAAACCTTCAGGCAATTTTTCATCATCTTGATTGATTAGGCATGCTTTGTTGTCAGCTGAGATATATTTGTCCCAACTGAATCCATTTGTTGTCTCTTTATCATCCTGATTCACCATACAAGCTCTCTTTGAAGATTCTTCAATTACTTTTCTACCATGTGCCACTTGTGGTTCTTGTTGTTGTTGAGTAACTTGATGATAAATGGCCATCCGATAGTAATCATTGTTGTTGTTGAATGGATTTTGAGCTCCACTTGCTTCGTGGTTTTTGCACTCCTTCTTGAAGTGTCCTTTTTCCCTACAATGAAAACAAGTGACTTTAGATTTATCAAATCCTAAAGTAGAAACATTAGCTTCACGTAAATCATCTCTTCCTGTGATCTGTTTAAATTTCTCAGCTCGTCTCAACACACTTGCCAAACACAACTTTATGTCCATTAATTCCATTTCTTCAGCATCAATCTGATCGTAATCCTCTTTAGTAAGCATTGGATTCCCGATCCGACCTGCAACAAAACTTCCATACGATTCCAACACAATTCCCAGTAAAGACATGTGACTCTTAGCAATATCTGCTGAATAATCCTCATCATTCTCCAGATTCAAAACAATGTTGCATTGTAGCTTTTTGCCATTCTTGGTTGCTGAAATGTTTGGATCAAAAGATGGATATGATAAAAAACTTGTGTTACTGTTTGATCCTTTTGAAGAACTTCCTGATGAACTTTTGGCATTGAATGCTGTCTCAATCTTCGGTGACAAGTTGGTGGTTTTATCACTGACCCCACCTTTGTAATAAAGTCCGATGTCTTGTTCACCGTCAAAATCTTTCATTCTTAAAATCTTTCTCTGCTCCATCTCATGAGCCTCAATCTTTTCAATGAATTTGCTCAATGTCAGATTGCTAAAACCTTTCTTGTTCCTCAACATCATGAGATATGTGCCCCAAGTCTTATATGGCAACGCATCAGCTAATTTGTCAATCAACTCTTCATTATCTTTCTCGATGCTCAATCTCCTCATGTTGGCTAGCAAATTGCCGTATCTTTCAATAATTTGCTTTGTGCTTTCATTTTTCAACCCACGAAACAGATCGAATTCTTTCTTTAAAAGTGACTTCTTATTCTTGACCATCTCTTGGCTTCCCTGAAACTTCGATTTTAATGCTTTCCATATTGAATAAGAAGTTCCATTGTGTTGCAATAGAACCAAGATATCTTCTTTCACAGCTTGTTGTAGTAGACTTAACATCATTTTCTCATCTTTGTATTTCTTTCTATTATCGGCACTCAGATCCTTAATAGCAATAATCTCTTCGTCATCATTCATCGGTCTAACATATTTTGTCTCAACACATTCCCAAGCATCCAAATAGTTAGCTTGTACCCAGTTTTCAAAGCGTCCTTCCCAACCCTTATACTCCTCCATGTTCATGACCTTAGGCGGTTTTTGCATCGTTCTCGTTTCAATTTCCAACATCGTGTTTCGTGCGAGAGTAATCGGGGTAACTGGAGTAGCGAATGCGTTGTAGAATTCCTCTTCCATGTTTCGGTTTTCAAAAAAATGTCAAACAGTGTTTTCAAGCAGAATCACAATCTCAAACAAAATCTCTGTTCAAGCGAAATCACCCAGTTGAAGCGAAATCACTAAAGCGGAATCAACTTTGAAGCGAAATATCTTTTCAAGCGAAATACCTTATTTCGCTTGAATTACACTTTTTCAAGCGGAATAAGAACTTTGAAGCGAAATAGCATGTATCAAGCGAAATAGCTGCTGATGTCATCATTTCAAGCAGATTTTCAAGCGGAATTAAAGATTTTATCAGATTTAGATCGATTTTCGGCCTGAAACTTTCAAGGCTTTGTTAAAACACTAATGCGCACATGATGTGTAAAAATTAGAACATTTTGACCGTGAAAAATTGTTAAATTTGAAAAAGAAAGTGTAGAAATCAGAATTTTCAGCTGAATTGGTATGAACTCTTCTTCCTGAGCTCTGATACCACTTGTAGGATCGTTTTCAGACCCGAACGAGTCGATCAGAAGAGTTTTACTCAATATGAAAGGCGAAAACAGACGTATCGAGGTCAATTCAGCTAGAATATCACTTTAAACTGTCGTTATATTGATATAATGACGTTTTACAGAGAGACGACACTTCTTCAGCACTTCGTTGCTTTAATCGGAAAAATTACATCTGATCTCGCTTGAACACATATATATAGTATTCTGATTTCGCTTGAAGTGGTTCCAAGCGAAATAACATTCCAAGCGAAATTACATGGTGCACTTTCAAGCGAAATTACCTTTTATCTCAAACTACATGCCCTGTTCTAACATTCTACGTACAAGACTCGATACAAGACGAAGTCGACAGACGCATCACTAACATGTAGTCATTTAAATCGGATTGTGATTAATGTATTTACATAACTCATTTTATTCTGTATTATTTGGTGTATGGCCTTTGGGGGTTAAATGACCATGTCCCGGATATCCTTGGCATCATTCAAAGAAATGGCCACGACCTAAGCACGGGGTGTAGGCGTACACCTGACAGTTGCATATGTAAAAACTGGTACTCCACTTAAAGGAATTAACCTTGTGGGTATTATACCTGTGGCGTGTCAGTTAATCTAGACCGGCCCTAATGGACGACAAATAAGTAAAATTGTTTACAAGATTATTTTTAAATAATTGTCCCAAGTTATAAAAGACATTTTTGCCTAAGTGCATTCAATTTAATTTTCAAACTCTTTTTAAAATGAGTCAGTTAAGTTGTATTTACCAGTGTAAACTGACGTATTTTCCAAAAAGGCTAAGTGCAGGTACTATACGTAATAGGCTGGCTACTCCAGGCATCAATAATCAAGTCTCGCAAGCTCTAGATGTTAAAGTCTGTTGAACAATTTCCTTTTTCTTTCGATCCGCCTGTGGATCTGTTTCAACTATTTTGTGATACTTAATATTACAATTTATTCAGTTGAAATGAATCTATCTTTTGCTTCCGCTGTGCATTTAAATTTGTGTTGTTTGACTATGATGATATCAACTACGTCACGATACTCCCCACCAAGCCCACCGGTAATACGTGGAAATATCGGGGTGTGACATAAGCACACTTATCACCATTATCTTTTTCACACAAAACTCCTTCTTCTCCACCCCATAGCTCACGGCTCACACACACCTCCCACACAACTCCATTTTCACTTCCATTCCACCTATTCCCAAGTGATATTAAGGTGTAAGGAGCTAAGTTAGGAAGCTTGGAGCTTTCAGAAGTTGAAGGACCTTCACCGTTTGCTTTTATCCACTTGTTTTCTCCTCTTGATCATCCCTAGCCTTGAGCTAGTGGCAAGAACCATGATCTTTCCATTTTACTTCTATTTTAAGTGGTTAAAAGATGATACAAGATGATTATCATGAAGAACACTAAGAAACAAGAAGATGAAACATGAACATAAGCTTAAAAGTATAAGAAATCATGAAGAAATCATGTTGTTTTGTGTAGATTTACTTGTTGATCATTGTTTGCTTGTGAAAATGATGTAGATCATCACATGATCTTGCTAGATCCTGATTAAAAACATAATCTAGCAAGATGAGAAGATAAACATGTTAGAGATTCACATATCATCCTAACATAAAGCATGAACTTGAAGGAATATATTGTTTTCTTATAAAGTAATGAGCAAAGTAAGATGTAAATCTTGTAAATCTAAGATTTCAAGAGTGATTTTCTAAGAAACCAAGTTAAAAATACAAGTTTTACTAGATCTTGGTTATTACATAAACAAACCTTATTTTTGGTGGATAAACAAGTGTAGAAACACTTGTGTAGCAAGAAAATTTCATAAAGAAACATTTTTAGAAAACATGATCCTAAGTTGTAAAGAACAATCTTCTTTAAAAATGAAGTTTTTAAAGGATCACACACACTTTAAAGGATAACAAGGCTTACTAATGACACTAGTAAGTTACTACAAATTTTTACGAATATTCAAGTTCATGAAGTAGTAGATTATACTTGTTTTGGCAAAGTTGATAAGTGTAAGCTGTTTACTGTTGAATGATGATTGATTGTGTTGATTTTTACAACATAAAATGATATGCTTGAAAGCATGGAAACCTCCATTTTTAGGGGAAACTATGGCAAAATTTTCTAAAAATTAAAACACTGAGAAAAATATTTCTAAACAAGTATTTACAAGTGTATTTTAAACCATGAATTTCCTATATAAACTTTGCCATAATTTTTGTTACAAAAATATAAATATTGGAAGTTGGTTTTCATAAATAAAAGTGACTAAATATGTATTTAGGAAATATATATTTAGAGGACACAATGTGTGTGATTATTTGTATATTTTGTGTATTAGTTATATTATTTTAGGACTTGAAATAATATAACACAACAAAATAGCAAGAATTACAATACAAAATATTACCAAAATTCCAACAAATAAATATACGCATTTACGCCAAATATTGGTAAAACCAAACTATGGAATAAGACTTACAAAATATTCCGGAAAAAATTATTAACAAGTATATTTTGATAAATAATATTTTGGATATCCAGGAAACAAAAATATGATTTTTACAATTTCTACAAGAATATATCATATTTTTTACAAGGAAAAATATATTATATTTGCAAGTATGGATAAATATTTTCTTGAGATTTTTAGAAGATATATATATATATCATTTTTAAGAAATATATATTTTCTTACACAAACACGAAATACAATATTTTTGCGTAAAATATATATATTCTCAAATAAATATGAAATATATCATTTTTGGAGAAAAATGAGCTTATATATATTTTCCAAGTTGAACTTGAAAATATATTAATTTTTGAACTTATGAGAAAACACAAATATTTTTGCCAAAGAAAAATTATAAATAATTTTTCTAATTAATATTCCTTAAAATATATATTTTGGGAAATATATATTGAATCTTTATTAAAGATAATATTCCGGAATAATTAATATGAAATTAAGTATAAAGAATACTTAATGAAGACAATAAAATACGTATTCTCGTACGTATAAATACACACCGGAATACGACCCGAAAACATGTCAAAATATACAAGTATAAGATACCCCATCCTTGGGGAGTAAATACAAGCATAAATGCTTGGGAAGTGTTAAGTTAAAATATATTGTTTTAACAATTATACCAAAATTTAATAAATACAATTTAAGTTAAAATATTAATTATTTTAACAAATAATTATATACTTGGAATAATAATGAAGACACTTTGAAACGTAACTCAAAGACACTAATCAATACTAAGACAAGGCACGACCCGCTCGTCTAATGGACCGTAGTACACATGTAGGTAGTCGTGCGTTCTAGAGGAAGCTTTAAGTTACATCGGATACAAGGAACACAAAACTGTGAGTTCATGTCCCCCTTTTCCTTAAACTGTTTTTGTTTTATAACTTCGGGGGTGAAGTACGTGTTACAAAATGATTACATACAATTACAAATGGTATGGTTAGCTTTGGAAAGTACAGTAGATCATGTGAATGGGTAGGCGCACTCTTAGGACCATTAATCCTCGTTCTAGGACCGAGGGGTATGAGTGATAGATCTATTTGGGTGTAGCGAGCCCCACCCATGAGTCCGTCGAGTGGACCATGAGGTGACTATGTCTTACAGCCGGAGGCTCGGTGCAAAATCTGTTTGGTTTGAGTCTTCCTGCACCATGTCACGTATATTAATGTATTAGCTACACATTAATTGATCTGTTTCCTTGTTGCTTTCATACCAGGATTTCAAGTACATACAAACATACTTACAAATGTTTCAAAGGTTTATTCACAAACACACACATGAACTCGCTCAACTTTTGTTGATGTTTTCAAACTACATGTATTTCAGGAAATTAAATATGGATCTGGCGGGCATTGGAGTTTACAAGTCATGTCTCTAATAAAAGGTGTCATCCGAAGTCGAAGGGTTTGGGTTATGTATGTTATCTTGGATAAGATACATGGCTCGAAACCTATTTTGTTTGTGTCTTTTGTGAAGTCCAGTATGGAACTTTAAGCTTTGGTTGTCATGAGATCTAAATTTGAAGTCTTAGTTTGATGTTAAACAATGACGGCCGTATTATTTTGAAAACTATATATGGATGAACATCTTGGTATTATCATATAGTTGTTTGTTATGGTTAAATGCAATGATATTAAGCAAGTCACACCAAATCACGCTTCCGCAAAAGTCAGGGTGTGACAGTTTGGTATCAGGGCTTCGATTGTAGAGAACTAGGATTCCTTCTCGAGTCTAGACTACAATCATTAGGGCTCCCACAAAAATATTTTTCCAACAAGTTTTCATTGCATACACGAAACGTCCAGATCCAAGAAACAAACATTTTTTTTAAAAGGAGAAAATGCACGAAACACATACCAAGGTCTATGTTTGTGGTTCAGTATGGGAGACTGGGTGTTTCAGTCAGATATACTGGGTGTTTCAGTCTGAGAGACTGGGTGTTTCAGTCTGAGAGGCTGGGTGTTTCAGTCTGAGAGACTGGGTGGTTCAGTCTGGGAGACTAGGTGTTTCAGTCTGGGAGACTGTGTTTCAGTCTGGGAGACTGGGTGGTTTAGTCTGGGAGACTAGGTGTTTCAGTTTGAGAGACTGGGTGGTTTAGTCTGGGAGACTAGGTGTTTCAGTCTGAGAGACTGGGTGATTTAGTCAGGGAGACTGGGTAGTTCAGTCTGGGAGACTGGGTCGTTTAGTCTGGGAGACTAGGAAGGATACTTGATTATATGATTTCATTATCTTTGATTGCATAATGATAGTAGTTAAATATGTGCATATATTGTGAATGTTTTGTTACGGATACTATGTCTTCACCTGATAGCGAATTGCCCGACGACCATGATCCCATGGCAGTAGTCTCCGACGACGAGATTATGTCAGAGCCGGAGATCTTCACCTCAGATTCAGAGAGTAACCCGGAGATGATGTTCGACGACGAGTTGCAGCCATTCGCGTTGCTCGAGTTAGGAGATGATTTACCGACTACTGATGGCATTCCAGACGAGGATACTTTTGTTATTCCCATTCCTGTCCATGATCATCTTATCATCGATCATCCCGATAGTGAGCATGTCGTGGCACCAATCCTCGCTCCCGTTCCTTTAGTGGCCATTCCTCTCGAGGATTTGCCCTTTCGACAATTTTTGATGATGACATTGAATTGTTTGTTGATGATCCTCCTGTTGATGCCCAGGGTGATGGAGAGATAGCTGAGGATGTCATTGCTATTCTTCCTCCTGAGAATCCTGCCATTGAAGTATCCTCTGCTTCCATTTTACACTTGATTTCAGACTCCTTTGAGTCTGTGACACCTTCAGGTTTGCAAACGGCCGGATTGCAGCGCGTTGCTACCGACTCAGACGATGACACCGCTATGACTGCTTCACTATTACCTACCTGAGATCTTACACCTCCACACGACCCAGAGCCTGCTCCTGCTCCTGAGCCAGCTCCTGTTCCTTCTGGGTCAGCCTGATGTTGCACCTGCTGATCCTGAGCCCTTGCTTGATCATGACCCTATTTCTTTTGGTTTACCAGACATTGCACCCCTTATACCTAACCCAGTACCTGCACCTGATGATCTTCTCTTTTGTTGAGACATTTGTCCCTGCACCCACACCCGCCGATGTTGCTCTTTTTCCCCTTATGGAGACTGACGTCCATTGCATCGACATGCCTATCGTTTTCTTTCAGGACATACCTGCACCCCGTCCAGGGGAAGGTACTTCTGGTCAGCACCCACGCGACGATCCCTTTGCTTCAGCAGCTTTTCCGCAGATCCCTCAGGATGCACCGTTTGCTCCTTTCAGTTCTTCACCGCTGGACGAGCCATTGCGATAGTTCCTATCATACACTATGCTGATTCCAGACCCCTACCATCCCTCACATCATGGAGGCTACACACGGGATGAGTTGCTCCTGCTACTTCAGCTATAGTTTGAGGTTTTGAGTTATAGAGTTTTGGAGCTTGAGCTGACATCACGTCCTCCACCCTGTCTACGCCAGTATACTTTGATCCTCCACTTTCATCACTGTCTGCTTTTGCACTCTCACCTGCTGCCCTTACACCTTTCCTAGGTGTTGATGCTCGTTTCTCTACTATCAAGCAGCAGACCAGATACTTACTTCGCCGTATATACAAGCTTGAGGAGAAACTCGCACATGTTAGCAGTTGCTTTTTCTTCCCTCCTCCACCTCAGTCACGAGTATAGTTGGTTCTGGTTTTATACGGATTGCATTACTTTTGGGTAAAGACACTACTAATGAGCCGAGATTGTGGAGACTTTTGAAGACCTCTTTTGACCACGTGATTTTGATACACTGACATACTTATTGGACAAGGGTAGGGTGACCCTGTGTCTCTTTTGATATGATACACTTTGTAGACAATGTGATTGTGGTCAGAAAATAATGAAAGCTCAGTCGCCATGCCCTCACTGAGCATGTTGTTGATCTGCATGCGGGTGCTATAATTGTGATACTACGTGCTTTCTTGTTATGTTCTCATTAAATATGTTTCCATCTAGATGTTTGTGATATAACTGTGATGTTATAAGATTGCTTGCTATGAGGATTGCTTATATACATATGTATACACACCTCCTAGGTCTTATTCGTTAAGTAGAGGCTTATGTGCCTGTGTCTTTAATAAGACCTGACCTAACCAATCTTCTTCTTAGAAGATGTCGCTTTAAGGGAACACCGATACCAACAACCCTCTGCCGACGACAGAGGCAGAATTACAAGAACGCATCTCACAGGCCATCGCACAGCACGAGGCCCTTCGCTCCGAACACAGCGGAGGTACCTCAGGAAATAACCCACCCAATGACTGCACCTACAAGCAGTTCTTAAGCTGCAAGGCCCGAGATTTCGACGGCACTGGGGGTGCCATAGTTTTTGTGCGTTGGGTTGAGAAGACGGATTATGTTTTGCGATTGATCAAATGCGCCCCAGAACATCAGGTCACGTACATAGCTGGACTGTTTCTAGATGGGGGTCTGTCATGGTGGAACCTTCAGGTTCAGACTTTGGGCGAGACTGCTGCGTATGCTTTGACGTGTGATGAACTGAAAGAGCTGATGCGCAAGAGATATTGCTCGAGGGCAGAAGTCCAGAAGTTGGAGTCTGAACTTTGGAACTTGAAAATGGAAGGTCCAAAGATAGTCGAGTATGTGCAGAGATTTCATGATTTATCGCAAGTTGTTCCATATCTGGTGGAACCAGAGTTTAAGAGGATCGAACGCTTTGTCGGGGGATTGTCACCTCAGATTCTAAGCCTGGTGACAACATCTAAACCTCCAACAATCACCGATGCTATCGACTTAAGTGTGGCGCTCACTGAAGAAGCAGTTAGACTAGGAAAATTCTCCACCTCGGAGGAGAAAAAGGAGATTCCTGCGGAGTCATCTGGAGATAACAAGAGAAAGCTCGCAAATTTCAAGAAGGGTACTCGGGCGAATAACAAGAAGAAGGCCAAAAAGGGAAAAGAATACATGGGACTCCTACCTAAGTGCGACAATTGTCAACGCTACCATGTCGGGCGATGTAAATATGGAAAATGTGATAACTGTGGCAAAAGGGGGCATCCCAAGGAGACTTGTAGGTATGGTACTGAACGTGGAAATGAAGGCCAAGATGGCAGCAAGAATCACGAAGGAAACAACGACAACAACGACTATCAAGGCAGGATGAGTGACAAGCAAAAACGTGCTCAAGGTTGTTTTAACTGTGGAAGCAAAAAGCATTTCAGAAAATACTGCCCTAAAAACACTCAGGCGCATGGATGAAAGCTCAACGCCAGAGCTAGGGAAGCCCGCCAGGATCCAAACATGGTCATTGGTACATCCCATATTAGTCAACAATATGCTTCTGTGCTGTTAGATATTGATGCCAATTTTAGCTTTGCATCTCTAGAGTTTAAGAGTATCCTTGGTTTAGTAGCAAGAGAGTTAGACATCCCTTATCCGATAGAACTAGCTAGTGAGAAGCTATTAGAAGCTAGTGAAGTGATTTGAGGCTGTGTGATAGGGCTATGAGAGCGTAGGTTTACGCTTGAACTGCTGCCAGTCGAGTTGGGGAGTTTCGACGTAGTAGTTGAAACGGATGGATTGACTTGGTTCCAGGCGCCGCGCCTGCAGCCAAGGCACCTTAGCAACTTACACCTTCGGAGATGCAAGGAATGTCAGTGTAGCCTCAGGAGTTGCTAGAGAAGGAAGTTAACAGACCAAGCTTCTTGCCTTGAGAAACTACAATGTGGTTCGTCAAGAAGAAGGACGATAGCATTCGTATATGCATCAACTACCAGGAGCGTAGGTCGGAACTCATTAAAGGTTATTGCTTAGGAAACCACGTCTATTAACTCGGGAAAACCCTATCATTTCATCGTGCAAGCTATTTTAGTTAACCAAACGGGTAAAGTATTCAGATTTCTTTCATTGAAATTTCCACTTTTGCTTTTAGTGAGTAGATTTTACATCTCTACTCCTCTTAATGGTAGTTGCATCACGACAATTTTCTTCATTAAAACAAACACTCCTTTGTCTTGATACTTGATCATTTCTTCATTTTAGTAAATACTCACTGTATCATTTCTTGGAAATTGATATGTTACGCGTGCACCCTTTGTTATGCATGTGGTTTCGTTTCGAATAAACGTTTCATCAAAAGTTCAAAAATTAATTGCTAAAGCTAAGTTTCGAATTGTGATTTGGATGACCTACATTATTGTAATTGTTGGCTCCTTTGATATCAAGCCAACACACTTTCTTGAAATTTCTTTCTTGTCAGTTACATACATGGTTTATCTTGGTAACCATGCCGAAATTTCCTTGTCGATACATGTACTTATTGTCAGAATTCGCTAAAACCAAGTTCAATTGCTTGAACTTGTCCATTTCGTATATTCAATTCGAAGAATTCATTTTTGCGAGACTTTCATTTGTTCCAAGTCGCAGTAGACTTGTTTGGTCTACAGCTCCATTAAGTCGTTTGTTCATTTCGACACCTTATGGTGATGTTTTCACTAGATTGAAGCTTGCGCTAATCTTGTTTACGCATCTCATACACGGATTTAATTGTTTATTTATTGATTTGCTCTAAATTTGTTCTGTTTCATCAAGATTAAAGTAATCTTAACACAGTTGTGTGTCAAGACAATGGTACATCAGATTCATTTTATATTCCAGTGTACCTCCTAACGGTTCTTTCATTATTGATCGAATGTCTTGTAGTATTTATCGCTTTTTCATCTTCGATCGAAAACAGTAATTCTTTGGTGTCCCATATTCAATTGTAAATTCTGCAATGCCGCTTGAATCACATTTTTAGGTTCGCTTCATTACACTTTCATTTGATGTCAAACACGGTGAACTTGTTCGGTCACCGCTATTATTGAATTATGTCAATTACGACACCTTGTGGTATCGTTATAAACTTGCAGCTTGTGCTAGTCATCGTCAACCGTTTCACACGCAACTACCCATATTTTTACTCAACTTGTCTTTTAAACATTCTTAGTGTAACTATGAATTAAGACTATGGTACACCAGCTTCGATTGTAATTCATTTCGGTGTATTCTTGCGATTCAATACTGTCAACACACCAGTTTTATTCATCGATTTGTTCGAAAGTTGACGGATCATTTTCATGTTGCTGTTACCTTTTAACCGTTGGATTCTTAGTGTAGAAAGATGTCCTTGGATTCACCTGATTCAATAGGTCTTGATTCGGTATTGTGGTTAGTTAGTGTGGTGTTATCCATATCTATACATGCGTGACGTAACCCTAAGGAGTTAAGGTATTATAAATTTCGAGGACGAAGTTTTCTAAACAGGGGGAGAATGTGACAACTGTCAAAAATCCAGGTATCCGTACAATTAATTAATCATGATTAGTGCTTAATGACTGTGCTGAATTACAATTAACTGCTTTTTGATTACTGCCTTATACATACATGTGCATCATACATTGTTTAATGTCATACCAATATTGCATGAAAGCTATATTGCCTTAAATGATGCATTGAGTACAGTTAGCATAGTTATCTAATAAAACAGGAAAATGCTTATAGAACTCAGCACATAGACAGACAGTGCATTGAGACTTAGAAAGAGCCAGAAACTAAGTATGACTCTAGTATAGTGAGTAGGAAAGTAAGGATCATAAAACTGCCATCCTAGAGATAGTTTAAGTGCCGGAAAGTGCCTAAAACTCACATAAACTGCAGAATTCTGCAGAAAATCAACACAATTCAGCTATAGCCAGCTATTTAACACAATAATATCATGAAAAATTTATGTTTTGTTGCCCAAAACAACTTACAAAGTGTCGGGAATTAAAACTGCCACAAAAGGTGCTTCATACTTAGTGAAACTACGCAATTCAGCACTTTAACGAACCGTAACGAACCGAACAACCGGAGAATAACCGGGACATCAAAATTTTACTAGAAGTAATGTTTTTATGATATTAAGCTAGTATTGGTGGTAGAACACCTTAAAAATCATAAAAACACCTAAACATACTTAAACCTTCTAGTTTGCACTTTAAACCCCAAACTTCCAAAATTTTACATTTACCCCCCCCCCCCCCCTTCACCAAATCCGGCCCCAACAAGGGACCCACCTAGAAGATTTTATTTTTATTATTTATTAGATTATGTTGGGTATATTCTACACATATTATACCATATTCCATTACATGTTGGAAATTAATTTATATAAACCAAGAGTTATAAGCACACTTATCACCATCATCTTCTTCACACAAAACTCCTTCTTCTCCACCCCGTAGCTCACGGCTCACACACACCTCCGACACAACTCTATTTTCACTTCCATTCCACCCATTCCCAAGTGATATGAAGGTGTAAGGAGCTAAGTTAGGAAGCTTGGAGCTTTCGGAAGTTGAAGGACCTTCACTGTTTGCTTTTATCCACTTGTTTTCTCCTCTTGATCATCCCTAGCCTTGAGCTAGTGGCAAGAACCATGATCTTTCCATTTTACTTCTATTTTAAGTGGTTAAAAGATGATACAAGATGATTATCATGAAGAACACTAAGAAACAAGAAGATGAAACATGAACATACGCTTAAAAGTATAAGAAATCATGAAGAAATCATGTTGTTTTGTGTTGATTTACTTGTTGATAATTTTTTGCTTGTGAAAATGATGTAGATCATCACATGATCTTGCTAGATCATGATTAAAAACATAATCTAGCAAGATGAGAAGATAAACATGTTAGAGATTCACATATCATCCTAACATAAGGCATGAACTTGAAGGAATATATTGTTTTCTTATAAAGTAATGAGCAAAGTATGATGTAAATCTTGTAAATCTAAGATTTCAAGTGTGGTTTTCTAAGAAACCAAGTTAAAAATACAAGTTTTACTAGATCTTGGTTATTACATAAACAAACCATATTTTTGGTGGATAAACAAGTGTAGAAACACTTGTGTAGCAAGTAAATTTCATAAAGAAACATATTTAGAAAACATGATCCTAAGTTGTAAAGAACAATCTTCTTTAAAAATGAAGTTTTTAAAGGATCACACACACTTTAAAGGATAACAAGGCTTACTAATGACACTAGTAAGTTACTACAAATTTTTACGAATATTCAAGTTCATGAAGTAGTAGATTATACTTGTTTTGGCAAAGTTGATAAGTGTAAGCTGTTTATTGTTGAATGATGATTGATTGTGTTGATTTTTACAAAAGAAAATGATATGCTTGAAAGCATGGAAACCTCCATTTTTAGGGGAAACTATGGCAAAATTTTCTAAAAATTAAAACACTTAGAAAAAATATTTCTAAACAAGTATTTACAAGTGTATTTTAAACCATGAATTTCCTATATAAACTTTGCCATAATTTTTGTTACAAAAATATAAATATTGGAGGTTGGTTTCATAAATAAAAGTGACTAAATATGTATTTAGGAAATATATATTTAGAGGACACAATGTGTGCGATTATTTGTATATTTTGTGTATTAGTTATATTATTTTAGGACTTGAAATAATATAACACATCAAAATACCAAGAATTACAATCCAAAATATTACCAAAATTCCAACAAATAAATATACGCAATTACGCCAAATATTGGTAAAACCAAACTATGAAATAAGACTTACAAAATATTCCGGAAAAATTTATTCACAAGTATATTTTGGTAAATAATATTTTGGACACCCAGTAAACAAAAATATGATTTTTACAATTTCTACAAGAATATATCATATTTTTGAAAAGGAAAAATATATTATTTTTGGCAAGTATGGATATATATTTTCTTGAGATTTTTAGAAGATATATATATCATTTTTAAGAAATATATATTTTCTTACACAAACACGAAATACAATATTTTTGGGTAAAATATATATATATTCTCAAATAAATATGAAATATATCATTTTTGGAGAAAAATGAGCTTATATATATTTTCCAAGTTGAACTTGAAAATATATTAATTTTTGAACTTATGAGAAAACACAAATATTTTTGCCAAAGAAAAATTTTAAATAATTTTTCTAAGTAATATTTCTTAAAATATATATTTTGGGAAATATATATTGAATCGTTATTAAAGATAATATTCCGGAATAATTAATATGAAATTAAGTATAAAGAATACTTAATGAAGACAATAAAATACGTATTCTCGTACGTATAAATACACACCGGAATACGACCCGAAAACATGGCAAAATACACAAGTATAAGATACCCCATCCTTGGGGAGGAAATACAAGCATAAATGCTTGGGAAGTGTTAAGTTAAAATATATTGTTTTAACAATTATACCAAAATTTAATAAATACAATTTAAGTTAAAATATTAATTATTTTAACAAATAATCTTATACTTGGAATAATAATGAAGACACTTTGAAACGTAACTCAAAGACACTAATCAATACTAAGACAAGGCATGACCCGCTCGTCTAATGGACCGTAGTACGCATGTAGGTAGTCGTGCGTTCTAGAGGAAGCTTTGAGTTACATCGGATACAAGGAACGCAAAACTGTAAGTTCATGTCCCCCTTTTCCTTAAACTGTTTTTGTTTTATAATTTCGGGGGTGAAGTACATGTTACAAAATGATTACATACAATTACAAATGGTATGGTTAGCTTTGGAAAGTACAGTAGATCATGTGAATGGGTAGGCGCACTCTTAGGACCATTAATCCTCGTTCTAGGACCGAGGGGCATGAGTGATAGATCTATTTGGGTGTAGCGAGCCCCACCCATGAGTCCGTCGAGTGGACCATGAGGTGACTATGTCTTACAGCCGGAGGCCCGGTGCAAAATCTGCTAGGTTTGAGTCTTCCTGCACCATGTCACGTATATTAATGTATTAGCTACACATTAATTGATATGTTTCCTTGTTGCTTTCATACCGGGATTTCAAGTACATACAAACATACTTACAAATGTTTCAAAGGTTTATTCACATACACACATGAACTCGCTCAACTTTTGTTGATGTTTCCAAACTACATGTATTTCAGGAAATTAAGTATGGATCTGGTTGGTGTTTACAAGTCATGTCTCTAATACAAGGTGTCATCCGAAGTCGAAGGGTTTGGGTTATGTATGTTATCTTGGATAAGATACATGGCTCGAAACCTATTTTGTTTGTGTCTTTTATGAAGTCCAGTATGGAACTTTAAGCTTTGGTTGTCATGAGATCTAAATTTGAAGTCTTAGTTTGATGTTAAACAATGACGGTTGTATTATTTTGAAAACTATATATGGATGAACATCTTGGTATTATCATATAGTTGTTTGTTATGGTTGAATGCAATGATATTAAGCAAGTCACACCAAATCACGCTTCCGCAAAAGTCAGGGTGTGACAACATGAGAGCCTTCTTTATTTAATTTCCCACTCTTTTTACCCTACGGTTAATTATTTGCAATATTTTGATGATGTATTTGATAAATATCCATGATATTTCTCTTTGTAGTTTGAAGAGATAATGACGTGTGAACTTCTAAAAATAACAAATGCTTGAATGTTCTAAAACAATCAAGTTAATTCTGAAAAAGTATTAGATATAAATTAGAGTAAATTACGTTTTTGGCCCATGTGGTTATATCACTTTTACTATATTAGCCCAAAATAAGAATTTTTAACATATCTGCCCCCTTGGTCTCTATAACTAACCATTTGGCCCCTAAGTCTAGAGATCATGGGGGCCAAAATGGTTAGTTATAGGGACCATGGGGGCAGATATGTTAAAAATTCTTATTTTGGGCTAATATAGTAAAAGTAATATAAACATAGGGGCCAAAAACGTAATTTACTCTATAAATTATAATATTATCAATATTTTAGATATATTTTAATCTATTAATTTTATTCAAAAATTATTAAAAAATACTAATCATTTTTACCTTTATTTATTTTAAAAGTTTTTTTTGAAAATAATTCGCTTTTTATCACTTTTATATATTTAGCTTTTGTTTTATAAAAGTTTTTTATAGCTTTATTTAAAGATAATAAAGGGTTTTGGGGTTCAAAACGAGTGAGTTTCTAATGAAGAAATTGCGGTATAAATTTTGTTTATTGTTGTAGACGCGACATTGCGGGTTCACTCACCCTCGGTTAGAACCATCCCACTAGTACCTCAACATTTACCCGTTTTCCCAGTTAGAATTATCTTTTAAATGGTATTATGGATTTGAGTTTTTTTTTCTTAGCTATTGCTGAATGATATTGTGGATTTATAATTTTAAATTATGAAATGGATTAGCTCATACTGTGGACAATTCTTAGAAATTAGCTATTAACTGTGCAAATTGATAAAAGACCTTGAAATTCATGCTTTTACAAGAGCAACTCAAATTCCACTTGATAAAAATCATTGACTTGATAATGGTGTGTTTCTCATGGTACATAAATTGATTTATCAATCTTTAGTTTATAGGATCCTTTTCTGATCAAAGACCATCATTTACATTCTCATGCAGCGACGCGTGTGTCATATTATCAAGGGTGCCCCACAATGCGGCAATGGGGGCTCTTTCTCCCAATTTGTTTATAATAGTTCATTTATTTAACTGGTATAATAGACGGTTTCCAAGTATTTTACATGTTTATGTATTTGTGATTATGTTATGCAATGTAATTTGTAATTTCGGTTTTAAAAATATATATATAACATCAAATGTTGTATACAAGTAATTATTTAGAGATTAATGAATGTTTTATAGGTTTGTGAATTATAATTGTAATTTTTTCGTTACTTATTGTAGTATGTGGTTTCATTTATATTTTCCTTATTTAAACACTTATTACTTATATTATTTAAATTGTTCAACCCGTGTAACACACGAAATATAACCTAGTGTACTATATTACACCTTTAACTCATTGAGTATTGTACGCTAAAAATTTAACTTTATTAAGCTCAATAGCTTTATAAACATTTGGTTTTTCCGTTACAAAATTGTTTTTTACATTATTTGTAGGATCGTGTTCTGACCCGAACGAGTCGTTCAGAGAAGTTCAACTTCGTTTCAGGTGCGGAATAACAAGAAACGAAGATAGAAACAGCTGAATCTTCACTTAATCTGCTAATTTTATTGATTAACAATCGATTACACGCAGTTCTTCACACCGGCAGAGCTTCGGTATGGAATACAAGGACTGAATAATGATTTCGCTCATGGAACCCCTATATATAATGCTTATGGTTTCGCTTATATGGACATGTCCATATAAGCGAACCTACATGTGACAAATAAGCGGAACCTCTAGTCTATGACCATATGAGCGAAACCTCTACCTAAGATACATACAATCTCCTATTTTCTCGTAAAACGTGCCCTAATCTATACAATACAATGTATGACTCGATCTAAGACGAAGTCGACAGATGTAGTGCACCAACAGACTCCCCCTCAGATGTTGACGAGTCGACTATCGAGTCACAACAATGCTGTGTCTTCACATCTTCAGTCTTGATCAGTCTCTGGGCTTTTCTCTCTCTATCTTCATCAACAGACTCCCCTTAACTTTGAAAATCTTCAGACTCCCCCTAACGATTTGCTGGCATTCCTTTGTTCTTCAGCAACATCTGCTTCAGGATCTTTGTCTGGATTTCTTTGTCTTCAGAATTCGAAACTTGGCACTCTATAGAATCTTCAATTTCCAGGATCGAAACTTGGCTAAATCTGCACATTCTTAACCCAGAAATGAATTTCCAAATTTAACAATTTGAGTGCACCAACACTCTGAAAAAATCAGACGACTCCCTCTCATAATCATATGCACCAACAATCACTCTCCCTCAGATCATACACATCTGATGAACCACTTGTTGATTTACAAAACACATTTTAACATTTTAAGACACACTCCCCCTCACAACAATGTCATCATGTTTAGCACTCGGAATTTTGAAAATCAGCTTTCCAACATCAGTTGTCGAAAATCTTTTTGACTTTTTCAAAATAAAGAAATGCAGTAAAGAAATATTTACAGACACTATTTTTGTGAGTTTGTGCAAGAGGATCATATCAGTATGACAAGTCACAAGTACCGTTGAGCTTAATTACACATTAAGAATTAAACAATTCACTTAGATTGCCGATATACTGATCCACTTAAATTCTCACACAAATTTCAACTGATTCATGATATGAGTTAGATGTTTTAAGGACTTAAACTCATTCATGTGTCCCACCTCTTGAATATACTCCCGTATCCAGATCCCAATATTCAGTCTTACAGATGAGTATACCACAGATGATATCTGTAAGGGGTTAAATTGCGAGGGCCGTGAGAGCTCAGGTCGATCTTTCGATACGCAGAGAGATGACGGCTTCGACTTTTGGTGAGTCCCCTTTAGAGGATCTTTTGTTACAACAGCAATGACTATCAATTTTATTGTTTCATCAATTTGCTGAGGGCGGCGCTATATTTCAAGCAAGCAGAAAGTATTCTCCTGGGACTAGGCCATTGCTTCCGCAAAATCAGAAGTCCCGGGATAATACCCCAGATATCACTGAGTATAAAGACCTAGTATCTCAGAAAGAGGGACCTTTCAAACGAGATTTCAGGGGTTACCTATATATCCAAGTAGTGTTCCCCACGAAATAAGCAAGTTTGAATTTTAGTTTATATCCCGAAAAAACTTACTAAATGTGTAAAAAGCTATCGGCATATCATCAGTAAGACCGTTTAACGCTATTTAATCATTACATTTCTTTAGCATACTGTGACTGTCTACTGATGTACTATCATTTCCTCTTCTTTTGACACTAAAACTCATTTTTGATTTTATCATGTTTTTGCCTTTTTCAAATTTTCAAATGTTTTTGGATTTTCTGAAAATTTCTACTCCCCCTAAAATGCAAACACATTTTAGGAAATTTGAAAATTACTAGACTCTTGACCCACTTGAAACATAAAATGAACTGTACAAAAACTTGACAACCGATATCAAATCGCTTCAAATCGCCATCCACTTGGCATAAACAATCAGAACTCCCCCTTTCAACAAACCATTTTCTCATTTAGATTTCAAAACACTTAAGTTTGTTTTAATCAAAATGATTTTTCCGAAAAATGAGTTTGTTTTTACCACTTGTAAGTTTATCACTTGTTAAGTATGGGGATATGGTTCATCATCTTGTCAGTTTTTATCAAATGTAGTAAATCAAGTACAATTTAATGTCCCTGATTTACCGTTTGCAATGAAGCAACCTCTGTACCAATAGTAAGAATTACCACTTTTAGAATCACAAACAATACCACTTGTAGATATGACAAACCAATACCAACTGTAGGAATGTTACGTCTACATGCATCATTTTATCAATCAGGATGCCGATTCCTACTTCACACTTACCAACCTGGAAGCTCCGGCAATTCACACTCATCCTGTAAAAATTTAACATTATAAGATTCATTCACAATCATCAATTTTCAAGAAAGATGCCGATTCCTGATCCACGATATAAACTTGGGATCTTCGGCATAGTCCTAAGACTTTACAGGAAACAAACTTCCATCCAAGTCTTCTCAGACTTGATGGCTTTCAGTTCTTGCGCAGTAGGGTTGTAAGTTGCCTTTTTAGTTGCATAAAAATCTTTAACCCCCTTAGCTTTCCCATTCAACATTTTCCCAAAAATTTTCTTAACACTTCCATTGAATGTTTTCTCGACATCAAACTTAGTTTTCTCTGTGTAAAACTGATTCGAGATATCAACCTTGCCAACTTTCTGTTTAACTTCTTCAAATTTCAGTGATGGAAACTCATCATCATTTACTGAAATTTTCATCTCAACCTGTGGCTCTTCTGGCTTTGTGGAACCAGATTCATCGCCGACATTCACATCAACTTTCTTAACAACCCACACTTGGTTGTCTTTCTCTTTCTTTTTATAAAAATTCTTTTTAGAACACTCACCAACCTCATAAGTTGAGTTTTCAAAAATTTTAAATTTTTCGGTTGGTGGTTCAATATCAACAACTTTTCCTTTCAACTTGTTAGAAACTCCCTGTTTTGACTTGGCATTTTTCGAACAGTTCCATGCAATGTGACCAGCTTCATTGCATTTGTAACAGGTTCTAATTTCTTTTGAGTGACAAACTTCAGTTCCAATCTTCTTCTTTTCAGCAAGAAACTCTTGATTTGACTGTCTCCAGAATGGTTTCTTCTGTTCCTCTTCTGCACTTCCACCTGACACAAATTCGGTTTTTGTTTTAGAATTTTTCAAATTTTTATGATTTTCTGGTGGAATAAATCCAAGACCTTTCTTTTTGTAGCTACGATTTTGGTTTGATTTCTTTTGAAAACCAGAACCAGAATTATAACCTTTTTTTCTTGTTTAGACGTTGTTGAACTCTTGAAGTGTACTTTTTAGGTTTTTCAGTAAGATTTAAATCTTTTATTTCAGAAATATTAATTTCTGTCATTTTGAAAACCTTTTTGATCATGTCAAAACGAACACTTCTTATTGGAAACTCTTTGTCAGAGTATAATTTGTCCGAATCATTTAAAGTGTATGCGACTTCAAATGCTTCATCATCCAAATTTGCTTTCGATAACAAAAATTCTTTACTATAAGACCGTTTAACCGACGACTTTGAACTGTTGACTAACGAATTTGACCCTCCAGACTCAGACTTTGACTCAGATTCCTCCTCAGTATCCAACACCTGATCGACCACCTTTTTTATTAACTCAGACTCATGATCAGTATCAGACGAGGTAAACGTGACATCAATGTTATCTGGTAAAACGTCAGTTGTGTCGGTTTTTAGCTTTATATTGACTGCTTTTTCAAGTTGCTCCTCGTTTGGTTTTCTAGGAGAGTACCCTTCCCAAATTGGAGGCGGACACTTGTTATAGCTAACAGTCGGTTTCTTACCACTATCATTCTTTTTCTTCGGCTTCTCATCTTGAAAAACTTCGATACCTGCAACAGTTGGGTAAATACGATCAATGAGATAATCAGAACTAGAATAACTTTGTAATAAACGTCTAATTCTCTCATTCTCAATCTTCTCTGTCTCCAACTCTTGCTTCCATTTACTTTCTTCGATGTAAAAGTTGATAGCTTTTTGCTTTGTTATCGTTACAGCATTCATCATCGTTAGTGTTTGTTCTCTTTCTGAATTTGTCTTTTGGAGACCAGCTACTGTTTTGTTCAAGACATCATAAGATTCTTTCACATAGTTGAGATTGAACAGTAACTGCTCTTTCTTCTTTTCATACTCAGCAATTATCTCATCTTTTGCTGCACAACCCTTGCATGCTTCCAAACACTTCTCGCAAGGCTTTACAACTTCAACAATCTTCTCAATCTCGATTGTCTTTACCACTTCAAACACCTTTTCTGCTTCAATCACCTTTTCTTTTTCTTTCACTTGCTTACTCTCAACATTCTTCTCAGCAACACTTTCAACAATCTCATTCTGAACAACATCTTCAGATTTCTTTAGTTATTGTTCTTTAGCAGCTCGCTTCTCCTTCAGTTTCTCCATGCAATCTGCAAAATAGAAATGAAAACTTTCAGGAGAAAGATGAGATTTTGCAACATTTATATATTTCTCTTCCTCATCATCACTATTGCTATCGTCTGGAGATGACTGATCAAACTTCACAGATTTCTCAGAACTAGCATCTGATAAACCAGAATCAGATGGTGTTTGATCAAATACAACTTCCTTTTCTGAAATAACATCCTTCTGTACACTCTTATCAGAACTTTGTAGACTTTCATCAGCACTTTCTGAACTTTCAACAGAAACAACAGACTCTTCATCCACACTCTTTACAGTTACTCCAATAGACTTCATCCATGTGGTAAACATGTCTGGTTCTCTGACAATCTTAGCAATGAAAGCTTTAAAATTCCCATTCTCATCTGCAAACATATTCCAGCTGAAGCCTTCAGGTAGCCTCTCATCATCTTGATCGACTATGCATGCTTTGCTATCAGGAGAGATATAATTGTTCCAGTCAAAATCCACCGCACACGCTCTTTTTGAATCCTCGATTCTTCTACCATGAGCCGTCTGTGAGTCTTGTGATTGACCAACTTGCTGATAAATGGCTTTTCGGTAGTAATCATCTTTTCCAAACGGATTCTGAGCGCCACTAGCTTCTCTGTTCTTGCACTCCCGCTTGAAATGGCCTTTCTCCCTGCAACGAAAACAAGTAACTTTAGATTTATCAAAACCTAAAGTAGATACATGAGCATCAAGAAAGTCATTTCTCCCGGTAATTGTTTTGAACTTTTCAGCACGTCTAAGAACACTCGCAAGACACCATTTGATATCCATCAGTTCCATCTCTTCTGCGTCTATTTGATCGTAATCCTCTTTGGTGAGCATGGGATTTCCGATCCGACCAGCAACTAGACCTTCATATGATAACAACACAGAACCAAGTAGAGCCATGTGGTCTTTAGCAGTATCTTCTGAAAAACTTTGACCTTCTGAAAGATTTAGAGCGATGTTGCACTGAATCACATAACCATTTCCTGTCTTTGTGCTTTGAGACTGAAAACTTTCTGATGAACTCTTTGGATTGACACTCGGATATAATGAGAAACCACTGATGCTTTTTTTTGAACTTTGATCAATCTTTTCTGTAGAATCCCCAGCACTAAACGCAGTCTGAATTTTCGGACTTCTCTCAGCTTCTGGAACCGGAACACTGCCTTTGTAATACATTTTTACATCCTGTTGACCACTTGGACTGTTCATCCTTGCGATCTTCTGCTGTTCCAAATCTTGACCCTCAATCTTTTCGATAAACTGACCAATTGTTAACCCATCATAAACCCTTGTGTTTTTCAGGATCATCAAATAAGTTCCCCACTCTTTTTGCGGTAACGCATCAGCTAATTTGTCTACCCACTCTTCAGACTCCTCTTTTATACTAAGCATTGACATAGATCGCACCAAGTGGCAATAACGTTCAATCAGCTTCTTCGTATCTTCTCCTGGTAAACTACTGAACAGATCAAACTCTTTCTTGAGCAATGCCTTCTTGCTCTTAATCATTTTCTCACTACCCTCAAACTTAACACGTAAAGCATCCCAGATTGACTTTGAAGTTTTGTCATGCTGAAGCAGTATGAAAATGTCTTCTTTGATAGCTTGCTGAAGTAGACTGATCATCATCTTTTCAGCTCTATACATATCACGTTCTTGATCACTAAATTCAGATATTTTTTATCAACTTTCAAATCAGTCTGTGGCAAAACATATTTCTTCAAAATACACTCCCATGATCTTAGATGGTTAGCCTGAACCCAGTTCTCGAATCTATCTTTCCACCCGTAGTATTCTTCGATACTCATCAATTTCGGGGGCTTTTGGGTGGTTCCCGTCTCATTTTCTAAACTCATAGCTAAAGCAATAGTGCCTGGACCAGACGGTGTTGCAAATGCGTTGTAGAACTCGGTATCCATGATGACTTAGCACGATTTTCAAGTTCAGTGACAAATGAGCGAAATATCAAAAGTTCTGGATGTCCTTATAAGCGAAATATGAAGATCCTTATAAGCGAAATTAGGTTTGTTGACACAAGAGCGAAACCACTAATGACCGTTGGAGCGAAACTGCTGAGTTCGTATAAGCGAAATCCCTGATGTCCGTATAAGGGAAATCCCTGATGACCTTATAAGCGAAATCCCTGATGACCTTATGAGCAAAATCCTGAAGTTCGTATAAGCGAAATTACTGATGTTTGTATAAGCGAAATCTACTGATGTTCTTAAGAGCGAAACATGATGTCACAAAAGCGAAATCTCTCAATTTGATGACACAAGAGCGAAATTAGGGTTTCTAGTGTTCACAAAAGCGAAATCAGCGTGACATATAAGCGAAAACACACAATGTCCGAATAAGCGGAACCAAGTCCGAAGGTAATTTCAACCATTTTTTGTCCGTAATTTGGTCCGAAACTTTCAAGGGTTTGTCTATGTTCAATTGCGCACAGTCTGTGAAATTTTGAACGAATTCCGACCGGTAAATTTTTCTGAATTGATGAAAGAAGGTGTAGAAGCAAGAAAACAAGATAAATTCCAGCTAATCTTTGCAGAACTCCTCCTCCTGAGCTCTGATACCAATTGTAGGATCGTGTTCTGACCCGAACGAGTCGTTCAGAGAAGTTCAACTTCGTTTCAGGTGCGGAATAACAAGAAACGAAGATAGAAACAGCTGAATCTTCACTTAATCTGCTAATTGTATTGATTAACAATCGATTACACGCAGTTCTTCACACCGGCAGAGCTTCGGTATGGAATACAAGGACTGAATAATGATTTCGCTCATGGAACCCCTATATATAGTGCTTATGGTTTCGCTTATATGGACATGTCCATATAAGCGAACCTACATGTGACAAATAAGCGGAACCTCTAGTCTATGACCATATGAGCGAAACCTCTACCTAAGATACATACAATCTCCTATTTTCTTGTAAAACGTGCCCTAATCTATACAATACAATGTATGACTCGATCTAAGACGAAGTCGACAGATGTAGTGCACCAACATTATTTATATACAAAAAAAATATATTATTGTTAGGTTAAACAAATCACTATTTCTATCAACCCTAGAGTACATATAGGGCTGCAAATGAACCGAACGAATACGGACAAGGCCTTTGTCATTCTCGTTTGTTAAGAAAATAATGTGTTCACGACCAGTTTATGAACACTTACCGAACGGGGTTTTTTGTTCGTGTTTGTTTGTTAAGGATATCGATGTGTTCATGTTCGTGTGTGTTCATTCGTTAATTTTAGGTACCAAACACAAACGAACACAAACACAAACAAGCGTTGATGAACAAAAAACGAACACAAACGAACGTTTATGAATACATACGAACACAAGCAAGTGTTCATGAACCGAAACGAACACAAACATATATTAAATTTCTATTAAATCTACATCTTTCATAACAGACATAAGTAGATCCACTCAAAATATACTAGCCTAATTATTCAAACATACTTGAGTACTTAACATAATCTTGATAAACATTATTAAGATAAATAGTGTCTTAGAAAACAAATGAACATAAGCTAATTTTAGGTACGGAACACTAGGGATGAGATTGGTATCATACAGGTACTATACCGGTACCGATTCCAAAAATACCGATACCAAAACTGAGGAAAAGTGGATACCGAATACCATACCGAATATATCAGTTTGGTACCGGCTTTTTTGGTACTTTACTACATTGGTACCTAATGTGTGGTCGAAAACCGATAGTTCTTCGTAATTAAGTTTATGTTTTTACGTGACTTTTGGTTTTGAATGGCCTACTTTTGATTAGAATTATGTTTTACAGGTCTAACGGAGTTTAAAAAGCAATTCGGGAGCTTTACGGAGCATTGGAGAGCGAACGAGATCAACCAGGGACACGAAACAAAGAAATCAGAAAGTGAGAAATGCACATGCCGTTGCCGACACCCTCCTGAGCCGTCGGCGATGCTCCTCAAAGAACCCTGTGGAGCAGATTCGTTCGTAGACATGTTTTTAGAGCGTCAAAGGAATTCTGGCAAACAATTTTGAATGTTTGGGGATGGGTTAGTTTTAGGGTATTTTCAGGGAGTCACACATTTTTGAGCTTTTGAACCTCAGCTTGGAGCCAAGAACACCATCATCTTCATCTCCCATCAATCCCAATCACATCCATCAATCCGAATCATTCGAAATCACCATCCTAAACCTAATTCACCATTCTCAACATCATCTCACCAATCAATTCTCCATCATCATTCACCATAAACCCTAACCTGCATCATACTTATCTTCAAGGCTTCAAGATGTTCGTGATCAAGCTTAATTCATCCGGTGATCGAGTTCTATCATCCATGAGCAACTATTCCTTTCGGGGTTTACCCCGGTGTAGACTTTTGTAAGGATTTAGGGTTTGTTTTATGTTTACTAGTTGATTTGTGACAAGTTGAGTTGTATTTGAATTGATTGATAATTGTATTACATTTGAACTAGATTTGTGAAATTTTGAGTGATTATAAAATTTGACTTTGCAAAATAAGTTTGTGTATTTATGCCTTATCTTTCAAAAGGATTTACTTGTTCGAGGTAATGAAGTGCATTGCGGTCCGTTGTGAGTGTTGATAGCAATTGGTACTTAAGCCTCGTGATATCAAAACCGTTAATGACAAATTCAACTAAATCAAGTTAAAAACATGTAACAACCCTAGGCCTTGCAATTGTCGACCGGGTGTGAACCTTGTTCTCAATTATTGTTTAAATCCATTAATCAAGTTTTCGTGCAATCATAAGCATTCAAGTTTTAGCAGTTAATCACTTTAGCATCAAACTCGCTGGTATAATTCGACATCCTTTTCAATCAAAGAAACAATTAAACCAAATTAGCAAGCTTCATAATCGTGACAACATTGACAATCAATCTCGTCCATATACAAACCACAAACTCTTCGTGGTTCGACTCCTTACTACCACTAACACATTGTTAAGGGTAATTTGGGCATTATAAATATTATCTTTGACTGGGGTGCGACACTCCGATCGATACCGCTTTGGTGTTTTCGATTGTTTTACCTAATATCCATAACTGATGGATACGAACCATTGCATTACAAATACGTTTAAATTATCATACTAGAAGATGCCATGAATAAGTACCCTTGGGTCATGCTTTTTACTATTGATGAAGATGCCATAAACAACTTAGAAGAACAATCATGGAGATGGGATATCGGTTTGAAATTCATATCTAAATAGAAAAGTAAAATATAATGAAAAATTAATAATGAATGAGTAAAACATAAGCTGGCATAACTTTTTTTCAATTAATTGTCTCAATCATGCAACTACTATCCACTATCCACCTATTCTTTGTTTCACAAACTATTCAAAGAGTTATATGTTTGGTTTACAAAAAAAATAAATAACTAAAATGATTGTAAACAAATATTCAACTGGTTTATGAGAAAAAATGCATCACCTAAGTTAACCCATCTACCATTATTTAAAATATAAATTGAAGGATAAATTAATTACATAGTTGCCAAAAAACCTCCCCTAAAATTCGTTAGTAAAATTCGTACTAGTACCGGTTTTTACCGAAAAATACCGGTACCAATACCGTTATTTACTGATACCGAAATTCAAAAAACCTAATACCGTTACCGGTACCATTTATGGTCGGTACGGTACCGATATTTTGGTAAAAATCTCATCCCTACCGAACACAAATGAACATAAACGAACACGTTACCTAACGTTCACGAACATAAATGAACGAACGCGACCTTTGTTCATGTTCGTTTATTTATTAAACGAACAAACACAAACGAACTTCCCGCTAAACGGTTCATGAACTGTTCGCTGAAAGTTCAGTTCGTTGCAACCCTAGTTCGTATATCGTATCCAAAGTTCAGTTCGTGTGGTTTCGCCCAAATCATTTGGCATATTATGTACTAGTGGTGCAAGGCACAACCATATATAGCTTTCAGCATCAAAGACATCCTTGATTCCCATGAGCAGTTTGTTGGTTCAGCAAAGAAAAAAAAAGCTTTTCATGCAATGTGTTTGGTAACTTTATGGAGTATATGGTATCCGAAATGACTTAATGTTTTCGGGTATGGGTAAATCCGTCACTAGCACAATGGAGGATATTAAGGCCAGAGCTTCTTATGGGTAAAGCATCGCTCAAAAGAGACGTCTATGACTTGGGACCAATGACGCCAGTTTGATGTATTTTAATTAATATAATTTCTTTTGCTGCCGTTCAAAAAAAAAGGGAAAATTTCACAGAATAGTAACCAAGTTTTAAAAGTGTTCTAATTAGGTCACTGGTGTCGTTTTTGTCACAATTAGATAACTTAACATTCAAATCGAGTCATGTCTTTTTTCCACGTTTCAAGAAAAAAATGGAGCATAAGATGCCGTGGTCGAATTATTTTAATATATGAAATTATATTTATTAAAAATAAAAATCATTTAATTACATTAAAAATTAAAAAAACAAGTTACAATCCATGTCATCACTCGACGTTAGCATCAAATAAAAGAGAAAAAAGAAACAAAAATCTACATCATCACGGTTACCTATGAAATGGATGAAAAAACCCTTAATTTTATAAAGAATGAATGTTGAGTGACCTAATTGGAACACTTTTGAAACTTGAGTGAACTAATTGGAACACTTTTAAAACTTGGTTACTATTCTACAAAGTTACCCCTTCAAAAAAAAAAAATATAATTTTCGAATTCGTGTAGCATTCGGGCTCAAACTTCTAACCACCAACGGCCAACCCATCATTTGATAAGTTATTTGAAAAACCTTTAAAAACAAGGCCCACAGCCCAACAGTTGAAACTTAAAAGCAGTCAAGCTCCAATCACTTTTTTTTTGGTTTTCCGGCAAAAGTGTTCGTCGGAATCTGAACCACTGTCTCCGATCAGACGACCGGTAACCGCCGGCGAGTCAGCCACTACGCCGAATTTAAGTCCGGCACCATTTCAAATCCGACCACGCTGTATTCACACCGGTAAATCTAAACCCTAGATTCGATTGAAATTACAAAAAAAACCTATATAGTTGTTACTTGCAATTAGGTCATAATTTGTGCATTTGTGATTTTGAGTTTTTCTATGATGACACAGAACTACAGTATTATTAATTTTATGAATTGTGAAATTTGTTGGTGTACTAGTTAGGGCATAATTACATATATGTGATATTGAAATTGCTATCATGGGCTTAATCTGTAAGTGTTGAAGTGTATTGTAAATTTTATGAATCTGTATGTAGAGGAATTTCTAGGGTCTATGATTCTGTTTGTTTTTAGGTTCTCTGTTAAGATACTCAATGTAGTTGTTGTTTTGGAGCCGGGGTTCTCTCGCAGCCTCTGGATCCAATAATGATTAGAATCCAAGAAAAGAAGTTATATAGGGATATAACTTGAGTTCTGTTTTGACAAAGACTAACTAGTGTTGGGTTTAGATACACAGAATGACTTATAAATAAGTATTTATGAATACATCACCCTGGGTTTTAAAAAGCGCGCCTAGGCGCTTGGTTTAAAAAAGCGAGGTTAAAGCGTGAGGCGATGAAGCGCTAGGGTTGTCGCTTTTTTTGCTCTGAGGCGACAAATCACGTGAAGCGTTTTGAAGCGCGCTTTAAGCTCGAAGCGTCATTGGTTTGAAGCGACGCTTCAGCCCAATCAGGTCAGATTTGGGTTTTTTATTTAGGCCCAATAGTCTCTAATAGGGTTTAATTGAGGCCCGCTATTTCTTTACCCTAAAAAGAAGAACGTTAGTAAACATCTTCAGCCGCTCCCTCCCTCTTCTCCATCGATTCTTCATACTTTCTCCAATAATCGACTTTAATTTACGTTTTAACTATGTTTTTTATGTGTTAAGTATGTTTTTTAATCATGTTTTTGTGTTTATTATTGATTAACAAGTAGAATATGTCATATTGATGTGTACAAATTTCTTTTCTATTTTTAAAATTTTTTTTTTTAAATTTTGAGCGCTTCGTATACGTGAAGCTCTCGCTTCGCGCTTGAAGCTTCGCTTAAAGCTTTTGGAACCAAACCGCTTCGGAGCGCCTCGCGCTTTTTTAAACCAAGCCTAGGCGTGAGGCGCAAGCCTTGGCGCCTTAGGTAGCCTGAGGCGCTTCTTTTTACAAGAAGCCCCAAAAAAGCGCAATTTTTGGGGGGTTTTCAGGCCTGAGGCTTATGTACCTAGGGTGTTTTTATGTTGTTATTTAATCATCAAACTGTTGTACAATAGGTTTTTTGGCTTGTACTTATTGGTAAAATCGTATATAAACCTTATTTATAGCTATATTATGGATATGGGATGCTAAAAACATATGGGATATATATAAAAAGTTATATAATAACTTTGCGCCTCGGGTACGAAAAGCCTGCGGCTTTTGCGCTTCGCGCCTCAGTTTTAGACCTCGTCACTTTTGTGCGCCTTTCGCTTTTTAAAACCAAGACATTACCACAATGCTGAATAAACTGATCATAACATCCATGCAAAATGATGATATATAGATCTCTCTGCTGATACTTGCGTGTGATCTTTTGTGCAGAACATTGAGCGTGTGTATATTATATTCATATGTTTGAATGAATGGTCTTGATTTCTATCCTTGATAATTAAGTTGCCGCATAAGATGTCACAGATATTAATAACTGTACTTTGTAAGTAATAGCAATTGACTATCTAAAGTCCTAGTGTAGTAGTGTGCAACCAACATCCAGATATCATTTTTTTTTTTTGTAAAATAGAGAGAAGTATAGTAAACTTTTGACCAAAATGTAACCTCGTCACACTGGTTTATGAAATGTAAACAAAAACATGAAATCGACCTACTCGGAAGATAAATAAATAGGGGTGCTCATTATTCGTTTTTAAACTAAATGAACCGAACCTGACCGAAATTGTTTAAAAGCGAACCAAATTGATATTCGGGTTATTCAGTTTTCGGTTTTACAAATCCTGATTTCGGTTCAAGTGAATAACCCATATAATCATATATAAATTTGATTTCACAAATCAAGATTCATTTAGCTTAGCCCACTATGGCAGCCCAGTAACCCACATCACTTATAAATTTTATCAAAAAATAATACTCCATTTGTGATCTGTATTCGGTTTAGTGTCTAGAGGATAGTAGACTTGAACTTCAAGAGGAAACCCTAACTCCATCTGAAGACAACGCATCAAGAGGAAAGTAGATCATACTTTCTGTTCTTGTAAGTCTATTACTCTTTTTTTCTGCTCTCCAAGTTATTGATCTCAGTTACAACTTACAAGCAAGGTATAGATTTAGTTAAATTAGGGCTTTTTTTTGAAGCAAGGTAGAAATTTAGTTGAATTTGAATGTCAAAATCTCAAAACTGTTGCTGTATCAATTTTATTTTTAAGAATATATATTTTGAATTTTGAATCTTTATGGGTCTTTAGTTCTATACCATACCCTCCATCCCCATTGTCAATAGCCCTAGATTTCTTTGTTGGTTGCAAATCGGTTTATTCAGTTAAAACCTAACTGAATTCTTATTCGGTGATTCGGTTTGTTTCGGACATCAATGAATCCGATTCGATTTTGCTTACGATTGAATAAATCCAAATTCGAATAAACCAAAACAGAACCGATGAAGTGATGAACACCCCTATGAAGAAACTTGTTTTCTACTGTGGGTGTAAATTTTGTTCTTATTGATTTTACAGGCAAAGAGAAGTGTTGTAACTAGACTTGAAGCAAAATACTAATGGAGTGTGTGGTACAAGGAATTATAGAAACACAGGTAACTAAATGCACGTGGTACTTGTTAAAATTATCGCATTTATGCAAATGCCAGATCTAAGCAGTCAATAGCGGTTATCAGGCTCTTCCAAAATAGCGGTGTCAAATAGAGGTCCAGAATAGCAGACCCGCTACTATTGGCGCTATTGACCGCTATTTGACCGTTATCGACCGATGTTTGACTGATATTGACCGTTATTTTGAATGCTTTGGTTGATGTGGACTCGGAGGAAGATTTTATGGCTCACGATAAGATCATGTTTCAAATATTGGCACTTTTGAGTTTTGACCTTTGATATTACTATTAATCTTATATATGTTTTACGTCTTATAAATGCATATATATAAGTTTTGTATGATATAAAATCACCGATATCCCACCGCGATAACCTATATCTCAAATATCTGCCCTTGACCGCTATTTGATTTTGGACCGCTATAACTGCATAGCGCCTGATTCTAGGCTTTTCTGTTGAGTTAATCAACCATCCAATCCCTTAAACACATATCATTTTCATTACTTCATGATTCGAATCAATATTCCATTTTTATTAAAGCGTGAGAGAGGTGTATAACTAATAACCGTATATCCATCAGTATATTTGTAACTGTTTCTAGTAATTCAAAAATAACATTTTCTTTTTACACAAAACAAACTAAGAAAAAAAGTGCATGTTTTCACTCATCGGGTTTTTCTTTTGCAGCATGTTGAAGCCCTTGATATTCTTCTTCTAGGCCTATGTGGTGTTCCTAAGGAAAACATAAGGGTTCATGAATTATGCCTTAAAAGTGGGCCCAACCTAGGTACTGAAGCATCAGAGATTCGAATTCTGTGTGATCTCATGCAGCCGGAGCCCGCTTGGTAAGCACAACAGTCGGGTAACGGGTCGGGTCAGGAGCCCAAAGCACTACTTTTCGTTTTGTTTTTTTTCTCACAAAATTATTATAACAATCAGGACGGTTCGGCATGTGGGGGGTTCAATGAGGGGTGCGGGTGCTGATCAAATATCTGTTTTAGTTCGGCCTATGGTAGAAAGCAAAGCAAGCAAACACGTGCTTCGGTTATTTTATTTGCTTGGGTACAAGTTAGATCATGAGCTGCTGAGAGTCGGGTTTGCTTTTCATTTTCAAAGGGGCGCTCAAATAACCGTAACGGTTTCTTCTTATAGTAAGTTGCTAAAGTTACATGCCACTGAATCCATTGATGACAACGTACCTGTGACACCTGGCATTCAAATGGTTGAAGTGACGGCACCTGCGTCAGCTGAAAATTACACTGAAGTTGCTGCAGCAGTTTCTTCGTTTTGTGAATATCTTGCACCGTAAGTTCCCGGTATTATGTAATTATTTTACGCCTCACCCTCAGTTCTAGCAAGTGTGGTAATTCCTGACAAGACCTGAAACACGTTTTCGGTTGTCAACTCTAACCTGTTTAATTAGCAAGTCGTGTTCAGGTTGACCCATTTAAACAAACCGGTTGAAGTCTAGGGCTGCAAACGAACCAAACGTTCAGCGAATAGTTCGTGAATTGTTCGGCAGGAAGTTTGTTTGGGTGTTCATTTATTAGACAAACGAACAAGAAATTTCATTGGTTTAGTTAAACGAACAAACATGAACAGAGGCTGCGTTCGTTCATTTACGTACGTGAACGGTCGGTAACGTGCTTGTTTATATTTTGTTCATGAATGCTTGTTTGTGTTCTTTTGTTTCCATTTGTGTTCATGAACGTCGTTGCCTAAAATTAACAGACGAACACGAACATAAATCTCGTTCGGTAAGTGTTCATGAATACATATATTTCTTAACAAACGAACACGAACAAGGTCTTATTTTTGTTCATTCGGTTCGTTTGCAGCCCTAGGTTGAATCGTTTAAAATTTGAATAGAAAAAATATTTTTTCTATAAGGTCAACCTGACAACCTGTTTATGACCCATTTAATTTGTTTGCAACTTGATTACAACTCATTTCCAAGATTACAACTCATTTCCAACCCGTCAACTTGTTTGGTTATGATTAATGTCTTTGACACTTGTATATTTGTTTGTTTGTTTGTTTATGTCAGACTGCTGCATTTGTCGAAACCTGGTGTTTCAACCGGAGTTGTTCCAACTGCCGCAGCAGCCGCAGCTTCTCTCATGTCATTCAGTGGATCTACCAACATGTAGCTAACAATTACTAACCAAAACTATGTGTTTCATGTCTTTATTGATATTTCTAAATGCAGGATTTAGGGTTGAAGTTGTTTTAGACTTTCTGGCTTTTTTTTAGCATGAGTTGGATCCTAGAACATTATGTGATTATCGTTATATGTATTTCTTGATTATGCATTGTAATCCGCTAGAATATTTAGTGGACACTCGAAGATCGAAACATGATGACATGAGTCTGCCGCTACTCAAAGCAATTTAATAAAGATGTTGATAATCACAGCGAGACCTCATAAACTTAACACCCCCTTTTGTAACATTAGCGGATTTCAAAAAATGAAAACGTTAAACATGCTATTCTTAGCGAAGTCATGAAGGATTCACTTAATTAAGAATCAACCCATTTGTCAAACACGTCGCTCATTTTGTTCTATCCGGTGACATTCTTCATCTACAAACTACATTTCTAGGGAGAAACTAGAGGTAGTTCAAAAAGTTACACTGCTCAACAAAAAAGTCAATTTACACGGTTAAACCGTGCAGCGATTCTTTCTTCCAGCGCCTCAAGTAAAAGGCGCACATATCCGGTTGCATCTTCTTTCTGACCAGAACTATATCCTTCTGTTATCCGTGCATTGATATGCACCGTAAAGGATCAGTCTTGTATGCCCGATCAACAACTGCATAAAAATCCTCCTGAAAGTCAACATAATGTTTTTCTAATCATAACTAACTAGTGGCAATGTCAAACCGTTTAAGTATAAATGGGTCGGCTTGGGTTGGGTTGGGTTGGGTTGTGTGTTTTCTATAAGTGAAGCAAACGGGTCATATAAGTTGGGTTGGGTTGGGTTGGGTTGGGTTGTGTGTTTTCTATAAATGAAGCAAACGGGTCATACAAGTTGAAAGTCACCCAAAGACTATTTTTGATTGTATACGACCTCTTAAATCGTGTTTTATTCAATTATTCTGATTATTATTGTAATAATATTTTCTATCTAATCATAATTAACACTTCAATTAATTATGAAAAAAATAAAATGGATAAAAGTGTTTGTAGGTCAACCTAACCCACTCCAACTTGGTCCATACAAAAAATGACCCGTACCAACTGTAGGAACTATGTTCACTTTTTATTAAAATATATTAAAAAAATATATATAATAACGAGACTCTCGTTATTTATGGGAAATTCGACTAGTACAATACCGGTTACAAAAACTAAATAAACGAATATAAAATACAACTAAATTGTACCAAACTTGATTCAAAGCCAATGTCTTTGAAAACTTCAACCGCACCTACGAGATCGAAACTCCGCTGCAAGACAAGCAAAATTGTTGACGGTTTTGGTTGAGGCACGTGTTCAACACGCTTCCCTTAAAACAGATTCCGCGCCTCCTCTCAGACGGTTCTGTCTCCCAGGGTACAACAACCGAAGCAGTAGTTGTACTGCCGGAGATGACACTCGTGCCCGAGGTTACGCCGGGTAACATGGTGTTCTTATAGTAGAAAAATAAGTTGTGTCAAACAATTTAGAGAATGCTCTTCTCTAAATTTCATGGAACAAAGATGAATTTTTGTGTGTATTTTTCTCTATCTAGAATGAACCTTTATGTTCATACTTATACTCACACTATTGAAAGACTTATTCAAACCTATTAAAATTGGTCATAAACAAGATAATCAATCTTGTAATAAAACCAGGTTTAAAGTCTTCATAAATGGATTTTAGTAGTTGGTCAAAAAACAACCGTTTTAATTCATGACAGAATTAAACGTTTTTTGAAACCGTTTAGACATTAACTCTAGTGGTTGACCAATATGACTAGCCGCTCGCGCGCGCATGTGAACCTGTGCCAAGGCTACTGTCGGACCGACACTTCGGTCCGCGCCATATGAAGTCCGCGTACCCGCACTTTTCGAAAGCCGCAAGTCCTGCGCTTTCTAGACTTGCGCGCAAACTGCTCCTCCGCCATAGCCAATAATAGACACATAAAGAACTTGTGTCATGCGCCTACGCCACCCAAGGTGCGCCATAAGCTGAGCCGCTACCCGCCATGTAGCTGACCACGCGCTCATGGACAAAAATACAAGGCGGTGTGCGAAGTGCTAAGTGCGCCACATTGCGCCCATGGCCTACGCCACGCGTGCACATGTGCGAGGAAGGGTGCGCCGCACTCTTTAGGGTCCCACTAGTTTTTGTCCAAAGGTAGACAATATACAAGGAGTCCTCCTCCTTATAAACCACTACAAGTTTTATCATCCCACCTATGTGGGACAAGTTGACAAAACTTAATCCATTTTTCGTATCTTTGTTTGTTCTAAACACACAACTTCAAGCTTCGATATCTCATTCATCTTAGCTCTATTTGGACATAGTTTGAACACAAACCCATAAATAATTATTTATACAACACATATATAAATATTATTGATGTCCAAAATATTTAGTGAAAAACTCATTTTCACTAAATTTCCAACAATCCTCCACATGAATGGAGATCGATGAAAACACCCAAAATTCCCCGATAAAACCTCGACAGTCGAGTATTGCAGGATAGGTAGGTTTTTCCTTTGAACCTTCCTTTGTGAAGCATACTTAGTCTACTAGGGTTTTGTAGACGTGATGTCATTGAACAATCCCCCATTTGTGTAAACGACAATATACATTCACACAATACTTTCCCTAGCCGGGCCATCCCCTCACTATCGTGTCCTATTAAGGTCCTGGAACACTTGCCTGGTTCTGCGTGAGCTCTAGGATTGCGCACCCCACAATGCCATTCGAAGCGACCCTACTTCTCTCTCACATAGGTGATTCCTTTGAATCATTAAAAGCATTATGGCTTTCTATGATTTCCACAAATCAATTAGCCATATATTATGCTTAGCCTCACAACAATGTCACTGAATATTATAGGAATGGACTAGGACGCATTTAAACACCCTTTTATAGTTTTAGGGGGATATATGAACATATACACTAGCTTATATATAAACATATATATTAGCTATGCCCCCACAGTGACTACCCTTCGGTCATGATTAAGTTGGCCTATTGAACCTAGATATTGGGATCTCCAGTCAACTAGGTTAGGTTTCCCTCATGTCCCTTTTCCATGGGCTTTAGTCTCATTCCACAACTTGATCTCTTATCAACCCACTGGTTGTTGGATCCAAAATTATTTGCTGACTTCGCTAAGTCAACAACAATAATTTTTCAGTTTAGATCAGTTGTTCTAACGTGTTCTTGACTCGCTAGTCACTTTTGCCTTTTAGTCGACTCATAAGACTTATAACTCGTGATCTCAACCTGGATCTAGTTATGTACCTTGTCTTTAGAATGACATGAAACTCAATTCATGGCTAGACACATTTTCACCATGCCTTTGGTGTGTCATGGCTGACATCTTACTAGATTTGGAATCTAACCAATTGGCATTCGAGTCTAATCTACTCGATTGACTCCATATAACCATTGTGTACTCCACTTGGTCATGCGTTTGCAATATATGCAAGTCACCCCCACATTTAAGTGTAATTGGATAGCATCCAAATGGGGCGATGAAAGGTTCTCCATTTCATTTCGAGTTTGAGAAGACTTCTCAACTCCCATTTCCACATTCAAATGCAAGTCACCCCCACATTTAAGTGTAATTTGGATAGCATCCAAATGAGGTGATGAAAGGTTCTCCCTTTCATTTCGAGTTTGAGAAAACTTCTCAACTACCATTTCTTCATACCCTAAAGGGTTTTTTTCTTAAATGGTTCCTCCCCCACATTGCTTGCATTTTAATTAACTATCCTTTTGCTCTAAAATAAAGTTATATTTATAGTTTTGTTTTAGCACAAAATTCGTTCTTGTGTCATCACATATTTTGAATGTTTAAAGTTAATTTAATCTCCGTCGAGCATATAAATTAACAAGTATTAGTCTAGCATGCTTTAGACCACAATACTCTAGCATGTGAACAGAAGATGCATCATTCTGATTCTTCACAGCCTTAAGAGATAACACACTATCTCTCCCGAACATTCGTTTCTTAGTTTAGCCACAATAATGAAATTTTATTTCACCATTCCAAAACCATCGATTTTAGGAAGGCCTCAAAACCATAGTTAACTCCATCCATAACTCGTTTGCCTTTTTATCTCCAAGGCTTCACCATTGACTTTCTAAGGACTTAAACATAAGTCTTAATCCAAGTCACTTTGGTGAAAGATCTTTGTATAATATCACTCAAGTCATGAGATATAGTCAATTACATTGACTCTCAACAACAAGGCATTCACGTATGCCTATAGTGATATATACATTTACGTTGTTTCATTAATACCATGTATTGGGATACTCTCCCAAATTGAGGACCAAGCCTCCACATAGTTTAAACAACATTGATGGTGGTAGAAACATCTACAAATCCATCACTATTGTAAATTCCATTAATAAATTTTCTAAATTTATTAAAATCATTTACAATAATAACATATATTTCTTTCATATGTTATATTCTATGAAAAACTCACATGTGCATTTCCATGTTGATGCTCTCAACATTAAATGACATATCTCGTTTTCGTGTATTTCATCTCAAACCATTCACCACGTTTCTTACGACGCGGTTATGCATTTGATGTTTGATTTGTGACTTATTACCTAAGTCATGATCACAACCCGCTCGTTGTGTTTGTGTAAATTACTTTTTACACTTTGTACCAAAATGTGTATCCTTTTGACAAATTATTAGTAGTCCAAAATAAATATTTATCTTATATTATATTTAGACCATTTGTTTATGTGAAATAAACCCAAACGATAGTCTACCATTTATAATAAAATAAAAGTGGACAAAAAATAAAACAGATACACTAAAGATGTCTAAACATCAAATGCCAAAGTGTTATTATCTTCAACACCTTTGACCGAAATAAACGCAATTATTTCGTTCGGTGTAATGTTTTGAGGTACTCCCTCATCTTGGAACTCTAAACTTGAATAATCACAAGTTGTCCAAAAATATAAAGTTGTTTACAATTAACTACTCGCAAGTAGTTAAGCAACTTATTATGTCTATAACAACATCGAGTTGTTTTTCACTAAATAGTCTTTCCGAGACTATTATATGGTTCAAGACGTTATACTTCTCGTGGAAGTATATCGAATCACTTATAATTCGAAAAGACATGTTTTATTTGTTCAAAACATTTCTCGTTTTTCAAGTGTTTTAAAAATAAACTATATATTTATGTTTAGATTAAAAACAAAACAATAAACCTTATAATAGTTTATTAAATAAAAAAATTTCAAAGTCGCTCGTTTGAAAAATAAAACGAATACACGTCGTTTTAATAATTGGTTTATCATATTTAAACCATTTCTAACCGTTGTTAGATAATAACGATTACCGATCGTTAAAATGAGTGGTTTGTATGATAACCAATTCTAATATGCTAATTAGAATTTAAATGTTTATCAAACATTCAAAAATATTTGGTTTTTTTTTTTTTTTTTATAAAGTAAACCGTTTCTAACGCGCTCGTTAGAAATAAAATGAATATATATATATATATATATTCACTTTTGGTTTATTTAAATGAACATTTTCTAACACGCTCGTTAGAAATAAACACAAACCTTTTCTAACACGCTCGTTAGAAAATATATAAACCGGATACAAATCATGTTAAATAATTTATCATGGTTAACCCGGATTTAACCCGCTCGTTAGAACTAAACGATTACAGAATTTGTTTCGAAGTTTATAAAAAAAATATAAACTATTTCTATTACGCTCATTAGAAATAAACAAATACGAAACCGTTTTAACATTTATGTAAAAAACCGTTTCTAACTTATTTGTTAGAAATTTAAAGGTTCAGACGAAACCGTTACAAGGTTAATTATTATCCATAAATTGTTTCCAACTCACTCGTTAATAATTATTTGCAACAAAAATATTTTCTAACACACTCGTTAGAAAATCTGATCGTCTTTTAAGTAGTTAGGTTTACAAAATCATCGTATCTAACACGCTCATTAGATATAATAGATGATATTAAACCTTTTTATTCTATAAAATTCTAACACAGTCGTTAGAATTAAGCGATCATTTATTGCCATAAGCCGTTTTTGGCCTATATAAAATAAACGTTTTCTAACCCGCTCGTTAGAAAATTAAAAAATTGCCAAAGTCGTTAAATCATTTCTAACACACTCATTAGAAATAACTTATTATTACAATTTTTTGTTTTGAAGTTTATAAAAAACTATTTCTAATACGCTCATTAGAAATAAAAAAAAAATACGAAACCATTTCAAGATTTCTTATTATCCAAAATAATTGTTTCAAACACGCTCGTTTAACAATTATTTGTAATAATAATGTTTTCTAACATGCCCGTTAGAAAATCTAAACGTCTTTAAACTATTGTTTCTAACACACTCGTTAGAACATCCAACCGTCTTTAAAACATTGTTCCTAACACGCTCGTTAGAACATATAGTTGTTTTAAAACTTATTATTATACAAAATAATTATTTCTAACACGCTTGTTAGAATACATAAATGTTTTAAAACTTGTAATTTTATAAAAAAATTACTTTCTAATACACTCATTAGAAAATATACGTGTTTCAAGACATTTAAACCAATATTAATATACCAATTAAAGTTTATAACATGCTTGTCGTAAATAAATAAAATGTTACAAACATTTTTTGTATGGGGTTACAAAATATATTTTTCGAATACGCTCATTAGAAAATTTAGTATTTCAAAACATATTGAAATACATATTATTTTGTATATGGTTCGGTTTATCTAAACACAAACAAAAAACCCATGAACTCTAAAACATGAATCAAAACGTTCGTTTTGCAACACGGTATTCGGATTAAAGATTGTACTCCAATCATCAAAACTAATCCTACTCATTGTACTAAAAAAATATATTTCCCAAAAATATTTACAAGATTTTAACAAAAATCCCAATTAATATTTTAAACTTTCGTGAACCTAAATCCTCGTAGAGAAGGGATTTAAGATTGTAGCAACAATCTTCACGAAAGTCTGTTTTAAGATTGTAGGAACTAGGTTCACTTTTTATTAAAATATATTAAAAAAATATATATAATAACGAGATTCTCGTTATTTATGGGAAATTCGACTAGTACAATACCGGTTACAAAAACTAAATAAACGAATATAAAATACAACTAAATTGTACCAAACTTGATTCAAAGCCAATGTCTTTGAAAACTTCAACCGCACCTACGAGATCGAAACTCCGCTGCAAGACAAGCAAAATTGTTGACGGTTTTGGTTGAGGCACGTGTTCAACACGCTCCCCTTAAAACAGATTCCGCGCCTCCTCTCAGACGGTTCTGTCTCCCAGGGTACAACAACCGAAGCAGTAGTTGTATTGCCGGAGATGGCACTCGTGCCCGAGGTTACGCCGGGTAACATGGTGTTCTTATAGTAGAAAAATAAGTTGTGTCAAACAATTTAGAGAATGCTCTTCTCTAAATTTCTTGGAACAAAGATGATTTTTTGTGTGTATTTTTCTCTATCTAGAATGAACCTTTATGTTCATACTTATACTCACACTATTGAAAGACTTATTCAAACCTATTAAAATTGGTCATAAACAAGATAATCAATCTTGTAATAAAACCAGGTTTAAAGTCTTCATAAATGGATTTTAGTAGTTGGTCAAAAAACAACCTTTTTAATTCATGACATAATTAAACGTTTTTTTGAAACCGTTTAGACATTAACTCTAGTGGTTGACCAATATGACTAGCCGCTCGCGCGGGCATGTGAACCTGTGCCAAGGCTACTGTCGGACCGACACTTCGGTCCGCGCCATATGAAGTCCGCGTACCCGCACTTTTCGAAAGCCGCAAGTCCTGCGCTTTCTAGACTTGCGCGCAAACTGCTCCTCCGCCATAGCCAATAATAGACACATAAAGAACTTGTGTCATGCGCCTACGCCACCCAAGGTGCGCCATAAGCTGAGCCGCTACCCGCCATGTACCTGACCACGCGCTCATGGACAAAAATACAAGGCGGTGTGCGAAGTGCTAAGTGCGCCACATTGCGCCCATGGCCTACGCCACGCGTGCACATGTGCGAGGAAGGGTGCGCCGCACCCTTTAGGGTCCCACTAGTTTTTGTCCAAAGGTAGACAATATACAAGGAGTCCTCCTCCTTATAAACCACTACAAGTTTTATCATCCCACCTATGTGGGACAAGTTGACAAAACTTAATCCATTTTTCTCATCTTTGTTTGTTCCAAACATACAACTTCAAGCTTCGATATCTCATTCATCTTAGCTCTATTTGGACATAGTTTGAACACAAACCCATAAATAATTATTTATACAACACATATATAAATATTATTGATGTCCAAAATATTTAGTGAAAAACTCATTTTCACTAAATTTCCAACACCAACCTGACTCACCCATCAAGCATGTCACGCGCTTTGTGAATTTAGACTAAATCAATAGGAAGATGATCAACTACTTGGAGTCCGTCGAGTAATTCATGAAGTGACTCGTTTAGTCCTCCAAGCTCTGATATGCCTACAAGATTTTAAATATATAGAGATCAACTAGAGATGGGCATGATAACCAGTTCCAAATCCGAACCGGTAGAACCGACCCGTACCCGGTTCCAGTTCTAACCCGATGTATAGAAGAACCGGTTCCGGGTTCAGAATACCCAGCGGTTCTTACCCGGTTCCATATTTCTTGATAATAAACGGGTCATACCCGGTTCCTAACCCGTACCTGGTTAGTACCTTACCCGGTTCTTCCAGTACCCGGTCCCACTGTACCCGATAATAAGTTACCGTTAGAACCGGTTACTAGCTGTTAGGATCGATTCTTGGAGGTTGCAAAAAGCATTAAATGCCAAATGTGACCGTTGGAACCGGTTACTATCCGTTGGACCCGGTTACTAGCCGTTGGAACCGGTTACTATAAATTGTTTTCAATTTTCATTTGTTTAACTCACCAATCCTCATCTTCTTCTTGTATCATTTTCTTCTACTTCTTGACATACTTTTCTACAATAGCTTCAAAGAACTCTAAAACCACAAATTCCCCATCCGTCAATAATGTTCCTCAAGCTCAAACCGCTCCATATGTTCTTGGAACATTATCACATAGTCGCAATATGGAAGTATGGTGGAATTAGGACTTGGACGAAATGAGTGACGGTTCGCAAAAGGCCCAATGCAAACATTGTGGCTCCTTGTTAAGCAACATTTGGATGGCAATTTGCCTAAAGGATCATTTGGATGCCGTTGACCGTGTTCAACATAAATCGAGTCTAGAAGACGAAGTAGACTTAGAGCACAAGATTATTGATGAAGAGGAGGAAGACGAAGTAGAGACTAATGATTCCGAAGATGATTGTACCAAAGTGCCCGCACCAAAGCGTAACGCATGTGAAAGTGCCGCACCCGACACAAGCAAACGACCAAGGAAATAAATCGGTTCATGTAGAACCGGTTACTGTTGCAAATTTTGAACCGTTTTTTTTTAATTCTCGGAACCGGTTACTGTTATATGTTTGTTTAAGTACTTAATGTGATTTATTAATGTTATTTATTAATGTGATTTATTTTTTTAGAACCCGTTACTAAAACACACCATATATTTATTTCAAACGGTTACATCATAACTAAACAAACATAACACACCAAACATAACTAAACATAACACACCAAACTTAACTAAACAAACGGGTTACATCAAACACACTAAACATTTGAAGGACCGGTCCCGGATCCTTCACCCTTTTCATTTTTCGCCTTGGTCACGGGGCAATGGCGGTCGATGTGTTTCTTTAGCGTCGAGTTGGCGGCCGCTTTCATGAACTTTCCGCAACCTTTGCACCTAGCCATCTCATGGTTATCGATCATCAAACACAAATCGAAATGCTTCCAAATTGACGGGTTTCGTTTGGTTTCCAAAACCATAACAACCTCGTCATTGCATGCCATTGTATCTTCGAAAATATGAAATCAAATGTTGAAATGTTGAATGTTTGTAGTAGTAAGGAAAGGGAATGGAGAAGATGTGGTATATACAAAAAAAACCAGATTTTTATATTATATAATCGGTTTCCAACGGTATTATATCCGTTGGAACCGGTTCCAACAGTAAGTGGCAGCTTTTTGGTTTGAAAAACCCGACAAAACCGGTTCCAAACAGTACCCGAACCGGGTCCACAGTACCCGTAACCGGGTCCACAGTACCCGTAACCGGTTACATCGGTTCTAGTTTTATTGACGACTACCCGGGTTCAACCCGGACCCGGTTCTTCAGAGAACCCGGTTCCCCTAACTAGTATCAGTACCCGGGTACGGGTAGGAACCGGTTCCGGGTATTAATAATACCCGATTATGCCCATCTGTAAGATCAACATCAGTATTTGTTAATCATGCAAGGCCATGTATAGGCACCAGTTAATCATTCACAAGCTTCAATATTTTGGAGCATGTTAGACATGCTGCATACCGGAACAAAGATAACATTCCTAGACTGTTAATTAAATGATTTCCAAAAGTGGAAATTTCAACCCATTCACACAATGAAAGGGTTAATTCAGGTTATGTTTTATCTCTGACTAGTTGAACACGTAAATTTAAATTACTAGCTAAAACGGGAACGGTTCAAATGATTTGATGAAGTCCAAAACTCATAAAATCTCCTAAATCATATTGTTAGAGAAAAATAATATAATGTTCATAAAATGACATTCAACATTTTTGCACAAACTAGTTTAGGAGGACACAAGACAAGTTTATGGATTTCACACCAAAAATAGCTTGAGGCACCTTTTTGTGTATTTTTGACAAGATTAGAGACTTCAATATATCAAAATTAAGTTGACGGACGGACTTTGTTGGGTAATATAAGTATGTTGGTTTATTTATGGTATTAACCCAAAAGGAAACGGGTCAAATTAGTCTGCTAAGTCCAAAACTCTCCCATAATGTATTTTTAATACATAAAACCCCCTAAATCGTATTATCATAAACAAGTAGATCATTACTGAAATGATATGACTTTCACAGTGATACCGGACACACATCATGGACAAAAGTGTCATGTTAACATCACTTACCCATTTGACCCTAACTCGTTTTGAATCGTTGCCCATTACATACCCTCGAAGGGGTATAAGGTATACGTAGTCTCTTAAGAAGCTTATCCAGTTCCTGAATTAAATCTGTGTTATTTACGGACTGCATTTACAGCTGATTATTGCATGATTCTGTATATAATTACAAAATGAATTATTCTCATAATCAAATGCAACTCTCGGTCATTATTCAATAATCTGGTATAAATTAAAATTTATTTTTTATTGGCGGAGAAATTCCTTACATGGAAATGACATATTTGAGTAAAATTCTACACATTTATGCATATAAGAAATATTTTCCTTGCCTTCTTCTCAGTAACAACGTAATATATATAGTACAAACATAATCTCCTATTAATATGGAGATATACTATGATAAAGATTTACAATCAAATCCTAAATTATATAAATGATCTATTACACCCCTGCAGTCAAAGCGAATGGTGGCCGGATGCTGAGACTAGATCCGAAATCGTCAAACAAGACACGCGGCAGTCCTTTAGTAAAAATGTCAGCGATCTGATGGCGAGACGAGACATGCAATACGCGAATGTGACACTTCTGAACTTGCTCACGAACAAAATGAATGTCTAGTTCTATATGCTTCGTGCATTGATGCTGAACAGGATTACCAAACAAATAAACTGCACTGACGTTGTCACAATAAACTAAAGTAGCACGAGAGAGAGGATGGCATAACTCGAGAAGAAGATTCCTAAGCCAGCAGACTTCAGCAACGAAATTCGCCACCCTGCGATATTCAGCTTCAGCACTAGAACGGGAGATTGTCGACTGTCGTTTTGAGGACCAAGAAATCAGATTGTCCCCAAGATAGACACAATATCCAGAGGTGGATCGGCGAGTGCCAGGGCAACCTGCCCTGTCAGCGTCAGTGTAAGCCCGCAAGGAAGACATATCAGCCGCACCTAAATGAAGCCCCAAGTCAAGCGTGCCCTGTATATACCGAAGAACCCGTTTTAAAGCATTCCAATGAGCAGCTGTGGGAGAATGCATATGCATGCAAATTTGCTGAACGACATAAGAAATGTCTGGACGGGTGAAAGTGAGATATTGAAGCGCACCCGCAAGACTACGATATGTGGTAGGATCATCATGAAGAGTACCTGAATGGGCACTAAGTTTGGACTGCGTATCAACTGGCATGGCAACGGGCTTACATGTATCCATACCGGCTCATTGAACGATATCCTTAGCATAAGCGGACTGAGAAAGAAACATATGGTTACCGGACCGTGTCACCTGAATACACAAAAAATAAGATAACGGCCCCAAATCTTTCATAGCAAACTCACCCGCCAGACAGGCCATAAGCCTATTGCGAAGAACATCCGATAAAGTGGTGAGAATAATATCGTCTACGTAAATGATCAGGTATGCAGTGTCATGACCATGAAGATAAACAAACAAAGAGTTATTGGATTTACCCTTCTTAAACCCCCGTAAAACCATGAAATCCGTGAAACGCTGGTACCATGCACGAGGCTCCTGTTTGAGACCGTATAACGATTTCTTTAGAAGACAAACATGGTCCAGGTAGTCGGGACTACGAAAGCCCATAGGCTGACACATGTAGACGGTCTCGTGCAAATTACCATGAAGAAACACGTTCGTAACATCCAACTGATTAATAGTCCATGATTGTGTCAAAGCCAAGGATAAAACCAACCGAATAGTAGCCGGTTTGACAACCGGACTAAATGTCTCCCCGCAGTCTATACCCGGTTGTTGGCGACGACCGTCACATACAAGACGGGCTTTATATCGTGCCAAACTCCCATCAGAATTAAATTTCTGTTTAAACAACCACATGCTATGTATAATATTCATATTCGGTTTCCGAGGAACCAACTCCCAGGTCTTGTTTTTAAGAAGTGCACTAAACTCGTCGGTCATGGCACGGTGCCATTCGGGAATGGTCAAGGCAACCTGTGGATTTCGGGGTATAGGTGCAATGGTGGTTATGGATTGGTTAAATAACTGTTTAGGCTTAACAATACCACTCATTGAGCGGGTTCGGATGGTCCGAGGTGGTATGGTTGGTGTTGGGTTAGCGACTGGGGAAGGAGTTGGGTGAGACGGGGAGTTGGTGGAGTGCGAGTCAGAGGTGGTGGATAGAGGTGACGAAGTATGGAGATGGGAGGTGTTTGGGCCGGGAGAGTGGACGGGTTGAGGCGATTGGGTTTGAGAAACAGGCGAGGAAGAAGAGGTGTGAGAGGAGGGGCTGTGTTGGTGGGCCGATTTAGTTTGGGATTGGGGTGTGGCTGTTGGGCTAGGCGAGGCGGGTGGGGAGGGAGTATGGGCCGATGATGAGGGAGAGTGGGCTGGTGATGTTAGGGGGTGGATAGGTGGGAAGTAACTGGGCTGGTGTAAGGGCTAGTCAGGTGGGCCTGGTGGGGAGGGAGTGTATGCGAGAGGTGACTGTGAGAGAGGTAAAGTAGGAGTGTGAAGGAAATCATAGGAGTGAGGGTTTGAAGGAGATTGAAATTTGTAAGGAAATATGTACTCTTCGAAGTATACGTGTCGGGAAGTAAAGAATTGACGGGTTTGGAGGTCGAAACATTTGTAGCCACGGTGATTTTGCGGGTAGCCAAGAAAAACACATGGTTATGACCGGTTAGCAAGTTTGTGTATGGTAGTGGAAGGTAGGAGGGGATAGCACAGACACCCGAAGACACGAAGGTGTTGATATTCGGGTTTACAATTGTATAATAGGGATGTTGGTGACAAAAAAACATGGTTTTTGCTTGGAAGAATGTTTAGAAGGTACGTGGCAGTTTCGAGAGCATGGTGCCAAAAAGACGACAGTAGGTTGGCTTGGGCTAAGAGAGTGCGGAGCATGTTGTTGATAGTGCGGAATTTGCGTCCCCCCTTACCATTTTGGGAGGAGGTGTAGGGGCAGGAGAAACGGAAGTGCATACTGTGGGCGTTGCAAAATTGCAAAAAAATTGTTATTGGCATATTCTTTACCGTTATCGCATTGAAACTGTTTAATTTGCGTTCAAATTGGGTGGTAATGTGATTATAAAAGTTGACAAATGTGGCAAATACTTGGGACTTGGTGGTGAGAGGAAACGTCCATAGAAAATTAGTGTAATCATCAAGAAATAGAACATGATATCGATGGCCTCCCATGCTTAGGACAGGGGAGGTCCATAAGTCACTATGCACGATATCAAAAGGTAAACAAGTGCAATTAACAGAATCATAAAACGGTAGTTTGACACTTTTACAAAACACACAAGGTTCACATAATTTATTGGTTTGTTTGCTAAAAGAAATACGAGAAGAAATTCTCAAAGAATGCAATAAAGTGTCGCTAGGGTGGCCTAAGCGTTGATGCCAGCGATCTTGAGTAACAACAGCAAGTGCGGAAGGTTGGGAGATGGTGGATAGAGGTTGTGTCAGTGGATAAAGATCGCCGGTGCTGTTGCATCTAAGGATAGGCGCCCGAGTTTTGAGATCCTTCACAAGAAAACCAAATGGGTCAAACTCGATGGATACAAGGTTATCAGTGGTAAGGCGGCGTACATAAATCAAATTTTTAATGATGTTAGGGGCAAAAAGGACCTTGTTTAGTTTTAAAGGTGGAAAAGGGTGGTGGTAAAGTTTGGTTGCCTTGTGCCAAAACTGGAATTGCCATGCCATTACCAACAATAATATTTTTGTCAGTGCACTTATTAAAATTAGACGGAGAGTAGATACCTTGTTCGTTTGCCGAGTGGGAGGTTGCGCCCGTGTCCATGAACCCGTGGTCGGGTTGATTCAGTGCCATGGTGTACAATGCCTGCTCAATATCCGTTGGTGTGTATGTCGCGGAACCGTTTTGGTCGGGTCGGGGTTCAAGTATGCTCTGCGAGTTCGGATTCGGAGTGTTCAGTTTGGAGGGATATGGGCAAGGTGGTGCGGTTTGGGCCGATGGAGAGGAGGAACCATTCAGTAGCGAGGCCCATTGATTTGCGGTCCAGTTACTTGGGAACAAAATGTATGGATGAGATGGATTGTTGGATTGTTGGCCACGGTTATTATAGTTGCGGTTGTTCTAGTTGCGGCCACAACCACGACCGCGTCCGCGTGAGCGACTACGACCGCGATCCGAAGTAGTGTAGTAATTAGGCGTTTAAGGCGAACTTTGTGATGGTGAGGAGACTGAAGCCGTGAGTGCAGTGGCGGAATGTTGGGCCGCGCGGGCGGTTTGACGCTTCTTCTTATCTTCTTCCATGGTAAGACGTGATCGTACCTCATTAAAATCTGGAAGCGGGTCGCGATTTTGTAACACTGTGGAGATGCTATCATATTGTTCCGTACCTGTTAAAATCTTAATCACCAACATCTTATCATCAACAGGAGAACCAACTGCCTTTAGTTGATCAGCCAGATGTTTGGCCCGTTGACTGTACTCGGACATAGAGGAGAAACCATCGAGGCTGAGATGCGCGAATTCCTGGCTAAGAAATATAGCCCGAGTGGTTTCGTTGTCATTGAACTGGTTCTGCAGGGTTGTCCATGCTTGGTATGCCATTTGTCCGGGAGTGAGGATGATGTGGAGAAGAGCGGGAGAGATGGTTGCGTAAATCCATTGAAGGACGACCGCATCAATGCGCTTCCAAAGATCGGATTCGGCGGCTTCAACAGCTTTCTTTTCGGGATCGGTAGTAGAGGAGGTTGCGGCTGCAGCCGGTGGGCTGAGGTGGTCAAGGACTTCAAACACCCTGCACTGAACCTGAAACAGAGTGGACCAGGTGGTGTAATCAGCGAAGTCGTTTTCCAGCGTGATGGGGATGTGAGTCTTGATGTTCGAGACCGCGAGAGCCGAGTGTGTTTTAGTTTCCATGAGGGAAGGAGGGGAGGTAGAGGAGCAGGAGAAGAAAAGGTGAATCGGAGGTTGGGGAAGAGTACCGGCGACGGCGATCAGAGGTAGGGTAGGATCGATAGGTATGATACCTTATAAGAAATATTTTCCTTGCCTTCTTCTCATTAACAACGTAATATATATAGTACAAACAGAATCTGCTATTGATATGGAGATATACTATGATAAAGATTTACAATCAAATCCTAAATTATATAAATGATCTATTAATGCACTTATTCACCTTTGCCCCTAACTATTCTTGATAGCTTAGCTCATTCCAATTCTAATCAGATAGATATAGTTTGATTTAATGCCAACAATTATGTTTTTTTTGTACCTAAGTTTGTTTGTTGCCTTACATAAATGATCTTGCAAGTTTCAACACACTATTTTGGTCTATTCTCGTTAAATTAAGAACAATCAATCAACTCAATCAGCTTCTGTATTGTAGAGAAAGGAAATTAAATAATTGAAAGCATTAGTCTGTGCTGTTTGGAATTCTATTTTTCATATAACTTTTGCAAGTACATTGGAGTTTACTGACATCGTTTCTATTATATGAAATATTTTTTCATATAACTTTTGCAAGTACATTGGAGTTTTTGAACATCGCTTCTATTATATGAAATATGATTTTGTAGAGATCAACAATCAAACACTAACAGTTACTATAAATGATAAAACAAAATATGTGTAGATTATTGTTGTGTTATCTTTATGCATGTAATTATACAATTTACGTTAGCTTTTTTCTTAAAATGTTGTAGGTTCTCATACTATGTTTGTTTAATAAATGTATGTTGATGGAGCTTTATACTACTGTAATGTTGTAGAGGTGATCAAGGAAAATGAGGTATATAAGATTTTAATTTGTTCTTAGAGTTATCTTCTTATGGGTATGAATCAAGAAAACTAGCCGGTGGATACACATTTTACTGTTTCCAAGAAATGTGAAACCAAGGACCATAATAATATTGAGCACGTAGAATCTAGCTCGAAAAGGAAAGCGTCCACTGGAAAACAAGGAAGATGAAGACGCTAACCAAGTTAGAAAAATCATCAAAAATCTTTGCAACAGGATGATGGTGAAGAAATCCAAATCCAATTAGCATATGAGGATCTTCCCATTGCCCCACCAGTTCTAGATGATGCCGATTCTACGGGAAGCATGCATGGATATAATGATCTAGCACTTGTTCCCATAAATCTATAATCCCTGCTCCACCTTTAGAAAACCATCGATCAGGATTTTAACTTGAACTCTTTGTTCCATGGCATTGGTTGGGACCTCTCTATTAGAAGTCTCATTGGTTTGCCTTGGTACAACTATGTTTGTATAGCATTACTAAACCGAAGTTTTCATGAGCTCATTAGGAGTGGTGAACTCTATAGACTAAGAAGCATTTATCTACTTGAACATTGGATCTACTTTTCTTGTCACCAATTGGAGGGGGAAGCTTTTGATCCCATAAGCAAGAAATGGGTGAATCTACCCATGATGAATCCTGATATAGACTTCAAGCTCTCAGGTAAAGAGTACATGAAAGTTGGCACCGAGCTACTACTATTAGGTCCGGGTATCTACAAGTACAGTTTACCAACAAATTAATGGTCACAAGGGCTGCCAATGAATGAACCCAGAAGGATGCTTGCGTCCGCCAGTTTTAAAAATATTGCAATCTTTGCAGGTGGCATGGATCGAAGTGGAAAGGTCATGCATGCGGTAGAGAGTTACCACAGTGAGATAGGGACTTGGAAGACTCTTCCTAGTCTGATTAAGCCATGGAAATTGAGTTCTGGAGTGTTTATGGATGGTAAGTTTTATGTAATAGGAGGGATTGGCAGTCATGATACAAATGCATTGACTTGTGGAGAAGAGTATGATGTGGATGCCCAAAAGTGGACTTAAATTCCCAACATGTCGCCTGGTGATGGCGGGCTTACAATGGCTCCGACTCTGCTTGCTATGACATGCAACGAATTATATGCTGCTGATTGTGCATCAATGGTACTGAAGATGTACAACAAGAAGAATAAAGAACGGGCGGTGTTGATACATATTATGTGGATACGGCTCGGTTCGACTCGACTACGAAGTGAAGGCCGTAGTCAAGACATCCTCCTGTCTTGACTCGGTATGCTAGCTACTTTGTAACGAACGATGTAAATGCAACTGCGTGTGTGCAGTTTGCATATTAGATTATGTTTATATATGTTTGTTGTTTGGTACAACATGTCGAAGCCCAAGCCTCAGGCCCAACATATGACTAAGTCTGAGGCCCAACATATGAAGAAGTCACATGTGACGAAATCACATGTGACGAAATCAAGATGTGTCACGGCGAAGTCTCATGTGCGACGAAATCCTCTCGGCGAAGTCTCACAGGTGTCGAACTCCCAATGTTCGTCAAGATATGTCACGACGAAATCCAAGTTCGTCAATGGGATTTCGTCGGCTAGTGGATTTCGTCGGTACCTTTACTATATAAACACATACAACAGACATAAACTAGTGTGCAAGTCTGAATAGATTTGAGAGCGAGCACACTGTAACACACACACACACTGAGAGTTTACAGAGACCTTTTGTAAACACCGCATGTCACGACGAAATCCAAGTTCGTCAATGGGATTTCGTCGGCTACTGGATTTCGTCGGTACCTTTACTATATAAACACATACAACAGACATAAACTAGTGTGCAAGTCTGAATAGATTTGAGAGCGAGCACACTGTAACACACACACACACTGAGAGTTTACAGAGACCTTTTGTAAACACCGCATTGTAACCGTTTCATAGCATTAATACATTGAGTGTTAATCGTTGAATCTTGTGTCTTACGTGTTCGTAACTTGGTTTAACTTACCCGTTTGGATTCCGCACTCTCGGGTTCGTCGGAAAACAGGAATAGAGGTTGACTCGATCCTCCGGGTGGACCTACAATTGGTATCAGAGCATTGGCTCGATTCCTTGTTTAAACCAAGTTGATTTCTTGTGTTTTGGTAGATTTTGAAAGTGTCTTTCAGTTTATGTTCTTGTTGAAAATCATTTTTCTGAAAAACTTTTTACAAAACCTTGATAATCATGATGTTTTGCTTCTTGTTTTAGTGGAAACCTTGTTATATTATATGCTTGTATGTTATTGTGGGTTTTTATTGAAAGTTTTAGCAAAAATTTGGGTCTCAAAATTTTTATCTGTTGATAAGTTTGGCCATAATCTTCATAATGTTCTTATTGTTCTTCATGTTCTGGGTTTCTAGTTTGAATGTTTGAAGATCTGGGTTTACTGAATTATTATTGTTTGAATATAATACATTTGTTTGACATTGTTGGCTTTCAAATGATGAAAGGTTGAAATAGAGGACCAAGAGTAAGACATGTTTGAAAAAGTTGGCCATTAGAAGCTTCTGTGTCAGAAGGATAAGATTTGTTTTACTTTGAAAAATATCTCTATTGTCTGTACCATTTGTCAACGAAATCGGTCCTTGGACGGAATCACCATTTTCGTTGAAAGTTGTCTTGGACGAAATCACCCATCTTCATCATACATATTCTGGTCGAAATCACTTATCTTCGTCAAACATTTTAGCGACGAAATCATTCTGGACGAAATTACATTTGGACGAAATCATCCATCAACGAAATCAAACGTATCAGCGACGACAACACCCATCTTCGTCGACATCTGTCCTCGACGAACACTACTGTTTTCGTCACACAAGTCCTCGACGAACACCTTGTAGTTTTCGTCGCATATTTGTGATATTTTTAAACAGAAGGTTTCCATTTCACACTAAACTGTTTGTTTTGAGTGTTTTGAGCAGGTATTCATCTTTACATATTCAAAATGAATCCGAATTGGTGGGGTACTCCGTCTAATGCGGAAAGCAAGTATAGAAGTACGGGTTTATCTCCCTCATGGGCCGAATCTCCCGCACCCGCATCTAATACGGAAAGCAAGTATAGAAGCACGGGTTTGTCACCATCATTGGCTGAATCTCCCGCAACCGCATCTTCGCAAGCGAATCCAATGTCGACAGGTCAATGGGCGTTTGTTTCAAATCAAACTCCAAGTATTCAAAGTATATTCCTAAGCAAAAGCGAGACCGGAAGTCTAAATCGCCCACCGAAACTGATGCACATAAATGAATATCCTGGATGGGTAGATAGATTTCATACGTATGTCCTTGGGCAAAACACGGAATTGTGGTTATGTTTTATTACAAATTTCGATCAAGCTCTTGAGGTTGCTGCTTCAACTGCCGCTACATTAGCAGATCTTACGGAAGACGAGAAAAAGGCATATGATTTAGAAAAGAAAGTGTATGCTATTCTGACTCAGGCGTTGAGCAAGGATATATATATCATCAGTTTGTCAGTTTCAAGACGTCAAAGCGATTATGGGATGCATTGAAGACAAGGGGTCTAGGAAATGAAAAGTCACGCCAATTGCGACATGATTTACTCAAGAAGGAGTTTGATGGCTTCACATGTATGGAAAATGAATCTTTGGGAGATATGATAAGTCGATTTCATCACTTGCTGACTGAATTGAGTAATTATGGGGTAGAAACAACTCCAACAGAGGTTGTCACAAAGTTTGCCGATGAACTGCCACCTCAATGGAATGGTTTCTTGGAAATCCTAAAATACAATGGCACATTGGCTATGACAAACATCAATGACTTCGGTCAGCTCTTGGAGAACAAAGATCAGGAAGAAACCCTAAAGGCGAAAAGGGTTCCAGTGCGACAAAAACCTGATATGTATTATGGAGCTTCTAGCACTTCTACAAGACCTGCCTCACATGCTCCAATTCAAACGACGTTCGTCATAAGCACAAATTTATATGGCAATCTGATACAAGTTCCTGTAAAGCCACCTCCAACCACAGACTTGTATGGAAATCCACTACAACCAGCTCCACAACAGCAAAGCTATCGGCCATCTACCGTAGCAACTGATTTGTATGGGAATCCACTTCCTGTTCAACAACAAGCTTGTTATGGAAGCACATCATCTGCTGGTCAGCCATCAAAGTCAAATACAGTACGGCTTGACACGTCAAACTTCTCCAAAGTTAGCGTTGAAGTAGCTAAAGATCATATGGAGATACTAAACACATTGGTGAGCTCGTATTGTGGGTTGATTGCAGGGCAGATCGGAAACATCAATCTAACTCAAGAAGATTATCAGCAGATCGATAAAGAAGAGATGGATATGATGGACATCAAACGGGCTTTCGCTAGTGCTGTTAGGCGAGCAAAGGACTTCATGGAACGGACTGGTCGAACCAGCTTGGAAAGCAAGAAAGATACCAAGTATGGGTTTGACAAGCAGTCTGTTAAGTGCTTTAACTATGGCGAATGGGGTCACTTCAAGAGGGAATGCACAAAGCCAGCTCAGCATGGGAACCAGAATCCTTTTAGAGGTCAAGGCAACCAGGCGAATCAGAATCAAGCCAGGAATGACGATCGCACCTTGGTTCCTACAAACAATTAAGCAGGACCATCGAACACCAATCAGGCTCTTGTGGTGCAAATAGATGAAGGTTGCGACTGGTCAATGCAATTAGGCATTGGTGATCAGGGAGGAGCAGCTTGTTTTGCTGAAACTGCTAAGGATTTGAAGCACGCCAGTGGTGGAGAATCTTCCGCCAGTGGTGGTGAATCTTCAGATGAAGAGAGTTCTGGTTATTCAAGGAGTTCAGATGAGGAAACCTCAACCTCAGGCGAAGATTATTCTGATGATGTATCTAGTGGGAGAATCGATGCAGATATTGATGAATTGTTCGGAGAAGCTGCAGTAGGGAATGATAGAAGATCTATTCTGATGGATCAATCTGCTTCTTCTTCTTCTTCTTCTCTTCATTCAGCCTTTATGGCTAATGGCGGCAGTTCATCAAGCCAGGTATGTGTCGATGAACCAACTGTCGTTAATTGTGATAATTGTGCTAGCTTAAGTGTTAAATGTGCTGATTTAGATGCTAATATGTCTGAGTTGCAAAGCAAACATGATACTTTAAATGCTGAATTGTCTGACTTGCACAACAAACATGTTTCTTTTGATGCTAAGTGGTGTGATTTGCAAAGAAAACATGAGGCTTTGCAAAACAAATATGAAGTGACAAATATCCACAATCAAAAGTTGATAGTGGACCTTTCGAAATGCAAAGAGGCTAACATGTTTTATGAAAACCATGAAAAGAAGTTTAAAACGGTGGTTGCAAATTTAAGAAAAGATAAAACCGAGCTGACAAAAATGGTTTCAAGAAAACAAACTGACATAAACTGTTATATCGATCGTTTTGAGATCATGCAAAAAGAGTTAGCTTGTGTTAAGTGTGAAAGTGAGGCGATCCGGCTTAAACTAGACAGTTATTCAAACTCTAGATATGTGCTGGATCACATCATTGACACACAAAAGGAGAAAAAGGATGTCACGTGCATTGGATATAATAAATGTCAACCACCTGTTAGACAAAATTATGATGCAATGCCTGATGAGGAGAATAGAACTTATTATGAGGAATCTGTTCCTTTAGACATTGAGGAATTTGCAACCGGACTTGGATACAAAAATAAAGTATCATCAGATTATGATATTTCAACAGTTTTAAGTGTGTCAACTGCTGAACAAAATCAGGATCCTCCAGTCATTGTTGAGGATGCTGATTCTTCAGATGATGAATCCGATGATACTGACTCAGCACAGTCTGATGCGGTAATCAAAGAAGAGGACATACCTCTTGAGAATCATATTCTATGTGATCCTCCCGCAAAACCTGCTAAGACTGTTCTGGTCGAGTCCACGTCTGCAAAAGAGTCAGAGAGTGTGAATTTGTTGTACACTCTTGTTTGTGATGATAAAATCTATCCTGACAAAGATTTTATGATTAAGAATGTAAATCAATCCTTAATCAGTAAAGTTTTTGAAGATTCGACAAGTAGGTTTTTGGGAAAGTCAGGTTCACACGTTGTGGTAACACAGTGCCCTCCGATTCCAAAAGCTGAAGTTCGAAAACAATATGGAAATCAACGATTGCCAATAGTGAAAAAGCAGCAAAATCATACCAAACCAAAAGGTAAATCAATGACTCAAGGTCGAAAGGAATCGAACCAAAAGAAGAACAAGAAAGTGAACTTTGTGAAATCAACGGGAACGGATAAACTTGAAACATTTGACAATAAATCTAACTTAGATCATGTTAATCAAGTTAAAATGTTGAAAATAAATGAACCAAACAGTTCAAAACCAAGTACCTCGGGATCACAAAGTTCATCGACAAGACAATCACATGATACTTCGGCGTTTGTAGAACGAAGATCATGTTTTTCATGTGGTACATTTGGACATATTATTCGCAATTGTCCATATCTTCATAAACAAAAAGCCAAAGTTGATGATCCCCGTGACCAAATTGACCGCAAGCGATCTGTTTCATCAAAACCAGATCACCGTCTTATAAAAGAAAGGGAAAAGAAACAGAAACGCCAACAGGTCAAGAAAATTGAAAAAGCGATTAAAACCGACGTGGTTAACAAAACATCTATTTCTGAAACACCAGACAATTCAAAAACTTCAGACAATCATGAAGTTAAGATTTTAAAGAATAAAACTGGTAAAACAAAACAGACCTGGAAACCAAAAACGGTTACTGAATCAGGGGGAACATCACAATTTCCACAACATCGAGAAGTTCAAGTAACTTACGTTGATGAAAATGGAAGACCCAAGACCACAAAGGCTTGGGTCCCCATCTCCAACTAATCAGGTGAGTTCATGTGCAGGGTGTTCCAGGAGGAACTTTCAGCAGTCATTAGATTGTTGATAGTGGGGCATCCAGGCACATGACCGGCGACATGAAGCTTCTCTACGACGTTAAATCTATTAGAGGAGGTTATGTTGCTTTTGCTGGAGATAAAGGAGGTTATATAACAGGAGAAGGAATGGTATCCAACGGGGTTGTAAGTTTTGACAAGATCAACTTTGTGCAACAACTTGATCATAATCTTCTTAGCGTTTCACAAATATGTGATAAGCAGTTTTCAGTACACATTGATACAAATGGATGTTATGTGCTGAAACCCGGCTTCAAGATCCCAAAAGAATGGATTCTCTTATCAGCTCCAAGGATAAACGATTTATATGTCCTTGATATGAGTCAAGCAATAACAACGACTGCACAAGCAACTTGTTTTATTACCAAAGCCACTGAAAAAGACTCAATCTCTTGGTACAGACGTATGGGTCACATTCACTTACGGAAAATGAATCATTTGGTGTCGAATGAATCAGTGAATGGTGTTCTTCTTAAAAATTTCCATCTTCAAGACGTCTGTGTTTCATGCCAAAAAGGAAAGCAAACTAAGAAGCGACATCCGACAAAGAAGATCAACACGGTGGCAGTTCCTCTTGAACGTTTGCACATGGATTTGTTCGGTCCTGTCAAGCACAAAAGCATCAGGAATGATCAATACTGCCTTGTGATAACTGATGATTATTCAAGATTTTCTTGGGTGGCGTTTATGGCTCACAAGATTGCAACTTTCGGTATTATCAAAAACTTGATCATTCAGATTGAGAATTTGTATAAGTTGAAGGTTAGGCGGATACGTAGCGACAATGGTACAGAATTTAAAAATCATGCCATGGCGGAGTTTTGCACATCAAAAGGTATTTTTCACGAATTTAGTGCGGCTTATACTCCTCAACAGAACGGCGTCGCTGAACGTAAAAACCGTACATTGATCGAGTCTGCTAGGACGATGTTGGTAGAGTCGCAGTTGCCCATTCCATTCTGGAGTGAAGCTGTGGCCTCCGCGTGTTACACGATGAATCGAGTCCTTACAGTCAAAAGACACAACATGACCTGCTTTGAGCTTCTTCACAAACGGAAACCAGATTTGTCATATCTTGAACCGTTTGGAGCTCCTTGCACAATGATAGATCCTAATGGAAAGTTTGGGGCAAAAGCTATTGAAGGTCACTTTCTTGGTTATGCCACCCCTAACTTAAGAGTCTGGAATCTAGAGACTAAAAGGGTTGAGGAATGGTCTAAAGTTAAAGTACAAAGGCACACTTTGCCAGTCAAAAATCCAGGTCAACCATGGATGTTTGAGTACGATGACTTCTTCAATTCGATCAATGTTGAAGTAGTTGAAGAAAATGCTGCGGCAAGGATGTTTTTCGAGAGTGACAACGCAACAGATTCACCGTTGGTTCGTCCAATTATTGTCAATCAAGAACCATCTTCAGTGAACAATAATGCTCTCGACAATGAGGATTTTCATGATGCAACCGAACTAAACGAATCTTCAGAGGATGATGAATTTCTCGATGCAGACCAAGAAGCTGTTCATGGTACTTCAGAGGCTACACCTCCAGTGGACGCCCCTATTACAGCTGAAGCTACTGCATCATCCTCTTCGCCAGTTCCGGGTATTGAATTATTTGTTGATCTCAATCTTAACAATCTGGGTACAAACATTCCAGTTCCGGAAAACCCTGAAACAAGAATTCACAATGCCCATCCTCAACAAAACATCATCGATAATGTACAAGGTGGCATACAAACAAGAAACAAGTTGCGAAAAAACAACAACGCAGGCCTGTATGCGGCGATTCCAGAATCTGGTCAACAAAACGATTGGTCTTTCGTGTGTTATGTCTCACAGGAAGAGCCAAGAACTTGGAAAGAAGCTTTGAAAGATAACTCTTGGGTTGAAGCAATGCAGGAAGATCTGCAACAATTCCAGAAACTTGGTGTCTGGAAGCTCGTAGAGAAACCTGCTGATTACAAGAAGATTGGTACCTGTTGGGTGTATAAATTCAAAAAGGATGACCGTGGAATCGTTATTCGAAACAAAGCAAGATTGGTCGTTCAAGGTTTTCGTCAGATTGAAGGTATAGACTACAATGAAGTGTATGCACCTATTGCACGTCTGGAAGCAATTCGGATCTTTCTGGCTTATGCCTCATTCAAAGGATTCAAGGTTTACCAGATGGACGTCAAAAGTGCATTCTTACATAGTCTAGTCGAAGAAGAGGTGTATGTTGAACAGCCTCCAGGTTTTGAAGATCCTGTCCATCTCGATCGGGTTTGGTTGCTGAACAAAGCTCTCTATGGTCTACATCAAGCACCACGCGCTTGGTATGCAACCTTATCTAATTATCTGTTGGAGAATGGATTTCGCAGAGGTCTTATCGATTGCACTCTCTTCATAAAAAAAAAAGATGGAGATCTTCTACTGGTACATGTATATGTGGTTGATATTATATTTGGTTCTACTAACAATGTTATGTGTAGGGATTTCGAGCGTGTAATGCATGATAAATTCGAGATGAGCGCTATGGGGGAGATGACTTTCTTTTTGGGCTTGCAAGTGCAACAAACGAAGTCTGGGATTTTCATCCATCAGACTAAGTATGTTCAAGACATTCTGAACCGATTCCAGATGTCCGACACATTGCCCATTGGCACCCCACTGCAGCAAAATCACGGAATCAATCTAGACTTGAAGGGTGAACTCGTTAGCTCTTCATACTACCGCGCGATGATTGGATTCCTTATGTACCTCACAGCATCAAGACCATATATAATGTATCCAACATGCCTGCTAGCCAGATATCAAGTGAACCCGAAGGCCTCACATCTTGCAACTGTAAAAAGGATTTTTCGTTATTTGAAGGGTTGTCCAGACACCAGTCTATGGTACCCGGTTGGTGCATGCGTCTGTCGACTTCGTCTTGTATCGAGTCTAGTATTAGAAATGTTAGATCAGGGCACGTTGTATGAGAAAATAGGAGGTTTTAGGGTGGGTTTAAGATAATTTCGTTTGAAGTGAGTAATTCCACTTGAAAGAGACTTGTGCAGTTTCAAGCGAAATTAACATTGTTAATTTCGTTTGAACTGACACTTTGTCACTTTCAAACGGAATCAGGACATCTATATATAGCTCTCAAACGGGATCATTTGGAACATTCTGATTTCTGGTACCGAAGTGCTGCCGACGCGTCGTTTGATCTGTATTGCAGTTATAATCAATATACAAGACGTTTAATAGTGAAACAAGCTGTTTTACAAGTCTGTTTCTTTGTCTCCGCCTCTGAAACAGACTAAAGCTCTTCTGATTGACTCGTTTAGGTCACGAACCGATCCTACAAGTGGTATCAGAGCTCAGGAAGAAGAGTTCTTGCCAAAACAGCCACTATTTCTGTCTTCTACACCTTCTTTTTCAAAATTCACAAAATTTTACGGTCAAAATGGTCTGAATTTCACATATTATAATCGAAACAGTGTTTTAACGGATCCTTGAGAATATTGGACCTTAATTCGGCTTAAAACTGATAAAATACATAATTTCGTTTGAAAATCAGATCGGACAAGATGACATCAGCAACATTTCAAACGGAATTAGCACTTGATTCCGCTTGATATCTTTATTCCGCTTGAAAGTTCATATAATTCCGCTTGAAAATATCTGATTCCGTTTCAGAGGTAATTTCGTTTGAGCCGGTTCAAACGAAATTAGGTAATTCTGCTTCAAGTTGGTATTCTGTTTGAATGTGTGCTGGTTCAAACGAAATCAGTGATTTCGCTTCAAAGTAATCTCGTTTGAGGGTGTTATTTCGCTTCAAAAGTTATTCCGCTTGAAAAGGGATTCCGTTTGAGAGTTGTTTAAGTTTGAAAAGTGATTTCGTTTGAAAGTTAATTCCGTTTGAAACCATATTCTGTTTGAAACTGAGTTTTTGTGAAATTTTTTTCGAAACATGGACGAGGAATTTTACAATGCATTTGCGACACCAGTTGCCCCAGTCACTGCTGCTGAAACACTTTATAGTGAGAACGAGACGGGAACTTATCAAAAACTGCCGAAACTGATGTATATTGAAGATTTTAAAGGGTGGCAGAATCGATTCGAGAACTGGGTACAAGCATACAAGTTTGATGCATGGTGTGCGCTAGAGAAACATTACGAGAAACCGAAAAACGAACGTGGGCTTGAAAAAGGTTTTAGTGATTTTTCAGAAACTGACAAATTGAAATACACAAGTGAAAAGATGATGATCAGCATTCTCCAGCAAGCAATTAAAGAAGATATCTTTGTGTTACTTCAACATTCGGGTACATCACAATCAATTTGGAATGCGTTGATTCAAAAGTTCAGAGGAAGTGCTGATATGATTAAAAACAAAAAGGCATTATTAAAGAAATCATTTGATACATTTACAGCCTTAGAAGGTGAATCAACAAAAACAACCATTGACAGATATTGTCATCTTGTTTTAGAAATGGGAAGATTGGAGATAACGAAAGATGATGATGAGTGGGTGGATAAACTTGCTGATGCATTACCACAGCACAAATGGGGAACATATTTGTTGATTTTAAAACACACGAGAAAATATGAAAATATGAATCTGTCACAGTTTATACAAAAGATTGAAGAGCATGAGTTGGACATCCAGAAAACATCAATTATGAAGAATCCAAATGCTCAACAAGATGTCAGCTTGTACTACAGAGGAAACAAGTTTGAAGTTACTCCCAGTCCGAAGATCCAAACTAGTTTTAGTGCTGATGGTTCTTCTAGTCCAAATGTTAGCACTACAACTCAGAGTGGTGGATATTCTTCATCATATTCAAGTTTTGATCCAAACCATACCACACCAAGTCCTCAACAGCAGAGTTCTACAAATTTACAGTGCAATGTTACTTTGAACATTCAGAATGGTCAACATCTTTCTCCAGAGCTGGCTAAGCAACACATGGCATCTCTTGTCACCATGTTAGAATCGTATGAAAGCTTAGTTGCAGGAAGAATTGGTAATCCGATGCTTACAAAAGAAGATTATAACCAAATAGATGCAGAAGAACTTGAGTTGATGGATGTAAAATGGTGTTTGGCCAGTGCTGTGAGGAGGGCAGAAAAGTTTCAACAAATTACTGGTAGAGATGATTTTCGGGGAATGAGTGAATCTCCAATAGGGTTTGACAAATCGAAAGTCACCTGTTTTCGTTGCAAAGGAAAGGGACATTTTAAACGAGAATGCAAAAACAAAGAAGCAACAGGAAGACAAGATGGAAAGAATGATTATTACCAAAAGTCAATTTTTCATCAGATTGATCAACAACCACAAATTGATAAACAACCACAAACTGCTCATGCTCGTACCATTCAAGAGAAAAGAGCTTTGTTTGGTATAATTGATCAAGATAATGAATTTGTTGCAGAGGGATTTAGCTAGGATAAATACATTCCACCAGGTTCAGGTCTTGTGCCAGAATTCTGGATGAAGATGAAGCCAAATCTAGTCAGAAAAGAATCCCAATGTTTCCAGATCTAGGAAGTGATATTGATACCGATGATGAGGAAGAGTATCTTAACAAAGCTAGAAAAGGCATAGATCCTGACAGTTTTAATTTTTTCTTTGCAGATAAAGTTGAGTTGCTGAATCAGAAGAAGATTGCTAGATTGAAGAGAGAGCTAGAAGCTACAAAGATACTAGCTAATGAAAAGGCAAAGACAGAAGCTGGAGAAGCAAATATTGAATCAGTGATTGAGAAAGTGGTAGCGAAAATAGTTGAAGTCGAAAAAATAGTCGAAGTTGAGAAACTTGCCGAAGTAGAGAAAATAGTTGAAGTTGAGAAAATCGTCGAGATAGAAAAAAATTGTTGAAATTGAGAAACTTGTTGAAGTTGAAAAGACTGTTGAGATTGAAAAGATAGTTGAAGTCATTAAACCTTGTCAGAAATGTGTGGAGTCTTGCACACATTGTGAGGAGAAAGACAAGAAGATTACTGAATTAGAGAAGATTAAAGAAGATTTACTATCTGATGTGAAGTGTGTGAAAGAGTCATACGATGTTCTGAACAAAACAGTTGATGGGTTGAATAAGACAAACTTAGAAGTTGATAAAGCAATGACAATGATGAGTTCAACTTTGATGACAAAGCAGAAAGTCATAAATGAATATATTGAAGACTGTGCAAAGTTAAAGAAGGATTTAGAACTCGAAAAGATTGAGAGTGAAAGAATCAAAAGATTACTGTTGAGTTATACAACATGTGATTATTTGATTGATCGAGTTTATCCTACTGTTGCAGGTCTTGAAGCTTTCAAAGAGAAAGAGACGGAAGAAATAGATACTGGTAAGAAACATGGAGTCAAGTATAACAAGTGTCCGCCTCCGATCTATGAGAGTTATTCTCCCAGGAATCCTAATGAGGAGCGTCTAAAAAAGGCAGTGAACATAAAGTTAAAGTCTGAAACCATCAATGTGTTACTAGAAAATATTGATGTCACATTCACAGCGTCTGACACTGATCATGAGTTTGTGTTAGTAAAAAAGGTGGTCGATCAGGTGTTAGATATGGATGAAGAGTCAAATTCGGAGTCTAAGTCAGATAGTTCGAGTTCGTCAAACAAGAGTCCGAGTTCGTCAGAGAAGAGTCCGAGTTCGTCGGTTAAAAGGGTTTACAATAAAGAAGCTGTGCAAGAAGCAGATTTGTGTCGCTACATCAACTTGTGAAGCTGAATACATTGCTGCCTCAAGTTGTTGCTCCCAAGTCCTGTGGATACAAAAGCAAATGCGTGATTACGGTTTTGAATTCCTAACTACTCCTATTTTAGTCGATAATTCTGCTGCCTTATCTATCACTAGAAATCCTGTGCAGCATTCAAAGACCAAACACATCGAAATTAAGTATCACTTCATACGTGATTGCTTTGATAAAAGGCTAATCGATGTTGTTAAATTCCACACTGATGACCAACGTGCCGACCATTTTACCAAAGCATTTGACAAATCAAGATTTGACTTTTTATTATTGGTAAACAGCATTAAGGTCAAGCAAGAGTAATCCGCATCGGAAAATCGTTTTTGTAAATATCTTTGTGTTTTTAAATTTATTGTAAGTTTGTTGATTTTAGGGGGAGTAATTCCAAATTTGAAAATTCAAAAACATCGAAAAATTTCAAAAACTTAAAAACAATAGAAAAACAAAAATGAGTTTCCTGGCGAGCAAAAGAGAAAATGATAGTACATCAGTGGTCTGTCCAAACCTATTTAAACTGAAATGCAAAATGAAAAATGTTAAGCAGCTCTATATAAGATGTATCAGTAGGCTCACAATCATTTTAAAGTGTGCAGGGTGATATAAACTTAAATCGACTGAAGACCAGGTGGGAACCGCTCATTGGCATATGGTCTTGGTACCGAAATTTCGTTTGAGAGATTGCCGAGGTTCTGAGATATGTGGTCTTTATGCTGTTTATCATCTGGGTATCATGGTTATTTCTTTTACCAAAACAAATGGAGACGAAGTCTAGATCTTCCATGATACCATAGATACGTGTACATACTGCATACGACCTCAATAAGTGATCAACAATCACATGTCCAAACAAAATAAGTGATAATATATCACATTTATCCGGGAGTCAAGTTCGTCTCTTTGCTGTACGTTGTACTGACCTGTTCACGGACTTGCTCCTGTGCCCTCATGCATCTGAAAATCAAGTTCCTCATCAATAATTGATTCTATCACATAGGGCTTGTTTTCAATCAAAATAAGTGAGTTTCTCACATTTTCATATACGTCAAAACAGATGAAAAATGGTATACTCACCAGTAAGATGAATCCTCGTGCATACCTTGATACGGGAATGTGTCGTGATGTGGATGAACACCGGTCGGTAAGTATAAATCATACCTTAACGTATCCCCTTGCCATGATTACATCTGATAAGTTGAGCTTATGTGGATAACAATACCGATAATTGTTATAGGATGCTTATCTAAATGTTAACAATAAGAACAACAAGAGTGTTTTGGCATGACCGTACACTGATATGATTCTCTTACCCTTGAAACTCGCAAAAAGAATGTTTGTATATATTTACTTTTCTTAGTTTCTGCAACTCTGTATATATTTATTTACTGCTTTCAGTCTTTAAGTTTGAAATATTCGAAATACCAAAAAGATTTTAGGTGCGTTTTAATATAAACTTTATAAAAGTCAAAAAGATTTTATTTCTGCTTTAGTTTTGATTAACCGATGTTGGAACTCAAGTCTTCGTTACCTGAAATCTGATGAAAACCAAAATGATTGAATCTTCATAAACGGTCAGAGTTTGCAAGTTTTGAAAGTTAATAATCAAAATTGAAAAAGCTGTTAACTTTTCAAACTAAATTGTCGGACGGTAGTTGAATGAGAATTGGTCTCATATGTGTCATTTGTTTAATGTTAACTATATTCCAAGCGTTTGTTATCATTACGCGTTTAGCTTTCTTGCATGTACAGATGCTGAAGGTGAAGAGAACATGTTCGATGATAAGCTTCGGAATGAAGACACGACGTGAAGGCACTCAAATGATAACGATGATCGAGTTGCCACTGGCCAATCACCAACACCACAAGGATCTAAAGCATTGAAGATCAAAAGATTCACAAGCATAATCAAAGGGGGAGTTTATTGATACACTTCCTAGATAAAAGCGGAAGTTTGTTAATACACTTTCTATTTACAACACGTGAAGTCTTTGAAGATCCTTTCCGAGAATGAAAGAACCATCAAGAGATGGAGAACGAGACTACGAACCTCGCGAGCAGCATCCAAGGGGGAGTTTGTTGATACATATTATGTGGATACGACTCGGCTCGGTTCGACTCGACTATGAAGTGAAGGCCGTAGTCAAGACATCCTCCTGTCTTGACTCGGTATGCTAGCTACTTTGTATCGAACGATGTAAATGCAACTGCGTGTGTGCAGTTTGCATCTTAGATTATGTTTATATATGTTTGTTGTTTGGTACAACATGTCGAAGCCCAAGCCTCAGGCCCAACATATGACGATGTATGAGGCCCAACATATGAAGAAGTCACATGTGACGAAATCACATGTGACGAAATCAAGATGTGTCACGGCGAAGTCTCATGTGCGACGAAATCCTCTCAGTGAAGTCTCACAGGTGACGAAGTCCCAATGTTCGTCAAGATATGTCACGACGAAATCCAAGTTTGTTAATGGGATTTCGTCGGCTAGTGGATTTCGTCGGTACCTTTACTATATAAACACAGACAACATATAGAAACTAGTGTGCAAGTCTGAATAGATTTGAGAGTGAACACACTGTAACACACACACACACCGAGAGTTTACAGAGACCTTTTGTAACCACCGCATTGTAACCGTTTCATAGCATTAATACATTGAGTGTTAATCGTTGAATCTTGTGTCTTACGTGTTCGTAACTTGGTTTAACTTACCCGTTTGGATTCCGCACTCTTGGGTTCGTCGGAAAACAGGAATAGAGGTTGACTCGATCCTCCGGGTGGACCTACAGGCGGTTATTGGAAGGTTGCCTGAAATAGCACACAATATGGACAGTTGGGGTATCACATTTAGAGGACGTGGGGATCGTGTCGTCATCATATTTGTGGCCTTAGAGCTACCAAGGATAGATATATAGAGATAAATCCACGTGTCCCTAATGTAGGGCCACTCACTACTAGAATAATGGGCAATAGCCACCAAAATTTGCTACCCCAAACAACGGTAGCAAATTTTTGGTAATCTGAAAGGCATATCGCGCTATGCAGTACTACACTGGACGACGGAAAAGTTGTAATAACTTTGTCTACAATTGTGCTATATTGAGCTGTTAAGCTAAGAAGAAAACTGGTATAAAATTGTTCTAAATGATTCAAAAATCTAAGTAATTTGTCTTAGATTTATGAGTACTATGAATCTAGGTTCTTTATCTTACCTTGTTATTACTTTTCTGATTTGTTGCAATAAATGCTTGGTTATTTTTGGTTGTAAGGCTACATGGTATGGTGATGGTCCTCCAAGGAAGGATGATCCGCCATGTAGGCGCCACGTCATAGTCCTCCCAAGGATGGTCCATCCCACAAAACTAGAGGGTATGGGAGGATGGTGCTAGATGATCCTACCCCACAAAACTATGTACAAGTATTAAAGCATAATGTACAAATCCCACAAACAAACAAACAAACAAAAGAAAGGGGGCCCACTGTTTTGCTCCGTCCTGGACGTCGGAATACCGACGGAGACGACGCGACGTTGGGGGGGGGGGCATGGAAGTAGGATCGGCGACGGATGGGGACGGTCCAAAGCCGATCCCCATACCGTATAGCCTAAAGACTGATATTTACAAACCAGGTACAAGGATACGTGTCTATTTTGGTAACTTATGGTGATTTGAAGAAACATCCATCAATAATAACTGTTGTAGATTCAACACGGCATTACTTCATCGACGGATTACCTAATGTTTTACTCACTTTCTAGACTATATCATGCAATTGGCAAATACACATTAGACCTTATAATTGAATTGTGGTATAAATTCTCTTGCTCAGCTCATCATAATTGTTTGCAGATCATGATCAGGTTTTGTAGTGGTTTGACTGTCTATTCAAATTATTGGTTTATACTCGGATCTGTTGGTTCACTAAAACAAATATAAAAATTGTACACACTCTAGTGGCAGAACTATAACTTATTTATGTGGGTCATCCAAAGGCTATTTTCTCTACCCGCTACAAGTAGAGCCTCGGAATGGTATTTTTACTAGAAAAAAATCTAAGATTTTATATATAAAAAGCCAATGGATTCCTGTGGTTGCGGTCAAAGAACCCTCTTGGCCCCTGGTTCCGTCCATGCGCATTCATAGTCTCCACCAGATTAGAAATGCTTTATTTATTTAATTTTTTTGTCATTTTTGGTATACCAGTGTGTATATAATTATATTAAGGTTCAATTGGTAACTATGATGAGTGATTTCCATGTGGATCCGCCACTTAAATCTAGAATCATATTGTTAAATCTTATTCTCTGGTTAATGATAAATGTATTTTACCTTTTACATCTATAGGGGAAAAGTAGGCGACATGGCATGGACCTTATTCTAGCGTAACACATGGGCCGGAGATCTTCAAGAAGTTTAGAGATTCCATGGATTATTCATCTCAATCGTTATAATGATATTTTTATTTATGATCAAAGGGATTAAATTGTTTGGATGTAAATGGAACTGGTGTAGGACTTTGGAAGGTGGTATAGAATCGGCGACAAATTAATGGGTTTGGTGCCTTGTGTTGGTTACAGGCCCCACTCCACACACACTAATACTCACGTATGTATGTGAAATATGTAGAAGAAAGGAAACCAAATACTTGCAAAAGGAAAAGCTTCTGTATTGTATTAATTCGATAATAAAAGAAAAGGGTACAATAGAAAGCCAACTAACTCTATCCTATTTATATAAAACTAAACAAATTAAAACACATGCTAAATTATGATAACAACCCACTAATGTGCATGCTCCATGATTCTCCAATATACCCGGTCAACAACTTGACTAATTCACAAACAAAGCTTGCAGCAAAACCTCAACAATTTACGTAACAAAATGCTGGTTTTTGACCCTTTACCCCTGGATCAATCCTGCCCTTGATCCGTTACTATGTTGACCTGAAAACCATGACCCGCATGAACCGTGAACTGACCCGTGAACAACCGATTAATCCAACAATCACCCCCTTAATCGGTTTGTTCACACCACTCGTTCATGACACCCGAATCATCGCCTCCTCTCGAACCATCTCAACTTCTACCGGACACCGGATCTTCACATCGATCACGTCCAAAGTCTTCTTGGTTTAACCCGAATCAAACCGACCACGCTTGTTACATGTCACATGGCATCCCGTTGGAACCGTTCACTAACATCACGACTTTTCACGGATCGACGACCTCTCCCCGGTCACATCCAAAGCCACCCGATTGAACTCCAACGCCATAATGTCACCACCGTGTTCTTCCTTTTTTTTGCAACAACCTTTTTCCGATCACCCTTGTTCAAGAGGCCTCTCCAACGACCAAGAAAACAAAGCCACCCGCTTCTAACGTTTTCTCACCTTGCCAAACGAAGCGAATCCAAAGCCCACCTGCTTTGACGGATTTTCTGCCCGTTTTTCACGCACCTACACCGGTCTCCTCTTATCACGAACCAAGTTAATCAAGGCACCATCATAACACTTCTGTTGTTGTTACTTGTTGTACACCCGTTGCACAAACCAGCAACCATCAACCAAAACAGCCCTGAATCGTCTTTCTTTGATCACCACTTACAGCCACGGAACACACCGATGTTCACCCGTCACCCCTGTCGTCCAAATCGGTACTTCACCCGTGACAACGACTGACACGAACACCCACCGCCTTCTGTTGTATAATAGTCCCGAAATAACACCGAAAATTGATGTCGATCACCCCGTTGTCTAAACCGGTACGTCTAGCACAACAACGGCCGACCGAAACACCAAAACGCCTCCGATTACGACTGCTAAACAGACCAGAAACAGCACCCTGCTGTCCCGACCCTTCTTTCACGCCTACCCTCCATCGACCGACACACCCGCCGGCGGCGGAGGCTTCCTCCGATCTTCAAACCGCTTCTCGAGCCCTAGGCTCTGATACCAAATGTTGGTTACAGGCCCCACTCCACACATACTAATACTCACGTATGTATGTGAAATATGCAGAAGAAAGGAAACCAAATACTTGCAAAAGGAAAAGCTTCTGTATTGTATTCGATAATAAAAGAAAAGGGTACAATAGAAAGCCAACTAACTCTATCCTATTTATAATAAACTAAACAAATTAAAACACATGCTAAATTATGATAACAACCCACGTAATGTGCATGCTCCGTGATTCTCCAATATACCCGGTCAACAACTTGACTAATTCACAAACAAAGCGTGCAACAAAACCTCAACAATTTACGTAACAAAATGCTGGTTTTTGACCCTTTTACCCCTGGATCAATCTTGCCCTTGATCCGTTACTATGTTGACCTGAAAACCATGACCCGCATGAACCGGGAACTGACCCGTGAACAACCGATTAATCCAACACCTTGATTTTTAAGATGAGTTCACGCTAAGTGTTAATGCACTTTAGGTGATAAGTGCATGTCTCCCATTCTATAGGGTCTTTATTGTACATTTGTTGAAAGATAGTCCCAACTTTATCCTTGGGACATTTTGTCCAAGTTTTAGGTAAGGCTTTTGTCTGAGGTTTATGTTAGGGACAAAAGTCAGAGTTTTGCTTTGTGTAGTTTGTTTGTCCGGGCTTTCTAGTTTGTCTTGAAAGTCCGGGTTTTTCCTTGTATATATACCTTTATGTGGAATAGACAAGGCAGCGATTCTGTGTGAAATTCTGTGCACCTAACCCTAATCATGGTGTGTGTGTTTTGTCTGGCGGCTGCTTTGTGTGAGTGACGTCATTCATCTTCCTCATCAAGAATACTCAGTGTATTCTTGATTTCTCTCACAAATCTTTGCATACTAGTGTTTCATCTGCAGTGGTTAATCATCAGGTGGATTCCGCACACCTGTTGGTGGCTTTAGCTGAGTGAGATCTTGGATTAGGAGGCCTAACAAGTGGTATCAGAGCAGTGTGCTCATACTACTGTAGGTGTTTCTTAGTTTGAAGGTTTTTGTGAGGATAGTTCAATCTTTGATAGGGTTTAGTGAGTGTTTAGTGAGTTTTTGTGTTTTATTCATGATTCTTCATTCATTTCTAGTGATTTGGTGATGGATTTTGAGTAGTTTGGTGATTTTTAGTGTTGTTCTTCATCTGGGTTTTACAGGGGTTTTGGTTCTTGTTCATACAGAGTTTGAAGGTTGAAAAAGATTCTGAGTTTGATCTTTGGAAGCCTTGTCCGTGGTTTAAATTCTGTGTTTGTGTCTCCGGGGTATTGTTGAACCAGTGTGAAGTCACATTGGGGAGATAGTCCGGAGATTGGTTCTTCTGAGTTTTGAGAAACTATTGTCCGAATTTTTTCCTAGTGTCTTTCAGGTCTGAGTTTTTCCTTTTCCTGTGTCCGAATTTTAAACTTAGTCTGAGGTTTGTTAGTGAGTCCGATCTTTGATCTTTTATTTAGGTAGTCTGAGGTTTAGTTTTACTAGTGATTTTTTTTAAGAGTTTAGTGTCCGAGTTTTTAAGTTGATTAGTTAAGTCCGAATTTTTATACTTTGTCCGAATTTTGTGTTTTAAGCCTAAGAGTCCGAATTTTATCTTTAGTATTGTCCGAATTTTATGAGCTTTGTCCGAATTTTATAAGTTTTGTCCGAATTTTATAGTAGGTTTAGTAAAGCCGAAGTTTGAACATCTAGGAGTCAGAATATTGTCCCTTGAGTCTAGTCCGAACTTTGGTTCTCCTTTTGTTTAAGTCCGATTTTTTTAAACTCTTTTATTTAGTTTCTTATGTCCGAATTTTTAAGAGTGTTAGTCTGATCTTTAGTTATTTGGTCCGAGTTTCTGGTCTTTATTGTGTCCGAATTTTAAATTAGTGTCAGATTTTTTTTTAAGTATTAGAGTCCGACTTTTATATAGTAGTCTTGTTAGTAGAGTCCGACTTTCATAATTTATATATTTAGGTAGTCCGACTTTTGTTTGCTTATTTAAATAGAGTCCGACTTTTATATAGTAGTCCGATTTATGTTTGTCCAAAGTTCCTTTTGTCCGAACTTTTACTTAAGTCCGAATTTTTAGTCCAAGGTGTCCGAATTTTAACCTTTAGGTAGTCTGAGTTTGAATTCCTAACAGTGTAGTGTCCGAGTTTTTCTGTTTGTGTTTATTTCAGGTTTTTGTGATCCGGGTTTCACACTCTGATTAAAGCTCAGACATTTCACTCCGTGTTTTCTCTCCGAGTTTGGACTTAGAAAATCTTTTCAGTAACACAGTTCTTACTTGGAAACCTACTGTTGTTTTCTGAAATGGCAAACAACAATCTGTCTGCAATGGTGCAAAACCTCAAGCACAATGCTGAGGTAGGGAGTAACGACAAACCTCCTTTGTTGATAAACGAGCTTGATTTTCCTGAGTGGAAGGAGCGTTTCGAAAGATATGTACGAGCAAAAGACATCAAGATTTGGTTGTGTATTGTTAAAGGATGTGGAGCTACTCCAGTACGTACATTGACGATTGATACGTATTTGGCACTTACGGACGACCAGAAGAAGTTCTATGATTGTGAAGAGAAAGCTATGTCAATGATAACGATGGCTATGACACAATCTATACTTCATACTTTCCGTAAGAGAAGTAGCTCGAAGGAATTATGGGATAGCATGATCGAACGCTATGAAGGAAATGCAATATACAAGAAACGACGACTCGAACGTTTGAAGACTCAATTCGTTGTGTTTAAAGCCTTAAGAAATGAATCATTTGATGATACAGTGAACCGGTTTTATCATTTGTTGAGCGAACTTGATAGAAGTCAAGAGGGTATCTGCACTGAATTTGAGAAGGTTGAGAAGTTTCTAAATTGCCTTTCCAAAGAATGGAATATGTACACCGCTTTGATTAGAGAAGGTGTTCTCTACGAGGAGCTCTCATTGGAAGAAGTTATACAAAAACTGAAGGGTTATGCTTGGAATATGGAAGATCAAGCATCCGATTTCGAGAAGATCCAAGATCCCCAGTTATATAAAGCTTCAAAACCGACGGATAAGGGTAGTAATGGAGGAGCCGGTGTTGCCCTATATTCAGAGAATGAAGTTCCCGCTAGTGAACATGCCTTTATAAGCAACAATGTCAATTCAAGTGGAACAACAAATTCCAATCAAGGAATGTACTCTTCTGGTGGAGCTCAGAAATCTCAAGGAACAAGCTTGAACATTCCAAAGGTAGATGCAAGCTGCTTAAAGTTGATTGAAGAAAACATGAGCCTTTTAGCATCTTTCATGACTGCCTACGAGAACTTCTGTCTTGGAAAGCTCGTTGAACCGTCAAGTCTCGATGAGGACTTTGACCAGATAGACCAAGACGAAATGGAAGAACTTGATCTACAACTCAACATGGCACTCTTAGTCCGTAGAGCGAAGAAATTTCTGTTGAGAACGGGTAGGAAGTTCATAGGAGGTCAGACAAAGACTCGAATGGGAGTCGACATGTCAAAGGTGAAATGTCACAACTGCGGCATCTACGGGCATTTCGCACGGGATTGTCGGAAGCCGAAGATGGAAAGATCGAACAGAGAAAACTACTCTCAAGGAAACAACTCAAGACCTCACAACAATTCAGCAACTACTTCAAACTCAAGTGCACGTCCAAGTGGTTCTGAAAATCTTACACCTTCAACAAACAATGCTATGGTGGCTCAATCTTTACAAAAAGTGAATGAGCCTTACGACTGGGGTTGTGCATTGGAAGACATTTCAGGAGCTATTGTGTCACAAGCCTTTATAGCTGAAATTGTCAACGAAGAAGTGTGTGAAGAGATTGTCGAAGAGACTAGCATTGAGGAACTTGCAGTTGTAGCTGAGGTTCTTGGGGAAGAGTTGGATTCGGGAAATGTTTCTAAGAATGAAGATTACCAGAATGAAGAGTTTGTTGCAAAGGCTAACAAAACAGAAGATGGAGAAAAAGGAAAATGCTTTGAGTTCAACATCTCCACAGCTGAAATGCAGCAATTTGCGGATGCAGAAGCTAAACAGTTGGAAGAAAAATCCGGAGAAAACGAAGCATGTGCATTCATGGCTGGCATTGAGGTAAAATCATCTTCTGTAGATAAGAGATGTGCTAGATGTGTTGAGTTTGTCACCAAGATAGATAGATATGCACTTCATAACACAAACTTAATTGCAGATTTAGAAAAATCCAGAGAACTCATTGCTGTGTTGTCTAATTCGGATAAAGAACACCGAATTAAGATAAAAGCGCTGAAAAATGATATCTCTGAATTTGAGAGACTTGTGGCTCAGGGAACTGTTAAAAATTAGGAATTAAAATCTGAACTTGAAATGAACCAAAATTGTGTTTTGGAAAAGAACAAAATCATTTTAGAAAAAGATAATCTGATTTTAGACTTGCAACGAAAAATTGAAAAGTTCGGGGATTCATCTGAAGTGATGAATTTCTGTATTAACAGCCAACGTCTCAAAGAATCCGAGGAAGAAATGTTCGGCATCGGTTATAAGAAAGTGCCTCCTCCGGTAAACCATAATTATACATCGATGCCAAGCATTGATCCTGAATTGGCAAATTTTGTGCCAAAGACCCCTCTGACGGTTGAACCGCAAAGTGAGTCAGAATCTGAGCCAGATGAAGTTACTGACTCAGATCAGTCGAAGATGAGTGGAGTTTCAAAGAAAAATGAAGTAAATCTTGAAAACATTGAAAATTTGATAAACAATAAGATTTTGGAAATGTTTAATCAAGTTCAAAATGTGAAGTCAAAACCAAAGTCGCGTGGGAAATCTAAAAAGTCTTTGAAAAATATCCCTAAAACTGAGTTTGTTAAAGGGGAGGATTTTATCAAAGAAGAAGAGAAAATCGAAACAGGTTCAAACTCTCAGTTTGTCAACCAAATTTTGAAAAATCCCACTAACACCTCATCATCTTCGACCAGTCATGAGGAACGTCCAAAGAATGCTGCGAAAGTTCGCAAATGCTATAAGTGTTGTGGGAAAGGACACTTAGCAGCAGATTGTCCAAATGACAAGGGTAACTCTCTCGTTGATCCTGATCAAAAGAAACCTTTTGTTGAAAAACCACAAAATGAAGCAGTTAATATTGAAAAGAAAAATGGTAAAAATCAGAAGGTTGAGACAAATCAAGTGATTAAACAAGAAGTAAAACCAGTTGTCAAAACAAATGTTAAATCACAACAAAATCAGGATCACGGGAAGAAACCAGTTGTTATAAATCGTGGTAAAGGACCGGAAAGTTCATCTCAAAGACATGATACTCGTGAGAAAACCCCTCACAGACGACAAAATCATGTTACTTTCCAAACACATGAGAATGACCAACGTTCTGGAGGTTCGAGCAACAACAATGTTAGACCTCATGCACATAACAGATTCGTGAATGACCGAAATGCGTCACCCCCCCGATTTCCAAATCAAAGGCAGCATTCGGATAATCATCCACGATCATTCTCAAGACACGATGATGTTCCTAGATTTGGTAGGAATTTTGAGCCACCCAGGAATCAAAATTACGGATACCAAAACTATGGAAGCCGAGATTATGGAAACTCTGGTTATACCAACAGATCGTCAACTCTGTATAATCCACGATTTACGGGGAGTCATTCCAACAATTTCCGAAATGGAAATGGAGGACATAGAGACGATGATGGCTATTTCAAAGAGTTTTCTTATGTTGACGAATCGGGACGACCCAAGACCATCATGGCTTGGGTCCCACATTCTAACTAAATTTTCTTGTTGGGGAGTGTAGGAGCAGCTGAAAAGGGCTATCTATATTTGGTATATCGATAGTGGCTGTTCCAGACACATGACAGGAAATAAAGAGTTATTGAACAATTTTAAACAAATTCGTGGTGGTTATGTTAACTTTGCCGGTGAGAAGGGTGGATACATCACCGGTGAAGGTTCGGTGTCAAATGGAAAAATTACGCTGCATAAAGTGAACTACGTTGAAGAACTGAAGCATAACTTGATGTCGGTTTCTCAAATCTGTGATAACAAGTACACAATGCTGTTCACTGATAAAGCTTGCTTCGTCTTGCGTCCGGGATTTGTTGTTCCTGAAGATTGGGTCGTTATGAGGGCTCCAAGGGTGAACAACACATATGTCATGGACATGCGCCCGTTGGTTAACTCGTCTGCTCCAGTGACATGTCTACTTTCGAAGGCGACTGAAGATCAATCGTATCTCTGGCATAGGAGAATGGGCCATGTGCATCTGCGAAAAATGAACCACTTAGTGAAAAACAACTTGGTGTTGGGGGTTCCTTTACGTAGTTTCAATATGCACAACAAATGTGAATCATGTGAAAAAGGAAAAATCAAACGAAAGCCTCACAAACTGAAAACTGTTAACTCAATCCAAAAACCACTTGAACTGCTTCACATGGATCTTTTCGGCCCGATCCATGTTGCTAGCATTGGTGGGATGTCTTATTGCTTAGTTGTCACTGACGATTTCTCACGTTACTCATGGGTATTTTTCTTAAAAACAAAGGATCAAACTGCTGGTATTTTAAGAGATTTATTCAAACAACTTGAGAAAAATTATTCACTTCCTGTTAAGAAAATCCGAAGTGACAACGGCACTGAGTTTAAAAATCATTATATGGATGAGTTATGTCGGGAAATGGGAATAGTTCATCAGTTCAGCGCTCCATATGTTCCTCAACAGAACGGAGTTGCAGAACGGAAGAATCGTACCCTAATTGAGGCGGCCCGAACTATGCTTTCTGAATCAAAATTGCCAATTTTCTTCTGGGCCGAGGCGGTAAACTCTGCATGTTATGTGTTAAATCATGTGCTTACGGTCAAAAGAGAAGATAAAACGTGTTATGAATTGCTTGAAAACAAGAAACCAAACTTATCTGGTTTTCAACCTTTTGGGATCAAGTGTGTTATCAAACGCACCAAAGATACTCCTAAAATGGGGGAAGTTGGAGAAGTTGGGTTCTTTTTGGGTTATGCCAATGGAACTCCAAACAAACGCGTTTATAACGTTAAGAAGCGTACAGTGGAGATCGTGTTTGATATAACTCCTTTGAGTTACGATCCTCCACCGTCTGAATTCGGTCCTAAAAGTGGTTATGATTATGATAAACTATTTGATTCATTTGATCTTCCTGATGTTTCAGAAGAAGATTCGGAGGTTGTCTACACACATCTTGTGAATAAAGATGAAGTGGATGTAAGCTGGAGAGCAAGTATTCCTATTAATGTGTCTTCGAATGTTCACTCAGGAGATCCAGTCGCTGATTCTTCGATTGTAAACGAAGTTGTTGCTGAGCAGATCCCCAATGCAGCTGCTCAAACTATAAGTGGTGATCTTTACGTTGACTTTTCAGTATATCCAAATGTTAATGCGTCTTCTGGAAATGATCAAGCTTCTAGTAGTAATGCAAATGTTGAGGGGGAGATTCAATCGAATTTGGGAAACAATCTTCAAGCTCCAGCAATTCTAGTTCCAAGAACCAATATTCATCATCCTGTTGATAATATTATTGGGAATCCAAATGCGGGAGTACAAACGCAAAGGAGTATTTCAGAGATGCAGTGTCTGTTCTCTGCTATCAAGAAAGAAGAAATCTACAATCTTAGCCTACATGAATGTTTTATCTCTCAGATAGAGCCGAAGAACTATCAAATGGCTCTGAGGGATAATTCTTGGTGTGAGGCGATGCAAGAAGAGTTAGCTCAGTTCGACAAGTTAAAGGTGTGGAATTTGGTCGATCTTCCAAAAGGCCAACATGCAATCAACACAAAATGGGTTTTCAAGTGCAAGAAAGACGATAAGGGTGTCGTTGTTAGAAACAAAGCACGGTTGGTTATTCAAGGCTTCAATCAGGAGGAAGGGATTGATTATACCGAAGTTTATGCACCGGTGGCAAGACTGGAAGCTATTCGTTTGTTTCTAGCCTTTGCTGCACACATGCGTATCAAAGTCTATCAGTTGGATGTGAAAAGCACCTTCCTTTACGGGAAATTGCATGAAACTGTGTATGTGTCCCAACCACCGGGTTTCGAAGCTCCAGGGTTAGACAACAAGGTCTATTTGTTGGACAAGGCTCTTTACGGTCTCCATCAGGCCCCTCGAGCATGGTACGAGACGTTGTCAAAGCATCTTTTGGAGCACGGGTTCTCGCGTGGCGCGATTGACTCCACACTGTTCATATTGAAGAAAGGGGGAGATTTTCTGATTGTACAAATTTACGTTGATGACATAATTTTTGGTTCTTCAAATGAAGAATTGTGTCGTGAGTTCGAGGTTGTGATGAAGTCAAAATTTGAAATGAGTGCGATGGGCGAGTTATCATTCTTTTTAGGTCTTCAAGTGAGTCAAGAAAAAACCGAGACGTACGTGCATCAGACAAAGTATGTCCACGAGATTCTCAAAAGATTTGGATTGGAAGATAGCTTACCCTATGACACGCCTCTCCCGACAAATCTCAAGCTTTCACCTGATAAGGAGAAAGATCCTGAAGTGGATCCGACTCTATATCGAGCAATGATAGGTTCATTGATGTATCTTACTGCTTCACGACCAGATATTATGTTCTCTGTTTGTTTGTGTGCTAGGTACCAATCAACTCCGAAGGAGTCTCACTTGAAAGCAGTCAAGCGTATTTTCAGATATCTGAAAGGGACGCCTAAGCTTGGATTGTGGTATCCAGCTGAAGGTGGCCTGGATTTGATGGCGTATGCTGACGCAGATTTGGGAGGGTGCCGGATGAACAGAAAGTCAACCTCTGGTGGCGCACAACTTCTTGGGAACCGTCTTGTCTCTTGGCAATGCAAAAAGCAAGTTGCCGTTTCTCTATCCACGTGCGAGGCCGAGTACATTGCTGCATCAAGCTGTTGTGCTCAGGTCTTGTGGATTCAGCAGCAAATGAGGGACTACGGTTTGAATTTTACTCGAACTCCTATTCTTGTCGATAACAACTCTGCCATTTCCATAACTAACAATCCAGTTAATCACTCACGCACTAAGCACATAGATGTTAGGCATCATTTCATTCGCGACTGTGCTGAGAAGGGTTTAATAGAAGTGGTTAGGGTAGACACCTTGGATAATCTTGCCGACCTGTTTACAAAGACATTCGATCGGGCTAGATTTGAAAATCTGGTCCGAATGATTGGCATGATCAACCCTGAGTAAAATGCTTTTCAAAACTCGCATAGAAACTTTATTTTATGTTTTCTGTACAGTTCTTACCGCTTTCCTAAAATTGAAAAACTCCAAAAATATTTTACTTAGTTGTAGGATAAATTTCAGAAAAATACAAAAACATTTGAAAATTTTAAAATGAAGTCGTGTTGAGATATAAGGGAAATGATAGTACATCGGTTAGTCGTATCTGGTGCGGGACTATGGTTATATATATAAAATTAACCGTTAACTGTGACAGCTTCATTATATGTTGCTTCGGTAGGTTTTACGCGTAAATAAGAACCTGTTTTTGGTATATAAACATAATGAACTGCGTAACTCGTGTGGCGCATCTCTCGGATATATGGTCTTGGTACCGTAATTTCGTTTGATAGATTGCCGAGGTTCTGAGATATGTGGTCTTTATGCTGTTTATCATCTGGGTATCATGGTTGTTTCTTTTACCGGAAAATAACGGGGACGCAAGTCTAGATCTTCCTTGATACCATACATACGTGTAAATATCCTTAATACATGATGCATTCGACCCAAATAAGTGATAAATAATCACATGTCCCACAAAATCATGCGGGAGTCAAGTTCGTCTCTTTGTCTGTACGATGGTACTAACCTGTTCACGGACTTGCTCCTGTGCCCTTTGCATCTGAAATTCAAGTTCCTCCTCAATAAGTGATTCTATCACAAAGGGCTTGTTTTCAATTCAAAATAAGTGAGTATCTCACATCAGTTTATACGTCAAAACAGATGATAAATGGTATACTCACCAGTAAGATGAGCTCTCGTGCATACCTTGATACGGGAGTATATTCTGAGGTGGGTAAACATAGTTACAATCAGTTATTAATATACTTAATCGCATATCTCGAAAACAGTGTTCGAAAGCGTGCTAAAGCTTAAGTGGACCACAATACCGTTGAACGTCTTGAACTGTTAATATCATTCTAAGAGCTTAAACTGATAAACTATGTTCTTGTGTTGGATATTGACCAAAAAACCGATATGATCCCTTTGCTCCGATTTCACAAAAAGATAATTAGTGTAAATACGTTCGTAGGATTAATTTCTTTATTCAGTTAAAAATTCAAAAACATCAAAAAGATTTTGCTTTCTTGTTTCTATGTGCGAGTTATCATTTTGAAAATTCTCTAAGGGTTGTGAACATTCTTTAATAAGGTGTTAAACATCAAGTTAGGTAATCTTAAAATAAGTCTTTTTGTATAAAAAAAAAATCGGTCGTGCAAGATCCATCTAAGTGTGTGGGTAATCACGTCATTTTAAGGTGTTTCGGTAAATCTGCTTCCAAGTTGTGATATTTTTCCAAAAGTATAAGTTTTGAAGTAAGTTGTTCTGAATGATCGTGTTTTGAAATACAAATTATTAAATATTGGTTGTTTAATATTTCAATTGTTGATTCCGGGGTATTGGAATTATTTTTGGGATCCAGGTTTGGGCTGAGTATCTCCGGGGTTAAGATTCTTAATCCGGTGTTAAGTGTTTCAGGTCTGGATCGTTCATCACAAGATGGAAGATTTGAAGAAGCTGTGTGCATCTGGATCATTCATCTCAAGATGGAAGATTTGAAGAAGCTGTGTGCATCTGGTGCATTCATCTCAAGATGGAAGATTTGAAGAAGCTGTGTGCATCTGGATCATTCATCTCAAGATGGAAGATTTGAAGAAGCTGTGTGCGTCTGGATCGTTCATCTCAAGATGGTAGATTTGAAGAAGCTAAGACGTCTGCCGTTGCATTCCTTTGAAGAAGATCAACCGTTAGCTGATCAATACATCAAGGTCGTGCAGTTCTGTGTGAAAAACCAGGCAGCGAGTTCTAGAAGCAAGGATGAAGAATTCAAGACCAATGAAGACCATGCACTGATCAAGGGGGAGTTTGTTAATGCACTTTAGATGATAAGTGCATGTCTCCCATTCTATTGGGTCTTTATTGTACATATAGTGAAACTTAGTCCTAGCTTTATCCTTGGACATTTTGTCCAAGTTTTAGGATAGACTTTTGTCTGAGTTTTGTCTAGGACAAAAGTCAGGGTTTTTGTGTAGTTTGGTTTGTCTGAGTTTTAGTCCCTAGTCTATATATATGTGTTGTATAGGATTAGGGCAAGAGAAGATAGACACAACAATCCAACCCTTCAGTGCTTGGTGCACCTCTCACAAGATCCCGTCCATTCTCCATCACTGTGTGTATTCTAGAGAGAGAGGGAGACTATGTGTTAGTGAGAGAAAGCTAGGGTTTAGATCTTTGTGATCTAAACCAGCTTGTAGATGATGTATACTCCTTTGGTTTGTGTAATCTGTGATGACTGATTCATCAATAAAGAGTTCATCTTCTACATCTTTCTATCTTTGGTGCTAGATGATCTTACCCCACAAAACTAGAGGGTATGGGAGGATGGTGCTAGATGATCCTACCCCACAAAACTATGTACAAGTATTAAAGCATAATGTACAAATCCCACAAACAAACAAACAAACAAAAGAAAGGGGGCCCACTGTTTTGCTCCGTCCTGGACGTCGGAATACCGACGGAGACGACGCGACGTTGGGGGGGGCATGGAAGTAGGATCGGCGACGGATGGGGACGGTCCAAAGCCGATCCCCATACCGTATAGCCTAAAGACTGATATTTACAAACCAGGTACAAGGATACGTGTCTATTTTGGTAACTTATGGTGATTTGAAGAAACATCCATCAATAATAACTGTTGTAGATTCAACACGGCATTACTTCATCGACGGATTACCTAATGTTTTACTCACTTTCTAGACTATATCATGCAATTGGAAAATACACATTAGACCTTATAATTGAATTGTGGTATAAATTCTCTTGCTCAGCTCATCATAATTGTTTGCAGATCATGATCAGGTTTTGTAGTGGTTTGACTGTCTATTCAAATTATTGGTTTATACTCGGATCTGTTGGTTCACTAAAACAAATATAAAAATTGTACACACTCTAGTGGCAGAACTATAACTTATTTATGTGGGTCATCCAAAGGCTATTTTCTCTACCCGCTACAAGTAGAGCCTCGGAATGGTATTTTTACTAGAAAAAAATCTAAGATTTTATATATAAAAAGCCAATGGATTCCTGTGGTTGCGGTCAAAGAACCCTCTTGGCCCCTGGTTCCGTCCATGCGCATTCATAGTCTCCACCAGATTAGAAATGCTTTATTTATTTAATTTTTTTTGTCATTTTTGGTATACCAATGTGTATATAATTATATTAAGGTTCAATTGGTAACTATGATGAGTGATTTCCACGTGGATCCGCCACTTAAATCTAGAATCATATTGTTAAATCTTATTCTCTGGTTAATGATAAATGTATTTTACCTTTTACATCTATAGGGGAAAAGTAGGCGACATGGCATGGACCTTATTCTAGCGTAACACATGGGCCGGAGATCTTCAAGAAGTTTAGAGATTCCATGGATTATTCATCTCAATCGTTATAATGATTGTTTTATTTATGATCAAAGGGATTAAATTGTTTGGATGTAAATGGAACTGGTGTAGGACTTTGGAAGGTGGTATAGAATCGGCGACAAATTAATGGGTTTGGTGCCTTGTGTTGGTTACAGGCCCCACTCCACACACACTAATACTCACGTATGTATGTGAAATATGTAGAAGAAAGGAAACCAAATACTTGCAAAAGGAAAAGCTTCTGTATTGTATTAATTCGATAATAAAAGAAAAGGGTACAATAGAAAGCCAACTAACTCTATCCTATTTATATAAAACTAAACAAATTAAAACACATGCTAAATTATGATAACAACCCACTAATGTGCATGCTCCATGATTCTCCAATATGTGGTCAACAACTTGACTAATTCACAAACAAAGCTTGCAGCAAAACCTCAACAATTTACGTAACAAAATGCTGGTTTTTGACCCTTTACCCCTGGATCAATCCTGCCCTTGATCCGTTACTATGTTGACCTGAAAACCATGACCCGCATGAACCGTGAACTGACCCGTGAACAACCGATTAATCCAACAATCACCCCCTTAATCGGTTTGTTCACACCACTCGTTCATGACACCCGAATCATCGCCTCCTCTCGAACCATCTCAACTTCTACCGGACACCGGATCTTCACATCGATCACGTCCAAAGTCTTCTTGGTTTAACCCGAATCAAACCGACCACGCTTGTTACATGTCACATGGCATCCCGTTGGAACCGTTCACTAACATCACGACTTTTCACGGATCGACGACCTCTCCCCGGTCACATCCAAAGCCACCCGATTGAACTCCAACGCCATAATGTCACCACCGTGTTCTTCCTTTTTTTTGCAACAACCTTTTTCCGATCACCCTTGTTCAAGAGGCCTCTCCAACGACCAAGAAAACAAAGCCACCCGCTTCTAACGTTTTCTCACCTTGCCAAACGAAGCGAATCCAAAGCCCACCTGCTTTGACGGATTTTCTGCCCGTTTTTCACGCACCTACACCGGTCTCCTCTTATCACGAACCAAGTTAATCAAGGCACCATCATAACACTTCTGTTGTTGTTACTTGTTGTACACCCGTTGCACAAACCAGCAACCATCAACCAAAACAGCCCTGAATCGTCTTTCTTTGATCACCACTTACAGCCACGGAACACACCGATGTTCACCCGTCACCCCTGTCGTCCAAATCGGTACTTCACCCGTGACAACGACTGACACGAACACCCACCGCCTTCTGTTGTATAATAGTCCCGAAATAACACCGAAAATTGATGTCGATCACCCCGTTGTCTAAACCGGTACGTCTAGCACAACAACGGCCGACCGAAACACCAAAACGCCTCCGATTACGACTGCTAAACAGACCAGAAACAGCACCCTGCTGTCCCGACCCTTCTTTCACGCCTACCCTCCATCGACCGACACACCCGCCGGCGGCGGAGGCTTCCTCCGATCTTCAAACCGCTTCTCGAGCCCTAGGCTCTGATACCAAATGTTGGTTACAGGCCCCACTCCACACATACTAATACTCACGTATGTATGTGAAATATGCAGAAGAAAGGAAACCAAATACTTGCAAAAGGAAAAGCTTCTGTATTGTATTCGATAATAAAAGAAAAGGGTACAATAGAAAGCCAACTAACTCTATCCTATTTATAATAAACTAAACAAATTAAAACACATGCTAAATTATCATAACAACCCACGTAATGTGCATGCTCCGTGATTCTCCAATATACCCGGTCAACAACTTGACTAATTCACAAACAAAGCGTGCAACAAAACCTCAACAATTTACGTAACAAAATGCCGGTTTTTGACCCTTTTACCCCCGGATCAATCTTGCCCTTGATCCGTTACTATGTTGACCTGAAAACCATGACCCGCATGAACCGTGAACTGACCCGTGAACAACCGATTAATCCACACCTTGATTTTTAAGATGAGTTCACGCTAAGAGGCACATACCAGTTTATTGACCTGATTCTTCTTCTTATGGGGGATTATTAGATAGGTCTAGGTCTGTATAGATTTGTTCCTAGAGGAGTTAACATTATGGAATGGCGGATCCTAGTGGAGTGATTACCTACAAAAGTTAATTTGAGCAACAACATTTTGGATATTCCATCTTTTCATGGCTTCGTTTTTCTAATCATGTGGAGACTTTGGATCATATTTTTAACTGATTGTGGTAATGTAGTCAATACTTGGAGATTGATTTCTAGGTAGTTGGATATGCTCTCCCCTCTTCTCTTTGATAAGGGCATTTTTCAAATTTTGTGGACTCATTGTATTGAAGGAAAATTTTATAGGTGACTTAGGTTGGTTTTTTGGAGAACGCAGAACAACAAAGATTGCATTTTTATTCTATTGTTAGTCTCTTTTTTTTGGTGGTCCATGGATAGGAACCATAAGGTTGACACTAGTTGGTTTTAGTGGCTTAAAAATCCAATTTTATATCGATGTAGTTTCTTGTTTCTCGACCTAGGCTAGGATTTTCTTGTTGGGTCTTGTATCTATTTATGCCCCCTTGCTGTTAATTTTTTTTGAGAGAATCCTTTTTCTCTTGGCTATTATCTCCTACTTCAAGTTGAAAAAAATATTTTCACATATTAGTAAGCGAGATCTATATATATCTCATTAGTATTTTACTTAATATAGAAAGAAACGAACATTTATAAAAAAATATATAGCAATGTAAAGTTGAGTGAATTTAGAGTAATAAAAAAAAACTTTGAGTGACCATGTTTGAACTTTTGAAAAAACTTGGTTTCTATTAACTAATTTATTCCTTAAAAAAAGTCGATGTATAAAATAAAAATAAAATAATGGACACATGATAAATAAGAGAATGCTAAATTTAAGGCAACTGTTACACTTTTATATATCTCTTTAAATCGTATATATTTTTTCTCTCTCTAAACATTATATGCCTTTTTCTCTTTAAAATTAAATACGCATTTTCTCTCTCTAAATTCTATATTTGTTTTTGTCTATTTTCATCTATTATTTCCATAATAAATAATTATATTAAACTATTATATTTTCATATCCAAATTCAGTCCTTTCTTATTCATAAAAAATCTATTGTAACCAGAAAGTTGACTAAAAGAATAAAAGAATAAAAGCTGCCTTTTCAATTTTAACTTGGAGCGTACCACGTATAAATATTAAAATTATATTAACCAAAGTTGAAAAATAAAGAAAGAAAATTATATTTAAGGGTATAATGAAAATTAAAAAAAAAAACCTTATTAATGTGAGAGGCTAGAAAAAGAAAAAAATAGAGTAAATAATAAAAAATAAGAAAGGAAAACAATATTAAAGTTAAGGGCTAAACATATCATTACCCTTATGGGTTCTACAGTGTTGAAAGTTAATCTTAATTGGTAACTTCCTATGTGGTCTCAGCTATTGTTAGCATGTATTTGTGTTGGCTCCTCCCAAGCCAGTCTTAACTTGACGAGAGTTTATTATTAACTTCTTCAAGCGTTGTTGATTTTATATACATATTTTAAAGGGATCTTACATATAATGATAATAAATCAATACGAGAAATGTAGTTTTTCTTAATGCCAATTGAAGTTTTTCTGATATTCTAGCATCGAAGTGTTGTTGATGCATATTGTGTGGATGCGACTCGTTTCAGTTCGGCTCTGTTTCAAAGTGAAGACCGAGGTCAAGATATCCTCCTATCTTGACCCGGTACGACGTTTATTTTTGATGTAAAACAGCTGCGCATGTGCAGACTATTAATAGATAGTGTATTGTCTCTTCTGTATGTTATGATCTGTATGTCTGTTATTGCAACCATCCCACGAAGAACCAACTTCTTCGTGGGATTCACATCTTCAAGAAAAGATAGTATGTCACAACATGCATGTAACGAAAGACCAGGTTATTCGTGAATGATGGAACCAACGAATGACAATGTTCACGAAGAACATCTTTATGAAGAACCTTCTTCGTCCGTTTAGTTGTTCACTGAATGATTCCCACGAAGAGCCTTCATGTTTCGTGGGTTTATATCTTTCGTGAATCTTATAGACGAAGGATCTATGTTTCGTGGGCTTAGATCTTTCGTGGGCCAATTCATTGGCCTAGTACATCTTTCGTAGGTTGCTGGGCATGTTGGCTATGTATATAGACTTGCTACACAGAACAAAACCTAGAGAACACACCAGAGAGTTTAAGAGAGTTGTCTTGTTTAAACATTGTACTGTTACTCTTCTGGATCAATACACTTGAGCTTTAAACTTTGAATCTTTTCTTGTGTTTGTGTGTTCTTTGGCTTGGTTTGCATACGCACTTGGGTTCCGCACTCGTGTGTGTGTCATATAACAACAGAGTAGGTTTATCTTGATCATCCGAGTGGACCTACAAGTGGTATCAGAGCTTTGTGTAGGTCCCGAAATCTGAGGATCGATTACGAACCGAATCTCTTGTTTATAGTAAACACGGTTACGTGTGCGGAATCCACGTAACTATGCCAAATCAAACATATATAGCAATAAAAACAACGGATTAATCAATGATACACACTCGATTGATTAACGGGATAAGAACCTATTACAACTGATACAAACACAGTTCAGACTAAATTTTGGCAGAGTTTTGTTACTATGGTCTGTTTCTTATCTCTGAGTTCAAATGAACACAAAGTGTTGCTTATATAGTCCCTGGGCCACAGATATCGACGAAACACAGAAGTGTTTGACGAATCTGAACATGGGCCAGATATTGGGCCTGGAACAGCCCAATACATGACGAATCAAGGTCTGATTCGTCATGACCTTTAACGAAACAGAAGTCTGTTTCGCCATGAAGTGTTCCGACGAAACAGAAGTCTGATTCGTCGAGGACTGCAACTGTTGTGTTTGTTCCTGTTATCAGACAGTAACAATCAGCAACATATAAACATAGTAATGACAAAACTAACCTTTAATGCAACATGCATTGTTCATAATACATTACATACCAAAAGAGACAAATAAGTTGTACACAAGTAGATAGGAGGATATCTGACTTGGTCAACATAACATACAGACTCGATAATTAATAAAAGACCATACAAATTACATCGTTAAACAAGACTAGTTACAGACACTAAAAAATGCATCAACAAACTCCCCCTTGTCTGTTACTCGTCTTTGGTCTTCTAATCTTCCATCAGTGTTGTTCGGACCACGTACTGCCCGAATGAATACCCCTGTAGTAGCAAAAACACGCTACTCTCTGAAACTTTAACGCTTGGCGTGCATCTTGATCTTCATAGAAAATATCATGGCGATATAATCTTCCAATATCAGCTTCAGACATGTTGACGATCCACATCGGATCCAACATCCTGTAGTTAGCACGACCATCTCTAAACACGATAACAGCTTCATGAGTATCCGAGTCGTAGAACCACAATGCCATGTCTTCCAGAAAATCCTGCTTCATTGGCATCAATGGGATTTTATCTACAACCCTCGGTGGCTGGTATACAAGTTTATATCTGCAAGTGTTGGTGTCCGGATCAAGAGTAAACTTGATCGGTTTATAAACAGGAAACTGTGGCTTGTAGGATTCATCCTTCCACCCTGACTTCTTGTTTACTTTCACCAGACGCTCAAATAAAGTAGCGCCATCGTATTTTTCACGATTGAGAAGCTGAAGCCTTGTCAACGCAGAGACATCATAAAATGGTAAGGAAAGAATGCTCAGTAATGAATTGAAATACAGAATTCCATATTCACGTTTAATAGCAACGCAGTGAATATCTTGAACATACATCCAGCAAAGAATCCTTCCACTTGGCTTCTTTTCAAATTGCAGATAGTCTACTTGAGCTTTTTCAGGTAACGGCTTGGACACTTTGGATAAAAACTGTTTTCTCCATTCAGCAAAAGCATTTGTGTCTTTTTCAGATGAATTTCTATTCTTCAAGTGCTCGTCTATGTCATCAATGTTTTCTTTCATCCAATTTTCATCAAATGATGCAAATTCAGTACCATCTTCTCTGACATAGGTTGATTTTGGAGCGTCACCTTCAATCACAATTTCATCAATCTCTTCAACATTCGTTGTATCAGTCTCAGTAGACATTTTGTCTATTTCAGCATCATCTACTTCTCTCATAGACTGTAAAATACTCAATTGCTCTGGAGAAAGATCTTCTATCAACTCCCCTTCTTCAAGTAATTCTCCTGTAAATGGATGAACAGCTTGTAGAGCAATATCAGCACTGCTAAATATAGAAGAAGTACCTTCTATCTGTTGTACTTTTCCAGTAGACGTTCCTTGAGATGATTCGACAACGGTAGGTTGAACTGTAACAACTTCAGAAGAAAGTGTGGTTGGCTGTTTCTGTGATGTTCCAGAGGTATCAGGATTTCCTTGATCTTCTGTATCATCATCCTTTTTCTTTAGAACCTCTTGTTGTTTACAGTGATAGTCCCACAGAATAGCAAGCCGTCTCTCTTTCTCTTCATCAATAGCCTTCAAGCGAGCATTTTCAGCTTTAAGCGCATCAATTTCACCTTGTTGTCGCTCTATAACTGTTTGCTGTTTACCAACCATTGACTTTAACTTGTTAATCTCCACAGATTGTTTAAGTTGATCATGCTTCGTGAGATTTCCAAAATGAGATTGCCTTTGAAGACGATCAGCAGCCGCTTCAAGTGTAGAAAACAGATAGTTGATCTTTTCATTTTGAGAAAATCCAGCAAATGTCCTGTGACGTTCAGCACTGATTTCAGAAGTAGTTGCCCTGATAGCTGAAGCCATAGATCTTATAGGAACTTCCTGATGACCAACAGATGGAGTAGCAGTAGCTGGTGTAACAACTGGAGCAACTGGAGTTTCCATAGCTGAAGTAACTACAGTAGGAGTTTCTTGCACATGCTCCTGAGGAATAGATTGAACAGGTTCCTGAGGAATAGACGAAGACTCCTGAGGCCCAGATTTCCGAGAATAAGTACTCAGATATCTCCTAGGCTTCTTCTTTTGTACTTCAACAGCTTTCTCTGCTCTTCTTTTTGTTCTCCTTTCACCTTCAGGATCTTCTGGAACATACTCTGGATCATCCTCTGTTCTAATCTTTCTGTACCTTCGTACTCCACGTATATCAATATACATTTCATAACCAGGTTCAACTAAATGATCACTAGAACTCGAATCAGTTCCATCATCACCACTTGCTGATGAACTACTTTCTGATGTACCAGAACCAGCACCCTTGCTTGATGTTCCAACAGCAGTACTAACAGCACCTGCATCACCTGCATCACTATCTCCACCACTTTCATCATCATCACTACCAGATTCATCTGTATCAACTGGGTCAGGACCAAATTTTTCTATCCTTAACCTTTCCAACTCAGGTTCTTCATTGTCTGATTCGCTGTCTTCATGACGCCATTTTTCATTTGCAGGAGCAACATAATCAGGATTCACTAGAGCTCCAAAAAGCTTCCTTGGAGGAACACTTTCTTTGTATCTCTTGGCCGCCATAACCTTGATCAGCCTTAACGAGTTGAAATTCATCGCTTCTATTTTCAACAGATCATTTTCATCTTTTGGAAGGTTTGGATGCTGAACATTCATTATCATTTGCAGAAACCGTGGATACATCCAAAACTTGTTTCCTGTGGTTCTACTACCAGTCCTTGTCATGTTCTCTTTCATGTTGCTAAAAATGTACTTCGAGATGCTAAACGGTTTGTTTAACACTAAAGCAACCATGAACCCAACTAGATCATCTCCCGCCATATCATATCCAGATCGTCTATTGCTGAGACACTGAATAAGAACATGTAATAAAAACTTGTATCTTAAAGGAAGATCACCTTTGTTGATTTGTTTGACGAAAAGATCTCCTATACATTTCATCCTTAGTAAACAGCCTCGCGAACACATGATTGGTATTGAATAAGGTGCATTCGGTTGATCTTGTAATTGAAGAACTTGATTCAATATCTCCGGAGTAACAACGACATACAGATCATTAACGCGACCTCTGATAATATCCTTTCCATCGATTTGAACAACGTTTGCAGAATCCCAGAACGCTTTAATGAGAGATTTGTAGACGGGTGTCGAGTATGTAACAGCATAATTGATACGTGACTCCCTGATCCACTTCGTCATATCTTTAAATTCAACAAGCTTGTCTTCCGGATCCAAATATGCAACTTGATTATGGCGTTTTTCTGACATAATCTCTTCTTCGGTTTTGTTTTCTTTCTTGATCGCCTTCTTGCGTTTTCCCTTTTCTTGCTGTGCTTTAGGAGCCATCTGTACATGAAAATGTCCAGAATAAGTCACAATTTACATAACATAGCATTTAGACATGTATGAATACACTTTCATGTATTCACATAACAGATAACTGATTTGAACATGTCTACTGTGAACCAACAACAACATCAGAAAACTGCTAAGGCATTGACGACGAAACAGATGTTCAACGACGAAACAGAAATTGAACGACGAAACAGAGGGTTGACCATTTGACTGGTTTGATTCGTCGACTTTTTGATTCGTCGAGTCTAATTCGTTCCATTCTGATTCGTCATCTTTGATTCGTCATCTTTGATTCGTCGTCTGATTCGTCGAATGTGTGATTCGCCGGAATTAGGGTTAAATCAGATTCGTCAATTTGGGGGTTTTGATCAGTTTCGCCGAATTGGGTTTAAACACACATCAAATATGATCATAAACACATTCAATCATCTTTGTTTACCCAACCCATTTATAAACACCCATAAATGATTTTCCGAACAAAAACCTTTGAAAAAACAGATAACACCATTATCAACAACAAACCCCTGTTTTTGTGATAAAAACCCACTAACAAATCAAAGCAAATCAAACAATGATAAACCTAAATCTATCAGATTAGAAATAAAACACAACAACATGCATCAACAACACATATTTAATCAAAGAAAACAACGGTTTCAAAGGGGTTTCTAAGGGTTTTCGGATGAAAAACCCGACGGTTCAACGTGTTCGGAATGAGAATCAGAACATGTTTCTACCTTTGATGTTTGTAAAATTTTGAGTAAATACTGATGTTTTGAACGATTTGTGAGAGTAACCGTAGGTTTGGTGTTTTTGTTGTGTGAAGAAGAAGATAACTGTTGTTTTAAAAAAGTGAACAAGTGGGATCTATTTATACACCGCCTTGTCTCGACGAATCAGAGGATTCGACGAAACAGAAATGGGCCTGGCGAATTAGAACTTTGGGCTTGAACTTGGGTCTAAACTTTAGCCCATGACGAAACAGAATTGGGCTCCTGTGATTCGTCGTCTGTTATGACGAATCAGATTTGATTCGCCACTAAGGTCTGATTCGTCGACTATGTTGATTCGTCAACACTTGTGATTCGTGACAGGTCTGTTTCACCAACAGATTTTTCAAAACAGTAACACCCAGGCTGGAAATATTTTGCAGTTAAAACAGTAACACAGGCTGGAAATATTTTGCAGACACAATTCCATTCAGTTGCAAGAACGTTTTTATGAAGAAGGTTTCAGGCTTCCGGTAGAAAACACCAAGCAACAACTTCGGCTTAATCAAAAATGAACTTTACACAAATATACTAAAAAAAACAAATTTAAAGCATAGTAAACTAAATGAAAATGCGGAAAACTGTTAAAAACAGTAAACAACTGTACAAGTGCAATCTTTTTGCGAATCTCAAGGACAAGGAATCATACCAGCTTACGGTCTTAGTCAACATGATTTTGATTTCTGTTTAAAGCTCTGGATAAGTATACTACCTCGATTATCGGTATTTTGGTCCACATAAGCTCAAACTGATCAGACATAATCATAATTTAAGAGATACGATTAACGGTAAGGATTATACTTACAAGTCGATGTAAATCCACTCACGACACATTCCCGTATCAAGGCATGCACGAGAATTCATCTTACCGGTGAGTATACCGTTTATCATCTGTTTGACCGTATAAAAATGTGAGAGACTCACTTATTTTGATTGAAAACAAGCCCTATGTGATAGAATCACTTATTGATGAGGAACTTGATTTTCAGATGCATGAGGGCACAGGAGCAAGTCCGTGAACAGGTCAGTACTTCCGTACAGCAGAGAGACGAACTTGACTCCCGCAAAGAATCTGTGATAATTTATCACTTATTTTGTTTGGACTTGTGATTGTTGATCACTTATTGAGGTCGTATGCAATATGTACACGTAAGTATAGTATCATGGAAGATCTTAGACTTCGTCTCCGTTATTTTTACGGTTTGATACAACCATGATACCCAGATGATAAGCAGCATAAAGACCGAATATTTCAGATCTCGGCAATCTCTCAAACGAGATTTCGGTACTAAGACCATATGCCAATGAGCAGTTCCCACCTGACTTGAAGTCTGTTAGGTTTGTATCATCCTGCACATTTTAGTCTGATTGTGAGCCTACCGATACATCGTTAGTAGAGATACTTATCATTTTTCTTTTTATTTTGCATTTTGAGCACATTGACCGACCACACCAGTGAATTTCATCATTTTCCTTTATCCAAGAAACTCATTTTTGGTTTTTCTATTGTTTTTGAATTTTTAAAATTTTTCAAACGAAACGACAGAAAGTAAAGACATCTTTTTGGATTTTGAACTTTTGCAATGTTTTTGTATTTTCTTGACATATCTCCCCCTAAAATTCGCAAAGTTTACGAAAACTAAAATCTTTTTGAATTTTCAAAGTTTATAAAGAAAATATTTACAAAAACGATCAGCCAAAGAAGTTTACTCGGGTATCACCTTAATACCATTGACCAAAAGTAGATAATCAAAACGTGATTTATCAAAAGCTTTTGTAAACAGGTCGGCACGTTGGTGATCAGTGGGGACATGAACGACATCGATTAACCTCTTATCAAAACAATCACGAATAAAGTGATATTTAATGTCGATGTGTTTAGTCTTAGAATGTTGCACAGGATTTCTAGTGATTTGCAAGGCAGCATTATTATCAACAAAAATACGAGTAGATAGGAATTCTAAACCGTAGTCGCGCATTTGTTGTTGTATCCAAAGAACTTGAGAACAACAACTAGAGGCAGCAATATATTCTGCTTCACATGTTGATGTAGCAACACACGTTTGCTTCTTGCACTGCCACGTGCCGAGTCGATTTCCTAGGAACTGACATCCTGCTGTTGTCGATTTGCCATCGATTTTGCAACCACCGAAATCAGAATCACTGTATGCAATTAATTCAAAACTATCATCCCTAGGGTACCAAAGACCTAAGTCTGGGCATCCCTTCAAATAGCGTAGAATCCTTTTGACAGCTGACAGATGAGAGGCCTTCGGGTTTGCTTGATATCTTGCTAGCAAGCATGTTGGGTACATGATGTCAGGCCTCGAAGCGGTAAGATACATGAGAGATCCGATAATGGCACGATAGTACGAGGAGTTGATGCTTTCTCCCTTCAAATCCGGAGTAATCCCGTGATTCTGCGGAAGTGGGGTACCAATGGGCGTTGCATCTGACATTTGGAATCGGCTCAAAATGTCACCAACATATTTAGTCTGATGGATGAATATCCCAGACTCTGTTTGTTGAACTTGAAGGCCCAAAAAGAAATTCATCTCTCCCATAGCGCTCATTTCGAATTTTTCTTGCATAACACATTCGAATTGCCTGCACAAAGAATCATTAGTAGACCCAAATATTATATCATCAACATATACCTGCACCAGCAGAAGATCTTCATCTTGTTCTTTGATAAAGAGTGTGCAATCAATAAGACCTCGTCTAAATCCATTCTCCAGAAGATAGTTTGATAAGGTTGCGTACCAAGCCCTAGGTGCTTGATGTAGACCATAAAGAGCTTTGTTGAGCAACCAAACCCGATCTGGGTGAATAGGATCTTCAAAACCTGGAGGTTGTTCGACATGCACCTCTTCTTGAACAATACCATGAAGAAAAGCACTTTTAACGTCCATCTGGTAAACTTTGAATCCTTTGAAAGAAGCATAAGCTAAGAAGATTCGAATAGCTTCCAGACGTGCAACAGGTGCATAAACTTCATTGTAATCAATGCCTTCAATCTGACGAAAACCCTGAACAACCAGTCTCGCTTTGTTGCGAATAACAACTCCACGATCATCTTTCTTGCATTTATAAACCCATCGTGTTCCAATTTTCTTGTAATTCTCCGGTTTTTCAACAAGCTTCCAAACACCAAGCTTTTGAAATTGCTGCAGTTCGTCCTGCATGGCTTCAACCCATGAATTATCTTTTAAAGCTTCCCTCCAAGATTTTGGTTCTTCTTGTGAAACATAACACGCGAAAGACCAATCATTTTGTAGACCAGATTCTCTAATAGCTGAATACAAACCAGCACTTGGGTTGTTTCTCAGCTGATTACGTGTCTGCACACCTTGCTAGACATCTCCTATGATATTCTGCTGTGGATGGGTATCGTGTATCCTCATTTCAGGATTTTCAGGAACACGAGCATTAACACCCAAATTGTTAATATTAAGATCAACAACCAACTCTACACCTGGAATATGCGTAGAAGTGGATGCATTTCCTTCAGCAGTATCATCGACTTGCACATGAGGAGTATCAACAGAAATACCCTGAACTGGAACAACTGGAGATTTAGTGCCTTCAGTCGCATCCAAATTTTCTTCATCTTCTTCTGATGACTCATTGTATTCAGTAGCATTCTCAACTTCCTCATTTTGAACCGTGTTGTTAGACGAATTAGAACTTTGTGAGTTAACAACAACAGGTCTAACTAATGACGACTCAGCAGCATTGTCACTATCAAATATCATTCTAGCAGCTGCAGAATCTTCATCAAAAATCGGCAGATCAAAGGAGTTGAATAGCCCATCATAATCGAACATCCAAGGATCACCTGGAGCTTTAACAGGATCTGTATATCTCTGAACCCGTACTTCACTCCATAATTCAATCTTTTTGGTAGTCAGATTCCAAACACGAAAATTTGGAGTAGCATATCCAAGGAAGAAACCCTCGATAGCTTTCGCGCCAAACTTTCCATCCGGATCAATCATAGTGCATGGACCACCAAAAGGTTCTAGAATTGAAAGATCTGGTTTCCTTTTCTGTAGAAGTTCGAAACAAGTCTTGCCATGTCTCTTAACCGTAAGAACTCGGTTTAATGTGTAGCAAGCAGTCGACACAGCCTCTGCCCAGAACTGAACAGGAAACGCCGACTCTACCAGCATAGTTCTTGCAGTTTCAATTATCGTCCGATTCTTCCTCTCCGCGACACCATTTTGTTGTGGAGTGTAAGGAGAACTGTATTCATGAAGAATGCCTTTAGAAGTACAGAACTCATCCATAACACGATTTTTGAATTCAGTTCCATTGTCGCTTCTGATCCTCTTAACTTTCAACGAGTAGAGATTTTCCAACATTGTAAGAAGATCCTTGAGGATGCCAGGAGTATCACTCTTGTGTGCCATAAAAGCTACCCAAGAAAATCTAGAGTAGTCATCAGTAACTACTAAACAATACACATCTCCGAACGTTGTTTTGTGTCTCATAGGTCCAAAGAGGTCCATATGAAGACGTTCGAGAGGCATGCCAACAGTGTTGATTTTCTTCAAAGGGTGAGACTTCTTTGTTTGTTTCCCTTTCTGGCACGAAACACAGATATCTTGTAGATGAAAACTTCTCACGGGTACGCCATTCACAAGATTGTTTTTCACCAAATGGTTCATTTTTCTCAAGTGAATGTGTCCCATTCTTCTGTGCCAAGATATAGACTCCTTCTCCGTGGCTTTCGAGACAAAACATGTGACTTGTGCAGAAGTCGTAATCGCTTGACTCATATCAAGAACATAAAGATCATTGATTCTTGGAGCCGATAAGAGAATCCATTCATCAGGAATTTTGAAACCAGGTTTAAGCACATAACAACCGGCATCATCAAAATGCACGGTGAACTTTTTATCGCAGATTTGCGACACACTGAGAAGATTATGATCAATTTGACGAACATAATTGATCTTATCGAAACATACCACACCATTGGAAATCATTCCCTCTCCAGTGATGTAACCGCCTTTGTCTCCAGCGAAAGCAACATAGCCTCCTTTAATGTTTCTCACATCATATAGAAGCCGTAAGTCGCCCGTCATGTGCCTAGATGCCCCACTATCAACAATCCAATGACTATTAATAGTTCCTCCTGGAACATCCTGCACATTTCATCCAATGATTAGTTAAGGATGGGGACCCAAGCCAAAGTGGTCTTGGGTCGTCCCTGAGCATCACGAATAGTGATCTCGATTTGTTGATGGTTTTCCAAACAAACAGCTCCCCCTGAACCTCCACTCTTCCTAGGTTTCCAAGTTTGTTTTTGTTTACCAGATTGAGTTTTGTAAACAAATTTTGAAATTTCTGATTTTACAGGTGAACTTGGTTCCCTTGGAACAGAATTGACCTTAGGTTTTAAAGCCTTTTCTATTTTCTTCACATTTTGATGTCGTTGTTTCGATTCCTGTTCTTTAATAGTTCTTTTATCATGTTTAGGTGAAACAGGACGACATTTAGGGTGAATCGATTCAGGTGATGCTCTTTCAACAAATTTCGCTTTCGGAGTGTTAGCACAATCTTTGATGATGTGGCCAAACTCCCCACATTTAAAACACGTTCTCCTTTCAACAAACTTAGGAGAACTGGATCGACGATCAGATGTCGAATTTGTATAACCTGAGGTACTAGCTTTTTCATCACACCCGTTTGAATGTTGAGTGTAATTGTTTTGACTATCACGTTTTAAAATTTTGACTTGTACAAAATCAGTGTTTGACTTGTTAGCAAAAGTCTCAATTTTATCTGTACCCCTTGATTCCACAAATTTGACATTGCTGTTTTTCTTCTGATAACGAGCCCCTTTTGTTTCAAATTTTGATTTAGAAACATTTGACAATTTAGCTTGTTGATCTGATTGTTTACTCTTAGAAGCAATAGGTTGTTGCTTTGAAGGTGATTTCTGATTTCCAAATTTTCTTTTAATTTCAGTCTTAGGAATTGGATTACATTGAGTCACATTAACTCCCTGAATCGACTTTCCCACAAACTTACTTGTGTTATTTTCAAAAACATTATCAATCAATGAAGGATTGACATTTTTAATTGGAAAATCATTATCTGAATAGATTTTAGAGTCACCAACCAAAGTGTACAACACAGTATTACTTTTAACAGTAGACACAGGATTTATCACTTGTTGAACAACAGATTTAACAACAGGGGTAGGAGGATCACACAGTATATGATTCTCAATTGGAACTTCTACTCCTTTAAGTTTGTCAAGTGATTTATCCTGTTTACTCACATCTGATTCAGATTCATCATCCGACGACTCATAGTCCTCAATGGTTGGAGGACCTTGTTTCGTAGATGTTGACTCTTTTTGCTCAGAATTTGTACTTGGAGAATTGTCCGATTTGAACCCTAGGCCAGTAGTTACTTCCTCATAATTAAGAGGCACACTGGATTCAAACCGTGGCATTTCTTCTTCATCAGGCATATAAGTATAATCATGTCTCAAAGGGGGCGGACACTTCTTATACCCAACACCTCTCTTGTTTCCCTTTAGTTGTTGAACATCAATAATGTGATCGAGCACAAATCGGGAGTTAGAGTAACTCTCCAATTTTTGCTTGATTGCATCATGCTCACATTTGGCAATGGCTAGTTCCTTTTTAGTTTCCTCAACAATGTTAATGTATTCATTTATACTAACTTGTTTATGATAAACAGTTTTTGTCACTTCGGAAACATTTTTCTTTTGAATTTCAATCATAGATTTAAATTCTTTTTCGTTTCGAATCAAAGCCATATTCGATTCTTTGCATTTAGCCATTTCAACAACTAAATTTTGATTGTGAATATGAATCGAATCACAGTGAAGCTTTATTCTATCAAATTCACTTTTCATATACTCACAATCTCTACAGTTGATAAGAATTTCAGATTTTACCTGACTTGTAGAATCTGAGACATTTGCCATAAAGGCAGTCTGATAAGAGAAAGATCCGTCTTCAGAAAAGAATTTCTCCATTTCTTTAGATACTACCTCAGCCTTCTTGATCAGAACTGATTTCTGACATTTCAACTCTTCTGCTTCATTCAATAAGTCATCAAGATTAGAACTTGCTTCTTTGCTCACATCAGATTCAGAACTCGAAGTAGAACTTTCTTCATCAGAACTCCCGGTATGACCAGAACTGTCGTCACTATCAGAAAATTCTTCCTTATGAACGTGCTTGATGTGATTGATAATCTTAGCATAACACGCCGTTCCTCCTTTACCTTGATCACTTTCCCCAAGTTGTAAAGACCAATTAAACCCTTCATCAGCTTGTACGGTTAATGCACGACTTTCATTTGATGGTCCAGACTGATTCTGGTTAGTGGTGTTGGTTACAGCCACTATCCCTTTTCCACGATTGTCTTGATTAGCATTTGAAGTACTCGTTTGATTACGGAATGGGTTCTGATTGCCTTGTCTGCTTGGTCGAGTGCACTCACGTTTGAAGTGACCCTTTTCCCCACAATTGAAGCATGTAACTGCTTCTTTATCAAAACCGTACTTTGTATCTTGTTTGCTTTCCAAAGAACTTCTTCCTGTTCGAACCATAAAGTCCTTCGCCCTTCTAACAGCACTTGCGAATGCCCACTTTATATCCATCAACTCCATTTCATCACGGTTGATTTGTAGATAGTCTTCGTTGGTTAAATTGATGTTTCCAATTTGACCTGCGACCAAACCGCAGTAAGCACTGACCATGGTATTAATAAGTTCCATATGTTCCTTTGCTACTTCAATGCTAACATTTGAGAGGTTTGATGTATCAACTTTGACTGTGTTAGGGTTTGGAGTTGGAGGATTGTTGGTATAATGAGCTTGCTGTTGTTGTTGTGGTTGGACTTGTGGTTCTGGAATAAAACCTCCTCCAGTATATGCCTGTTGTTGTTGTGGTTGGACTTGTTGTTGTTGTGGTAGTGATGGATTAAAACCTCCTCCTGAATATGCTTGAGGTTGAGTATTTACTGGAGGTATAAAAGGAATAAAACCTCCTCCAGAATAAGTCTGAGTTTGTTGAGGAAACGGAGAAGAGTTTGTATCAGATACAAACGCCGTTTGTAACTTTGGTTGCCTCAGACTAGCTGACGGGTCAAAACCTCCACCATTATACATTTCAACATTCTGAGGAGCAGCAATGCGTTTTGCTTTTCGGATTTCTTCATCATTTTTATGTTCCAGCTTCTGTACAAATTCATAGATAGTTATAGTTTCAGCATCTAGAATACCTGTATGTTTTAGAAGCTCGATGTATGAACTCCACTTTGGTGGTAGAGAATCAACAAATCGTGCACAAACTTCCTTTTGACTTGCAGTAACAGTATAGGCAAACATCTCACTAATCAAATGATAAAACCGTGTGGTCATATCATTTAGAGTTTCGTTTTCCAAGAACTGGAACGATTCGAACTCTTTCTTTAATAAATCATGCCGTGTCTTTCTGGAAGCTGCGTTTCCTTCTCCTCTTGTCACCAAACAATCCCATAAGGATTTAGTGTCCTTACTATAAGAAAACTGATGATAGATATCTTTATGAAGTGCTTGAGTAAGAACAGCAAATGACTTTTTCTCAAATTCATATGCTTTCTTGTCATTTTCCTGCATGTTAGTAAAACCTTCGGCCGTTGACGCTGCTACTTCAAGAGCATCATTGCGTGGAGTAATGAAACACCTCCACATATCAGTGCTTTGACCTTGAACATATGTAATGAAACGACCTTTCCATGATGGAAACTCGTTCATATGATTCAACTTTGGCGGGCGATTGTTGCTACCCGTTTCGCTCTCGCTAATCAGAAGATTTTGAATATTTTGGTTCTGATTGGATGCCAAAGCCCATTGTCCGGCACTTATAGTTGGTTGACCATAAACACTCTTCACCCACGCTGCTGCGGACGTCGGATCTTCACGTGGTCTAGAATCCATACTCCAATCCCATGGACTAGTACAACTCATATTTGATGTATATATGATAGTACCTGCACAAATTTCTTGAAAACAAACAGTAAGCAAACTGATATAAGTCTTCTGTTTAAAACAGATCTGTTTTCGACGAAACAGAGTTCACGAAACAGGTTTGTTTCGTCTGAATGAATGACGACGAAACAGACTTGTGATAATTGTGATTCGTGGCGAAACAGAATTTGTTTCGTCAAAGATGTTGTGGCGAAACAGACGTTTGAATCGTCAAAGGTGTTGCGACGAAACAGATGTGATTCGTCGGCTGTGTGTTTCGTCAAAACTGGATAAAAGTCAGTGGATTTAGATATTTAAAATATCTCCTGATCAGTCAAGGATAAGAAGAGACACAAAGATATTTAACCCTGACACAAGTATGTATGTTACTTTCTTATTTTCAACGAAACAGACTGTGACAATTATCAACTTTTACACACAAAAGTCAAGTAATATTATTTTAAGTTCAACACTTGTTTTAAATAACTTATCAGATCTAATGCTCAGTTTATAACAAGAACACCTATGAATATTTCAAGAACACATCCAAGAACATGAAGTTTCCGATGAGTTTTCCGATCACCGATAAATTTCCGAAACACGAAAATACACTAGATTTTCACTAAAAACCCGGTTTAAAGCATAAACAAACAATCTAACTTAGGTTTTTGATAAAAATCTGTAGCAAACAACACTAAAACAGCAGATTTATGAATATTTTTCCAGAAAATATAATTTTTCAATAACAAGTTTTCAGAAAAACACACACAAAATACTTGATAAAAACCGAACAAGTTTGATTTTAAACAAGGATAAGAGCCAATGCTCTGATACCACTTGTAGGTCCCGAAATCTGAGGATCGATTACGAACCGAATCTCTTGTTTATAGTAAACACGGTTACGTGTGCGGAATCCACGTAACTATGCCTAATCAAACATATATAGCAATAAAAACAACGGATTAATCAATGATACACACTCGATTGATTAACGGGATAAGAACCTATTACAACTGATACAAACACAGTTCAGACTAAATTTTGGCAGAGTTTTGTTACTATGGTCTGTTTCTTATCTCTGAGTTCAAATGAACACAAAGTGTTGCTTATATAGTCCCTGGGCCACAGATATCGACGAAACACAGAAGTGTTTGACGAATCTGAACATGGGCCAGATATTGGGCCTGGAACAGCCCAATACATGACGAATCAAGGTCTGATTCGTCATGACCTTTAACGAAACAGAAGTCTGTTTCGCCATGAAGTGTTCCGACGAAACAGAAGTCTGATTCGTCGAGGACTGCAACTGTTGTGTTTGTTCCTGTTATCAGACAGTAACAATCAGCAACATATAAACATAGTAATGACAAAACTAACCTTTAATGCAACATGCATTGTTCATAATACATTACATACCAAAAGAGACAAATAAGTTGTACACAAGTAGATAGGAGGATATCTGACTTGGTCAACATAACATACAGACTCGATAATTAATAAAAGACCATACAAATTACATCGTTAAACAAGACTAGTTACAGACACTAAAAAATGCATCAACACTTTGGCTCTCTTCCTTGTTAAAACCAAGCTTCTTGTTGTGTTTTTGAGCAAGTGTTTGAAGGTTTCAGAATGTTTACTTGACTTTAAAACAAGGTATTCAAGTTTTTGAAAGAAAAGTGGGTTAAAAGTTAAGGAAAACTTGTTGTTTGCGGAATTTTTTTACAAAAACCTTGTTAAAATACATGGAGACATGTTAAAATACGGTTTTTTCTTAAAATTTCTTGCAAACTTTTAGTTCGACAATTTTTCCGGCGAGGTGTTTGGTCAGAATTGTTACCGGAATATTCCTTGTTGAGAAGATAACCTTCAAAAGTTTACTGAAAAGTGTATTTTTTGAATGTTTGTCATTTAACCAAATCTGGATATTCACCAACTTACTTTCCATATTCAGATATCCAGATTCTGCTTAAAATAGAAAGTTTCCACCAACTTCTTTACGAATAACCAAGTCACAGTTTGTCCTTCAACGAAACATAACATTCTTCACGAAATACTTGTTTTGTCTTAACCTCACGAAAAAATAGTCTTTTCTTGAAACTTTCATTTCACGAAACACTGTCTACTACGAAGAACCGTTTTAATTTTATTTTTCACGAAGAATCCTTGATTTGAAATTTGAAAACCACGAAACATTCTAGTTCTTCGTCTGATCCATTCTTCGTGGGTTATTCTCATGAAATACATATTTTGTGGGCTTTAGTACGTTGGGCTGAGATACAAACAATTGGGTTTAGAAACAATTTTTCGTTGGGCTTATTCTTCGTGGGTTGGGTTTAACAATCATTCTTTTTCACTAAACATATCACTCACGAAAAACCACTCACGAAACATATACTTCACGAAATATTGATTCTTCGTCTAGGCCATTATTCTTCGTGGGCTAGATTGTTTCGTGGGCTTTAAAACTTGGGCTGGGACTGTTATTCGTGGGTTGTTATATTTCATGGATATTATTTCTTTCACAGAAGGTTCATAGTTTGGTTTTAAGTTGGTTGTTTTCAATCAACTATGAGTACACACCTTTGGGGTTGGACTCCTGATGCGAATACAGATAACACGTATACGCAAATGAGTTTATCACCTTCATGGGCTCAGTCTCCCACACCCTCGTCCTCATCCATTCCAACACAAGCGGGTAAGATTACGGTACATCAATGGGCGTTTGTTGCAAATCAGAATCAAAGTATTCAAAGTCTTCTTTTGAGCGACAATGAAACCGGAAGTAACAATCGTCCACCAAAGCTCATGCATATGAACGAGTACCCCGGATGGCAAGATAGGTTTCATACGTACATTCTTGGGCAAAACACGGAGTTGTGGTTGTATTTTACCTCGGAATTTGATCAAGCACTTGAAGAAGCTAGTTCAAGTCCCGCGTCATTTGCGGATCTTACTACCGATGAGAAGAAGGCATATGATTTTGAAAAGAAAGCGTTCTCAATTCTAACTCAAGCCTTAAACAAAGATATTTATCATTAGTTTGTGAGCTTCAAAACGACAAAGGGTTTATGGGATGCGTTAAAGGTGAGAGGTAAAGGAAATGCGGCGTCACACAAACTGAGACATGATTTGCTCAAAAAGGAATTCAACAGATTCATGTGTATGGAAAAGGAGTCGCTGGGAGATATGACAAGTCAATTTTATCATCTGCTGAGTGAGTTGGGTAGTTATGGGGCAACATTAACTCCAGAAGAGGTTGTTACAAAGTTTGCCGATGCATTGCCACTTCAATGGAATGGATTCTTGGAGATTTTGAAGTATAGCGACACTTTGGCTACAACCAACATCTATGATTTCATTCAGCTGTTGGAGAACAAAAATCAAGAAGAAATCAGGAAGGCAAAAAGAGTTCCGGTGCCACAAAATCCTGAGATGTATTATGGAAATTGTGGAAGTACTAGCACTGTGGTACAAGTTGATGAAGGTTGTGACTGGTCGATTCAACTCGGTAACGGTGATCAGGGTGGAACAGCTTGTTTTGCTGAGGTTGTCAAGGATCTAAAACACGCATGTGGTGGAGAATCTTCAGAAGATAAAGACAGTTCTGGTTATAGTGGAAGTTCGGATGAAGAAAGCTCAAGTTCAGGTGAAGACGGTATGGATGAAGTGTCACGTGAGACCATTGATGCAGATGTTGAGAAGTTTTTTGGTGAAGCTAAAGAAGTGAATGGAGGAAGATCAATTTTGGTGGATCAAGCTGCTTATTCTTCTTCTTCTTCTCATCACTCAGCCTTGATGGCTAATGTTGGCGGTTCGTCAAGTCAGGTATGTGTCGATGAACCAAAATCTGATAGTTGTGTTGATTTAGGTGCTAAATTGTCTGATTTGCAAGGCAAATATGACGATTTGCAAAGCAAATATGACGTGACATTTATCCATCATCAAAATTTGATTGTGGATCTTTCAAAATGCACAGAGGCCAATATGTTTCATAAAAAATCATGAAAAGGATTTTAAAAAGGTAATTGACACATTAAGAGATGATCTTTCCGAGCTAAAGAAAACAGTTTCAAGAAAACAAACTAGAATAAACAATTACATCAATAGGCTCGACGAAACACAAAAAGAATTGGCCTGTGCTAAGTGTGAAAATGAGGCAATCCAGCTTAAGTTAGATAGTTATTCAAACTCTAGGTATGTACTGGATCACATCATTGACATACAAAAAAAGAAAGAAGATGTCACGTACATTGGTTATAAGAAGTGTCCTCCACCTATTAGACACAATTATACCACGATGCCTGATGAGGAAGATAAACCTCACTTTCAGCCATCAGTTCCATTGGACCTTGAGGAATTCTCAGCTGGGCTCAGTTTCAAAAAGGAAGTATCTTTAGATTCGGATGAATCAGCAGATGCGAAAGTGTCAACAGCTGAACAAAATCAGGATCCTCCAGTCATTGTTGAGGAGGATGCTGATGAATCCGAGGATACTAACTCAGCACAGTCTAATGCGGTGATCAAAGAAGATGACATACCTCTCGAGAATCATATTCTATGTGATCCTCCTACAAAACCTGCTAACACTGTTCTGGTTGAGTCCATTCCTGCACAAGACTCTGAGAGTGTGAATTTGCTGTATACTCTAGTTGGTGATGATAGAGTCTATTCAAACAAAGATTTTCCGATTAAGAATGTAAATCAATCTCTAATCAGTAAAATTCTTGAAAGCATTAGTCTGTGCTGTTTGGAATTCTATTTTTCATATAACTTTTGCAAGTACATTGGAGTTTTTGAACATCGCTTCTATTATATGAAATATTTTTTCATATAACTTTTGCAAGTACATTGGAGTTTTTGAACATAGCTTCTATTATATGAAATATGATTTTGTAGAGATCAACAATCAAACACTAACAGTTACTATAAATGATAAAACAAAATATGTGTAGATTATTGTTGTGTTATCTTTATGCATGTAATTATACAATTTACGTTAGCTTTTTTCTTAAACTCTTGTAGGTTCTCATATTTTGTTTGTTTAATAAATGTATGTTGATGGAGCTTTATACGACTGTAATGTTGTAGAGGTGATCAAGGAAAATGAGGTATATAAGATTTTAATTTGTTTTTAGAGTTATCTTCTTATGGGTATGAATCAAGAAAACTAGCTGGTGGATCCACATTTTACTGTTTCCAAGAAATGTGAAACCAAGGACCATATAATATTGAGCATGTAGAATCTAGCTCGAAAACGAAAGCGTCCACTGGAAAACAAGGAAGATGAAGACGCTAACCAAGCTAGAAAAATCATCAAGAAATCTATGCAACAGGATGATGGTGAAGAAATCCAAATCCAATTAGCATATGAGGATCTTCCCATTGCCCCACCAGTTCTAGATGATGCCGATTCTACGGGAAGCATGAATGGATATAATAATCTAGCACTTGTTCCCATAAATCTATAATCCCAGCTCCACCTTTAGAAAACCATCGATCAGGATTTTAACTTGAACTCTTTGTTCCATGGCATTGGTTGGGACCTCTCTATTAGAAGTCTCATTAGTTTGCCTTGGTACAACTATGTTTGTATAGCATTACTAAACTGAAGTTTTCATGAGCTCATTAGGAGTGGTGAACTCTATAGACTAAGAAGCATTTATCTACTTGAACATTGGATCTACTTTTCTTGTCACCAATTGGAGTGGGAAGCTTTTGATCCCATAAGCAAGAAATGGGTGAATCTACCCATGATTAATCCTGATATAGACTTCAAGCTCTCGGGTAAAGAGTACATGGAAGTTGGCACCGAGCTACTACTATTAGGTCCGGGTATCTACAAGTACAGTTTACCAACAAATTCATGGTCACAAGGGCTGCCAATGAATGAACCCAGATGGATGCTTATGTCAGCCAGTTTTAAAAATATTGCAATCTTTGCAGGTGGCATGGATCGAAGTGGAAAGGTCATGCATGCGGTAGAGAGTTACCACAGTGAGATAGGGACTTGGAAGACTCTTCCTAGTCTGATTGAGCCATGGAAATTGAGCCCTGGAGTGTTTATGGATGGTAAGTTTTATGTAATAGGAGGGATTGGCAGTCATGATACAAATGCATTGACGTGTGGAGAAGAGTATGATGTGGATGCCCAAAAGTGGACTTAAATTCCCAACATGTCACCTGGTGATGGCGGGCTTACAATGGCTCCGCCTCTGCTTGCTATGGCATGCAACGAATTATATGCTGCTGATTGTGCATCAATGGAACTGAAGATGTACAGCAAGAAGAATAAAGAATGGGCGGTTATTGGAAGGTTGCCTGAAATAGCACACAATATGGACAGTTGGGGTATCACATTTAGAGGACGTGGGGATCGTGTCGTCATCATATTTGTGGCCCTAGAGCTACCAGGGATAGATATATAGAGATAAATCCACGTGTCCCTAATGTAGGGCCACTGCAGTGGCGACGGAAAAGTTGTAATAACTTTGTCTACAATTTTGCTATATTGAGCTGTTAAGCTAAGAAGAAAACTGGTAAAAATTGTTCTAAATGATTCAAAAATCTAAGTAATTTGTCTTAGTTTTATGAGTACTATGAATCCAGGTTCTTTATCTTACCTTGGTTATTATTTTTCTGATTTATTGCAATAAATGCTTGGTAATTTTTGGTTGTAAAGACTGATATTTACAAACCAGGTACAAGGATACGTGTGTATTTTGGTAACTTATGGTGTTTTGAAGAAATATCCATCAATAATAACTGTTGTAGATTCAACACGGCATTACTTCATCGACGGATTACGGATTACCTGATGTTTTACTCACTTTCTAGACTATATCATGCAATTGGCAAATACGCATTAGATCTTATAATTGAATTGTGGTATAAATTCTCTTGCTTAGCTCATCATAATTGTTTGCAGATCATGATCAGGTTTTGTAGTGGTTTGACTGTCTATTCAAATTATTGGTTTATACTCGGATCTGTCGGTTCACTGAAACAAATATAAAAATTGTACACACTCAAGTGGCAGAACAATAACTTATTTATGTGGGTCATCCAAAGGCTATTTTCTCTACAAGCTACATAACTTATTTATGTGGGTCATCCAATGGATTCCTGTGGTTGCGGTCAAAGAACCCTCTTGGCCCCTGGTTCCGTCCATGCGCATTCATAGTCTCCACCAGCTTAGAAATGCTTTATTTATTTAATTTTTTTTTTTGTCATTTTTGGTATACCACTGTGTATATAATTATATTAAGGTTCAATTGGCAACAGTGATGAGTGATTTCCATGTGGATCCGCCACTTAAATCTAGAATCATATTGTTAAATCTTATTCTCTGGTTAATGATAAATGTATTTTACCTTTTACATCTATAGGGGAAAAGTAGGCGACATGGCATGGACCTTATTCTAGCGTAACACATGGGCCGGAGATCTTCAAGAAGTTTAGAGATTCCATGGATTATTCATCTCAATCGTTATAATGATTGTTTTATTTATGATCAAAGGAATTAAATTGTTTGGATGGAAATGGAACTGGTGTAGGACTTTGGAAGGTGGTATAGAATTGGCGACAAATTAATGGGTTTGGTGCCTTGATTTTTAAGATGAGTTCACGCTCAGAGGCACACACCAGTTTATTGACCCGATTCTTCTAGTGGGGGATTATTTGATAGCTCTACGTCTGTATAGATTTGTTCCTAGAGGAGTTATACATTATGGCATGGCGGATGTAACATCTGTGCTTGTAATCATTGTTAACAGTTCTGTTATCAATAAAACAATGTTATTTGATCCCAATGTTTGTTTTGTTATGTTTTACATTTTTCATGTTTTGACTTTTATCCAATTTCAAACTCTATATCACTTTCTGGAGAGTTATACGCAAACTGGTGCGTAAACGTACTCAGTTTAATGCGAGAAATACTCCGGAACATCAACATATACTTAACATACCTTAAATAACCTTTACATAACTTAGAAATAAGTTTTGAAGGCTTTGGTATGGCAAAAACAAGTTAATTCGCTTACAGGGACTAAACTTGACAAACTGCGAAAGTATGACGATTCGGACTGGAACAGACATTCCGGAACATGACCATAAGTTAAACACACCTTAAATATCCTTTACATAGCTTAGAAATAGGCTTTGAGGGGTTCGGTGTGCTAAAATAAACTTTTGGGTCATTCAGGGACTAAAAGTGTCAAAAAGTGCACAAGTTTGCACTTTCGCGCATAACTTACGTTCTGAATACATCCGGACACCCAAAAATTTATGTAAGCATGACTATATTATATTTTAGTGTTCTCCTTAAGAAAAAATCCATTCGTCGCGTCATTTGGATCGTTTTTCGCGCTTGTGCGCATTCCGTCGTAATTAAGCGAACATCGTGTTCGTACGACCAAACGAACCAACATCCGGCATGTTTTTTAGCATGTTTCATGTCCAAAATGTTTAGGCAACATTTTAGGGCCTTAAAGTTGGCTTTACGGGCCTTAGAAGTGTCGGAAATGTCCTTAAACACGTGCAGGGACTGAAACTGTCATTTCTGAAACTTATGTCTGATCTGTGACTGCTAGGCGGCCCGCCTCAGTTTCCTTACATCCTCAGGCGGCCCGCGTGGCACCTTCAGACCAGATTCAATGTTTTTTTAAGCAGGTTGCAGCTGTTTGATCCACCACCACACATTCCTAATTATCTAGTCAGCTGATAAGGATGGAATTTTAGTCACCATAAGGTCCCGACACTTGTACGGGTGGGATTAAGGCACGTTTTCCATGAAACGATCTTAACGGTGGACCTTTTACTATAAATACCCCACCCCCCATGCTTCAAAATCACAAGAACTTTGATTTGAGAAACTCTAAGTTGAAACTATTGTTTCATACCTGAGATTTTTGAATCGAAGTTAGCATTCGGGGACCCTTCGTAAGTATTCTTTCGTTCTTTTCCTTATTTTATTGCTTTTCGAGTCAGAAAGTCAAACAAGTCAAACTTTGTTTGACTTTCAGCGTTGACCAGTAATGGTCAATGCGAAGTTCGTTTGAACTTCGCAACGTGAGTGTAATCACGTTGGTCATAGTCCCTTGGGACTATGCCCACTGATTACCACGTTGTCTAGAGTCGTAGGGTAGGCGATCTAATAAATCGCCTATACCTTCGAACTCGACCCATTTGGTCGATCATTAGGATCGGACCAAATACATTAGGTGACCATAGTAGGTAGGGAATAACCTTCCGAGGTTATACCCTATGGTCACATCGTTTAAGTAGTTGTATGATAGGTAGTTTATATGCCTTAGGTAAATTACCAGAATACCCTTTTTCATGCATAATTGGTAATTTAGCATATGTAACCTAAACTTTTGCCACATAACTGATTATGTAACATGTTTAGGCATATAACACTTGTCATAGGGCTGGTTAGGCGTTCCGAACGCGTTTTACGCGCACGATGCGTTAAAGTAGCATAAGCTACCTAAACGGATCGTAATGGGTCGATAAGACTTAGGTTAAGTTTCATTTAGCATGTAGGCTATGTTAAACCATATCACATGAGTTCCTACACTCATTTGGTTTACAAACCCTAATGCTACCCAGTCTTCCGATTTAGGTCCAGTTTATTAACATAGTTACCTATATTAGGTGCCGTTTGATTCCGAGATCTCTAGCATTACTTGGTGGTTATCTTTAGACATCTGAGCAATCACAAGTGAGTACATAGAACCCCTCTTTTACTGTTTTCCAAACGTTTTGGGGTGGAACACATGTGCCTACTTGTTACTTTCATGCTTTCCTGTTTTCACATCATATACCTGCTATATCCGTTAGTACATTATAGTACATGATTTCATGACATTTCATGCTATGTATGCCCACTGTGTGCCTACTTAGTACATCGTTTTACATGACATTTTATGCTATGTATGCCATTGTGTGCATTACTTAGTACATCGTTTTACATGACATTTCATGCTAAGTGTGCCCATTGTGTGCATTACTTAGTACATCGTTTTACATGACATTTCATGCTAAGTGTGCCCATTGTGTGCATTACTTAGTACATCGTTTTACATGACATTTCATGCTAGGTGTGCCCATTGTGTGCATTACTTAGTACATCGTTTTACATGACATTTCACGCTATGTATGTTCATTTGATTACATACTTAGTGCATTGTTTTCACATGCTTACATTTTGGTATGACATTTGGTTTGTTTACATGGGACAATACATTCATTAACAATGATCACGCCGTTCGTTAGTAGGTAGTGGTACCATAGGAATTGACAACTCCCGTTCCGGACATCCCAGGGAAAGGGGACAGAAAGGAATGACCGAATTCGATGATATAAGACAGATAGACCTTTAATTTGTTTAAGGGTTTATCACCACAGTCACAAGGCTTGGATGTATGCATTTTCACAATACCGCATAAATGTTCATATTCAGTATTAGCATGCATTTTCCACAAGACATAATATTGATTTAAACCATGTTTTACTTCAATACTTTGTTTTTGTGCATATGGTTTAGTTGAGACATTTCACTTGCCATACATGACATTTTGACATAGACATTTTACACAAAGACATTTTGACATAGACATTTGACAAAGACATTTGACATGGATATTTGACATAGACATTTTTGACATGATTTACCTTTGACACATAAACATGATTGACATTTGTTTTACACTACATGATTTATATCTTGACATAAACACTTTGACATATTATCCAATACATTTGACAATTGGTTTAGACATAAACATCTTACATTGTTGGTTTGGTTTGATTAAGTGATTAAGTAACGATGCGTGTGTAATATGATACAAGCATGGTGGATACGCCGCTGGTACTTCCTATATATAAGTGTTTGTATGGTATTACATGTCGTAACGTTATTTGAATCATTTCAATTTGAGACATATAGCATTTTATACAAATAACATACTTTTCACAAGACATTGTTAACAAACATCTTACTTCATACAAACTCATTTTACATGGTTAATCATTTAACCTTACATTTACTTATACATATCATCTGATCTTATCGTTTTCAAATGATTTACAAGACAAAGCAAATTACAAGGTTCATGACTAAACATTTTTCTTAAACATAAGTCATGAATCCTATTTTCACAAACCTATGTATCTCACAAGCATTTTTATGCTGACGTACCTATTTTCACATGTGTTTTCAGGAGCTTTTCCATAGGATGTTGATCATGATAATAGGGCGGACCTGTGCCTTAGAGACTTTAAAAGAAAATAGACTATGTTTAATTACGTTATAAACTCTGTATTTCTGTTTAAAACAATGAAACTCTTGTGTTGATAAATAAAATACAACTTTGTATGCCATGGTTATGAAACAATTAATTCTGTTACGACACGCCCCGATGTTTCCGCCGCGATTTGTTGTTTTACGCGGTCGGGGTGTGACAGAAGAGTTGGTATCAGAGCCAATGGTTATAGGGAATTAGGTTATTAGTAATGCTTTGACCTAGACTATAACTTTTCTAGGACCCTAACACAAGTTATCTTGTGTTTAGATCTTAAAACATGCACATCACCTATCCTTAGGTGATTATCAAAACAAGAACCAAATTTTTCCGAAACGATTTTTGAAAAACAATCATCTGTTTTTGGATAATTTATTACAAGGTTTTGAACCCTCTTTTGTAAGGTTTTGAACCCTTTCGGTTTAACTAAAATTCTTGGCCTTGTGCCTTCAAATTTTTAAAATCCCGTCAAGGTTTTGAGTTTTAAATAATGTGAACACGTGCAAACTGGAAGGGTGAATGCCTGTATTCTGGGTTTTCTGTCTAGGCAAGCACTTCGTATACATCTCATCAGACGCGAGACCAGTTGTGCTTACCTGGGAATTCTTGGGATGAGTGTTCACTTATAGGCGAGCATGTCTTCATTACACATTATTTTTGACCCATTTACTTTGATTAGTCACTGTGATTCGTTTGTTTGCTTGGTAATGCGGACGAATGATCACCATCTTTGCTTTTGTTGATTTTGTTTCATCTCATTCTCTTCATCCAAACATCTCACTCGTTTCCTTTCATGTTTTCCTCTTTTAGAATGCCTCCTCGACGCGAGAACCAGATAGCAACTGCTGAATTGGCAGAAATCATTGCGCAGCAGATGGCTGCTCAATTTCCAAATCTCTTTGCTCAATGGAACCAGGCCAACAACAACAACAATGTTCCATGCAAATTCAAGGATTTTAACTCGGCTAAACCACTCAAGTTTAGTGGTTCTGAAGGAGCAACTGGGCTTCTTCAGTGGTTTGAGAGCATTGAGAATACTTTTCGCCACGTGCAGTGCCCAGATAATCGCAAGGTCGAGTTTTCTTCGAGCGTATTTCAGAAGAGGGCTCTTACACGGTGGAATGGGGTAATGAGATACCGAGGTGCAGAAGTTGCTCTCGCACAGACATGGGCTGAACTTAGAGCCCTTATGATGAGGGAATTCTGTCCTCGTCATGAACAGCGAGCGTTGGAGAAAGAGTTTGATGTATTGAAGCAAGATAGTGGTGAGCACAGGGCATATACTGACAGGTTTGAGGAGTTGAGTTTGCTTTGCCCAACAATGGTCACCCCACTCGACAAGGCTATCGAGAGATACATCGATGGTCTACCTGACTCGGTACAAGACATCCTTACTGGTAGTAACCCTGCCACACTCCGTCAGGCGATCGAGTTATCAGCGACATTGACTGAGTCACAGATTCGGAAGAACAAGCTACATAGGAAGGGTGACAAGGGCAAGAAACAATCAGTTGAGAAGGAAGATAGCAAGAAAGGTCAAAACGGGAATGGAAAGGTTTCTGGTTCATCGAAGAGGGCAAAGAAGCGTAAGGCTTCCCAAAACTATGCTGTCACTGCCCAAGCTAACCAGGCAGCTCCCAACCAACCCGCACAGCCTCCAGCGAAGAAACCCTATTCAGGGAATGCACCTTTGTGCAATAGATGCAACAGTCACCACCAGCCGCAACTTCCATGCCGTTTCTGTACTAACTGTGGGAAGTCAGGCCATCATGCCAATTTTTGTCGGTCTGCTCAGAATCCCGCGGTTCAGAACCCGGCTCAACAAGTTGCTCAGCCTCTTGCTCAGCAACAGGGTCAAGCTGCAAGACCACAATACCCAACGGGTGCTTGTTACAATTGTGGGGATCTGACCCACTACAGAAACCGGTGCCCAAGGCTAGCAAACCAGAACCAGAACCAGAATCAAAATCAGGCTCCGGCTCGAGGCCGAGCTTTTAACATGAATGCCCAAGAGGCGCAGGCAGACGATAATGTGGTGAACGGTACGTTCTTTATTAATAATCAGCCTGCATCTGTTCTCTTTGATTCGGGTGCCGACAAGAGTTTTGTGTCTTTGTCTTTTGAGCCGATGCTTCGCGTGTCTAGAACAAAACTAAGTAAATCTTTGACAGTAGAGGTTGCTAGTGGTGAACCCATTATTCTTGATTCTGTTCTTCACAACTGCCAGTTGAACCTTAACGATCATCTTTTTCCTATCGATCTTACGCCTATGCAACTTGGAAGCTTCGACGTTATTGTTGGAATGGATTGGTTATCCAAGCATCACGCAGAGATAGTTTGTTCTGAGAAGATTGTTCGTGTGCCGCTTTCGACAGACGAGATCCTACAAGTTCAAGGTGAGAAACCTGCCGGTGGTCTCAAACTCATGTCTTGTTTTAAAGCTCGGAAATATCTGCGGAAGAACTATGTGGCTTTCTTAGCACATGTTACAGAAGATAAAGGCAAGGGTAAGTCTATTTCAGATATTCCTGTCGTTCGGGATTATTCTGAAGTATTCCCTGAAGACTTACCTGGTCTACCTCCAGCACGCCAAGTCGAGTTCCGTATTGATCTCGTACCTGGTGCCAACCCCATTGCCAGAGCTCCATATCGTCTTGCACCATCTGAGATGCAAGAGTTGTCTAAGCAGCTTCAGGAGCTCTCTGACTAAGGTTTTATCCATCCTAGCTTTTCACCTTGGGGTGCTCCCGTTCTTTTTGTCAAGAAGAAGGATGGACCCTTTAGGATGTGTATTGATTATCGTGAGCTTAACAAGCTTACCATCAAGAATCGATATCCCCTACCTCGCATCGATGATCTCTTTGATCAGTTACAAGGCGCTTCTTATTTTTCGAAGATTGATCTGCGATCTGGATATCATCAACTTCGGGTGCATGAAGAAGACATTCCGAAGACAGCGTTCCGTACTCGTTATGGGCATTATGAGTTCACAGTCATGCCATTCGGTTTGACTAATGCTCCGGCTGTTTTCATGGACTTAATGAATAGGGTCTGCAAACCTTATTTGGATCAGTTCGTCATTGTTTTTATTGATGACATCTTGATTTACTCTAAGACGCGAGCTGATCACGAGCAACATCTTCGTCTTACTCTGGAACTCCTAAAGAAAGAGCAACTTTTCGCCAAATTCTCCAAGTGCGAATTTTGGCTTAAAGAAGTTCAATTTTTGGGGCATGTTGTCAACGAACGAGGTATTCATGTAGATCCCTCCAAGATCAGTGCGATCAAGGATTGGGATGCACCTACTACTCCTACTGAAGTTCGTTCTTTTCTTGGTCTAGCGGGTTATTATCGCCGCTTCATAGAAAACTTCTCGAAGATTGCAGTTCCTCTAACTGCTCTAACTCAGAAGAAAATGCCCTTTTATTGGGGATACAAACAAGAGGAAGCTTTTCAACACTTGAAGCAGAAGCTTTGCGACGCGCCTGTTCTATCATTGCCTGAGGGTGACGATGATTTTGTCGTGTATTGTGATGCATCGACATTGGGTCTTGGTTGTGTTCTGATGCAAAGAAACAAAGTCATAGCATATGCATCGAGGCAGTTGAAGATACATGAGAAGAACTACACCACTCATGATCTTGAGTTGGGTGCAGTTGTCTTCGCTCTCAAAATATGGAGACACTATTTGTATGGCACAAAATGTGTGGTTTTTACAGACCACAAAAGTCTTCAGCATATCTTCAACCAGAAAGAACTCAACATGAGGCAACGACGTTGGGTTGAGCTCCTAAACGACTATGACTGCGAAATTCGCTACCATCCTGGTAAGGCGAATGTCGTGGCCGATGCATTGAGTCGTAAGGAACGAACTAAGCTTCATTGTGTTCGTGTTCAATCTGTTATTCAAGCTCGATCTGATATTCAAGCACGCATTTCTCAGGCTCAACAATCTTGTGTTTCACAGGGTTTGATGGATAAGGAATTTCCTTATCACATAACACCTGCTTTGGAACTGAAAGACAATGGATCGTATTACTTCATGGACCGTTTGTGGGTCCCAAGCCAGGATGATCTTCGTACCTTGCTTATGGATGAAGCCCATAAGTCTCGTTATTCTATTCATCCGGGCTCAGATAAGATGTATAAGGATCTTCGTATTCACTATTGGTGGCCTGGTATGAAGAAAGACATTGCCTTATACGTATCAAAATGCCTTACTTGTCTAAAGGTTAAGGCTGAACATCAGCGTCCTTAGGGTTTATTGGTGCAACCAGAGATCCCAGTTTGGAAATGGGAAAACATTACTATGGATCTTGTTACCAAACTTCCACGTACTAAGAAAGGTCATGATGCCATCTGGGTAGTCGTTGATCGTCTTACAAAGTCAGTACATTTCTTGCCAATCCGTGAGGATTTTCCTGCTGACAGACTTGCTCAAATCTATGTGGATGAAATTGTAGCTCGACATGGTGTTCCTTTGAACATCATTTCTGACAGAGATGCTCGTTTCACTTCTCATTTTTGGAGAACCATGCAATCTGCTATAGGGAACCAACTTAATCTGAGCACAGCTTATCATCCGCAAACAGATGGTCAATCTGAGAGAACAATCCAGACACTGGAGGATATGCTTAGAGCTTGTGTGATCGATTTTGGTGGTAGTTGGGATTCACATCTTAAATTGATTGAATTCTCCTACAACAACAGTTATCACACTAGCATCAAAATGGCTCCTTTCGAGGCTCTCTATGGTCGAAAATGTCGTTCACCAGTCTGCTGGAATGAGATCGGCGAGGCCCAACTTACTGGACCTGCCCTCATTTTAGAGACAACAGATAAGGTCAAGAAAGTTCGCGATAACCTTCAGGCAGCTCAGAGCCGTCAGAAGATTTACGCGGACCCAAAACGCAAAGCCTTGGAATTTCAAGTCGGTGATCGAGTATTACTTAAGGTCTCACCTTGGAAAGGTGTGATCAGATTTGGAAAGAAAGGAAAACTTGCACCTAGATACGTTGGACCATTCAAGATCGTCGAAAGAATCGGAAAGGTAGCCTACAGACTTGAGTTACCTCCTGAACTTGGAAATGTTCATCCAACTTTTCATGTGTCCAATCTCAAGAGGTGTTTAACTGATGAGAACCTCCACATACCGCTTGACGAAATTCGTGTTGGCAAAACACTGAAATTTGTTGAGAAGCCAGTGGAAATCATGGAACGTGAAGTCAAGTTCAAGGTGAACAGTTCTGTTATCAATAAAACAATGTTATTTGATCCCAATGTTTGTTTTGTTATGTTTTACATTTTTCATGTTTTGACTTTTATCCAATTTCAAACTCTATATCACTTTCTGGAGAGTTATACGCAAACTGGTGCGTAAACGTACTCAGTTTAATGCGAGAAATACTCCGGAACATCAACATATACTTAACATACCTTAAATAACCTTTACATAACTTAGAAATAAGTTTTGAAGGCTTTGGTATGGCAAAAACAAGTTAATTCGCTTACAGGGACTAAACTTGACAAACTGCGAAAGTATGACGATTCGTACTGGAACAGACATTTCGGAACATGACCATAAGTTAAACACACCTTAAATATCCTTTACATAGCTTAGAAATAGGCTTTGAGGGGTTCGGTGTGCTAAAATAAACTTTTGGGTCATTCAGGGACTAAAAGTGTCAAAAAGTGCACAAGTTTGCACTTTCGCGCATAACTTACGTTCTGAATACATCCGGACACCCAAAAATTTATGTAAGCATGACTATATTATATTTTAGTGTTCGCCTTAAGAAAAAATCCATTCGTCGCGTCATTTGGATCGTTTTTCGCGCTTGTGCGCATTCCGTCGTAATTAAGCGAACATCGTGTTCGTACGACCAAACGAACCAACATCCGGCATGTTTTTGAGCATGTTTCATGTCCACAATGTTTAGGCAACATTTTAGGGCCTTAAAGTTGGCTTTACGGGCCTTAAAAGTGTCGGAAATGGCCTTAAACACGTGCAGGGACTGAAACTGTCATTTCTGAAACTTATGTCTGATCTGTGACTGCTAGGCGGCCCGCCTCAGTTTCCTTACATCCTCAGGCGGCCCGCGTGGCACCTTCAGACCAGATTCAATGTTTTTTTAAGCAGGTTGCAGCTGTTTGATCCACCACCACACATTCCTAATTATCTAGTCAGCTGATAAGGATGGAATTTTAGTCACCATAAGGTCCCGACACTTGTACGGGTGGGATTAAGGCACGTTTTCCATGAAACGATCTTAACGGTGGACCTTTTACTATAAATACCCCACCCCCCATGCTTCAAAATCACAAGAACTTTGATTTGAGAAACTCTAAGTTGAAACTATTGTTTCATACCTGAGATTTTTGAATCGAAGTTAGCATTCGGGGACCCTTCGTAAGTATTCTTTCGTTCTTTTCCTTATTTTATTGCTTTTCGAGTCAGAAAGTCAAACAAGTCAAACTTTGTTTGACTTTCAGCGTTGACCAGTAATGGTCAATGCGAAGTTCGTTTGAACTTCGCAACGTGAGTGTAATCACGTTGGTCATAGTCCCTTGGGACTATGCCCACTGATTACCACGTTGTCTAGAGTCGTAGGGTAGGCGATCTAATAAATCGCCTATACCTTCGAACTCGACCCATTTGGTCGATCATTAGGATCGGACCAAATACATTAGGTGACCATAGTAGGTAGGGAATAACCTTCCGAGGTTATACCCTATGGTCACATCGTTTAAGTAGTTGTATGATAGGTAGTTTATATGCCTTAGGTAAATTACCAGAATACCCTTTTCATGCATAATTGGTAATTTAGCATATGTAACCTAAACTTTTGCTACATAACTGATTATGTAACATGTTTAGGCATATAACACTTGTCATAGGGCTGGTTAGGCGTTCCGAACGCGTTTTACGCGCACGATGCGTTAAAGTAGCATAAGCTACCTAAACGGATCGTAATGGGTCGATAAGACTTAGGTTAAGTTTCATTTAGCATGTAGGCTTTGTTAAACCATATCACATGAGTTCCTACACTCATTTGGTTTACAAACCCTAATGCTACCCAGTCTTCCGATTTAGGTCCGGTTTATTAACATAGTTACCTATATTAGGTGCCGTTTGATTCCGAGATCTCTAGCATTACTTGGTGGTTATCTTTAGACATCTGAGCAATCACAAGTGAGTACATAGAACCCCTCTTTTACTGTTTTCCAAACGTTTTGGGGTGGAACACATGTGCCTACTTGTTACTTTCATGCTTTCCTGTTTTCACATCATATACCTGCTATATCCGTTAGTACATTATAGTACATGATTTCATGACATTTCATGCTATGTATACCCATTGTGTGCCTACTTAGTACATCGTTTTACATGACATTTTATGCTATGTATGCCATTGTGTGCATTACTTAGTACATCGTTTTACATGACATTTCATGCTAAGTGTGCCCATTGTGTGCATTACTTAGTACATCGTTTTACATGACATTTCATGCTAAGTGTGCCCATTGTGTGCATTACTTAGTACATCGTTTTACATGATATTTCATGCTAGGTGTGCCCATTGTGTGCATTACTTAGTACATCGTTTTACATGACATTTCACGCTATGTATGTTCATTTGATTACATACTTAGTGCATTGTTTTCACATGCTTACATTTTGGTATGACATTTGGTTTGTTTACATGGGACAATACATTCATTAACAATGATCACGCCGTTCGTTAGTAGGTAGTGGTACCATAGGAATTGACAACTCCCGTTCCGGACATCCCAGGGAAAGGGGACAGAAAGGAATGACCGAATTCGATGATATAAGACAGATAGACCTTTAATTTGTTTAAGGGTTTATCACCACATTCACAAGGCTTGGATGTATGCATTTTCACAATACCGCATAAATGTTCATATTCAGTATTAGCATGCATTTTCCACAAGACATAATATTGATTTAAACCATGTTTTACTTCAATACTTTGTTTTTGTGCATATGGTTTAGTTGAGACATTTCACTTGCCATACATGACATTTTGACATAGACATTTTACACAAAGACATTTTGACATAGACATTTGACAAAGACATTTGACATGGATATTTGACATAGACATTTTTGACATGATTTACCTTTGACACATAAACATGATTGACATTTGTTTTACACTACATGATTTATATCTTGACATAAACACTTTGACATATTATCCAATACATTTGACAATTGGTTTAGACATAAACATCTTACATTGGTGGTTTGGTTTGATTAAGTGATTAAGTAACGATGCGTGTGTAATATGATACAAGCATGGTGGATACGCCGCTGGTACTTCCTATATATAAGTGTTTGTATGGTATTACATGTCGTAACGTTATTTGAATCATTTCAATTTGAGACATATAGCATTTTATACAAATAACATACTTTTCACAAGACATTGTTAACAAACATCTTACTTCATACAAACTCATTTTACATGGTTAATCATTTAACCTTACATTTACTTATACATATCATCTGATCTTATCGTTTTCAAATGATTTACAAGACAAAGCAAATTACAAGGTTCATGACTAAACATTTTTCTTAAACATAAGTCATGAATCCTATTTTCACAAACCTATGTATCTCACAAGCATTTTTATGCTGACGTACCTATTTTCACATGTGTTTTCAGGAGCTTTTCCATAGGATGTTGATCATGATAATAGGGCGGACCTGTGCCTTAGAGACTTTAAAAGAAAATAGACTATGTTTAATTACGTTATAAACTCTGTATTTCTGTTTAAAACAATGAAACTCTTGTGTTGATAAATAAAATACAACTTTGTATGCCATGGTTATGAAACAATTAATTCTGTTACGACACGCCCCGATGTTTCCGCCGCGATTTGTTGTTTTACGCGGTCGGGGTGTGACAGCGGATCCTAGTGGAGTGATTACCTACAAAAGTTAATTTGAGCAAAAACATTTTGGATATTCCATCTTTTCATGGCTTCGTTTTTCTAATCATGTGGAGACTTTGGATCATATTTTTAACAGATTGTGCTAATGTAGTGAATACTTGGAGATTGATTTCTAGGTGGTTGGATATGCTCTCCCCTCTTCTGTTTGATAAGGGCATTTTTCAAATTTTGTGGACTCGTTGTATTGAAGGAAAATTTTATAGGTGACTTAGGTTGGTTTTTTGGAGAACGCAGAACATCAAAGATTGCATTTTTATTTTATCGTTAGTTTCTCTTTTTTGGTGGTTCATGGATAGGAACCACAAGGTTGACACTAGTTGGTTTGAGTGGCTTAAAAATCCAATTTTATATCGATGTAGTTTCTTGTTTCTCGACCTAGGCTAGGATTTTCTTGTTGGGTCTTGTATCTATTTATGCCCCTTTGTTGTTAAATTTTTTTGAGAGAATCCTTTTTCTTTTTGGATATTATCTCCTACTTCAAGTTGATTTTTTTTTTCACATATTAGTAACCGAGATTTATATATATTTCATTAGTATTTTACTTAATATAGAAACAAACAAACATTTATAAAAAAATACATAGCATTGTAAAGTTGAGTGAATTTAGGGTAATAAAAAAGAACTTTGAGTGACCGTGCTTGAACTTTTGAAAAAACTTGGTTACTATTAAGTAATTTATTCCTTCAAAAAAGTCGATGTATAAAATAAAAATAAAATAATGGATACATGATAAATAAGAGAATGCTAAATTTAAGGCAACTGTTACACTTTTATATATCTTTTTAAATCGTATATATTTTTTCTCTCTCTAAACATTATATGCCTTTTTCTCTTTAAAATTAAATACGCATTTTCTCTCTCTAAATTCTATATTTGTTTTTGTCAATTTTCATCTATTATTTCCATAATAAATAATTATATTAAACTATCATATTTTCATATCCAAATTCAATCCTTTCTTATTCTTAAAAAATCTACTGTAACCAGAAAGTCGACTAAAAGAACAAAAGAATAAAAGCTGCCTTTTCAATTTTGACTTGGAGCGTACCACGTATAAATATTAAAATTATATTAACCAAAGTTGAAAAATAAAGAAAGAAAATTATATTTAAGGGTATAATGAAAATTAGAAAAAAAACCTTATTAACGTGAGAGGCTAGAAAAAGAAAAAAATAGAGTAAATAATAAAAAATAAGAAAGGAAAACAATATTAAAGTTAAGGGCTAAACATATCGTTACCAAAGTTGAGGGACCAAGAGAGAAAAAAAAGTGAGTTGATTGTTAGTGTGTACCATGTGTGTATATATATTACATATTTAATATTCAAAATAAAAATAAATAACACATGATAAATAAGAGATTGCTGAATTTAAAACAAGAGTTACATTTTTCTGTTTCTCTCTTTAAATTATTATATACTTTTTTTCTCTCTCTAGATATTAGATATCTTTTCTCTCTCTAAAATTAAATATATTTTTTTCTCTCTCCAAATTGATTTCTCTCTCTAAGTCCTATATAATCTCAAATAAATTTATTAAACTATCATAGTTCTCAAATTTAAGTTCAATCCTTTCTTTATTCTCAAAATTCATTGTCGAAGCTTGGCAGAGAAGTTCTATAAGGCGGGTTCGCTATTCAATCTATTTTAAACCATCCAATTCGGTAAGTTACATCTTTCAAATTCCAATAAAAAAGATTTAGTATTGAAAACTATGTGTTTAAGTATTGTTTGTTTCTTTACAAAGTTATTAAGTAAATGTCGACTCATTTTTTTAGTCCATTTCATAAAATAACTAGTTTTGATTAACAATCAAATTCTATATCATTTCCATCGAATGAATTACTTTTCGTAGTGTGAATAAACTAGCTAATTTACCTTATTACGCTTTAAATTTGTCTTTTCCATTAATGTTTAGAAGAACATTTTCCGGATTTTTAGCTTCTGTTATAGATCAACAATCAAGCATATCAATAGTTCTAGTAAATTATAAAAAAAATGTGCTTCTGTTATGTCCTTACGTTTACCTATATAGGTGTTATTATGCTTTATATATTCAACTAGTTCCTAATTGCTAATTAAGAAAAAAATAAAACTCTTGGTTCAAAGATTATATAACTTAGTTATACATATCACATTTAGTTATATAATTAAAATATTTTCTTGTGCCTATATTTTTTTCTTTTTACAAAATGTGAGGTATTGAACAGAAAAAGAAAAAAGTAATAACTTGTGTTTTTTTTTGGTTCGGGGAAAACATATATATTAATGCATATGCGAAATATAATATTCAAAAAGCACATATAGAAGTTAAATGAAGTTAAATTGAAATACATGTGACAAAGTAGAGGAGTGACAACTTTACACAAACAATGGTCAACACTTTTCTCATTCTCTCTGTATCCTATATCATTAATAAAGAAAAAAGAGAATAGTTATATTAAAATATTTTGAGAAAAAAGTTTCTTATATTCAAATTCAACCCATATTATTCGATAATCTAGCATCAACTAAAATTTGTATTTTATTGTGGAAAATTTCATAATGAAAATGGAGGATTTTGAGTTAATTCTATTTAGTGAGGCATTCTTATTTACTCTATTTTGTCCTCATTTTATGTAACTTAGCGCGTTTCATTTCCAATTAGATAGATATAAATTGCCTTGCAACACATTGTTTTCTGCCATGGTCGGTAAATTATCTAGATACCATACACTAAATAACACTTTGCATCATAGAAAAAGGAATTTCTTACTTTATAATCTAATTTTGTACGGATTTTTACCATTAACTTTTGCAAGTACATGAGTGCTTTCTTTCTGATTTACTTACAGAAGAACAGACAAGATCACCGTGATTGCTATGAACCGCGAAATCACATTATAATATATACTCAAACTTACAAAGAACTATTAAAAACTAATTAATAACACAATAAAAGAAAAAAAAAACAATTCACTTTATGCCTGAAAGTATATTTCTCTCAATAGGAATTGCATAACTACAAGCACACATCTCATTAAACATTATTACAATACTTAGGGGGCTCTACACCAACATGCAAGTTGGTTGTACAACTAGAATCAATCTAAACTGTTAATTCTAAGGTTTTAAAACCAATAAGAACCATTGTTCCTAAGAACATATTGTGCCATGAAAAACTATTCTATTTAGTTATCAGGAAAACAAAGTATAAGTTCTTGTGATTGTATCTTATTTACTCTATTTTGTCCTCACTTAATTTTGGTAACTTAGCCCGTTCTAGTTCTAATTAGTTAGATTTAAATTTCCTTGCAAAGCATTCTTGTAGCATGCTCATTAAATTAATTACAAGCAATACGCTAAATCACAATTTGTGTAGTGGAAATAGGAATTTTATAATTTACAATATCATTTTGTATGGTTTAGATTTTTTTTTACCATTTAACTTTTGCAAGTACATATGTGTCTTCTTATTTGCTTACTCAAGAACCAACATGTACACCAAGATTGCTAATAAATGTGAAATCACATTTATCAATATACACTTAAACATACAAAGAAAAGTAAGAACACTAATCATTAGGGGAGGCGGGGTGGTCCGTGATGGCCACCCCATCACGCGTGGAAAAAAAAACGAACACCACCGCCACCTAATTTATAACGCGTGGTAGCCTTAACGCGTTGTTTATATCACGCGTTGAAATTGGAACGATTTTGAACGTTGCACATTTTTCGACTGTTATTCAACGTTAAAGTTTATTAAAAAAAAACCTTTAAACCTTTTATCTATATATATCTCCATTTTAAACCATTTCACACACACCAAAACATAAACCCATTTCACACAATCTACATCTTTCTCAAATGGAGTTCCCTATGGATTCGACGTTTCCGATTTCTAGCGATAGCGATACCGAGTCGTCTTCTGACAATGAGACGCTAAAATATTTTGTGTCGGTGTATAACGAACTTGATACTAGTTCGTTCCACAAAATATCCAACAAGAATTGCTTAATGAAGAAACTCACTTTTGGGTTGAGATACGATTTAATCGAACTAGTAGGTTCTCTAGGTTTGGAGTTTCATGAGTCGGACGGGGAGTAGGTTTTTTTTTTTTTTTTAAATTGTAGCCTAAAATATTTCTAGTATGTTAAATTGAACTAGTATGTTTTAATTTTAATGATATTTATAATTTTAGTGTTTTATTGTTAATTTTTAATTTAAAATAAAAAATTAAAAAAAATTGCGAGTGATGGAATTCTATCACTAGTGATGACCACCGCCACTACAAAATGCTTGTGAGTGATAGAATAGTGGCGGATGACATGGCAGGAGTTGATTGGATATTGTGAGTGATAGAATTCTATCACTAGTGACCACCCCCATTCCCCTTAGCACAATAATAAAAACATTTCACCTCAAGCCTCAAAGTATAACTACAAGCACACATCCCATTAGAGATTATTACAATACTTAGGGGGCTCTCCACCAACATGCAATTTGGTTGTACAACTAAAATCAATCTAAATTGTTAATTATAAGGTTTTAGAAGCAATAAGAACGAACATAGTAAGTCATGAAAAACTATTCTCTTTAGTTACAAGGAAAACATAGTACAAGTTCTTGTGATTGTATCCGCATCTGTCTTCAAAATCTTGTCTTGTACTGGAACATGGTGTGCGCACTACTTGGAAGTGACATAAATCTTTACTAGTGAACATTTATTCTTCAGTGACAATTGTACCTAGGTAGTGAACTCTTTATCCGCATTAAAACTTAAACATCAACACCGAACATGAATTTCATTATTGAATAACTCACCAGCATTGAAACTTCTTCGTCGATACCAACCTTTATTTTTATTCAATAATCTAGCATCAGTTAAGATTGTATTTTATTGTTAAAAATTCATTCTTTAATGGAAATGGCGGATTTTGATTAAAGTTTTATACTTTGAGGCGTTCTTATTTGCACTATTTTGTCCTAACCTAATTTTGGTAACTTAACTCGTTTTCTAATTAGCAAGATATGGTTTTTCTTTTGCAACTCACTGTTTGGGTCATTCCCGTTGAATTAATTACAAGCAATACACCAAATCACATTCTGTATCGTAGAAAAGGGAATTTTATTATTTATAAGGTTTAGAATTGTTTTCCATGTAATTTTTGCAAGTACATTGGTCTTTTTTCTGTTATATAAACTATTATTTTTTAGAGTTCAACAAACAAGCACGCTAATAGTTACCTTAAATTTTAAAACAGAATAAATGTGGATTATTATTATGTTTTCATTATGTAACTATACAAGTTCGTTAGTTGTTTCCTTAAAATGGTGTCGGTTATCATAATATGCATGCTCAAGGTGCTTAATATGACTGTAATCTTGTAGGTGATCAAGTAAACGGAACAAGGTTTGGATATGAGTTCGTTGATACATGTCATCGGTCGTGACCTCACAATGAAAAGTCTCATGTCCCTGCCAAGATACAACTATGCTCTGTAGGTCCACCCGGAGGATCGAGTCAACCTCCATTCCTGTTTTCCGACGAACCCGAGAGTGCGGAATCCAAACGGGTAAGTTAAACCAAGTTACGAACACGTAAGACACAAGATTCAATGATTAACACTCAATGTATTAATGCTATGAAACGGTTACAATGCGGTGTTTACAAATGGTCTCTGTAAACTCTCAGAGTGTGTGTGTGTTTTTCAGTGTGTTCGTTCTCAAATCTATTCAGACTTGTACAGAGTGTTATGTCTACTGTCTGTGTTTATATAGTAAAGCATCATCGATGAAATCAGGTAGCCAACAAACTCTCATCGACGAACATTGATTTCGTCGTGTGGTCTTCGACGAACATCCATCATCTTCGACGAAATCCAGTGATTTCGTCACAGCTGGGGTCTTCGTCACATGAGGATTTCGTCACAAGGGATTTAGACAAAATCAAGGGATTTCGCCAACAGGTGTCTTCGTCACATGTTGGGCCTGGATTTCGTCACATGCATGTTGGGCCTAAAGGGATTTCGCCACTTGGGCTTCGACATGTTGGGCCAAACACAAACAGACAACACATTAAACATAACAATATGCATACGGCACACACGCAGTAGCATTTACATCGTACAATACAAAGTAGCTAGCATACCGAGTCAAGACAGGAGGATGTCTTGACTACGGCCTTCTCTTCGTAGCTGAGTCGAACCGAGCCGAGCCGTATCTGTTGATACATGATTCTGTGGACGCGACTCAGTTCGGCACGTGTTGACACGACTTTCCTCCGTCATGTACAAGACGTCAAGCCAACAAAAGACAAGACAAGGACTGGACTCAACATCACAGTCTTTGGGCTAAAAGAAGATGACGAATCAGGGATTGGGCCTTAAACTGATTGGGCCTAAGACCTCATCGGCGAAACAGCCCAGAAGTCGACGAAACAGATGTGTTTCGTCGACCATGATTCTGTTTCGTCGCCTGTTTTATGTTTCGTCATTTGTATGTGTGTCTGTAGTATAAATAGAGTTCATTTGTTCTGTTTCGATAAGATGAACACAGAGACAAGAGAATACACACACGAGAGCTAGAGAGAGAGTTTGCAAAATACATTTGTAAACATTGCTTTGTAACTGAACCTTTCATACGTATTAATACAGAGGTGTTAATCGGTGAATATTGTGTGTCGTGTATTTGCGTGTTCTATCTCGGTTTGCTTTCCCGGTTGGATTCCGCACAACCGGGTTGGTTCGTACACAAGGATTAGGCGACTAGATCCTCCCCTAGCCGGACCTACAAGTGGTATCAGAGCCTTGGCTCTTCTCCTTGTTAAAACCGAGGTGTTCTTGATCGTGTTTCGGGTTTTTGAAAAGTTCACATTTTCTGAAAAATTTGTTAAAATCGGCTGTAATCTTGTTATTTTGCTTCATGTTTTGTTAAAAACCTTGTTAAAATTCACATTTACATGTTTGTTATGGGTTTTTATTAAACTTTTTAGCAAAATTCGTGTTTCGGAAATTTGAGAGTTCACCGGAAAACTCATATTTCTGGGTTGTGTTCATTTCAAATTCATAGTGTTCTTCAAATTGTACACCTTTTGATCTTTAAAAGTTAACTTGTAAAGTTGTTTGGGTTTATTGAAAATTGAAATTGAAAAGGTTAATTATTAAAATAATCCACACCTTACCGAGTTAGTAAGGTCACCATACCAGTTGTTTGAAAAAGGAGTGGTGTGTCAGACAGATCTCACTAACCCCAGTTACCTTTTCGACGAATCATAGATCAGACGAAACAGGTCCCTTTCGTCAAGCACCTTCACGACGAAACAGACATCCTGTTTCGTCGACATTACTTGTAGTTGGGCTTCTGTTTCGTGGACTTTGTTGTGGGATTGGGCTAGCATATTGGGCTTCTGTTTCGTAGTCAACCTTGGGTTTCTGTTTCGTCGAGTGGCAGCCCTAAATCACAAGTGGGCTTGTTTCTTCGACACATTTAGCCCAATATCAGTTTCGTCGAACCCTTTGTTTCGTCAAGCCCATCACATCCAATCTGTTTCGTCGACTGATAGGCTCCTATTTGTTTCGTCAATCACGTCTGTTTCGTGGAAGCTGTTTCGTCGAAACACTTATCAGTTTTTAACAGAAGGCATACAAAACTGTTTTTAACTGTTTGTTTTGAGTGTGTTTCACAGGTACTTGTCATTTTACATCAAAAATGAATTCGATGTGGGGTGTTCCGATAAATACAGAAATGTATTTTGGTACTCCGGCTCCGGATTCGGGTTCGCAAGCTAATGCTACATCTACCGGTCAATGGGCATTCGTATCAAATCAAGCTCCAAGTGTTCAAAGCATTTTGCTAAGCGAAAGTGAAACGGGAAGTTTGAATAGGCCTCCAAAGTTGATGCATTTAAGTGAATATCCGGGATGGTTTGGTAGATTTCATACATACGTCCTTGGTCAAAATACAGAATTGTGGTTGCGTTTCATCACAGATTTTGATCAAACAATAGAGGTTGCCGCTTCATCTGCTGCTACGTTTGCCGATCTTACAGAAGATCAGAAGAAGGTCTATGATTTGGAAAAGAAAGCATATGCCATTCTTACTCAGGCGTTAAGCAAAGATATTTATCATCAATTTGTCAGTCACAAGACAACGAAGAGGTTGTGGGACGCATTGAAAACAAGGGGCGTAGGAAATGAAGCGACACGTCAATTAAGAAAAGACCTGCTAAAGAAAGAGTTTGATGGTTTTACTTGTATGCAGAATGAATCTTTAGGAGATTTGACAAGTCGATATACTCATTTGCTGACTGAATTGGTAAATATTGGGGTTGTGACAACTTCAGCAGAGATAGTGAAGAAGTTTGCAGATGCACTGCCACCTCAATGGAATAATTTCTTAGAAATCCTGAAGTACAATGGCACTTTGGATACAACAAACTTCGGTGACTTTGCTCAACTCCTGGAAAACAAGAATCAGGAAGAAACTCTCAAGGCTAAAAGAGTTCCAGTGCCACAAAATCCTGAAATGTATTATGGAGCTTCTAGCACTTCTACAAAACCTTCTTCACACGCTCCAATTCAAACAGCATTTGTGTCTAGCACTAGCTTGTATGGCACTCCTCCTCCAACAACAGACATATATGGAAATCCGCTTAATCCAGTTCCTCAACCAGTGCCACAACAGCAAAGCCAACAACCTATCAGAGCAACTGATATATTCGGAAATCCACTTCCTCCTCCTCCTCCTCAACAGCAAGCGTGTTATGGAAGCACATCATCTGCTGGTCAACAATCAAAGCCAAATACTGTACGGCTTGACACTTCAAGTTTTTCTAAAGTCAGTGTGGAAGTAGCAAAGGAGCACATGGAGCTGCTAAACACTTTGGTGAGCGCATACTGTGGATTAGTGGAAGGTCAGATTGGTAATATTAATCTGACACAAGAAGACTATCAGCAGATTGATAAAGAGGAGATGGAAATGATGGACATCAAGTGGGCCTTTGCCAGTGCTGTTAGGCGAGCAAAGGATTTTATGGAAAGAACAGGCCGAACCAGCTTGGAAAGCAAGAAAGACACCAAGTATGGGTTTGATAAGCAGGCCGTCAAGTGCTTCAATTGTGGTGAACGTGGTCATTTCAAGCGTGAATGTACAAGGCCATCTCAGCATGGGAACCAGAATCCTTTCCGAGGTCAAGGAAACAGGGCTAATCAGAACCAAGCGAGGAACAATGAGCGTACACTGGTGCCTGTCAACAACCAGAATCAACCAGGACCATCAAATGCCAACCAGGCACTTGTGGTTCAAGTAGATGAAGGTTGTGATTGGTCAATTCAGCTGAATAATGATGCTCCAGATGGAACAGCGTGTTTTGCTGAAATTGTCACGGATCTTAAACACGCCAGTGGTGGAGAATCTTCCACCAATGGTGTTGAATCTTCTGAAGATGAAGACAGCTCCGGTTACAGTGGAAGTTCAGATGAAGAGTCCTCTGCTTCAGGCAATGATCAGGAAGATGACACATCAACTGCATCAGTTAATGCAGACATTGATGAACTATTGGAGGAAGCTGCAGCAGGAATTCAAAGAAGATCTATTTTGGTGGATCAAGCTGCTTATTCTTCGTCTTCTCTCCATTCAGCCTTTATGGCTAATGTCGACAGTTCATCAAGTCAGGTATGTGTCGATGAACCCACTTCTGTTAGCTGTGATAACTGTGATAGATTGCATGCTAGATGTGCTGATTTGGATGCAAACATGTCTGAGTTGCAAGGCAAACACGATGCTTTACAAGCTAGTTTGTTTGAATTGCAAGACAAACATGTTCTAGTGAATGATAAGTGGTGTGAATTGCAAAGCAAGCACGAGGCTTTGCAAGAGAAATATGATGTGACATTTATTCATAATCAGAAGTTGACTGTTGATCTCTCAAAGTGCACTGAAGCCAATATGTTTTATGAAAACCATGAAAAGGAATTTAAAAGGATGATTGAAACATTAAAGAAAGATAAAACAGAGCTGACTAAAATGGTTTCCAGAAAACAAACTGACATTAATTTGTATATCACTCGTCTTGAGGTGATGCAAAAAGAAATGGCTTGTGTTAAAACCGAAAGTGAGGCGATCCGACTTAAGTTAGACAGTTATTTGAGTTCTAGCTATGTGTTGGATCACATCATTGATGTTCAGAAAGAGAAAAAGGATGTCACATGCATAGGTTATAAGCAATGTCCACCACCTGTCAGACACAATTACGATGCCCTGCCTGATGAGGAATATAGAACTCACTTTGAACCATCTGTTCCTCTAGATGTGAATGAGTTTGCTACAGGGCTCGGATATAAGAAAGAAGTATCATCCGATTCAGATGTGTCAGGAGATACCTTTGTAACTGCTGAACCGAATCAGGATCCTCCAGTTGTGATTGAGGATACTGATTCTTCTGATGATGAATCTGATGATACCGATTCAGCAAAGTCTGATGCGGTGATAAAAGATGAGGACATACCTCTTGAGAATCACATTCTGTGTGATCCTCCTGCAAAACCCGCTAAGACTGTTGCAACTGAGTCCTCGTCTGAGAAAGAGTCGGAGAGTGTGGATTTGCTGTACACTCTTGTTGGTGATGATAAAATCTATTCAGACAAAGATTTTCCTATTAAAAATGTTAATCAATCTTTAATCAGTAAAGTCTTTGAAAATTCTACAAGTAAGTTTTTGGGAAAGACAGGACCACATGTTACAGTCACACAGTGTCCTCCTATCCCAAAGGCTGAAGTTAGAAAACAATTTGGGAATAAGAAATTACCAACAGTGCAAACCCAGCAAAATCATACCAAATTCAAAGGTAAGGCACCGACTCAAAGTCAAAAGAAGCCGAATCAGAAGAAGAAGAAGAATGTGAACTTTGTGAAATCCAAGGGAACGGACAAAATTGAAAAGTTTGCTAATCAATCTAACTTAGATTTTGTCCAGAAAGTAACAGTGATGAAAAGGAATGAACCAAATAATTCAAAACCTAGTACCTCGGGATCACAAAGTTCATTATCGGCAAGGCAATCACATGTTTCTTCGGGGTTTGTTGAACGAAGATCATGTTTTGAATGTGGTACAATTGGGCATATCATTCGAAACTGCCCGTATCTTCATAAGTTGAAAGCCAAAGAAGATGATCCCCGTGAACACAATCACCAAAGGCGATCTGTTTCTGTAAAACAAGATCCCCGCCTTGTAAAAGAAAGGGAAAAGAAACAGAAACGCCAACAGGTCAAGAAAATTGAAAAGGCAATTAAAACCGATGTGGTTAACAAACCATCTGTTTCTGTCAAACCAGAAAATTCAAAAACTTATGATAACCATGAAGTTAGAATTTTAAAGAATGACACTGGTAAACCAAAACAGACCTGGAAACGAAAAACGGTTAAAAATTCAGGGGGACCATCACAATTTTCAAATCATCAAAGAATAGAGGTTATTGTGATTGATGAAAATGGAAGACCCAAGACCACAATGGCTTGGGTCCCCATCTCCAACTAATTGTGTGAGTTCATGTGCAGGGTGTTCCAGGAGGAACTATCAGTAGTCATTGGATTGTTGATAGTGGGGCATCCAGGCACATGACAGGCGACATGAAGCTTCTCTACGACGTCAAATCTATTAGAGGAGGTTATGTTGCTTTTGCTGGAGATAAAGGCGGATATATTACGGGTGAAGGAATGATTTCCAACGGGGTTGTTAGCTTTGATAAGATCAACTTTGTACAACAACTTGATCACAATCTTCTTAGTGTTTCTCAAATTTGTGATAAGCAGTTCTCAGTACACTTTGATGCAAATGGATGTTATGTGCTGAAACCCGGCTTCAAAATTCCAAAAGATTGGATTCTCTTGTCGGCTCCGAGGATAAATGATTTGTATGTCCTTGATATGAGCCAAGCTATTACTACGTCTGCACAAGCAACTTGTTTCGTTTCCAAAGCCACAGAAAAAGACTCAATCTCTTGGCACAGACGAATGGGTCACATTCACTTACGTAAAATGAATCATTTGGTGTCAAATGAATTGGTGAATGGTGTTCCTCTTAAAAATTTTCATCTTCAAGATATCTGTGTCTCGTGCCAGAAAGGAAAACAAACGAAGAAGCGACACCCTACAAAGAAAGTCAACACGGTGGCTGTTCCTCTTGAACGTTTGCACATGGATTTGTTCGGTCCTGTCAAGCACAAAAGTATTAGGAATGATCAATATTGCCTCGTGATAACGGATGATTATTCCAGATTTTCTTGGGTGGCGTTCATGGCACATAAGAGTGAAACCTTCGGTATTATCAAAAACTTGATCATTCAGATTGAGAATCTTTATAAGTTGAAGGTTAGGCGGATACGTAGCGACAATGGTACTGAATTCAAAAATCATGCCATGGCGGAGTTTTGCACTTCAAAAGGTATTCTTCACGAATTTAGTGCAGCTTATACTCCACAACAGAATGGCGTCGCTGAACGTAAGAACCGCACATTGATCGAGACTGCTAGGACTATGTTGGTAGAGTCACAATTGCCGATTCCTTTTTGGACTGAAGCTGTGTCCTCTGCATGTTATACGTTGAACCGAGTCCTTACAGTCAAAAGGCACAACAAGACCTGCTTTGAGCTTATTAACAAACGGAAACCAGATTTGTCTTATCTTGAACCGTTTGGAGCTCCATGCACAATAATCGATCCTAATGGAAAGTTTGGGGCAACAGCAATTGAGGGATACTTTCTTGGGTATTCCACCCCGAACTTAAGAGTCTGGAATCTAGAGACTAAAAGGGTCGAGGAATGGTCTGAAGTCAGAGTACAAAGGCACACTTTACCAGTCAAATGTCCTGGTCAGCCTTGGATGTTTGAGTACGATGACTTTTTCAATTCGATCAATCTTAAAGCCGTTGAAGAAAATGCTGCGGCAAGGATGTTTTTCGAGAGTGATAATGCAACAGATTCACCGTTGGTTCGTCCAATTCTTGTCAATCAAGAACCATCTTCGGTGAACAATAATGCTCTCGACAATGAGGATTTTCACGATGCTACCGAATTGAACGAATCTTCAGAGGATGATGAATTTCTCGATGCAGATCAAGAATCTCCAACAACAGCAGTACATGGTACTTCAGAAGGTACACCTCCAGTGGATGTCCCTAGAACAGCTGAAGCTACTACATCATCCTCTTCGTCAATTCCGGGCCTTGAATTGATTGTTGATCTCAATCTCTACAATCTGGGTACAAATATTCCAGTTCAAGATAATCCAGAAACAAGGATTCACAATACCCATCCTCAACAAAACATCATCGGAAATGTACAAAGTGGCGTTCAAACAAGAAACATGTTGCGGAACAACAACAATGCAGGCTTGTATGCCACTATCCGAGAATCTGGTCAACAAAATGATTGGTCCTTCGCGTGTTATGTCTCACAGGAAGAGCCAAGAACTTGGAAAGAAGCTTTGAAAGATAACTCATGGGTTGAAGCAATGCAGGAAGAACTGCAACAATTCCAGAAGCTTGGTGTCTGGAAACTCGTAGAGAAACCTGCTGGTTACAAGAAGATTGGTACCCGTTGGGTGTTTAAATGCAAAAAGGATGACCGTGGAGTCGTTATTCGAAACAAAGCAAGGCTAGTCGTTCAAGGTTTTCGTCAGATTGAAGGGATCGACTACAACGAAGTGTATGCACCTGTTGCACGTCTAGAAGCAATTCGGATCTTTCTGGCTTATGCCTCATTCAAAGGTTTCAAGGTATACCAGATGGACGTGAAAAGTGCATTCTTACATGGTGTGGTGGAAGAAGAGGTGTACGTCGAACAGCCTCCAGGTTTTGAAGATCCTATCCATCCCGATCGGGTTTGGTTGCTCAACAAAGCTCTATATGGTCTACATCAAGCACCGCGAGCTTGGTACGCAACCTTATCTAATTATCTGCTGGAGAATGGATTTCGCAGAGGTCTTATCGACTGTACTCTTTTCATTAAAGAACAAGATGGAGATCTTCTACTGGTACAGGTATACGTTGATGATATTATTTTTGGTTCTACTAATGATGTTTTGTGTAGGGATTTCGAGCGTGTAATGCAGGATAAATTCGAGATGAGTGCTATGGGGGAAATGACTTTCTTTTTGGGCCTACAAGTACAACAAACTGAGTCTGGGATATTCATCCATCAGACTAAATATGTTGGTGACATCTTGAGCCGGTTCCAGATGTCTGATGCAACGCCCATCGCTACCCCATTGCCGCAAAATCACGGAATTACTCCAGACTTGAAGGGTGAAGCTACTAGTCCCTCATACTACCGCGCGATGATCGGATCTCTTATGTACCTCACAGCATCAAGACCAGATATAATGTACCCAACGTGCCTGCTTGCCAGATATCAAGTCAACCCGAAGGCCTCACATCTTGCAGCTGTAAAAAGGATTTTTCGTTATTTGAAGGGTTACCCTGACACCGGTCTATGGTACCCTAGGGATAATAACTTTGACTTGATCGCTTTCAGTGATTCTGATTTTGGCGGATGCAAAATCAACGACAAATCCACAACGGCTGGATGTCAGTTTTTGGGAAATCGCCTAATCACATGGCAGTGCAAGAAGCAGACGTGCGTCGCTACATCAACATGCGAAGCTGAATACATTGCTGCCTCAAGTTGTTGCTCCCAAGTCCTATGGATCCAACAACAAATGCGTGATTACGGTTTTGAATTCCTAACTACTCCTATTTACGTTGATAATTCTGCTGCATTACAGATCACTAAAAATCCTGTGCAGCATTCAAAGACTAAGCACATCGAAATTAAGTATCACTTCATACGTGATTGCTTTGAGAAAAGGCTAATCGATGTTGCTTACGTCCACACCGATGACCAACGTGCCGACCTTTTTACCAAAGCATTTGACAAATCAAGATTTGACTATTTATTATTGGTAAACGGCATTAAGGTCAAGCAAGAGTAAAACCAACATCGGAAAATCATTTTTGTAAATACCTTTGTGTTTTAAATTTTATCTTAGTTTGTTGATTTTAGGGGGAGTAAATCCAAAATTTGAAAATCCAAAAACATCGAAAAATTTCAAAAACACAAAAACAATAGAAAAACAAAAATGAGTTTCCTGGCGAGCAAAAAGAGAAAATGATAGTACATCAGTGGTCTGTCTAAACCTCTTTAAACCTAAACTGAAAAACGATAAGCAGCTCTATATAAGATGTATCGGTAGGCTCACAATCATTTTAAAGTGTGCAGGGTGATATAAACTTAATCGACTGAAGACCAGGTGGGAACCATTCATTGGCATATGGTCTTAGTACCGAAATTTCGTTTGAGAGATTGCCGAGGTTCTGAGATATTCGGTCTTTATGCTGCTTATCATCTGGGTATCATGGTTGTATCTTTTACCGAAAAATAACGGGGACGCAAGTCTAGATCTTCCATGATACCATACATACGTGTACATATTGCATTCGACCTCAATAAGTGATCAACAATCACATGTCCATACAAATAAGTGATAATACATCACAAATTCTTTCCGGGAGTCAAGTTCGTCTCTCTGCTGTACGAAAGTACTGACCTGTTCACGGACTTGCTCTTGTGCCCTCATGCATATGAAAATCAAGTTCCTCATCAATAAGTGATTCTATCACATAGGGCTTGTTTTCAAATCAAAATAAGTGAGTTTCTCACATCATATACGGTCAAACAGATGATAATCGGTATACTCACCGGTAAGATGAACCCTCGTGCATACCTTGATACGGGAATGTGTCGTGATGTGGATGAACACCGGTCGGTAAGTATAAATCATACCTTAACGTATCCCCTCGCCATGATTACATCTGATAAGTTGAGCTTATGTGGAAAACAATACCGATAATTGTTATAGGATGCTTATCTTAATGTTATCTAATTGAACAAAGAGAGTGTTTTGACATGACCATACACTGATATGATTCTCTTACCCTCGAAACTCACAAAAAGAATGTCTGTAAATATTTATTTAATGCTTTCAGTTTCTGCATCTTTGTATAGATATTTATTTACTGCTTTCAGTCTTTACATTTGAAATATTCAAAAATACCAAAAAGATTTTAGGTGTGTTTTTAATATAAACTTTATAAAAGCCAAAAATATTTTATTTCTATTTTATTTTCGATCGTACGATGTTGGATCTCGAGTCTTCGTTACCTGAAACCTGATTGAAAACCGAAACGACTGATTCTTCATAAACGGTCGAAATTTGCAAGTTTTGAAAGTTAAAAATTAAAATTGACAAATTTCATAAACTTTCAAACTGTCGGACGGTAGTTGATTGAAATATGGTCATATGTGTGTCGCTTGTTTATACTAACTATATTCCAAGTAGTTGTTCTCATTACGCGTTTAGATTTCTTGTATGTGCAGATTCTAAAGGCAAGGAGAACATGGTCGATGACAAAGCTTCGGAATGAAGACACAACGTGAAGGCACTCAAAAGACAAAGATGATCGAGTTGCCGCTGGCCATCATCAACATCACAAGGATCTCAAGTTCTCAAGATCAAGACCTTCACGAGCATAACTCAAGGGAGAGCTTATGTTAAGGGGTAGTTTGTCAACACACTTCCTACATGAAACGGGGAGTTTGTTGATACACTTTCTGCTTTGAAGACGTGAAGACTTTGAAGATCCTCCGACATAGAAGATATGAGAAGCGAACCTCACGAGTAGCGTCCAAGGGGGAGTTTGTTGATACATGATTCTGTGGACGCGACTCAGTTCGGCACGTGTTGACACGACTTTCCTCCGTCATGTACAAGACGTCAAGCCAACAAAAGACAAGACAAGGACTGGACTCAACATCACAGTCTTTGGGCTAAAAGAAGATGACGAATCAGGGATTGGGCCTTAAACTGATTGGGCCTAAGACCTCATCGGCGAAACAGCCCAGAAGTCGACGAAACAGATGTGTTTCGTCGACCATGATTCTGTTTCGTCGCCTGTTTTATGTTTCGTCATTTGTATGTGTGTCTGTAGTATAAATAGAGTTCATTTGTTCTGTTTCGATAAGATGAACACAGAGACAAGAGAATACACACACGAGAGCTAGAGAGAGAGTTTGCAAAATACATTTGTAAACATTGCTTTGTAACTGAACCTTTCATACGTATTAATACAGAGGTGTTAATCGGTGAATATTGTGTGTCGTGTATTTGCGTGTTCTATCTCGGTTTGCTTTCCCGGTTGGATTCCGCACAACCGGGTTGGTTCGTACACAAGGATTAGGCGACTAGATCCTCCCCTAGCCGGACCTACAGTATCCACACAATATGTATCAACAAACTCCCCCTTGGATGCTGCTCGCGGGGTTCGTAATCTCGTTCTCCATCTCTTGATGGTTCTTTTTCTCGGAAAGGATCTTCAAAGTCTTCACGTGTTGTAAGTAGAAAGTGTATTAACAAACTCCCGCTTTTATCTAGGAAGTGTATCAATAACCTCCCCCTTTGATTATGCTCGTGAATCTTTTGATCTTCAATACTTGAGATCCTTGTGGTGTTGATGATTGATCAGCGGCAACTCGATCATCTTTATCATTTGAGTGCCTTCACGTCGTGTCTTCATTCCGAAGCTTATCATCGAACATGTTCTCATTGCCTTTAGCATCTGCACATGCAAGAAATCTAAACGCGTAATGAGAACAAATGCTTGGAATATAGTTAACATTAAACAAACGACACACATGTGACCATGTTTTCAACTACCGTCCGACAGTTTAGTTTGAAAAGTTAACAGATTTTTCAATTTTGATTATTAACTTTCAAAACTTGCAAACTCTGACCGTTTATGAAGATTCAGTCGTTTTGGTTTTCATCAGATTTCAGGCAACGAAGACTTGAGTTCCAACATCGGTTAATCAAAACTAAAGCAGAAATAAAATCTTTTTGACTTTTATTAAGTTTATATTAAAACACACCTAAAATCTTTTTGGCATTTTGAATATTTCAAACTTAAAAACTGAAAGCAGTAAATAAATATATACAGAGTTGCAGAAACTAAGAAAAGTAAATATATACAAACATTCTTTTTGCGAGTTTCAAGGGTAAGAGAATCATATCAGTGTACGGTCATACCAAAACGCTCTTGTTGTTCAATTAGTTAACATTTAGATAAGCATCCTATAACAATTATTGGTATTGTTGTCCACATAAGCTCAACTTATCAGATGTAATCATGGCGAGGGGATACGTTAAGGTATGATTTAAACTTACCAACCGGTGTTCATCCACACACGACACATTCCCGTATCAAGGTATGAACGAGGATTTCATCTTACTGGTGAGTATACCATTTATCATCTGTTTTGCCGTATATGAAAATGTGAGAAACTCACTTATTTTGATTGAAAACAAGCCCTATGTGATAGAATCACTTATTGATGAGGAACTTGATTTTCAGATGCATGAGGGCACATGAGCAAGTCCGTGAACAGGTCAGTACTCACGTACAGCAAAGAGACGAACTTGACTCCCAGATAAATGTGATATATTATCACTTATTTTGTTTGGACATGTGATTGTTGATCAATTACTGAGGTCGTATGCAGTATGTACACGTATGTATGATATCATGGAAGATCTAGACTTCGTCTCCATTTGTTTCGGTAAAAGAAACAACCATGATACCCAGATGATAAACAGCATAAAGACCACATATCTCAGAACCTCGGCAATCTCTTAAACGAAATTTCGGTACTAAGACCATATGCCAATGAGTGGTTCCCACCTGGTCTTCAGTCAATTTAAGATTTATATCACCCTGCACACTTTAAAATGATTGTGAGCCTACCGATACATCTTATATAGAGCTGCTTAACATTTTTCATTTTGCATTTTAGTTTAAAGATGTTTGGACAGACCACTGATGTACTATCATTTTCTCTTTTGCTCGCCAGGAAACTCATTTTTGTTTCTCTATTGTTTTTGAGTTTTGAAATTTTTCGATGTTTTTGAATTTTCAAATATGGATTTACTCCCCCTAAAATCAACAAACTTACAATAATTTTAAAAACACAAAGATATTTACAAAAATGATTTTCCGATGTGGATTACTCTTGCTTGACCTTAATGCCGTTTGCCAATAATAAAAAGTCAAATCTTAATTTGTCAAATGCTTTGGTAAAAAGGTCGGCACGTTGGTCATCGGTGTGGACTTTAACAACATCGATTAGCCTTTTATCAAAGCAATCACGTATGAAGTGATACTTAATTTCGATGTGTTTGGTCTTTGAATGCTGCACAGGATTTCTAGTGATAGATAAGGCAGGAAAATTATCGACTAAAATAGGAGTAGTTAGGAATTCAAAACCGTAATCACGCATTTGCTGTTGTATCCACAGGACTTGGGAGCAACAACTTGAGGCAGCAATGTATTCAGCTTCACAAGTTGATGTAGCGACACAAATCTGCTTCTTGCACTGCCATGTTACGAGGCGATTTCCTAAAAACTGGCATCTAGCCGTTGTGGATTTGCCGTCGATTTTGCATCCGCCAATATCAGAATCACTGAAAGTGACTAAATCAAAGTTATCATCCTTAGGGTACCATAGACCGGTGTCAGGGCAACCCTTCAAATAACGAAAAATCCTTTTTACAGCTGCAAGATGTGAGGCCTTCGGGTTAACTTGATATCTAGCAAGCAGGCACGTTGGATACATTATATCTGGTCTTGATGCTGTGAGGTACATAAGGGATCCGATCATCGCGCGGTAATATGAGGAGCTAACAACTTCACCCTTCAAGTCTGGATGAATTCCGTGATTTTGCTGCAGTGGGGTACCAATGGGCGTTGTGTCGGACATCTGGAATCGGTTCAGAATGTCTTGAACATACTTAGTCTGATGGATGAAAATCCCAGACTTCGTTTGTTGCACTTGCAAGCCCAAAAAGAAAGTCATCTCCCCCATAGCGCTCATCTCGAATTTATCCTGCATTACACGCTCGAAATCCCTACACATAACATTGTTAGTAGAACCAAATATAATATCATCCACATATACCTGTACCAGTAGAAGATCTCCATCTTGTTCTTTTATGAAGAGAGTGCAATCGATAAGACCTCTGCGAAATCCATTCTCCAGCAGATAATTAGATAAGGTTGCATACCAAGCTGGTGGTGCTTGATGTAGACCATAGAGAGCTTTGTTCAACAACCAAACCCGATCGGGATGGATAGGATCTTCAAAACCTGGAGGCTGTTTAACATACACCTCTTCTTCGACTAGACCATGTAAGAATGCACTTTTGACGTCCATCTGGTAAACCTTGAATCCTTTGAATGAGGCATAAGCCAGAAAGATCCGAATTGCTTCCAGACGGGCAACTGGTGCATACACTTCGTTGTAGTCTATACCTTAAATCTGACGAAAACCTTGAACAACCAATCTTGCTTTGTTTCGAATAACGATTCCACGGTCGTCCTTTTTGCATTTGTACACCCAACGGGTACCAATCTTCTTGTAATCAGCGGGTTTCTCTACGAGCTTCCAGACACCAAGTTTCTGGAATTGTTGCAGTTCTTCCTGCATTGCTTCAACCCAAGAATTATCTTTCAAAGCTTCTTTCCAAGTTCTTGGCTCTTCCTGTGAGACATAACACGCGAAAGACCAATCATTTTGTTGACCAGATTCTCGAATTGCCGCATACAGGCCTGTGTTGTTGTTGTTTCGCAACATGTTTCTTGTTTGTATGCCACTCTGTACATTACCGATGATGTTTTGTTGAGGATGGGTATTGTGAATTCTTGTTTCAGGGTTTTCTGGAACTGGAATGTTTATACCCAGATTGTTGAGATTGAGATCAACAACCAATTCAATACCGGAACTGGCGAAGAGGATGATGCAGTAGCTTCAGCTGTTTTGGTGTTATCAACTGGAGCTGTAGCTTCTGAAGTACCTTGTACAGCGGTTGTTGGAGCTTCATGATCTGCATCTAGAAATTCTTCATCCTTTGAAGATTCGTTTAGTTCGGTTGCATCATGAAAATCCTCATTGTCGAGAGCATTATTGTTCACTGAAGATGGTTCTGAATTGTTAACAATAATTGGACGAACCAACGGTGAATCTGTTGCGTTGTCACTCTCGAAAAACATCCTTGCCGCAACATTTTCTTCAACGGCTTCAACATTGATCGAATTGAACAAGTCATCGTACTCAAACATCCATGGTTGACCTGGATTTTTGACTGGCAAAGTGTGCCTTTGTACTCTGACCTCAGACCATTCCTCGACCCTTTTAGTCTCTAGATTCCAGACTTTTAAGTAGGGGTGGCATAACCAAGAAAGTGACCTTCAATAGCTTTTGCCCCAAACTTTCCATTAGGATCGATCATTATGCAAGGAGCTCCAAACGGTTCAAGATATGACAAATCTGGTTTCCGTTTGTGTAGAAGCTCAAAGCAGGTCTTGTTGTGTCTTTTGACTGTAAGGACTCGGTTCAATGTATAACAAGCAGAGGACACAACTTCAGTCCAGAAGGGAATCGACAATTGTGACTCTACCAACATAGTCCTAGCAGTCTCGATCAATGTACGGTTTTTACGTTCAGCGACCCCGTTCTGTTGAGGAGTATAAGCCGCACTAAATTCGTGAAGAATACCTTTTGATGTGCAAAACTCCACCATAGCATGATTTTTAAATTCTGTACCATTGTCGTTGCGTAACCGTCTAACCTTCAACTTATACAAATTCTCAATCTGAATGATCAAGTTTTTGATAATACCGAAAGTTGCACTCTTGTGAGACATAAACGTCACCCAAGAAAATCTTGAATAATCATCAGTTATCATGAGGCAGTATTGATCATTCCTGATGCTTTTGTGCTTGACAGGACCGAACAAATCCATGTGCAAACGTTCAAGAGGAACTGCCACCGTGTTGATCTTCTTTGTCGGATGTTGCTTCTTGGTTTGCTTTCCTTTTTGGTATGAAACACAGACGTCTTGAAGCTGGAAATTTTTAAGAACACCATTCACTAATTCATTCGACACCAAATGATTCATTTTCCGTAACTGAATATGACCCATACGTCTGTGCCAAGAGATTGAGTCTTTTTCAGTGGCTTTGGTAATAAAACAAGTTGCTTGTGCAGTCGTTGTTATTGCCTGGCTCATATCAAGGACATATAAATCGTTTATCCTTGGAGCTGATAAGAGAATCCATTCTTTTGGAATCTTGAAGCCGGGTTTCAGCACATAACATCCATTTGCATCAAAGTGTACTGAAAACTGCTTATCACAGATTTGTGAAACGCTGAGAAGATTGTGATCAAGTTGTTGCACAAAGTTGATCTTGTCAAAACTTACAACCCCGTTAGATACCATTCCTTCTCCAGTAATATATCCGCCTTTATCTCCAGCAAAAGCAACATAACCTCCTCTAATAGATTTAACGTCGTAGAGAAGCTTCATGTCGCCTGTCATGTGCCTGGATGCCCCACTATCAACAATCCAATGACTGCTGAAAGTTCCTCATGGAACACCCTGCACATGAAGTCACTTGATTTGTTGGAGATGGGGACCCAAGCCTTTGTGGTCTTGGGTCTTCCATTTTCATCAACGTAAGTTACTTGAACTTCTCGATATTGTGGAAATTGTGATGTTCCCCCTGATTCAGTAACCGTTTTTGGTTTCCAGGTCTGTTTTGTTTTACCAGTTTTATTCTTTAAAATCTTAACTTCATGATTGTCTGAAGTTTTTGAATTGTTTGGTTTGACAGAAACAGATGTTTTGTTAACCACGTCGGTTTTAATTGCTTTTTCAATTTTCTTGACCTGTTGGCGTTTCTGTTTCTTTTCCCTTTCTTTTACAAGACGGGGATCTGGTTTTAATGAAACAGATCACTTGCGGTCAATTTGGTCACGGGGATCATCAACTTTGGCTTTTAACTTATGAAGATATGGACAATTTCGAATGATATGTCAAATTTCACCACACTCAAAATATGATCTTCGTTCCACAAACCCCGAAGTAACATGTGATTGTCTTGTCGATGAACTTTGTGATCCCGAGGTACTTGGTTTTGAACAGTTTTGTTCATTTCTTTTCAAAGAGTTAACTTGATTGACATGATCTAAGTTAGATTTATTGGCAAATGTTTCAAGTTTATCTGTTCCCTTCGACTTCACAAAGTTCACTTTCTTGTTCTTCTTTTGGTTCGGTTTCTTTCGACCTAAATCGTTGATTTACCATTTGGTTTGGTATGATTTTGCTGCTTTTTCACTGTTGGTAATTTTTTATTGCCATATTGTTTTCGAACTTCGGCCTTTGGAATCGGAGGGCACTGTGTTACCACAACGTGTGAACCCGACTTTCCCAAAAACCTACTTGTAGAATCTTCAAAAACTTTACCCATTAAGGATTGATTTACATTCTTAATCGGAAAATCGTTGTCAGAATAGATTTTATCATCACCAACAAGAGTGTACAGCAAATTCACACTCTCTGACTCTTTTGTAGACGTGGAGTCGACCAGAACAGTCTTAGCAGGTTTTGCGGGAGGATCACATAGAATATGATTCTCAAGAGGTATGTCCTCTTCTTTGATTACCGCATCAGACTGTGCTGAGTCAGTATCATTAGATTCATCATCTGAAGAATCAACATCCTCAACAATAACTGGAGGATCCTGATTCTATTCAGCATAAAACACACTTGTATCTGCTGACACATCCGAATCTGATGATACTTCTTTTTTGTATCCAAGTCTGGTTGCAAATTCCTCAATGTCTAAAGGAACAGATTCCTCATAATAAGTTCTATTTTCCTCATCAGGCATTGCATCATAATTTTGTCTAACAGGTGGTGGACTTTTCTTATATCCAATGCACGTGACATCCTTTTTCTCTTTTTGTGTGTCAATGATGTGATCCAGCACATATCTTGAGTTTGAATAACTGTCTAGCTTAACCCGGATCGCCTCACTTTCACACTTAACACAGGCTAACTCTTTTTGCATGATCTCAAGACGATCGATATAATAGTTTATGTCAGTTTGTTTTCTTGAAACCATTTTTGTCAGCTCGGTTTTATCTTTTCTTAAATTTGCAACCACCGTTTTAAACTCCTTTTCATGGTTTTCATAAAACATGGTAGCCTCTTTGCATTTCGAAAGATCCACTATCAACTTTTAATTGTGGATATTTGTCAATTCATATTTGTTTGCAAAGCCTCATGTTTGCTTTGCAAATCACACCACTTAGCATCTAAAGAAACATGTTTGTTTTGCAAGTCAGACAATTCAGCATTTAAAGTATCATGTTTGCTTTGCAACTCAGACATATTAGCATCCAAATCAGAACATTTAACACTTAAGCTAGCACAATTATCATAATTAACGACAGTTGGTTCATCGACACATACCTGGCTTGATGAACTGCCGCCATTAGCCATAAAGGCTGAATGAAGAGAAGAAGAAGAATAAGCAGCTTGATCCACCAGAATAGATCTTCTATCATTCCTTGCTGCAGCTTCTCCTAACAATTCATCGACATCTGCATCGATTCTCCCACTAGATACATGGTTATCGCCTGACGTTGAGGTTTCCTCATCTGAACTCCTTGAATAACCAGAACTCTCTTCATCTGAAGATTCATCACCACTGGCGGAAGATTCTCCACCACTGGTGTGCTTCAAATCCTTAGCAGTTTCAGCAAAACAAGCTGCTCCTCCCTTATCACCAATGCCTAATTTCATTGACCAGTCGCAACCTTCATCTATTTGCACCACAAGAGACTGATTGGTGTTCGATGGTCCTGCTTGATTGTTTGTAGGAACCAAGGTGCGATCGTTATTCCTGGCTTGATTCTGATTCGCCTGGTTTCCTTGACCTCTAAAAGGATTCTGGTTCCCATGCTGAGCTGGCTTTGTGCATTCCCTCTTGAAGTGACCACGTTCACCACAGTTAAAGCACCTGACGGATTGCTTGTCAAACCCATACTTGGTATCTTTCTTGCTTTCCAAGCTGGTTCTACCCATCCGTTCCATGAAGTCTTTAGCTCGCCTTACAGCACTGGCGAAAGCCCATTTGATGTCCATCATATCCATCTCTTCTTTATCGATCTGCTGATAATCTTCTTGAGTTAGATTGATGTTTCCGATCTGCCCTGCAATCAACCCACAATACGAGCTCACCAATGTGTTTAGTATCTCCATATGATCTTTAGCTACTTCAACGCTAACTTTGGAGAAGTTTGACGTGTTAAGCCGTACTGTCTTTGAATTTGATGGCTGACCAGCAGATGATGTGCTTCCATAACAAGCTTGTTGTTGAACAGGAAGTGGATTCCCATACAAATCAGTTGCTACGGTAGATGGCCGATAGCTTTGCTGTTGTGGAGCTGGTTGTAGTGGATTTCCATACAAGTCTGTGGTTGGAGGTGGCTTTACAGGAACTTGTATCAGATTGTCATATAAATATGTGCTTGTGACGAACACCGTTTGAATTGGAGCATGTGAGGCAGGTCTTGCAGAAGTGCTAGAAGCTCCATAATACATATCAGGATTTTGTCGCACTGGAACCCTTTTCGCCTTTAGGGTTTCTTCCTGATCTTTGTTCTCCAAGAGCTGACCGAAGTCATTGATGTTTGTCGTAGCCAATGTGCCATTGTATTTCAGGATTTCCAAGAAACCATTCCATTGAGGTGGCAGTGCATCGGCAAACTTTGTGACAACCTCTGTTGGAGTTGTTTCTACCCCATAATTACTCAATTCAGTCAGCAAGTGATGAAATCGACTTGTCATATCTCCCAAAGATTCATTTTCCATACATGTGAAGCCATCAAACTCCTTCTTGAGTAAATCATGTCGCAATTGGCGTGACTTTTCATTTCCTAGACCCCTTGTCTTCAATGCATCCCATAATCGCTTTGACGTCTTGAAACTGACAAACTGATGACATATATCCTTGCTCAACGCTTGAGTCAGAATAGCATACGCTTTCTTTTCTAAATCATATGCCTTTTTCTCATCTTCCGTAAGATCTGCAAATGTAGCGGCAGTTGAAGCGGCAACCTCAAGAGCTTGATCGAAATCTGTAATAAAACATAACCACAATTCTTTGTTTTGCCCAAGGACATACGTATGAAATCTATCTACCCATCTAGGATATTCATTTATGTGCATCAGTTTCGGTGGGCGATTTAGACTTCCGGTCTCGCTTTCGCTTAGGAGTATACTTTGAATACTTGGAGTTTGATTTGAAACAAACACCCATTGACCTGTCGACATTGGATTCGCTTGCGAAGATGCGGTTGCGGGAGATTCGGCCCATGATGGTGACAAACCCGTGCTTCTATACTTGCTTTCTGTATTAGATGCGGGTGCGGGAGATTCGGCCCATGAGGGAGATAAACCCGTGCTTCTATATTTTCTTTCCGCATTAGACGGAGTACCCCACCAATTCGGATTCATTTTGAATATGTAAAGATGAATACCTGCTCAAAACACTCAAAACAAACAGTTTTGTGTGAAATGGAAACCTTCTGTTTAAAAATATCACAAGTATGCGACGAAAACTGTAAGGTGTTCGTCCAAGACAATGAGTGACGAAAATGTGAGAGTTCGTCAAACAACTGGGATGAAGATACTGAGTTTTCGTCGAGCACAAGAGGACAAAATAATGTTGATGTTGACGAAGACTGGTGTTGACGAAGACTGGGTTTTCGTCGATTACAAGAGGACAAAATAATGTTGATGTTGACGAAGACTGGTGTTGACGAAGACTGGGTTTTCATCGATCACAAGATATGGGGTTTTCGTCCAAACAGGATTTCGTCGCTGGTATGTATGATGAAGACTTGGGGTTTTCGTCGCTGATATGTTAGACGAAGTTGGGTGATTTCGTCCACTGGGATTAATGGTGATTTCGTTGACAAATGTAACCAGACAGAAAGATATTTTCAAAACCAACTGTTCTGACACAAAACCTTCTTTTTCAATCCATCATGCTTTCGGCCATATTTTTCAACCAACCATCATCATGCTTTGTACACAAATGTCAAACAATCAATATTATATCAATAACAACACAATAATTCATCAACCAATGGATCAAACTCATATATATATCAAGAACAACTCAAGAACAACTTGAATATATGATGAACTTGATGAAGATATGAATTTTCCGGCAACCGATAAATTTTCCGAACAACTATTTTGCACAATGTTTCAATAACAACCTTATCCTAACATGCATAACAAAGATTTAACAAGGTTTTTAGCAAAACAAACAACAAAATCACAAGGTTTTCACGATTCTAACACCTGTTTTTCAGAAAAAGATAAACTTCAAACTCAAACTTTAAGAAAAACACATTAAAATCTTTCAAAACACAAGAAAACAACTTGGTTTTAACAAGGAATCGAGCCAAATGCTCTGATACCAATTGTAGGTCCACTCGGAGGATCGAGTCAACCTCTATTCCTGTTTTTCGACGAATCCGAGAGTGCGGAATCCAAACGGGTAAGTTAAACCAAGTTACGAACACGTAAGACACAAGATTCAACGATTAACACTCAATGTATTAATGCTATGAAACGGTTACAATGCGGTGTTTACAAATGGTCTCTGTAAACTCTCAGAGTGTGTGTGTGTTTTTCAGTGTGTTCGCTCTCAAATCTATTCAGACTTGTACAGAGTGTTATGTCTACTGTCTGTGTTTATATAGTAAAGCATCATCGACGAAATCAGGTAGCCAACGAACTCTCATCGACGAACATTGATTTCGTCGTGTGGTCTTCGACGAACATCCATCATCTTCGACGAAATCCAGTGATTTCGTCACATATGTGATCTTCGTCACATGAGGATTTCGTCACAAGGGATTTCGATGAAATTAAGGGATTTCGCCAACAGGTGTCTTCGTCACATGTTGGGCCTGGATTTCGTCACATGCATGTTGGGCCTAAGGGATTTCGCCACTTGGGCTTCGACATGTTGGGCCAAACACAAACAGACAACACATTAAACATAACAATATGCATACCGCACACACGCAGTAGCATTTACATCGTACAATACAAAGTAGCTAGCATACCGAGTCAAGACAGGAGGATGTCTTGACTACGGCCTTCACTTCGTAGCCGAGTCGAACCGAGCCGAGCCGTATCCACACAATATGTATCAACATGCTCGCATCGCGTCACTAAACCGGAGTTTTCATGAGCTCATTAGAAGTGGTGAACTTTATAGGCTAAGAAGCATTCATCAAGTAATTGAACATTGGGTCTATTTTTCTTGTGACCCATTGAAGTGGGAAGCTTTTGATCCTGTCAACGAGAAATGGATGAATCTAGCTACCCATGATGGATACTGACTTAGGCTTCCAGTTCGCGAATAAAGAGTCCATGGCAGTTGGCACAGACCTACTGGTTATAGGAAATGATATGCTAGGTCCGGGTATCTACAAGTACAGTTTATTAACAAATTCATGGTCACAAGGGCCCCCAATGAATGAACCCAGATGGTTGCTTGGGTCAGCCAGTTTTAAGAATATTGCAATCTTTGCAGGTGGTGTGGATAGAAATGGAAAGATCATGGATGCGGTAGAAAGTTACGACAGTGAGACAGGGACTTGGAAGACACTTCCTAGTATGATTAAGCCGCGGAAATTGAGTTCTGGGGTCTTTATGGATGGTAAGTTTTATGTAATAGAAGGGATTAGCAGTAATGATTCAAATCCATTGACATGTGGAGAAGAGTATGGTCTGGATACCCAAAAGTGGACTGAAATTCCCAACATGTTACCTGGTGGTGGCGGACCTGGAATGGCTCCGCCGCTGCTTGCAGTGGCAAGCAACGAGTTATATGCTGCTGATTGTGAAGCAATGGAACTGAAGATGTATAGCAAGAAGAACAAAGAATGGGTTGCTATTGGAAGGTTGCCTGAAATAGCACACACTAGGGATGGTTGGGGTATTGCATTTAGAGGATGTGGGAACCGTGTCGTCATCATTTGTGGTCCTAGAGATACCCATAATAGATATATAGAGATATATTCATGGGTCCCTAGCGAAGGGCCACCACAGTGGATGAGGATTGGCTGGAAAAGTAGTAATAACTTTGTCTACAATTGTGCTATAATGGGCTGTTAAGCTGAGTAGGAATCTGGTAAAAAAATCTTCTTAATCTTTTAAAAAGCTAAGTGAACTGATGTGGCTATTTTGTCGAATGATTGTGAGAAAATCTAGGGTTGTTTTTTGTTTGTTTGTTATCTTGTCAGAAACTTGTGGGAATTATCGTTTGTGGGAAACTTGTGGGAGTTCTCCTAGTTATGAGTACTTTTAATCTATCTTTTTAATCTTGCCTTGTTAATTATTGGTTGCAATATATGCTTGCTAATTTTTGGTTGTGAAGACTGATATTTACATAAACAACCAATGAAGTCAAGATTATTATTTTGATAGTTCTTCTCTTTGCAAGCCAGGCATAAGGATATGTGTCTATTTAGGTAACGTATGATGATCTGAAGAAATATTCATCAACAATAACTGTTGCAATATCAACACCTCATTACTTACTTAAACAATGGATTAGCTTATGTTTAATACCCCTCTTTCCACAATAAATCGTGTAAATGCGGTATTGGAATATCTAGGGTTCCTTGATGATGAACGAGAGAATGTTAATGTTCGTAATTGAATTGATAAACTTATTTGTACAGAAGATGTTAACATATATACATGTTACCGAAAAATAAACTTAACCGCTAATACTTAGGCTATAATAATATTACTAACATATGTCACACTATCTAGATTATGAATAACATTATATATGTTTCTAATACCCTCCCGTAAGCTAGATTGTGGACATGTTGAGCTGCGTCTTCAGCCTATATAAATCCTTATTCTGCAGTGCCTTTGTCATTATATCAGCTACTTGATTCCTTGTGACACAGAAGATTACTTCTACTTCTCCTTTCTTGAATAACTCTCGGATGAAATGGTATTTGATTCAATTATGCTTACTCTTACCGTGATATACAGGATCTTTAGCCAGACATATGGTTGATTTATTATCACAAAATATGGGTATCGGATATTCAGATTTTCCTTGAATTTCATCTAGAATACCTTTAATCCAAACTGCTTGACATCCTGTTTGTGATAGGGCCATATATTCCGCTTCCGTAGATGATAGTGCCACCACCTTTTGCTTCTTTGATTGCCATGAAATTGGTCCTGATCCTAGATGAAACACATATCCTGATGTGCTTTTGCTGTCATCCACACTTCCTGCATAATCACTGTCACTGAAACCAACAAGCTTTCCATTTCCACCTTTAGAGTATATAATTCCTTGATTCATAGTTCCCTTAATATATGTCACATCCCCAAAATCCACACGCGGAGTATCACCGCTTGGAGGCGTGACTGACCAGGATAAAGCCACCAATCATATTGAACCATAAAGTAAAGCCATTAAAAGTTCAACCACGCAATATAATTGGTGTCTAAAACAATTTAATAAGTCTAAGTTATCAGCGGAAGCAATCAGTTCAAAACCCCAAATCATAAAGTAAAAGTGTTTAAGTTCTTCATGAACACTCAATGTCCATGCCCCATAACGACTCTTCCCCATGCAAACTCCAGCTAAGTACCTAGAGACCTGCAAAGCATGTAGTAACGAGTCAACAACAAAGTTGAGCGAGTTCACAGTTGGGTGTTTGTTTTAGTTATTCCAAAAATATAGTATCCTTTAACTGGCATCATGCCGTGGGGGTTACCCCATAGTTGAAAACGTGTTCTGTTTAAATCCCGTTTACTCTGGCTATACCCCCGTGGGGGCTACCCCATGTTTAGTTATCTGGCTTTTCGGCCGTGGGGGCTACCCCATGTATATACTACTAGACTCGTTACCATATCGACTGCTGACTGTAGTCATGTTTATGTGCCCTGAACTGTCAATGTCTATCATCATTGACGTGCCCAGATCCATTAGTTCACGCCCGTCCTCTGCGGCACGGTGTAAGGCTTGTCAGACCTAAATAGCGCTATCTAACTAATGACCCGCTCGCCATTGGCCCGGCGATTAAGTCGATATAAAAAGGAGGGACTTCGTGATAGAGTTTTGGTCTAGTAAAAGTTAACTGTCCATGAGGACGAGGAATTATATTCCTGAACCAGTACTGTCCTACCCAAGAAAGGACGAGGAATCCATGTTCCTTAACCCCATTCCCAACCCCTGGGAATCCCATGCTTTGTAGAAAGTGTGAACTCACCTTTGGTTTGCTCGGTAGATAAGTAAAGGTCAATCGAGCTGCTAGAGGTCAACCACGTCCTAACATGGTTACCATACAAGTCAGGTCTAGGTTCAAGTAGTGCACGTATGATTACACAGAGATAGCAAGTTACGAACACATGGTATACACGTCATACACGTAAACGATATCAGACAAGTAAATAACAAAGCCCAATAATACTCAGCCCAACATGTTGTGCGTTTAGCACAGACTTGTGCGATTCCAACATATATATCCGGCCCACACAAACAGAAAGCCCAACATACATGTACGGCCCAATAATTAGCAAAAGTTGATCTTGTGCGGTTCGGACAGAATTGTGCGATCTGAACGACTTGTGCGATCCAGTGGGTTGTGCGATTGTGTTTTGGGCCAATCGGCCCAACAGCAAAGTGGAGTCCATATGTTGTGTGTGGCCCAGACCTTGTGCGATCAGCACTATCTTGTGCGATCCACAAGGTCTTGTGCGATCATGCATATCCTAATTGTACACTGTGCTTAACGTGATTGTACCCAACTTGTGCGATCCATCTTGTGCGTTCAGATCAGGTCTTGTGTGACCTGATCTTGTGCGACCGAGAGGAGTCTTGTGCGACTGGTTTACTTATCCGAAATTTATGCCATTTAGTTATATCATTCATCAGTTTCCATCTTTACCAAAATCAATCAACACAATTAACAGTTTCCATACCACACAATAATCGATCAAATCCAACATTCATCACTAAATTCACATGAACCCTAACTTAATCATCATATCAATTATGCATAATAATTTAACAGGTTCAAAGTCTTGACTACTAACATGCACCCTAAACTAGCATATCCGAATACACTTTCATGGTAGCCGATTTACATACATCTGAATCAAGATTATCATCACATAATTATCAATTCTAAATCAGTTTAAACACCCTACATAAGTGAGTCGATCTATATGAACAACCCTAGTGATTCATCATCATAAACAATCATATATCATTCTCCAAACAATCCGAAAACAGGTCATGAGGGTCAATTAACATCTATTCGGTTTTGGATCATCATCATACAATTCGTTTCACTAGAATATCATCATACACGCAAACAATTCTAGTAATCACATAAATCATTATATAAAACATAAGCCGAATATCATTCAATCATGCAAATCAAACGTATTACACTAACCAGTTAAGAAAGTATAACGAGGATGATCCGAACAACAAGGTCTTCGATTGAGAGAAGGTGTGTTGCCGTCGAGTTTGAGAGGAGAGAAAGAGAGCTATTAGGGTTTGGTGTGTATTATGAGATTGCAACAAATGAGGAGTATACCCTTTCTCCTAATGCTATGCGTGTAAAAGAGAGAGTGGGCCGAACCCTCCTAATGGGTTGCCCATTCGGTTCAAGTTCAAGAGAAGTGGGCTAAGAGTAGTAAAGCCCAAAGGCTTGTGCGTTCGAGTTGCTATTGTGCGATTGGTTTATTTCGTGTGATTCCAATACATACATACAAGCACAACACATATTCACATAACATTCACTTATAACATTCATTAAACCAACCTGTCAACTAGTCACATAACGTTCAAGCATGTTACATCAAGATGCAATGAATGGTTCTAAATTACGAGTTGTCACATTATCCCCAAGTTGAAAGAAATTTCGTCCCGAAATTTGGTAAGTACTCACTGAGGAAGCTAGTTAAGTTGTATGGTTTTCCTGGGGTGTCACATCCTTCCCCCGTTGATCTAAATTCCGTAGCTTCAGCCTCAGTAGTGGTTGTGCTGTTTGTGAATAGTTGGGGATACTTTTGTTTCATCTGATCTTCGCGTTCCCAGGTGAACTCTGGGCCGCGACGTGAGTTCCGACGAACTCGAACGAGAGGTATTCTTGTGCGCTTGAGGACCTTAACATCCCGGTCCGTGATTTCAACTGGTTCCTCGACGAATTGTAGCTGTTCGTCGATAGTGAGCTCCTTCAAAGGAACTATGAGGGTCTCATCTGACAGACACTTCTTCAGATTCGACACGTGGAAAACGTTGTGAACTGCACTGAGTTCTGCTGGTAGGTTCAGTTTGTAGGCCACCCTGCCTATTTTCTCTATGATGTCGAATGGTCCAACGTATCGTGGGTTAAGTTTGCCTCGTTTGCCAAAACGAACCACACCCTTCCAGGGTGAAACTTTGAGTAGCACTGATCCCCAACCTGGAACTCGAGTGGTTTCCTGCCCTTATTGGCGTAGCTTTTCTGATGGTCACGGGCTGCCGCCATACATTGTCGTATCTGAGCTATCCTTTCTGTAGTATCAACTACGAGTTCTGGGCCAGTGATTTGGCTATCCCCCACCTCTGCCCAACAAAGAGGTGATCGGCATTTACGCCCGTACAATGCCTCAAACGGAGCAGCTTTAATGCTGGTGTGGTAGCTGTTATTATACGAAAATTCCACAAGTGGCAGGTGTCTTTCCCAACCATTGCCAAAGTCAATCACACATGCCCTAAGCATGTCTTCATGGGTCTGGATGGTGCGTTCAGACTGCCCATCCGTTTGTGGGTGATAAGCTGTGCTTATATCTAAACGTGAGCCAAAGGACGTGTGCATTGCTTGCCACAGTTCAGAAGTAAAACGTGCATCACGATCAGAGATAATAGAGGTGGGTACCCCGTGCCTCGAGACAACTTCCTTCAAGTAAACGTCTGCTAAAGTAGAGAACTTGTCTGTTTCTTTGATAGCTAAGAAGTGTGCGGACTTTGTGAGTCGATCCACGATCACCCAAATAGTGTCATTTCCGCGCTGAGATCTAGGTAGGCCAGTAACGAAATCCATGGAAATCTGCTCCCATTTCCATTGTGGTATCTCAGGTTGTTGGAGTAGGCCTGAAGGTTTCTGGTATTCGACTTTGACTCTCGCACAAGTCAAACACTTGCTGACGTAAGTTGCGATGTGGGCCTTCATGCTAGGCCACCGGTACGTAGTTTTGATATCGTGGTACATCTTATCCGAACCAGGATGTACTGAGTAGCGAGACATGTGTGCTTCATCCATCACAAGCTCTCATAGGTTGCCATAGAGTGGGACCCAAATGCGTCCTGTTACGTAGTATGCACCGTCTTCCTTTTGTTCTAATCGTTGCCTTGAGCCGCATAGGGCTTCAGCCCTGATGTTTTCTGGTTTCAATGCTTCTACATGAGCATCTCGTATCTGTGCAGGAAGACTAGATTGGATAGTGAGTTGTAATGCTCGTACGTGTTTAGGGATAGTGTCCTTTCGACTGAGGGCATCGGTCACAACATTGGCTTTGCCCGGATGGTATCTGATCGAGCATTCGTAGTCATTCAGTAGCTCAACCCATCGTCATTGTCTCATATTCAGTTCCTTCTGTTTGAAGATATGCTCGAGACTCCTCTGATCGGTCTAAATGGCGCACTTGGTACCGTACAGGTAATGTCTCCATATCTTAAGTGCAAAAACAACAGCTCCCAGCTCTAAATCGTGCGTAGTGTAGTTCCTTTCATGAACTTTAAGTTGGCGTGAGGCGTACACAATAACTTTATCCTGTTGCATCAACACACATCCAAGACCCTGAATGGATGCGTCGCAATAGACCACAAAATCGTCTGTGCCCTCTGGCAATGAAAGAATAGGTGCGCTGCAAAGCCTATCCTTTAGGTGTTGAAATGCTGATTCTTGTGCATTACCCCATCGATAAGTAACGCCCTTCTGCGTTAGTGAAGTGAGAGGTTGCGCAATCTTGGAAAAATCCTTAATGAACCTCCTGTAGTAACCTGCCAAACCCAAGAATTGGCGAATTTCCGTTGGTGTGCGAGGTGCAGGCCAGTTCTTAATCGAGTCTACCTTGGATGGATCAACGTGAATCCCATCCTTGTTTACCACGTGGCCTAGGAAATGGACTTCACGAAGCCAGAAGTCGCATTTCGAGAACTTTGCATAAAGCTATTCTGTTCGAAGGAGTTCCAAAATAAGTCGTAGATGCTGCTCGTGTTCCTCCTGACTCTTCGAATAGATCAGGATGTCGTCGATGAAAACTATAACGAACTTGTCAAGGTAAGGCTTGCACACTCTGTTCATAAGGTCCATGAAAACCGCAAGTGCGTTTGTCAGCCCAAAAGGCATGACCAAAAACTCATAGTGTCCATAATGAGTTCTAAAGGCTGTTTTGGAGACGTCCTCTTCTCGGACTCTCAGCTGGTGATATCCCGATCTCAAATCAATCTTTGAATAGTAGCTCGACCCTTGCAACTGGTCGAATAAGTCGTTAATGCGTGGAAGAGGATAACGATTCTTCACCGTCACCTTGTTGAGCTCGCGATAGTCGATACACATTCTAAAGGTACCGTCTTTCTTCTTCACGAATAGCACAGGAGCTCCCCATGGCGAAGAGCTAGGACAAATAAAACCCTTATCCAAGAGTTCTTGTAGTTGCGTAGAGAGTTCTTCCAACTCTGATGGAGCTAAGCGATACGGTGCACGAGCTATTGGTGCGGCTCCAGGAGCTAGCTCGATTTGAAACTCGACCTGGCGATGAGGTGGAAGACCAGGTAGTTCCTCAGGAAATACCTCAGGATAGTCGCGTACAATCGTAAAATCTTCTTTCTTTTTCTCTTTCTTCGAGGTGTCAGTAACGAGAGCCAAGATAGTAGTGTGGCCCTTACGCAAACACTTCTGGGCCTTAAGGAAAGAGATGATGCTCTCAATAGCACCCCTCTTGTCGCCACGAATCATGAGTGGTTCATCATCTGAACAAGGTATATGAACAATCTTCTCGTTGCAAAGAATCTCTGCTCGGTGTTGGGATAACCAATCCATCCCAATGACAACGTCAAAACTACCCAGAGTGATAGGAATGAGGTCGATAGAGAAGGTCTGGTTAGCATGAACAAGTTTACAACCCTTGACTACGTGTGTGGCCTCTAAACTCTTACCATTAGCTAGCTCTACAGTGCGCTTGGTGTTCAAAAGTGTTGGGGTACGCTTAAGCATTTGACTAACTTTTAAAGACACGTAGCTAGTATTGGCACCCGAATCAAATAAGACAGTAACATAAAAATCGTCCAGAAGGAACTTACCCATCACAACATTGGGATCATTCCTCGCTTCCCCCTGGCCAATAACAAATGCACGACCCCTTGCACCATTGCCGTTGTTACCCCCGTTATTTCCATTCCCCTGATTGTTGTTATTGTTGTTGTTGTTGTTCTGGTTCCTGTTCAGTTGGGGACAATCTCTCTTGAAGTGGCCTTCAGCTCCACACTGAAAGCACCCTTTGTTGATACCCTGCTGCTGCTGCTGTCGTTGGTTCTGTGGGGCTTGCTGTTGTTGACAATTCTGGTTTGCGGGGTATAAACTTCTGCAATCCTTTGCGGCGTGACCTGGCTTGTTGCACCGATGATAGTTACCCCTGGTGCATGGCCCGCTGTGGTGTAGGTTGCAGCGATTGCATTTGGGGTGATTTCCCTTGTACCCACCATGACTTTGACTACCAGATGATTGCTGACTAGGGCTCTTGTAGTCGTCAGTCCTTCTCTGCTGAGACTGAGATTGAACAGAAGTCGAACCTTTGCTTGAAGCTCCATCCCATTTCCGCTTGTTGTCACTAGGAGCATCTGAAGTAGCGGTAGCACTAATACGCTTTGGTAATCTGTTCTGCTCCACCGCCTGATCAGTGAGACGATGGGCTAATTGTACAACTTGCTGGATGGTGGCGAGGTTAGCCGAAGTCACATGACTTTGGATCTCTGGCACTAAGCCCTTAAGATATAGCTCGATACGCTTAATGGGAGGGTCCACCATAGTAGGACACAAGATGGCTAGCTCATTCGATCTTTTTGTATAAGCTTCAATTTCTGACCCCGTCATCTTGAGGTTGAAGAACTCTACCTCCAGCTTATGAATGTCATCACGATTGCAATACTCCTCCTTGATCAGATCCTTGAAGGTGTTCCATGGGGTGGCATTAGCAGCAACCAACCCTAGAATTTGGACCTGAGCGTTCCACCACGTGAGCACTATACCCTCGAGAGTACCGGTAGCATACTTCACCCTGTGAGCCTCAGGGCATTCGCACATCTCGAAAACAGATTCGAGCTTTTCAAACCAGTGGAGGAGACCTACGGCTCCTTCGGTGCCGCTGAAAGTAGTTGGTCGGCAGTCCATAAAAGTTTTAAAGGTGCACACAGGTGGCTGAGCATGTTGACCTGTTGTGGGTGTAAGAAAGGGCAAAGTTTAACACAAAGGTTGGTTCACGAGAGTAGGATCTAAAGATCCTAGAATGAGTTTAGACTGCAGGGTATACCTCCTGCGTGTGCGGCTGTAAGTGCCGCAGCAACTTGTTCGTTAATCAGAGCCGTCAACTGGGCTTGAGTCATGTTAACGCGTCCACTCATGATCTTCATATAAAAGGGAAACATGAGTGAGAAAGGTTCGCGAAAGTGCGATGACAGAAGGGAGTAAGCACACACGTGTGTTCAAACACTAGTTGTTACATTCATCTAAGCACACCATACGCAAAGTTCTATGTAATCTAGCGAGTAGGCAATAAAACATAAACCATATCACCGAGAATGTCGAGTCTTGCACATGGAGCGAAGCGTCGTTGTGGACCGTTGAGCACTGTACAGGTTATAGTCTGGTTTTAAAAAAAACGTTTTCCTTATTAAAACCAAGTTCTCTATAACCAATGGCTCTGATACCAATCTGTCACACCCCCAAAATCCACACGCGGAGTATCACCGCTTGGAGGCGTGACTGACCAGGATCAAGCCACCAATCATATTGAACCATAAAGTAAAGCCATTAAAAGTTCAACCACGCAATATAATTGGTGTCTAAAACAATTTAATAAGTCTAAGTTATCAGCGGAAGCAATCAGTTCAAAACCCCAAATCATAAAGTAAAAGTGTTTAAGTTCTTCATGAACACTCAATGTCCATGCCCCACAATGACTCTTCCCCATGCAAACTCCAGCTAAGTACCTAGAGACCTGCAAAGCATGTAGTAACGAGTCAACAACAAAGTTGAGCGAGTTCATAGTTGGGTGTTTGTTTTAGTTATTCCAAAAACATAGTATCCATTAACTGGCATCCTGCCGTGGGGGTTACCCCATAGTTGAAAACGTGTTCTGTTTAAATCCCGTTTACTCTGGCTATACCGCCGTGGGGGCTACCCCATGTTTAGTTATCTGGCTTTTCAGCCATGGGGGCTACCCCATGTATATACTACTAGACTCGTTACCATATCGACTGCTGACTGTAGTAATGTTTATGTGCCCTGAACTGTCAATGTCTATCATCATTGACGTGCCCAGATCCATTAGTTCACGCCCGTCCTCTGCGGCATGGTGTGAGGCTTGTCAGACCTAAATAGCGCTATCTAACTAATGACCCGCTCGCCATTGGCCCGGCGATTAAGTCGATATAAAAAGGAGGGACTTCGTGATAGAGTTTTGGTCTAGTAAAAGTTAACTGTCCATGAGGACGAGGAATTATATTCCTGAACCAGTACTGTCCTACCCAAGAAAGGACGAGGAATCCATGTTCCTTAACCCCATTCCCAACCCCTGGGAATCCCATGCTTTGTAGAAAGTGTGAACTCACCTTTGGTTTGCTCGGTAGATAAGTAAAGGTCAATCGAGCTGCTAGAGGTCAACCACGTCCTAACATGGTTACCATACAAGTCAGGTCTAGGTTCAAGTAGTGCACGTATGATTACACAGAGATAGCAAGTTACGAACACATGGTATACACGTCATACACGTAAACGATATCAGACAAGTAAATAACAAAGCCCAATAATACTCAGCCCAACATGTTGTGCGTTCAACACAGACTTGTGCGATTCCAGCATATATATCCGGCCCACACAAACAGAAAGCCCAACATACATGTACGGCCCAATAATTAGCAAAAGTTGATCTTGTGCGGTTCGGACAGAATTGTGCGATCTGAACGACTTGTGCGATCCAGTGGGTTGTGCGATTGTGTTTTGGGCCAATCGGCCCAACAGCAAAGTGAAGTCCATATGTTGTGTGTGGCCCAGACCTTGTGCGATCAGCACTATCTTGTGCGATCCACAAGGTCTTGTGCGATCATGCATATCCTAATTGTACACTGTGCTTAACGTGATTGTACCCGACTTGTGCGATCCATCTTGTGCATTCAGATCAGGTCTTGTGTGACCTGATCTTGTGCGACCGAGAGGAGTCTTGTGCGACTGGTTTACTTATCTGAAATTTATGCCATTTAGTTATACCATTCATCAGTTTCCATCTTTACCAAAATCAATCAACACAATTAACAGTTTCCATACCAAACAATAATCGATCAAATCCAACATTCATCACTACATTCACATGAACCCTAACTTAATCATCATATCAATTATGCATAATAATTTAACAGGTTCAAAGTCTTGACTACTAACATGCACCCTAAACTAACACATCCGAATACACTTTCATGGTAGCCGATTTACATACATCTGAATCAAGATTATCATCACATAATTATCAATTCTAAATCAGTTTAAACACCCTACATAAGTGAGTCGATCTATATGAACAACCCTAGTGATTCATCATCATAAACAATCATATATCATTCTCCAAACAATCCGAAAACAGGTCATGAGGGTCAATTAACATCTATTCGGTTTTGGATCATCATCATACAATCCGTTTCACTAGAATATCATCATACACGCAAACAATTCTAGTAATCACATAAATCATTATATAAAACATAAGCCGAATATCATTCAATCATGCAAATCAAACGTATTACACTAACCAGTTAAGAAAGTATAACGAGGATGATCCGAACAACAAGGTCTTCGATTGAGAGAAGGTGTGTTGCCGTCGAGTTTGAGAGGAGAGAAAGAGAGCTATTAGGGTTTGGTGTGTATTATGAGATTACAACAAATGAGGAGTATACCCTTTCTCCTAATGCTATGCGTGTAAAAGAGAGAGTGGGCCGAACCCTCCTAATGGGTTGCCCATTCGGTTCAAGTTCAAGAGAAGTGGGCCGAGAGTAGTAAAGCCCAAAGGCTTGTGTGTTCGAGTTGCTATTGTGCGATTGGTTTATTTCGTGTGATTCCAATACATACATATAAGCACAACACATATTCACATAACATTCACTTATAACATTCATTAAACCAACCTGTCAACTAGTCACATAACGTTCAAGCATGTTACATCAAGATACAATGAATGGTTCTAAATTACGAGTTGTCACAATATATTTAAGTATTCGTTTTCCAGCCTCCCAGTTACTTTTTTTCGGACATTCCATGAACCTGCTTATGTTGCTGACTGCAAACATGATAGCGGGTCTCGTATTTGTTAAATACATTAGGCTTCCAACTAAACTTCTGTAGACTCCATCGTCACTGAATGTCTCTGGATCATCTTTGGACAATTTTAGACCATATTCCATAGGAGTAGATGCGGATTTGCATTGAGACATTCTATATTTTTCTAATAGGCCTTGCATATACTTCTTTTGAGTTAAGACTATGTTACCATCCTCATAAGAAACTTCCACGCCGAGAAAGTAATGCAACTTTCCCATGTCAGTCATCTCGAATTCTTTCTTCATCATATCCTTGAAGGCATTAATCAAAGTCATCGAATTACTTGCTATTATCAGATCATCTACATATAAGCAAATTACTATCTTTCCTTTTGTGGTGTCTCTTATGAATAAAGTGTGTTCATATGTGCACTTTCTAAATCCTTGCTGCCCAAAATACTTCTCTATTCTGCTATACCAAGCTCTTGGTTCCTGTTTAAGGCCATAAAGAGCTCTTTTAAGAAGACATACCTTTCCTTCTTCTCCGGGCTTAACATATCCTTTAGGTTGTTCAACATACACTTGCTCTTCTAGATTTCCGTTTAGGAATGCAGTTTTTACGTCCATTTGATGGAGGTACCAGTCATTCGTTGCAGCAAGAGCTAGCACTAGTCTGACAGTTTCAAACCGAATAACTGGAGCAAACACTTCCTGATAATCAATGCCATGCTTCTGATTATATCCTTTCACCACCAATCTTGCTTTATATTTATCTACATTTCCATGTTCATCATACTTAGTCTTGTAGATCCATTTCACTCCGATTGGTTTGAGATGCTTGGGAGGCATCACCAGTTCCCAGGTATGATTCTTTTGTATAGATTCTTTTTCTCTATTCATAGCCTCCTTCCACTTTGAGTCCTTGCTTGCTTCTTCATAAGTCGTGGGATCTGAATTAGTATAAAGAACAAAATTTAGACATTGACTGTCACCATATTTTTGAGAAACTTCTTCCTCAGTAAGTGCTGTTGTGTCTGCGTAGACACTGCTGATGCTTCTTGTTCTTGTCACCTCATTCTTAGATGACGTAGACGAGGTTTCATCATCTAATGCATTCGGCTGACTTGAGTTTAAGACTTGATCTCCAGTTACTGTTTCATGATCAGTAATTGGACTGGAATTTTCTGTTGCACCACTATCTAACTGATCTGCTATTGTATCTTGTGGCTCGTTGCTCGTGTGATTTTCTTCCGTCATCTCAAATGGAACAGTTGAGTCATCTGGTTCAGTCACCCATCCTCTGCTTTCGTCAAAGATCACATCCCTGCTGATTAATGTTTTATTTGTGAGCGGATTGTATAATTTGTACCCCTTGGTGTTCTCACTATAACCTACAAAGACTGCCTTCTCTGTTTTGTTGTCCAGTTTGCTTCGATGCTGTTTAGGAATATGTACAAATGCTAGACATCCAAAAGTTTTGAAATGTCCAACATTAGGTTTTCTTCCATTCCAAGCTACATATGGAGTTATGTTTGGTCTTGTCTTTGTTATAGTTCGATTCAAGATGTAAGTTGTACAAGCAACAACTTCGGCCCAATAACAATTAGGTAGACTCTTTGCATTCATCGTACTTCTACCTAGTTCCATTATGGTTCTGTTTTTTCGCTCAGCTACTCCATTTTGTTGAGGCGAGTAACTATTTGTAAGTTGATGATGAATCCCATTTGACTTTAAATAATCTTGAAACGATTTACTGCAATACTCTCCTCCCCTATCCGTTCGCAACGTCTTTAACTTGTGATCCGATTGATTTTCTACTAACACTCGAAACTGTTTGAAATAATTTAAAGCCTCGGATTTAAGCTTGAGGAAGTATACCCAAGTCTTTCTAGAATAATCATCTATGAAGGTTATAAACTATCTACACCCACCAATAGACTCGGTTCGCATGGGTCCACAAATGTCCGAGTGGACTAGTTGTAAAGGCTTTGCTGCTTGCCATGTGGACTTCTTTGGGAATGGTTTCCGAGCATGTTTACCGGAGATACATCCTTCACATATTCTAACTTCTTTTGTGATCTTTGGCAACCCGAGGACTGTCTCTTTGTTTCCCATGTTTACTAACGTGTCCATATTAACATGACCATAACGCTCATGCCACAAAAAAACTGATGTATCTTTCACAGTCATTGTTAGAGCGAGACTTAGATCACTCCCGGGATGGAGCGGAAACATTTTGTTGTTGGTCATTTTAATAGCACCTACCATCACATTGTCTGAATCCTTGATGATACACCTATCCTTATGAAACTTAATTTTGTATCCTTTTTGTAGTAATTGACCCACACTCAAAAGGTTGTGCTTTAAGCCACGTATATAGAAAACGTTTTGCACCCTTTTATTCTTTCCTCTTATCGAGATCATGACATCTCCATGACCTAAAACTTCTAGTCGTTTATCATCACCTGTTCTTACTTCCATCTTGTAAGATTCATCTAACGTGACAAATAAACTCTTGTTTCCCGTCATGTGATTACTACAACCACTGTCTAAATACCAGCAGTCCTCTTTCACGGTTTCCTCCATGTTAAATATCATAAACATGGTATCATCATGTGTTTCTTCTCCCTCGTCTTCCCTACGAATTAACGCATTATCATATCTTTCATGTTTTTCTTCCTTCTTTGGACACAACCTGGCTGTGTGTCCAAGCCTTTGACAGTTGAAACACCGAATATGATTCATGTTTCGTCCCTTATTTCCACCTCGCCCTCTCCCTCCTATGTCTCCTCTCGCTTGCCGGACACTCTCTTGATTTGTATTCTGCACTTGGAAAGCATGTTCCATTGGTGCATCATCATATAATTTCATTCGTAATTCGTGAGATTGGAGTATGCCCATTAATTCTTCGGCAGATAATTCTTCCAGGTTCTTTGTTTCTTCAACAACGATGACTACCGAACTACGAGTCAAACTTCAGAGAATTTTCTCCACAATTCGCTGTCACTAACCTTTTCTTCATTCATTCTTAATTGGTTTACTATAAACATCCTTCTGTTGAAATAATCTTCAACAGATTCGCTTTCTCTCATTTTTAAACCATCAAATTCTCATCTAAGAGTTTGTAGTTTGACGATTTTTACCCGATTTTCTCCTCTGTATGATCTGTGCAGTGTATTCCAGGCTTCCTTTGAAGTCTTCGCCATAGTGATTCGTTCGAATACCGTCTCATTTACCGATTGGAAGATGATGTGCAGCGCCCTTTTATCCTTTTTGACAGATTCCTTGTGTGCCGCTACTGCCTCCTCTGAAGGATTTACTCCCAGTTCTTGATATCCATCTTCTACGATATTCCATAATTCATGTGATTCTAGCAAAACCTTTATTTGAATGTGCCAGTGATAATAGTTTTGCCGTGTAAGTTTAGGACTCTGCGTCTGAATTCCTGTGCCTTGATTCTGATGGAGAGTGTGAAACCCGAGCGTTAACGTGCTTATCTTGTGTGATTTATTGCCGTTTACGTGATTATATACTTTAAATATGTTCACTACGAGCTTTCGTAAATTTGCAGGTTAATCGTGTAATTCGATGAAGTTAGAGGCATACATACACATGACACGCATACAGTTGGAAAAAGGGGGGCGGCTACACACATCTACGGCAACAGTGAAGGTCTTTTCAAGAATCAAGTCAACATAACATCATAATCACAAGCAAGACTTTGGACTCACATGGGGTGGAAGACTTTTTGGCACTAAGTTAGTGAAGGAGATTATTAAATCTCATCATCACAAATTTGAAGGAGCCAATATAGATATCCACGAGAATTGGGCTCCCAAATCGGCCCAACAACACATACATCATGAAATAGAGGCAGCAATAATATACGAATTTTCGGCTTTCAAAAAATCAACTTATCATCATTATTAATCATTGAATATTGGGCAGCCCATTATGTCATTAAAAAAAATATTGGAGCATACACTACGAAGAGTTTGGTAGCCGCAGATCATTCTTGGTGGAGGCAGCTGGCTCTCAACTTCATCACTCAACACCATCGACCATATCAAGCTTTTGAAGATTTGTCACACATCATGAGCGGCTAGCCTCGTCGGATTCACCCCGGTGTAGGTAGTTGTATTTTCTAGGGTTTATGCATTTGTTCTTTGATTCGACTTTGTGACAACTTGTATTGATTTTTGAAACCATTGACAATAGTTTACATTTGTTTCGTATTCGTAAATTGTCGAACGATGTTAAAAGTTATGACTTTGCGAAATGGTTATGTGTAGTTATGCGTTGTCATGGTTAGGATTTACTTGTGTTGATTACAAAGTGCATTCTCGTCCGTTCTTCGGGACGCTAATCGTATGCAATTGAGTTGAATTAAAACATGTAGGAACACTAAGACTTACAATTACCGAAACCGGGTGTGATCCGTATTCTTAATTCCTGTTTTCAATTAAGTAGCTTAGTTTACAAGTTTAGTTAATAAATCATTGTTTTCGATAACATAAATTTGTCGGTTCATTTCGATTTATTTTAAAAACCAAACAAATAAATAAAAATAGCAATCTTCATAATCGTCTTGAACATTATTTGTAAATAGTCTAACTAATCGAACGGGTCGTGCAATACTGACCACCTGCTCTTCGTGGATTCGATACCCGACTTACCCTAGCTACCTAGGTTTAATTAGGTTTTTGACTAATCGGGACGACACGGTCACGTCAAAATGGCGCCGTTGCCGGGGAGCTAGTGCGCTTAGTATTTCATTGCTTGTTCGATTTTAGTTTAGTTTTTTTTTTCTTTCTTGTATATTCGTGATTTTACTTTGGGTGGTCGAGCTTGTCTGTGCAGGTACATGTTTTGCAGGTACCATCTTTCAACATGAATTGGGTAGATGATGATCCGTGTGAGTGTTGCGGAAGCGGAGAGCACTATTTAGAGGATTGCTCCGTTTTCTATGAAAAAGTTCAAGCCAACAAGGAACGGGAAGACTACCTCAGTGGATTGTTTGAATATAGGAGGGCGGATTATGAAGATTTCAGTGGTCCATCCTCATATTATCCATATGATAATCCACCACCACATTTTCAAGGCTATTACTATGAACCCAAATCACCATATTTTTCAAGTTACCGGGAGGAGGAGTATGATGATTATTATAATGAATACCCTCAACCGGTATACGAGAAACCACAAGATTTGATGCATTCCAAGCTTGATACTCTCATGAACATGGTGAAAGAATATCACCAGGATATCAAAGATATAAAGAAAGCGAATGAAGTGAGAGATAAAGCCCATGAAGCATTGGTGGTGCAAGTAGGTTAATTAGCGGAGGAATTAGCCCAACTTAAACGGGACCAAGAGGTTTGGGCCAATGGTACAATAGTAGATGGTGATGTGGTGGAAGAGGTTATCGATCTTCCCGAGCAAGAAAATGAATGTTTGAACCGAGCAGAAGACATCACACCGCGAGATGAGTCGGATCCGAAAGATGCCCACGTTCATATCCATCCTTCTCCCATACTTATCACTCCAACCAACAAAGTTGGGGATGCGGGTTCGGGTATAAGGATTCGAAGGGTGGCGTTGCAAGACATAGGCCAGTTTAGTAAGAAGCGACCCCAAAGTTGTACAATATGCATGCCGAGCAAAATAAAAAGAGAATGGATCCGGCATGCCAAATACCGAGCGTATGTAGGCAACTCGGTAGGAAAATGTGCACTTCGACCACCATGAGAGGCAAATCAGGTATAATTGTTGTAGAGTTTGTACTATTATTCGTTTTATTTTTTTTTATTTTCTATTTTTTTTCTTTTCTTAGTTAAATGAACTTTGTGGGTGTGTTCCCTATATAACCCTCACGAGACCTCTCGTCCTCCCGAGCTATCGGGAGGTTTAAAAGGGCTTGTTGCATAAGCTTAATGCAACTGTGATTCCTACGAAAGTGAGTTAGGTTTGTTGTTATTGTAAATTAATTTTCCACATACATCAAGGTAAACTAACGTATGATTTGGTAATATCTTCATAAAAGTGGTAGAACTAGGTAGCTAACAAATTTTGATGGCTGTGAGAAGCATGCTTCTACACAAGGGTTAAGATTTGTAGATACATTGTGTTTGTGGGACAACCGCTTTCTTGAAGAGAAGAAGAGCACACGAGGAATAAGCTCAAAAATCAGGTGCATACGTTTCTTTTTACTTTTGATTTTTAGTTAGCAAATAAGTGGATTGTAAATTGTATATTATTTTTTCCGGGGTGAAAAATTTGGGGAAGTTAGTCGTGTCACATCCCTTGTGTGCTTTTAAAAAACTCTAGTTCTTACACATTGAGGACAATGTTTACCTCAAGTGTGGGGATGGGGGAAAATTTTCAAAATTTTTTCAAAATGTCTTTGTTTGAAGCGATCTTAAAAGCACAAGTAACTAAGTTAACGAGGGATAACACAACCCATTTGGTCTTTTCTCATGGTCAAGTTCAAATTAATAGCATGACGGGTATTTAGCGGGTGGTTATTTGGGAATAATCCGCCTAAGAAACTAATATTTTATGCATGTCACATACCATACCCTTTTAGATATGTGAGGTTTTGAGCCACTTTTATATCATAGATTACATACCTATGTTTCTTTGTTTGAGTGGACCATTAGTCATGTATTGTAGAACTTGCAACATTTGATACGTTCGAGACCATAGACCGAATACAAGCACGAGAATGATTAAGGCATTAGGTAAACCTTTTCCTTTTACACCATTTGCTTACCTTTACCCAAATAAATCCCCTAGTCGCCCACTTTGAGCCTAATCCTTTCGTTTGACAACCCATTTAGCCCAAAATCTTAAACCTTTTCTTTTAAACACGTGTGATGAAAATTCGATTGTATGTCTATTTGTTTGTATAGTTGTGCTTTACATTTTGTGAAAAAAAAATCGAAAAATTCAGAAAAGTTGTGAAAAAAAAAGAAGAGAAAAAAATGTTGAGAAAAATACAAAAATATGAAGTTAGTAGTTGTTGAATAAGAGGCTAAAGTTGTTGCCTTGTAGTTGATGTTTATAGCTTAGTTTTGTTTAGAGTAGTCGTTTGTAATAAAAATCGAATTTTTCATCACCTTAGCCACTTGAAAAAAAAAATCTTATTCCATACCCTTAACCTAGCCCCGTTACAACCTTCCAAAGACCTTATGACTTGTTCTTAGTATTCGTGTTCGGTGGTGGAGAACGATTGAGTTGCAAGCCTATGCGGGTACGTGTTCTAATCGGTTTGAGTGATTTCAAAAGCGCTAATGTATCAACAATTAGCCAATTTTAAACCGAGTGGAGAGAACATTGTGAGGGATATGGATGACTTGTTAGTTTTACGGGCGGGTTAATCTTGGATAACCATGTTATATGGGATTATTCACTTTTCCGTTAAATATTTCGTAAATTGTAAAAAAGTTTGAACCGGGTATGACATTAGACCTTAACCTTTGTCTCGGGAATGGGAAGTATGTTTCTCGTTCGACCCACGTGAAAGTGAAAGATAGATTTGCTTGAGGGCAAGCAAACGACAAGTGTGGGGATGTGATGGAGAGTGTGAAACCCGAGCGTTAACGTGCTTATCTTGTGTGATTTATTGCCGTTTACGTGATTATATACTTTAAATATGTTCACTACGAGCTTTCGTAAATTTACAGGTTAATCGTGTAATTCGATGAAGTTAGAGGCATACATACACATGACACGCATACAGTTGGAAAAAGGGGGGCGACTACACACATCTACGGCAACAGTGAAGGTCTTTTCAAGAATCAAGTCAACATAACATCATAATCACAAGCAAGACTTTGGACTCACCTGGGGTGGAAGACTTTTTGGCACTAAGTTAGTGAAGGAGATTATTAAATCTCATCATCACAAATTTGAAGGAGCCAATATAGATATCCACAAGAATTGGGCTCCCAAATCGGCCCAACAACACATACATCACAAAATAGAGGCAGCAATAATATACGAATTTTGGGCTTTCAAAAAATCAACTTATCATCATTATTAATCATCGAATATTGGGCAGCCCATTATGTCATTAAAAAAATATTGGATCATACACTACGAAGAGTTTGGTAGCCGCAGATCATTCTTGGTGGAGGCAGCTGGCTCTCAACTTCATCACTCAACACCATCGACCATATCAAGCTTTTAAAGATTTGTCACACATCATGAGCGGCTAGCCTCGTCGGATTCACCCCGGTGTAGGTAGTTGTATTTTCTAGGGTTTATGCATTTGTTCTTTGATTCGACTTTGTGACAACTTGTATTAATTTTTGAAACCATTGACAATAGTTTACATTTGTTTCGTATTCATAAATTGTCGAACGATGTTAAAAGTTATGACTTTGCGAAATGGTTATGTGTAGTTATGCGTTGTCGTGGTTAGGATTTACTTGTGTTGATTACAAAGTGCATTCTTGTCCGTTCTTCGGGACGCTAATAGTTATTGGCACCTAAGTCACGGTACACTAAATCCGCTAATCGTATGCAATTGAGTTGAATTAAAACATGTAGGAACACTAAGACTTACAATTACCGAAACCGGGTGTGATCCGTATTCTTAATTCCTGTTTTCAATTAAGTAGCTTAGTTTACAAGTTTAGTTAATAAATCATTGTTTTCGATAACATAAATTTGTCGGTTCATTCCGATTTATTTTAAAAACCAAACAAATAAATAAAAATAGCAATCTTCATAATCGTCTTGAACATTATTTGTAAATAGTCTAACTAATCGAAAGGGTCGTGCAATACTGACCACCTACTCTTCGTGGATTCGATACCCGACTTACCCTAGCTACCTAGGTTTAATTAGGTTTTTGACTGATCGGGACGACACGGTCACGTCAGATTCATCTTGTTTTTATCGGATTATTTAGGGTTTTGAAGGAGTAATCTGATGTCTGTATTTTGGAGATTTCGATCGACGTATGGCTCTGATACCACTTTATTGGAATATCTAGGGTTCCTTGATGATGAACGAGAGAATGATAATGTTCGTAATTGAATTGATAAACTTGTTTGTACAGAAGATGTTAACATATATACATGTTACCGAAAAATAAACTTAACCGCTAATACTTAGGCTATAATAATATTACTAACATATGTCACACTATCTAGATTATGAATAACATTATATATGTTTCTAATATGTGGCACATTAATCTTTCAATTGACCTACCAGAATCGGAAATCTCATGATCATGACAACCACCCAGTCTTGTGATTGTGTATTTCTGGCTGGATAATCTTATGGTGAGTCTTTTTAATTGTTGTGACTGGTTTTTACTCAGATCTATTGGATCACTGAAACAAACATAAAAACTGTATGCACTCGTAATCTTCACTGCTTAGAAATGCCAACGTTCTTGTCCCTTAGTTGGTATATAAATGTGTAAATAATGTTCGGAGACTAACTACACTGAACTCAAGACCCTTATGGCTTCTACAGTGTTGAAAGTTAATCTTAATTGGTAACTTCCTATGTGGTCCCAGCTATTGTTAGCATGTATTTGTGTTGGCTCCTCCCAAGCCAGTCTTAACTTGACGAGAGTTTATTATTAACTTCTTCAAGCATTGTTGATTTTATATACTTATTTTAAAGGGATCTTACATATAATGATAATAAATCAATACGAGAAATGTAGTTTTTCTTAATGCCAATTGAAGTTTTTCTGATATTCTAGCATCGAAGTGTTGTTGATGCATATTGTGTGGATGCGACTCGTTTCGGTTCTGCTCCGTTTCAAAGTGAAGACCGAGGTCAAGATATCCTCCTATCTTGACCCGGTATGACGTTTATTTTTTATGTAAAACAGCTGCGCATGTGCAGACCATTAATAGATAGTGTATTGTCTCTTCTGTATGTTATGTTCTGTATGTCTGTTATTGCAACCATCCCACCAAGAACCAACTTCTTCGTGGGAGACACATCTTCATGAAAAGACAGTATGTCACAACATGCATGTAATGAAAGACCAGGTTATTCGTGAATGATGGAACCAACGAATGGCAATTTTCACGAAGAACATCTTTACGAAGAACCTTCTTCGTCCCTTTAGTTGTTCACTGAATGATTCCCACGAAGAACCTTCATCTTTCGTGGGTTTATATCTTTCATGAATCTCATAGACGAAGGATCTATGTTTCGTGGGCTTAGGTCTTTCATGGGCCAATTCATGGGCCTAGTACATCTTTCGTAGGTTGCTGGGCATGTTGGCTATATATAGAGACTTGTTACACAGAACAGAACCAAGAGAACACACCAGAGAGTTTAAGAGAGTTGTCTTGTTTAAACATTGTACTGTGACAGTTCTGGATCAATACACTTGAGCTTTAACTTTGAATCTTTTCTTGTGTTTGTGTGTTCTTTGGCTTGGTTTGCATACGCACTTGGATTCCGCACTCGTGTGTGTGTCATATAACAATGGAGTAGGTTTATCTTGATCCTCCGAGTCGACCTACCAGTGGTATCAGAGCTTTGGCTCAGAGCTTTGGCTCAGAGCTTTGGCTCAGAGCTTTGGCTCAGAGCTTTGGCTCAGAGCTTTGGCTCAGAGCTTTGGCTCAGAGCTTTGGCTCAGAGCTTTGGCTCAGAGCTTTGGCTCTCTTCCTTGTTAAAACCAAGCTTCTTGTTGTGTTTTTGAGCAAGTGTTTGATGGTTTCTGAAAGTTTACGTGAGTTTAAAACATGGTATTCAAGTTTTTGAAAGAAAAGTGGGTTAAAAGTTAAGGAAAACTTGTTGTTTGCTGAAATTTTTTATAAAAACCTTGTTAAAATACATGGAGACATGTTAAAATACGGTTTTTCTTGAAATTTCTTGCAAACTTTTAGTTCGACAATTTTTCCGGTGAGGTGTTTGGTCGGAATTGTTACCGGAATATTCCTTGTTGAGAAGATAACCTTCAAAAGTTTACTGAAAAGTGTATTTTTTGAATGTTTGTCATTTAACCAAATCTGGATATTCACCAACTTACTTTCCATATTCAGAGATCTAGATTCTGCTTAAAATAGAAAGTTTCCACCAATTTCTTTACGAAAAACCAAGTCACAGCTTGTCCTTCAACGAAACATAACATTCTTCATGAAATACTTGTTTTGTCTTAACCTCACGAAAAAACAGTCTTTTCTTGAAACTTTCATTTCACGAAACCTTGTCTACTATGAAGAACCGTTTTAATTTTATTTTTTCATGAAGAATCCTTGATTTGAAATTTGAAAACCACGAAACATTCTAGTGCTTCGTCTGATCCATTCTACGTGGGTTATTCTCACGAAATACATGTTTCGTGGGCTTTAGTACGTTGGCTGAGAAACAAACAATTGGGTTGAGAAACAATTTTTTGTTGGGATTATTCTTCGTTGGGCTTATTCTTCGTGGGTTGGGTTTAACAATCATTCTTTTTCACCAAACATATCACTCACGAAACATATACTTCACGAAATATTGATTCTTCGTCTGGGCCATTATTCTTCGTGGGCCAGATTGTTTCGTGGGCTTCAAAATTGGGCTGGGAAAGTTATTCGTGGGTTGTTATATTTTATGGATATTATTTCTTTCATAGAAGGTTCCCCGTTTGGTTTTAAGTTGGTTCTTTTCAATCAACTATGAGTACACACCTTTGGGGTTGAACTCCTTACGCGAATACAGATAACACGTATACGCAAAAGGGTTTATCACCTTCATGGGCTCAGTCTCCCACACCCACACCCTCGTCCTCATCCATTCCAACACAAGCGGGTATGATTACGGCAAATCAATGGGCGTTTGTTGCAAATCAGAATCAAAGTATTCAAAGTCTTCTTTTGAGCGAGAATGAAACCGGAAGTAAATATCGTCCACCAAAGCTCATGCATACGAACGAATATCCCGGATGGCAGGATAGGTTTCATACGTACATTCTTGGGCAAAATACGGAGTTGTGGTTGTGTTTTACCTCGGAATTTGATCAAGCACTTGAAGAAGCTAGTTCAAGTCCCGCGTCATTTGCGGATCTTACTGCCGATGAGAAGAAGGCATATGATTTAGAAAAGAAAGCGTTCTCAATTCTAACTCAAGCCTTAAACAAAGATATTTATATTCAGTTTGTGAGCTTAAAAACGACAAAGAGTTTATGGGATGCGTTAAAGGTGCGAGGTCAAGAAAATGAGGCGTCACGCAAACTGAGACATGATTTGCTCAAAAAGGAATTCGACGGATTCATGTGTATGGAAAAGGAGTCGCTGGGAGATATGACAAGTCGATTTTATCATCTGCTGAGTGAGTTGGGTAGTTATGGGGTAACATTAACTCCAGAAGAGGTTGTTACAAAGTTTGCCGATGCATTGCCACTTCAATGGAATGGATTCTTGAAGATTTTTAAGTATAACGGCACTTTGGCTACAACCAACAACATCTATGATTTCATTCAGCTGTTGGAGAACAAAAATCAAGAAGAAATCAGGAAGGCAAAAAGAGTTCCGGTGCCGCAAAATCCTAAGATGTATTATGGAAATTGTGGAAGTACTAGCACTGTTGCAAGACCTACTCAACATGCTCAGCTACAAACGGCTTTTGTCTCAAACACCAATCTGTTTGGAACACCACAACCAGTTTCCTCAGAGCAAAACTATCGGTCTACTAGAGTACCATCATTTCCTGATCCAAACTACAACGGTCAACAACAAGCTTGTTATGGAAACACTTCATCAACAGTCAATGCTGGGCAATCAACTAATCCAAGCACAATTCGGCTAGACACTTCTAGTTTCTCAAAAGTGAGTGTCGAGGTGGCAAAAGAACACACGGAGCTGTTAAACACTTTGGTGAGCGCGTATTGTGGGTTAGTAGCGGGGTAAATTGGAAACATCAATTTATCTCAGGAAGATTATCAGCAAATAGATAAGGTTGAAATGGATTTGGTGGATATCAATTGGGCATTTGCTATTGCTGTAAGACGGGCAAAAGACTACATGGAAAGAACCGGTAGAACAAACTTGGAAAGCAAGAAGGACACCAAGTATGGGTTTGATAAGCAAGCGGTCAAGTGTTTCAACTGTGGTGAACGAGTTCACTTCAAACGGGAATGTACTAAGCCAGCTCAGCATGGGAAGCAGAATCCTTTCAGAAATCAAGAAAATCAATCGAATCAGAATCAAGCCAGAAATAATGAGCGTGCCTTGATGCCTGTGAACAATGCACATCAAGCAGGACCATCAAACAACAATCGAGCTCTTGTGGTACAAGTTGATGAAGGTTGTGACTGGTCGATTCAACTCGGTAAAGGTGATTAGGATGGAACAGCTTGTTTTGCTGAGGTTATCAAGGATCTAAAACACGCATGTGGTGGAGAATCTTTAGAAGATGAAGACAGTTCTGGTTATAGTGGAAGTTCGGATGAAGAAAGCTCAAGTTCAGGTGAAGACGGTATGGATGAAGTGTCACGTGAGACCATTGATGTAGATGTTGAGAAGTTTTTGGGTGAAGCTAAAGAATTGAATGGCAGAAGATCAATTTTGGTGGATCAAGCTGCTTATTCTTCTTCTTCTTCTTATCACTCAGCCTTCATGGCTAATGTTGGCGTTTCGTCAAGTCAGGTATGTGTCGATGAACCAAAATCTGATAGGTGTGATAGTTGTGTTGATTTAGGTGCTAAATTGTCAGATTTGCAAGGCAAATATGACGATTTTCAAAGCAAATATGACGTGACATTTATCCACAATCAAAATTTGATCGTGGATCTTTCAAAATGCACAGAGGCCAATATGTTGGGTCTTGTATCTATTTATGCCCCTTTGCTGTTAAATTTTTTTGAGAGAATCCTTTTTCTTCTTGGCTATACTTCAAATTGAAAAAAATATTTTCATATATTACTGTTTTGGTCAAAAATTACCGAAGCAATTAAGTGATCAAATTAGTTAAGTGAGGTAGTGTGCTAAAAAGTGTGTTGGAAATATGCTGGTTTTATTGTTTGTAAAAATAGTTTTCAGGATACGGCTCAGGATATTGAGTTGTATCTACCATCAAACTATGAGCGAAAAGTAAAGGAAATGACACGAGATGTACGAGGAAAGCCCTTGATCAATCTAGATCGCCGGCATAAAACCTCCGGAGCTGACAATCGCAGCTGCCTAGTTCTTCTTATTGCTTCAAACGTCAGGATACAGTGTAGGATATTGATCAGATCGCTAAGTGTTACAATGCTTTTTGTGAGAGTGAAAGTTGCGAGAGAACAAGTGTGGGTGAGCAGTGAGTGTCGTTGTGATGTCGTATTCGATCTGACTTATCCATCTATTTATAGTTACAAAATACAAACTAAAATTCCTATAAATATGGGATGCTCCCGAATATTCCATTAATAACGTTGTAGACCGGGTAAAGCGGCTTCAACATCTTTATTCGAACGACTTGGACCGAGTCTCCCGGAGAAAGGGTCTTCATGAACGTTGGGCACCTGGGCTCGTACTCCTGCACATAATCCGTTGGTAATCCTGAGGATACCATTCAGGATGTTACCAATATCCTGAATCAGCATCCCGGATATAAACAGATATCACATAATCAAGATATAATCCAAGATATTTCTCAGGATATGGGCTCAGAATTTCACCCATAACAATTGTCCCCAAAAAATGTTACCGTTTAGTATCCTGGCACTAACGGTTATATTTTTTTACGAAGATCGAGGCAATTTAAGAGATTAGACCCATGATGTGACCTTTTGCAACTGCACAACCTATATTTACTCATCACCTCCCTATAACTTCTCATCCTCATCCTTTTTTAACCATAAGTGATAAAGAAAAAGGTAAATACTTTCTCTCTGATCTTCATCTTTATCCCTCATTCTGTTCAGCATTCCGGTAAGAATATGACAAGGCAAACACGATCAAGCTCCGGCGACTCCGCCCCTTCATTCATCCAACAAAATCTTCTCCAAGAACCGGAGAAGGAAATATGTACCTTTGATAGTTCCCACTTGTCGGCTCTCAAATCCTCCGGTATCTTCCCGGAAGGAACGGTATTCCGGCCGTTCGACCGGGAAATCCGGTCGGACATGGTTTCCGATGAGTGGTTGTGTTTTAGTGCCTTTCCTTTCACCTTAGGATTACGGTTCCCTTTCCCAAATTTTATCACTGAGTTTTTCAAAATTACCAAAATCTGTTTTAGCCAAACAATGTCGATGCTCTGGCGAGTCTTGTCTGTTCTTGATCAGATCAAGAAGAATCACATTCCTGAGCTTTCCGTTCATGACCTCCCCTTAGCATATCGGCTTAGATGCCACGGATCTTGTAGATTTTTGTTTTATTCCACCTCCGGCGATCCGCTGATACTTCGTGCCACCAGGAACGATGAGAAATGGCAATCCAAGTTCTTCTTTGTAAAAAGAGACTCCATCCCTGGTGGAACGGAATATCCGGTGAAGTGGTTGAGAAAGGGTAGGATTTAGGGTTTAAGGATGATCCTGCCTTTTATCCTGTTTCATGTCCTGAGCTGATCAACTTTCTTTTTATTGTTTTGTACACAGCTGATTTTAGGAAGCTTGCACCTCCCCTTGCTGATTCACAGAAGAGGATCGACGCTATCAGACTACTTCCAGAGGCTGAAAGAAGTTTTAATCCGTCTCCACCATCTCCAAGCCCTCTTTCCAGTGCAAATATGTCTGGTAAGGATCCTGCACAATATCCTGCATACATGTTTTTATTTGAAGTATTTGAGAAAGAATTTTACTCCCTGTATGCAGACTCCAGCAAAGTTCTAATCCTCCTTGATCTTGACGAGATTGACAGTTACCCTACTCCAGTCATGGTCAAGAAAGAGACCCCTGCTGCCACCAGCTCCAAGCCGCTCCCGGCTCCTAAAGCTAATCCGAGGACTCGTGCTTCCACCTCAAAAAAGAGGAAGAACTCCGAAGTTAGTGCTCCAGGCTCCGAAGGATTCTCTTATGATGAGCTCAGCTTCACTGATTCCTTGGAACCGATGACATCCTTCCTTAACAAGGTAATATCCCAACCCTATATCCTGCATATATATCCTGATAGAATATCCTAACAGGATATCCAGGTTAGCGAATATTGACCTGTACCTGAATTTTGACTTACAGGGCCTCCAGCATCTACTCCACCTTTACAGCGATGCCTGTGGTACTGCTGCACTCCATGAAGCCAGGATTAAACAACTTGAAACTAGTGTTGCCGACCAAGGTGCCATTACGGAAGTGAAGACTCGGCACTATGAGGACAAGCTGAAGAAAGTAACCCAGGATGCTGAGATCAAGCTGGCCACTGCCCAAATGGAACATGAACAGGCCATGGTTTCTTTCCGGGAAGGAATCAAAGCTTCTGCCATCGTCTCTCTGCTACAAGCTCGTATTAAGATGGCTTATGAGGCCAAGGAGACAGGCCTTGAGTGCCCATCCTGGCCGGTCGAATCCTGGGTGGCAAAGCTGAAGGAGCTTGGAGGCAAGGCTGTGCCCCTTCCTGCTGAAGCTGGTGAGTCCTCTAAGTCGGCAGAGGTAGCAAACAAGGCTGGAGATAAGAAGGATGCTGGCGAGGATGCTGGAACTGATGCTGAGGCTGAGAAGGCGGAGAAGGCTGGTGAAGATGCTGCTGTGTGAGAGCATACAAGTGGGCGATGATGGATGTATGTGCCAAGGCCGGAGCCCACTTTTTTAAATTTGATTGTTAGCTTGTAACCCGAAACAATTTACTTTTCCTGCATTTTACTTTTCTGCACTTGAACAATATGATGACCAAAGGTGGAGGGATCCTGAGTTTCAGGACGAAGCCCTTGGTCATCACCGTTAGTATGTTTTTCTTTTGAACAATATAACAGTTGGAGGTGGATGGGTCTCGGTTTGAGACGAAGCCTTCAACTGTTAAGTAAATACGATAAGGAACTATTAGTGCTCTTAGTGGATGGACCTTGGTTTGAGGTGAAACTAAGAGCACATCTTTTGGTATGTTAATAATATAACTTCCTTTTGCCTTTATTTCTGTTGTTACTACTTTAGTGTTTAAACTTTACTTATAAAAATAGTTAAATTTGGACAATCTTGGGAACGTATTGCAAGAATATCCTGAGAGATATCCTACTCAGGATACTGCCTCGCAACTTATAAAACTTAAGCTATAAAAAGGAGAGATCATACCGAATACTCCCGGAGAGTCAATTCCATCCTTCAATCGCAGGGATGTCCCCAATACATAAGTTTAAATCTATCCTTTAAATTGTATGATGTATGTCCCCTGTGTTCAACATGGTCATACTTTAGCTTAACTGCATAAACCTTGAATATCCTGGGGTAAACCCTTAATATCCTGGGATGAACCTTGATATCCTGGGGATAAACCCTGATATCCTGGGGATAAACCCTAATATCCTGGGGATAAACCTTGATCTCTATGCGCTACAGGCGAGAGTGTATAAACTCCAAAAACTTAGAAAGGTGAAAACCTTTAAATCTTAGAGGGTATGAAAATACCCTTTCGTGAGAGAGGGTGATCAATCCTCATATACCTTTAGGATCCAGGATATAGCCAATAGTAACGAAATTGTCAGCCACTTTTACATGAACTGGTCCCGTTACCTTGAACTATCCCCAGACGACTTGCGCTCTAGACGGGGTGTTCAAACCCAATTCGAGAGAAAGGTGAATACCTTTAAACCTTATAAGGGATCAGGATCCCTTAACTGTGAGAGAGGGGGCCAATCCTCTAATCCTTCAAGATATCCTGAGAGTATATCCTGGAGCTATATCCTGAGACATATTCTGCAAAACAACCTTAAACTAAGGTGGGTGTTAGCTTGGCTAACACCCCTCCGATGCCTAAGTCAGTAATGGGTTCAAGATAATAAACGAATTCAAATAAATTTAAGAAAGATAGAGTACATACCATTCTGATATAGAAATTAAATTCTATTCTTACTTGAAATAGAGCTTTAATTGTATAGCATTCCAGGATCTTGGTAGCATATCCCCCTCCATACTCCTGAGCCGATATGCTCCTTTTCCTGATTCTGATTCAACCTCATATGGTCCTTCCCATTTTGGAGCCAGCTTTCCATCGGCAGGATTAGTGGTATTTTGAAAAGCCTTTCTTAACACCCAATCTCCAACTTTGAACCTTCTAGTCCTTATATTCTTATTGTATGCTCTGGATATCCTTTGTTGATATGCTGCCATCCTTAGCCTTGCTGCATCTCTCGTTTCGTCTATGGTATCCAAATCTTGGCACAAAGCATCAGGATTCTGCTCAGGATCCCGGAGGATAGATCTTGCGGTAGGTATCACCATCTCTGTTGGGATCACTGCTTCTACTCCAAATACCAAGGAAAAGGGAGTCTGGCCTGTTGCATTCTTTATCGTTGTTCTATCAGCCCACAAAACAAAGGGTAGTTCTTCTGCCCATCTTCCTTTCTTGGCTCCTAATCTCTTCTTCAAGTTGTTGACAATTATCTTGTTTGAGGATTCAGCTTGTCCATTTGCTTGAGGATGTACCGGGGTAGATGTGATCATTTTGATTCCCCAACTTTTGCAAAAGTCAGTAGTCCTCTTGCTTATAAACTGGGATCCATTGTCACAAATGATTTCAGCTGGTACTCCAAACCTGGTCAGGATATTCCTCTTTATAAAGGATACTACTTCTTGGTCTCTGACTTGAACAAGTGCTTCAGCCTCCACCCACTTAGAGAAATAATCAGTCATTGCCAGCATAAAGACTTTTCCTCCTGGAGCTTTTGGTAATTTCCCTACTATGTCCATTCCCCATTTCATGAATGGCCAAGAGGAAGCTATAGGATATAGTGGTTCAGCTGGTTGATGTAGTATGTTACTGTGCCTTTGACATGCATCACACCTTCGAGCATATTCTGCAGCATCTTTCCTCATTGTTGGCCAAAAGTATCATGTTCTCAATATTTTTGAGAATAATGACCTACCCCCAGTATGGTTACCACAATCCCCTTCATGTATATCCTGAAGCACTTCTTTAGTTTCGGGATCCTCCAAGCACCTTAAATATGGTCCTGCAAGAGATTTCTTATACAAAATATTATTTATAATGGTGAATCGTTATACCTTCATCCTAAATGCCTTAGGATTCTCGTCTCTAGGGATGTGTCCTTCCTTGAGATATCTTATGATTGGAGCCGTCCAGGATTTAGGATCCTCATCAGGATATTCAGCAACAGGATCCTGGATACTTACTATTTCTTTATCCTGAGGATTCGTTGCAGGATACAAGATGTGCAGTATTGGTATTTGGGTCCCTTCTGGTATTCTAACCGACGATCCCAGATTTGCTAAGGCATCTGCTTCAACATTATCTTCCCTTGGTACCTGTTTAAGTGTAAAAACATCGAAATATCCTGCTAATTTTTTGAGAATATCAAGGTATTCGATTAATTTCTCACCCTTAACTGCATAGGATCCATTAAAATGATTAGTGATTAACAAGGACTCAACATATACTTGCAAATTCTTGATATTCATATTTTTAGCCAGTTCTAATCCTGCAATTAAAGCCTCATACTCTGCTTCGTTATTGGTAGCAGGGAATTCACACCTAATAGCCTGGGGTAATATGTCCCCCTGTGGCGATTTTAGTAGTATTCCCAATCCTACTCCTCTAACATTAGATGCTCCATCAGTGTACAATGTCCAGGATCTTGAGGATTCTCCTAATTGTTGGACTTCTAGATCGACCTCATCCTGAATGTCACTACTGAAATAAGCCACAAAGTCAGCTAGAGCCTGCGATTTTATGGCATTTCTAGGTTCGTATACTAAGTCATAAGTACTTAACTTTACTGACCACTTGGCCATCCTGCCTGACATCTCGGGTTTCCTAAGCACATTTTTGATAGGATAATTGGTCTTAACATGAATTCTATGTGTCTCAAAGTAATGTCTAAGCTTCGTTGATGCCATAACTAATGCTAGTATCAACTTTTCTAAATGAGAATATCTAGTTTCAGCATCTAACAAGCTTTTACTAACATAATAAACAGGATATTGCTGACCTTCGTGATCCTTTACAAGGACGGCACTTACAGCATTCCCTGATACTGCGAGGTATAGGGACAGTGGTTCACCATTCTCAGGCTTCATCAATAGAGGTACAGTTGAAAGATACTACTTCAAATCCTGCAGGGCTGCTTCATGCTTCTCTCCCCATTGGAAATTCTTGTTTTTCTTTAGGATATCATAAAATTCTTTGCATTTCTCGGAGGATCTTGAGATAAATCTGTTCAATACTGCAACTCGCCCTGTCAATCGTTGAACATCCTTCATATTTGAAGGTGATTTGATATCCAGGATAGCTCTAATCTGCTCCGGGCTCGCCTCTATGCCTCTTTTGGTCACCATATATCCTAGAAACTTTCCTGCCCCCACTCTGAAATGGCACTTAGCAGGATTCAGTTTCATGTTATACTGATCCAGGATATCAAATGCTCCCTTAATATCCTGGAGGTGATCTTCAGCCTTTTTAGATTTCACCACCATATCGTCAATATATACCTCCATGGTGTCCCCCAGCTTGTCTTTAAACATCATGTTTACCAACCTCTGGTATGTTGCACCTGCATTTTTCAAACCAAAGGGCATAGCAGTATAACAATAAATACATGTGGGTGTCATGAAAGCAGTATCATCCTGATCAAAGGGTTCCATTTGGATTTGCTGAAATCCTGAGGATGCATCCATGAAGGTTAACATCTCATGCCCGACAGTAGCATCCACCATTGCATCAACATGGGGAAGAGGAAATGGGTCTTTAGGACAAGCCTTATTCAAGTCTGTGTAATCTACACAAACTCTCCATTTCCCATTTTTCTTCTGTACTACGACTACATTTGCTAGCCATCTTGGAAACTTGACCTCCCTGATCATTTTGGACTTCAACAATCTTTCAACTTCCTCTTGGATAATTGTATTTCGTTCAGGAGCAAACTTCCTTCTCTTTTGCTGAACAGGCTTGAACAACCTGTCAATTCCAAGCTTGTGAGTGATAATGTCTTTGGATATACCTGTCATATCCTCATGCTTCCATGCAAATGTTGACATCCTGCACTTCAAAAAGCTAGTTAACTGTTCTTCAATATCTTGAGGGATATTGGTTCCTACGAGCACCGAGATATCAGGATTATTATCCTGATCCAGGATAACTTTCTTCATATCATGCTCTGAAGCCTCCACGATATCCTGGGCCTGCATCTTTAATTGCTATGCTGTACTAGGCTTGGTTGATGATTTCATTGAGGATGAGTAACATTCTTTTGCCTCCTGCTGATCACTATCAACCTTGACAACCCCCCAAGGGGTAGGGATCTTGATGCATTGATGATAAGTTGATGGTATGGCCTTCATATCATGGATCCATGGCCTGCCCAGTATAATGTTATAGCAGGATATGGAGTCCATTACACAGAAACGTTGTATCGAGTTGACACCCTCAACATATACTGGTAACTTTATCTCTCCTATTGTGTTCCTGGCCTCTCCGCTGAACCCAACAAGCACGGTGGATTTCGAAGTGATATCCATCGGAGATACATTCATTCTCTTCAAAGTTTCTAGTTGGATTATGTTGACGAAGCTACCATTGTCCACCAATATCCTGCGTATAAAATGGTTAGCCACATATAATGTTATTACCAGAGCATCATGGTGAGGATCCTAGACGATATCCCTGTCATCACAATCGAAAGTGATCACTTTATCAGTTGTGAGGGTAGTCATCCTGGCTGGTTTGTCTCCCCTTTCGGCCTTAGCCTCCTTCGCATGTCTCTTGGCCGCAGAATACGAAGTCCCACAAATGTCGGATCCTCCTGAAATAAAGTTGATTATCTTGGCATCCGCAGGAGGTGATGCTGCTCGTTCAGGATCCTTCTCGGTATCCTGACTCTTATTCTTCTTTCTTCCTAAGAGATCCTTCAGATATCCCTTGCTAAGAAGATAGCTTATTTCTTTTCTTAGAGCAATGCAATCCTCAGTTATATGTCCAAAATCTTCATGGAAGGCACACCATTTCGATTTATCCTTCCAATCAGCTTTTTGTTGATTCTTTCGAGGCCACCTAGCTTTGTTTCCTAAACCCTGCATAGCATACATTAATTTAGGAATGTTAACAGAAAAACAATATTCGGATAATTCAGGATATTCTTCAGGATCCTCGTCTTCAACAGCATTCACTTTCTTGTTTTCATTTCTACCATACGGCTTAGAGCGATATGGTTTAAATGAGGATTCTGACTTCCTATTAGTTGACTCATAGGTGGTGGATGAATTCATCCTCTCTTGCATTTTCTTATCATCTTCTAGCCTGATATATCTCAAGGCCCTGTTTCGAGCTTCGTCCAAGTTCCTGCAAGGATTCATCACAAGATCTTGATAAAACTGGGAATCCTTTTGTAGTCCCATCTTGAATGCTTGGACCGCTGTAGCGACATCAAGGTGTGGGATATCCAAGGATTCCCTGCTAAATTTGTTCACATAATCCCTTAGGGATTCTTGAGGTCCTTGAGTTATGCTGTAAAGATCACTTGTTAGTTTCTCAAAACTCCGACTACAAGAAAATTGACTATTAAATAAGTTCACTAAGTGAGCAAATGATGTAATCGAATGCGGAGGAACATTTAAGAGCCTTTTCAAGGCTGATCCTGTTAAGGTAGAACCAAAGCCCTTGCATAGGCACGCTTCCTTGAGCTCCGGAGGAATAGGATTAATTTCCATTCTTTCCCTATACTGGGCAATATGCTCTTCAGGATCCGTAGTCCCATCATAGAGCTTCATGTTAGGGGTTTGAAATCTCTTCGGGATCTCAGCATCACAGATAGGATATGCGAAACGAGATATCCTGTGACTGTCTTGGGACACTTCCGGAATTGGCTGGACCATTCCAGGTACACTGGATATCATGTCCTTCAACTTCTGAAGTTCCCTAGTAAATGTTGACGTCATACCTGCATCCTGCAAAGATCCACCATTGTTAGTAGCATGAATATTATTATTTGACACGTTACCAGTCTGAGGATTCTGGCCATATCCTGAAGCATATCCTGAGCTCCTCACAGTTGACATCCTGATCGAGGAGGGTATTTCAGGAGTATGATTCTGGGAATGGCTAGGCATAATATTCCCCCTATTATCCTCAGTACACACAGCCGAACTGAAGTTCAAAGTTCTGGGTTGTAAAGGAGTGACAATATCCTCAGCAGATCTGCTTGAGCCAGATTTTAAGAGTTGTATTTCTCTTAACAACATTTGGTTGGTTTCCTGTTGCTCCCTCATTTGTTCCTTCACACTTCCAAATAAGGTTAGAATTTCATCATTAGAGGCCATAACGGGAGCGGATCCCTGAACACTCCGAGTAGGGATAATATCCTGAGGTTGCGAAGAAGCTGGCATCCTTGGAGGAGGTGGTGGAAGCACCGAACCAGTAGTAGCAGAAGTTGTAGCAGACATAGTGGAGGAGCTCACGTTTGATCTTGAGGCCATTGTAAACAATGTGGCAAAAAGTTTTGAAAATAAAAAACCAATTAACGATGTCACGAAGATTTTTAGTAAAGATAGCACCACTTGCCCCACGGTGGACTCCAAATTGTTTTGGTCAAAAATTACCGAAGCAATTAAGTGATCAATTTAGTTAAGTGAGGTAGTGTGCTAAAAAGTGTGTTGGAAATATGCTGGTTTTATTGTTTGTAAAAACAGTTTTCAGGATACGGCTCAGGATATTGAGCTGTATCTACGATCAAACTATGAGCGAAAAGTAAAGGAAATGACACGAGATGTACGAGGAAAGCCCTTGATCAATCTAGATCGCCGGCATAAAACCTCGGGAGCTGACAATCGCAGCTGTCTAGTTCTTCTTATTGCTTCAAACGTCAGGATACAGTGCAGGATATTGATCAGATCGCTAAGTGTTACAATGCTTTTTGTGAGAGTGAAAGTTGCGAGAGAACAAGTGTGGGTGAGTAGTGAGTGTCGTTGTGATGTCCGATTCGATCTGACTTATCCATCGATTTATAGTTACAAAATACAAACTAAAATTCCTATAAATATGGGATGCTCCCAAATATTCCATTAATAACGTTGTAGACCGGGTAAAGCGGCTTCAACGTCTTTATTCGAACGACTTGGACCGAGTCTCCCAGAGAAAGGGTCTTCATGAACGTTTGGCACCTGGGCTCGTACTCCTGCACATAATCCGTTAGTAATCCTGAGGATACCATTCAGGATGTTACCAATATCCTGAATCAGCATCCCGGATATAAACATATATCACATAATCAAGATATAATCCATGATATTTCTCAGGATATGGGCTCAGAATTTCACCCATAACAATTACTAACCGAGATTTATATATATTTCATTAGTATTTTACTTAATATAGAAACAAACAAACATTTATAAAAAAATATATAGCATTGTAAAGTTGAGTGAATTTAGAGTAACAAAGAAAAAACTTTGAGTGACCGTGCTTGAACTTTTGAAAAAACTTTGTTACTATTAAGTAATTTATTCCTTAAAAAAAGTTGATGTATAAAATAAAAATAAAATAATGGACACATGATAAATAAGAGAATGCTAAATTGAAGGCAACTGTTACACTTTTATATATCTATTTAAATCGTATATATTTTTTCTCTCTCTAAACATTATATGCCTTTTTCTCTTTAAAATTAAATACGCATTTTCTTTCTCTAAATTCTATATTTATTTTTGTCTATTTTCATCTATTATTTCCATAATAAATAATTATATTCAACTATCATATTTTCATATCCAAATTCAATCCTTTCTTATACTTAAAAAATCCACTGTAACCAGAAAGTCGACTAAAAGAGTAAAAGAATAAAAGCTACCTTTTCTAATTTTGGAAAAGATTCCTCTAATGCTAATGGAATAAGACATTCTCGCGAACATGGCTCTTTGGTGTTATGATTCAGATAAGCATGAAGCAGTTATCGTCTTCAGGAATGACAAAGAAAACTTCCGTATTATCCATCCGATTTGGATAGTTAACATGTCTGCTGCTGATATCGACAGATTATTTCGTCATGACATATTCTATGAAGACAATGACGCACGTCAAGCTTTACATTTTCAACGCGTCGCTTGTTTTTGTTACTATCGCAGGATTCATGCTGGAAGCTCATAGTCGGAAGTAGCTCATTAAGACCGAAGACCAAGCAACAGCCAAGGGGGAGTTTGTTGGTGCAGTTTTTGTGTCTGTCGCTTGTTCTTTTTACGTATGTAATGTACGGTCTTTTGGTTTATCGAGTATGTCTGTTTTGGTTGAGTCGACAAAGTCAAGATATCCTCCTATCTTGACTTGGTACGACATTGTCATGTTATGTACGTAATGCAACTGTTAGTTTATACAGTCTTGCAGTTTGTTTTTATTTGAATCTCCAACTGTTCTGTTTCTGCACGTGTCTGCAGAATGTTTGTTGTTTGTAGCCCTCCACGAAGAGCCATTCTTCATGGAATGTGATCTTCATGAAGAACCTTCTTCGTGCTTCATATGGTCTTTCGTGGATGTGATCAATAAAGAACCTTGGTTCTTCATGGGCTGAGATTCTTCATGGGCCCAGTAACATTCTTCATGATGTTACTGGGCTGGGTCTATAAATAGCAGCATATTGTTGGTGCATTTATGTGTCTGTAACTTTGTCTTGTTTACGTTGTATGTTATTTAGTATTTTGTTATCGAGTCTGTAAGTTCCGTCAAGTCTACCTAGTCGGATATCCTCCTATCCTACTTTGTATGACGTTTTGTCTCTGTATTTATCAGGTATGTTAAACACATGCTTGTGTGCATAGTGTTTATATATAGTTAGTCTTATCTTATGTCTTCTGTTAACTTAGTCATATATTCTACCATGTTTAGTTTTTGACGAAGAGTCTATCTTCGTCGAACCCATGCTTGGCGAACCTTCAATCCTCATCGTTGTTTGTGTGTGACGAAGGTTCTATCTTCGTCACACATGAAGCTTCGTCAATCAAGGTCCGTCTGAGGACAGTATATATCGCTTGGTGTGTTTAACAGTTAAGGTATGAGAGCGTAGAGAGACTACTGAGAGTTTATCGTTCAAGCATTGTGTGTATATGTTTGATGTTGTTCTCGTACTTTTAATCTAAAGTGAATATTTGGTTATCTGTTGTGTTGCTTGCATTACTTTGTTTGGTTTGCACCGTCACGTGGATTCTGCACTCGTGACCATGTTTGTGATAAACAGGATTATGTTTCGTAATAGATCCACTGAGAAAAACGGACCTACAAGTGGTATCAGAGCTATGGCTCTTATCCTTGGTTAAAACCAAACATTGTTGTGTTTTTAAAACAAGTCCTTTTAACTGTTTTTCAGATTGTTGTTCTTGAAAAAATATATTTTTTGAAAAATTCTTTAAAATCAGTGAAAATCTTCATCTTTTGCTATAAGTTTTATCAGAAACCTTGTTACATTGCATGTCTATATGATAAAAATGGGTTTTTCTTGAAAGTTTTTAGCAAAATTTGTGTTTCAGAATATTCAAGTTTTTCTTGATATTCAAAGTGTTATTCAAAGTGTTCTTAAGAGATATTCATACCTTTCCTGAGATTTGATCTATAATTCTATTTGGATAAGTTGTTTGTGTTTAAAATATAATTGTTTGACAAAATTGGTACATGTAATGATGGTTAGGTAAATCAACTTAACTTCTGTCACAGCAACTTATTTAAAGTTTGAAAAGGGTGTCAGCAACTTGTTTAGCTTTGAAAAATCGTCACCTACTTGTCTGCAAGAATTGATTGCTTTTGCGAAAATATCTTATCCTCTGTCAACGAAGTATCCCTTAGACGAACAATCAAAGGTTCATCAAAAATTGATTCAGACGAAGATTCAAACACTCTCCATTCTTCGTCAAAAGATGTGTTAGCCGAAGAATCAAACTTCGTCATTCATTCTTCGTCACTGATACTTCGTCGTCCATACTTCGTCACAAGGATTAACAGAAGCTTTGTCCATACTTCGTCATTAAACCTTCGTCGTGGGTCCAATTATAAAAAGTTACCCCCTCTGCATTATTGGTATCACATTTCTCAAAAATCACTTCACATTTCTCAAAAATCACTTCTCCCAACACTGCTCAACCATCATCATCTTCATTGAATCCCCTCACCAACTCAAAACCTGTTGATTCATTTGTTGTTATTTTGACGATCGAAGGTAAAATCACGTATCTAAAGCATGATCGAGACTATGTTTAACCCTCTGTTCTTGTTAGATGATTGTGAAACCCTCAAATCTCATTAATCTTGATCATTCCTCACATTTATCAGTTTTGTTTCACATTTTAACATTGAATCTTGTTTAATATATGAATATCTCTGATAATCATGTGTTGGTAGCTATATGCTTCTGGGTTTTTGATTCGGGTATCAAAATAGGGGTTTGGTTTTTGGTTATTATGAAGGTTTGTTTGTGATGTTTTGGTTTTTCTTGTTTTATTAAGACTGGGTATTTGGTTTTTGATGATGATCTAAGATTGTTTTTGTGATGTAGTTTGTTTAAAATGTTTGAAATATATAATCGATTAAAACAGGGGTTCTTATGTCTTTGTTGTTTATGTTGAAATCTGGGTATGGTTGTTGTTGTTATGATTTTCATGAAAGTTTGGTTAAAACTTTGTGCTTTGGGTTCTCATATTAGTCATTTGACTGTGTTTCTGAACATTGGTCATTTTGATGATGAACCAACTGTGATCCAACTCAGTTCAGCGAAGAATCTTTGTGACGAAGTTCCCCAAATTTATGTTTGGGACGACGAACTTCATATGGTCAAAGAAGAAACAATCTTTGTTTAACTAAAGCTGATTTTTATTAACCATTGATTCTTCGTCAAGCTAAGGATAACTCTTCGTCATTTCGTTACTTAGAAAAATTTTAGTTTTTCAATGTTCTACCCTTTTAACAGTGTGTATATATATACATATTCCTGGTTGAATATGTATACTTATATGCATCATGAAAGTGCTATATCATTTGGTCTTGCTGGATGTTTATCTTTTACAGAATGGCTCCGAATATGTTTATCTTGTACATAATGGCTCCGAAAGCAACAAAAAAAAGAATTTGGCGATTATGAGCACGAGAACACTTGACAACCTCCAGGAAGATGGTGTGGTGCACATAAGGAAGTGATTGATCAGAACGATCAATTGCTAAAAGATCAAAAAGACTGGTGCATATGAATGAATATAACCCTAGTGGCAGAAATGTAATTAGCGAGCCTTGGAATTTCAAGGAAAATCGAAAAGCTACACTAAAGGAGGTTATCAGCTACATTCTGAAATGCACCAGTCAGTAAAGATCCACCATTTGAAAGAATGTCACACTCACTCCTTGAGTTTTCATCACGAAGAAATTCAAAAACTCGGTGTTGGTGGAACTGGAAACCAAAGCGATGATAGCTCGTGTTATACTGGCAGTTCAGATGAGGAAAGCTCGAACATTGGAGATTATTGTTTAGAATCGGATGTAAAGGAGGGAAGTGATTCTGATATTGATAGTTTGTTGATGAAAGCTGAGGAGTTAAAGTGTCAGAAGTCTATTCTGATCAAGAAGGCTGATGTTGCATCGAAAGAGATGGAAAAGTTCTTTTCTGAAGACGGATCTTTCTCTTATCAGACTGCCTTTATGGTTAATGTCGCAGCCTCTTCGAGTCAGGTAAATTCTGATACTCCTACTCCTAGCATATGTAGTAATTATACAGATCTTAAAAATGAATGCTTTAAATTGAAACTTGAATCTAGAACGGTTCATGGTCACAACCAGAGTTTAGTTATTGAACTATCAAAATGCAAAGAAGCAAACATGGCCTTGGCTCGCAATGAAAAGGATTTCAAATCAGTCATTGAAACTTTAAAGAAAAGTGTTTCCGAAGTGTCTAAAACTGTTCTTAACAAACAAATTGGTATTAATAACTACATTAATATTATTGAGGAAACAAAGAAGGAGCTAGCAATGGCTAAATGTGAGTATGATGCGATCAAGCTCAAATTGGATAGTTATTCTAACTCCCGATATGTGCTTGATCACATCATTGAAGTTCAACAACTGAAAGGAAACTTGAAAGGCATTGGGTATAAGTCGTGTCCACCTCCTTTGAGACACAACTATACCAAGATGCCCGATGATGAGGAAATGCCTCGGTTTGAACCAAGTGTACCTATTGATTATAAGGAAGTCACTACTGGATTAGGGTTTAAATCGGACAGTTCCTCAGAGGGCTCATCTGAAACAAAGGAAAATTCAACATCCACGGAACAAAGTGCTCCAAGTGTTGAGGACTATAAATCGTCGAATGATGAATCGGATGTGAGTGATCAAGATACATCTGTTGATGATAAGAAAGGCGTAGACATTCCTATTCAGAAACACATTTTGTGTGATCCTCCTACTCCTGCTGTGCACTCTATTGTCAAGCAAGAGATGGATCCTATCACTGAGATAGTGTCTGCTGTTAAAAGTGATAACATGTTGTATGCTTTGGTCGGGGATAGTAAAATATATTCAAACAAATATTTTCCAATTAAAAACGTCAATCAATCTCTGATTGATAAAGTGTTTGAAGATACTACCTGTAAGTTTTTGGGAAAAGCGATCCCGAGAGTATCTGTAACTCAGTGCGATCCTATTCCAAAAGCTGAAATTAGGAAACAATTTGGAAACCAACGATTCCCGACAAAGCAACAACCTATCCCTTTTAAAAGTAAACAGAAGGAACAACGAGCTTCAAAACCTAAGGTCTCACAACCAAAGGTAGAACCAAAAGGAGCTTGTTTCAAAAAGAAGGACAAAGTTGTCAAATTCGTAGCATCTAAGGGTACTGACAAGGTGGAAACTTTTGAAAATGAATCAAACACCGATTTTGTTCAAAAGGTTAGAATTTTAAAACGTAATAATCAAAATAATTACACCCAACACACAAAGGGGTGTGATGAAAGCACAAGTACCTCTGATTCTACAAGTTCGACATCGAGTTGTCAAGATGGATCTCCTAAGTTTGTTGAAAGGGGATCCTGTTTCAAATGTGGGGAGTTTGGACTATCATCAAGAATTGTACAAACTCGCCCAAAGAAAAATTTGTTGAGAGAGCCCCTCCTGAAAATGATCACCCTCAATGTTGTTCAGTTTCCGCAAAACAAGATAAACGAACTATTAAAGAACAGGAAACAAAACAATGACGCAAAAATATAAAGGTGATCGAAAGGGCTTTGAAACCAGATGTAAAATCTGTTAAACGGGAACCAAGTTCATCTAAACCAATAAAACCAGAAATTTCAAAAACTGTTGATATCACACAATCCGGTAAACAGAAGACTTAGAAACCTTAGACAGGTGAAGTTTCAGAGGGAGGCTTACAATTTTAGAACCATCAAGAAATTGAAATTACATTTCTTGATTCTCAGGGAAGACCCAAGACCACTAAGGCTTGGGTCCCCAACTCCAACTAATCCCTAAATGCATTGTGCAGGGTGTTCCAGGAGGAACTATTAATAGTCATTGGATTGTTGATACTGGAGCATCTAGGCACATGACTGGCGACTTACGACTTCTGTATGATGTGAAAAACATTAGAGGAGGTTATGTCGCGTTTGCTGGAGAGAAGGGCGGATACATCACTGGAGAAGGAATGATCTCCAATGGTGTTGTGTGTTTCGATAAGATCAATTATGTTCGACAAATTGATCACAATCTTCTGAGTGTTTCGCAAATCTGCGATAAGAAGTTCACCGTGAATTTTGATGATGCCGGTTGTTATGTGCTGAAGCCTGGTTTTAAAATTCCAAAAGAATGGATTCTTTTGAAGGCTCCAAGGATTAATGATCTTTGTATTCTTGATATGAGCCAGGCGATTACAACTTCTGCACAAGTCACTTGTTTTGTCTCAAAAGCCACAAAGAAGGAGTCAATATCTTGGCACAGACGAATGGGGTACATTCACTTGAGAAAAATGAACCATTTGGTGAAAAACAATCTTGTGAATGGTGTGCCTGTGAAGAACTTCCATCTACAAGATGTTTGTGTTTCGTGCCAGAAGGGAAAGCAAACGAAGAAATCCCACCGGATCAAGAAAGTCAACACTGTTAGCATACATCTTGAACGTCTTCATATGGACCTCTTTGGACCTATGAAACACAAGAAACTTTGGGGATGCTTATTGTCTGGTAGTTGCTGATGACTATTCCAGATTTTCTTGGGTATCGTTTATGGCACACAAGAGTGAAACTCCTGAAATCCTCAAGAATCTTCTTACTCTTCTTGAAAATCTGTATACTTTGAAAGTGAAGAGGATCCGAAGCGATAATGGCACTGAGTTCAAAAACCGCATAATGGATGAGTTCTGTACTTCTAAGGGCATTCTTCATGAGTACAGTTCTCGCTACACTCCACAACAAAACGGTGTCGCAGAGAGGAAGAATCGGACGATAATAGAGACTGCGAGAACGATGTTAGTAGAGTCAGAGCTTCCCGTTCAGTTCTTGGGGGAGGCTATGGCTACTGCATGCTACACATTAAACAGAGTTCTTACGGTCAAAAGGCATGACAAAACTTGTTTCGAACTATTGCACAAAAGGAAACCGGGCGTTTCTCACTTAGAACCTTTTGGAGGCCCATGTACTATGATTGATCCAGATGGTAAGTTTGGCGCAAAGGCTATCGAGGGATTCTTCCTTGGATATGCTACTCCAAATTTTCGCGTATGGAATTTGACAACCCAAAAGATTGAGTTATGGGGTGAAGTAAGGGTTCAAAGGTATACTAACTCTGTAAGAGCTCCGGGTGATCCTTTGATGTTCGATTATGATGGACTATTTGACTCCTTTAATCTGCCAACCTTTGATGAAGCATCTGTAGCTGCTCAAATGTTATTAGAAAGTGATAATGTAGTTGACTAGTCTTTTGTTCGACCCCCTCAAGTTTCTACTTCGGTTAACAATATTGCTCAAAATGAGGAAGTTGAAGGTGCCGCTGATTACAATGTGTCTTCGGAAGATGATGTAAATGATACGACTGAAGGCTCTTCGGCTCCAGGTGTTCCTGTTCAAGGTACTTCTGAAGCAACTTCTCATGTGTAGAATGAAGACGCTGCTGAAGGAAATGCTTCCACATCTACGTCTATGCCAGGCGTGGATTTGGTTGTTGATCTTAATCTTAACAATTTGGGTATTGATACTCGTGTTCCTGATGTTCCTGAAACGAGAATTCATGATACTCACCCGCAGCAGAACATTATAGGAGATGTCCAAACTGGAGTGCAGATGCGTAATTAGCTGAGAAACAACCAGAATCTTGGTTTGTATTCAGCTATCAGAGAATCGGGACAACAAAATGATTGGTCCTTCGCGTGGTATGTTTCACAACAAGAACAAAAATCTTCGAAAGAAGCCTTAAAGGAAAATTCTTGGGTGGAAGCGATGCAAGAAGAACTTCAGCAATTCCAGAAATTGGGTGTCTGGAGACTTGTTAAAAAACCCAACGATTACAAGAAAATCGGTACTCGTTGGGTATACAAATGCAAAAAGGATGATCGTGGAGTGGTCATTCGCAACAAAGCGAGATTAGTTGTTCAAGGCTTTTGACAAATTGAAGGAATTGATTACAACGAGGTTTATGCACCTGTTGCACGTCTGGAGGCTATTCGGATCTTTTTAGCTTATGCTTCTTTCAAAGGATTCAAAGTCTATCAGATGGACGTCAAGAGCGCATTCCTTCATGGTATTGTTGAAGAAGAGGTGTATGTCGAACAACCTCCTGGTTTTGAAGATCCTATCCATCCCGATCGGGTTTGGTTGCTCAACAAAGCTCTCTATGGTTTACATCAAGCACCGAGGGCTTGGTACGCAACCTTATCTACTTATCTGTTGGAAAATGGTTTTCGACGAGGTCTTACCGACTGTACTCTTTTCATCAAAGAAACCAATAGAGATCTTCTGTTGGTACAGGTATACGTTGATGATAGCATTTTTGGTTCAACTAACGATGCTTTGTGCAGGCAATTCGAGCGTGTTATGCAAGATAAATTCAAAATGAGCGCAATGGGGGAGATGAATTTCTTTTTGGGTCTACAAGTTCAACAAACTAAGTCTGGGATATTCATCCATCAGACTAAGTATGTCGGTGACATCTTGAGCCGATTCCAGATGTCAGAAGCGACGCCCATTAGTACCCCACTTCCGACTAATCACGGGATTACTCCGGACTTGAAGGGTGAAAGTGTCAACTCTTCTTATTATCACGCTATGATCGGATCCTTAATGTATCTCACTGCCTCGAGGCCTGATATAATGTATCCAACGTGCCTGCTCGCAAGATATCAAGCCAACCCGAAGGCATCTCATCTGGCTGCTGTTAAAAGGATCTTTCGCTATTTGAAGGGTTGCCCGGACACCGGTCTCTGGTACCCTAGGGATGATAGCTTTGACTTGGTTGCATTCAGTGATTCTGATTTTGGTGGCTGTAAAATCGATGGCAAATCAACAACTGCTGGTTGTCAGTTCTTAGGAAATCGGCTGGTCACATGGCAATGCAAGAAGCAAACTTGTGTAGCTACATCAACTTGTGAGGCTGAATACACTGCTGCCTCAATCTGTTGCTCTCAAGTTCTGTGGATTCAACAACAAATGCGCGACTACGGTTTTGAATCCCTATCTACTTCTATTTTTGTTGATAATAATGCTGCTTTACAGATTACTAGAAATCCTGTGCAACACTCTAAGACCAAACACATCGAAATTAAGTATCACTTCATACGTGATTGTTTTGACAAAAGACTTATCGATGTTGTTAAGGTCCACACCGATGAACAACGTGCAGACCTTTTTACAAAAGCCTTTGACAAATCTCGTTTTGACTATCTTTTGTTGGTTAATGGCATTAAGGTGAAACAAGAGTAAAACTTCTTCGGCAGATCGTTTTCGTAAATATTTTCTTTAAAAACTCAAAAATACAAAAAGATTTTCAATTTATTTATCTTTTCGCATATTAGGGGGAGAAATTTCAGAAAATACAAAAACATGTGAAAAATTCAAAAATCCAAAAATATGTCTTTACTTTCTGTTTTTAAGTTTAAAAAATTTGAAAAATTCAAAAACAATAGAAAATCAAAAATGAGTTTCATGGATAAAAGAAGGGAAAGTGATGATATACACTGGTGTGGTCTGTCAATATGGTCAAAAACAAAAAGAAAAATTGAAAAATGATAAGTAGCTCTACTAACGATGTATCGTTAGGCTCACAATCAGACTAAAATGTGCAGGATGATATAAACCTAACAGACTTCATGTCAAGTGGGAACCATTCATTGGCATATGGTCTTAGTACCGAAATTTCATTTGAGAGATTGCCGAGGTTCTGAGATATGCGTTCTTTATGCTGTCTTATCATCCGGGTATCATGGTTGTATCTTTTACCGAAATATAACGGAGACGAAGTCTAGATCTTCCATGATACTATACATACGTGTACATATTGCATTCGACCTCAATAAGTGATCAACAATCACATGTCCTAACAAAATAAGTCATAATATATAACCGATTCTTTGCGGGAGTCAAGTTCGACTCTCTGTTGTACGTTAGTACTGACCAATGCACGGACTTGCTCCTGTGCCCTCATGCATCTGAAAATCAAGTTCCTCATCAATAAGGGATTCTATCCTATCACGTAGGGCTTGTTTTCAATAAAAAATAAGTGAGTTTCTCACATCTTTTATACGGTCAAACGGATGATAAGCGGTATACTCACCGGTAAGATAGACTCTCGTGCATACCTTGATACGGGAATGTGGTGTGAGTGGATGAACACCGACAAGTAAGTATAATTCTACCGTAAATCGTATCTCCTAATTATGATTACATCTGATAAGTTGAGCTTATGTGGATAACAATACCGATAATTGTGGTAGGATACTTATCTAAAGCTTTAAACAGAAATCATAAACCGTTTTGACAAAGACCGTAAGCTGGTAATGATTCTCTTACCTTGAAACTCGCAAAAAGTCTGCTTCTGTACAGTGTCTTTATGCTTTTTATTGCTTCTAGTTAATTTACCGCATTTTTAAATTCTGCCTTAGTTTAAATTGTAAAGTTCATTTTTGATTAGCCGAAGTTGAAACTCGAAGTTTTCTGCCGAAATGCCCGAAACCGACTTGCTTGTGATTTCTCTACTTCATAAAATGTCCTTTTGCATTTGAAAAATCTAACACAAGACAAAATCTTTTCAAATTCAAACATTTGTGTTTTTGTGTTGACTGGTCAATGAAGACTCATTAAGGTCTTTGACGAACTTCCTTGGTCGGCGAACATTCAGTCTTCGTCGAAGATCAAAAGTGGGCTAATTCACTTTGGCCCAACTTCAATCTTCGTCGAAATCAGAGATGGGCTAATTCACCTTGGCCCAACTTCAATCTTCGTCCGGCCTAAACCAAACTTCGTGATTATTAAAACTTCGCCGCGGGGTCAGGGTATATAAAGGATCCCAAAGTGATTTATTGTCATCATTCTCAATATTTCACTTTTCAAAAACCCAGCACTATTCATCTTTCTTCTTCGCAAACCCCCCCCCCCCCCTTTAACCGGCATAGAAAATACTTTTGATTTCTCTGCTTGCTATACCAAACCAAGGTATCGTAATGGATATTAAACATGATCGAAATCTTTTTAAGACCTCTGTTCATGTCCGATTAACATCTGGGACTCCTTTCATGTCTGTGATTGTTGATAATACCTGATGTAAATCTGTTATCTTGATTGTTTATCATAGAATGATTGAATATAACTGATATTATATGTAGGGTGTTATTTCATAGGTCTTGTTTCGGAACTGATTTAACAGGGTGTTGGGTATTACGGTTTGGTTGTTTGTTTTTATGTTGATATGTTGGTTTCTTTGATATTGTGATGTTGATCGATAATAGTTCGAGTACACCTGTGGTTTTCTTTGAAATTTTTAAATGGTCTAAAACAGGGGTGTTAGGGATTATTGTTGTTTTTCTTGTATTTTGGGGGTATTGGACATTGATCTTGTTTGAATAATATTTGGTTAAAATTCTGGGATCTGGGGTCCTCATATTGGCTATTTGGATGTTAATTAATGTTGAATCAACTGGAATTCAACCTGTTTCGGCGAAGAATCCCGTATGACGAAACCCCCAAATTGAATTTTGGAATGGCGAACCCTAAATTGACGAGCTTTAAAAATGACAAAGTTTCAATCTTGGTCATAACAGTTGACCATAATTGAATTTTGCTGACCAATAAATCTTCGTCATTAAGGAATCAATCTTTGTCAAAGGGACCAATCTTCATCTGTTTAACACTTAGAAAATTTTCATATGTGTCCATGTTTAACACTTTATACAGTATGTATGTCTATACATGATTAATGTTCACAATGTACATTAAAAGTGTATACATGTATGTATTCTATAAGTGTTATGTATTTTTGTCTTATTGCGGTTATTTATCGTATGCAGAATGGCTCCGAAAGCACAAAAACGCAAGCCGGCCACCAAGAAAACTAACAAAACGGAAGAAGAAATCATGACCGAACCACGACACAATATGGTAGCGTTCTTAGATCCTGAAGGAATACTTGATGATTACAAGGAAATTACTCAATGGCCACGGGAATCAAGGATAAACAAAGTCGTTACATTCTCAACACCGGTGTACAAGTCATTGATTAAGGGCTTCTGGGAAACTGCTAATATCTTAGAAGTTGACGGAAAGGAGCTTATTCGAGGGGAGGTTAATCAATTGAACGTAGATGTGTCTCCGGAGATTTTAAACTCTGTTTTAGAACTTCAAGATGATGCAAGCGCTCCAGATGCTATTCCGATCATGTGCACTCATGGCTGTCTACTTAGAATGAAGTGCACCGGTGATATCTTCGCCAGTCAGATCAACAAAGCTTGTATGCCCCTGCGTTACAAATTCTTACTTCACGTACTTGTTCAATGTTTAAGCAAAAGCCGTGCTGGATATGATATGGCTGGGAATGATCTTGTTGGTTTGATGGTCGCTTTAGTTTTAAACAAGCCGTTCAGCATTTCAAAGTTCATCTTCGCTAACATGAAAGAAAACTTAAGAAGAACAGGTTCTCGTACCTCCGGCAACAAATTCTGGATGTATCCCAGATTCATGCAGATGATTATGAATGTTCAACATCCAGGGCTTTCGAAGGCAGATAATGATATTCTCAAAATTGATGCTATGTTCGAAAAATCTTTATGAATATTCAAGGGTTTTTCTGCAAAGAGATACACAGAATCTCATCCTCCAAGGAAGATGTTTGGAGCCTTATACAACACAGAGTACGTCGCTCTTGCAAACGATAAATGGCGTCACGACGACAGCCAATCGGACGATGAAGAGCCAAAGTTGAAGAAGATGATGGAAGATAAGTTTGGACACAAGAAGCTGGATCCTTCCGAAAGCGATAGTGACCGTGATGATGAAGGTGATGATGGTGGAGATGCTGGTGCTACAGCAGCTAGTGCACCTGGTACTACTAGTGCATCTGCGGCCGGTACAACTGGTACTAGTTCAGCTGGAGGTAATACAGAAAGTCCAGATTCTGACGATAATCAGCCAGAGCCAGGATATGAGTTCTATCTTGATGATCGTGGTGTAAGGCAAGTAAGAAAGATTAGACAGGAGGAGGATGTCGATTATGTTCCGTCTGATACTGAGGCTGAACGTTTAAAGAGAAAGGAAACTGCTGCTCAAAGGAAGAGAAAGAGCAGGAAGTATATTGGTACTTCATCTGTACAGCCAACTATATCACAACATGAAACTGCTCATGAAGCAGAAATGGATCCAAATCTTGGTCTCACGGCCGAAGAAGCTACCGCTATGATATCTTCTCCTCCACGATCAACTGAACCACCTAGTGTGGTTTCTTCAGCAGCTACTGAAACGCCAATTGTCACTCCACAAGCCGAACCTGCAGACAAAATGGCATCCACCATTCAAGCAACTACATCTCAACATACCTCGGAACGCAGACACAGAAGATTTTCTGAAATGCAGCGAGACGAAAATGTAGATTTCTTATTCTCTCAGTTGCAAGCTGCTGCAGGTCAGATCGATAGGCAATCAACATTCATGAACATTACAAAGAGCGACATAATCAAGCAACAGTTGGAGATGAACACGTTGAAGTCCACTGTTCAAAGACAACAAGCTGAGATTACACACCAACAAGCTGAAATTGGTCAACTTAAGGCTGAGAATGAACGCTTGAAGGCTACCGATGAAGAAAGGGAACGTCAATTACAGCAGATGCGAGCTGCTGATAACAATCGTGGTATTGAGATGAATCGTTTGAAAGAAAGAAGCTCTGCTGTTCAAAAGTTGGCCGAAACTATTAAAGAAAAGCATGATGATATGAAAGAATGGTATAACATTCGTAATACCATGATAACAGATGGGGTCAAGAAAATTACTGATGGTTTCGAGGCTGTTAGAAAGCGTGTTAACATTTTGTGGGGTGACCGATGCAAACAACAGGAAGTCTTGAAGAAACGTGATCATGATTCTGAAGATCCGGGTAACCCAGACCCTTCTGCAACATCTGCACAACCACCAGCCACTGCATCTACACAGATTGCTCCTTAGCTGGTACATCCTCCGTTCTTAGCTCTGCTGACCTTGCTTTACAGGTTATACATCCTGTAACTGGGGAAGTTCTGGAAGACGGAGAGTTGGTTGCTGAACTCTCGAATGAGCAGTTGCTAGCGTTGAATGAAATGAAAGCAATCGATGATGCTGCTATTGAAAATATTCTAAGTGAACCTGAAAATGCAGACATAGAAAATTTTGATGAAATCGTTTTTGAAGGCGAAACAAGGAAGTCAACTTATGTACGTGAAGATGGAACAGAGTTCAACCCGTTTGATGAAGACTGGTTGAAAGATCATTTGGATGATATTGACGAAAAGCTAAAGAATCGTGATTCAACAGATGATGTAACCGACTCATTCAAATAATGGAGAAAACTGTTCCTTTCCAAGATTGCAAAGCCTATACCTCCTGAAGCACAAGTTGATTATATGAAGTTTGAAAAGGTTAAGCCTCATGGGAAGATACTGAGCTAGAGTTTCATGAAAGAAATTCACTGTGTGGCAATCAAGCGCGAACACAGAATCCAGTATTTCAACTCGTTGTTGAGTATTCTATCTCTTCCGTTCTACGATGTGGCAGCATTATCAAAGTTGGAGCTGATCAATCATTCAAAATATGAAGGAGAAATTTTGTTTGCTCGTAAGATAAAGATAAATCGTAGGATAGGGTGGAAAGACGAGTTATACAAGCCACAGATTCTGATGTATCAGCAGATCAAGTATACTTTGGATCCGTCCACCAACACGGCAAGATACAAGCTTGTTTATCAGCCGGCGAGGGTTATGGATAAAATCCCTCTGATGCCGATGAAGCAGAATTTCTTGGAAAACATGGTGTTGTGGTGTTACGACTCTGATACGCACGAGGCTGTTATTGTGTTCAAAGACGATCAAGAGAATTTCTGCATGCTAGATCCGATGTGGATGGTGAATATGTCTGCGGCCGACATCAACAAGTTATTTCGACATGATATCTTTTACGAAGACAAGGACGCACATCAAGCGTTACAATTTCAACGCGTCGCTTGTTTCTGTTTTTATCGAGGGATACAAGCCGGAAGCACTTGGTCGGCACAACACTGAAGACTCAAAGATCGAAGACCAAGTAACAGACAAGGGGGAGTTTGTTGGTGCATTTATGTGTCTGTAACTTTGTCTTGTTTACGTTGTATGTTATTTAATATTCTATTATCGAGTCTGTAAGTTTCGTCAAGTCTACCTAGTCGGATATCCCCCTATCATACTTGGTATGATGTTTTGTCTCTGTATTTGTAAAGTATGTTAAACACATGCTTGTGTGCATACACTACTACACAAATGGGCAAAAGCGACCGAAATTTGTGACCAACAAAAATTGTCGCAAATTTAACGACCACATTTGCGACCGAAACAACATTGGTTGCAAACATAGCGACCAAAACAACATCGGTCGTAAAAATTGCGACCAAATCCAAATCGGTCGCAAATTTAGTGACCAAAGCAAAATATGTCGCAAATTTAGCAACCGAGTTTCTTTTTGTCACAAAACAGTCACAAATGTAGCGACCAACTTTTTTCTGGTCATTAATGTAGTGACAGAAAAATCCCGGTCGTAAAAAGGTCGCAAATGAATTGACCAATTTAAAACAGTCGCATATTTATCGACCGAAATAAAAACTGGTCGCAAATCAACCGACCAAAAGAATTCGGTTGTAAATTGGTTGCAAATTTAGTGACCGAAACAAAATTGGTCCCAAATTTAGCGGTCAAAACATTTTGGTCGTAAAACAATCGCAAATTTAACGACCGAAATTGTTTCGGTCGCAAATGTAATGACCGAAATTATTTTAGTCGCAATTACAATCTTACAAAACAATATTTGGTTGCAAAAACGGTTGCAAATAAAGAGACCAAACTCGTTTCGGTCGTAAATACGAACGCTAATTTTAAAATAAAATATATATAAATTAAATATAGAACTTAATATATGATTCTTTTAGGGAACTAATAATCACACATGGTAAAATCTTATTCTCACATGGTGTATACGGGCCATATAAGGTTATACAACCCGTATAGAATAAAATGAACTGACAAAGGTTGTGCCAGCAGATTTCTCAGATTTCTCGATTCATGTGTTAATCATTTATGCGAGTTATTTGATTCGACGTTAGATTTCTCGATTCATGTGTTAATCATTTAAAACCGTATAATATTCCGTAAAAACCTCTATATAAACGAGGTACGAATACCTACAGGTTTTTGGGTAGATTACGCGAGATTGAGTTGGATGCATCCCAAACCATTGATGTTGGTTTTTTGACCGAGATTGGATCGATCGGTTGGGTCTGGGAGTTCATGCCAGCTACCTTCCCATGGACCCGTTTATTTGAGGCCGCCCGAGAGCGGGCCTACAGGGAGATTACTTTAGAGTTTTTATGTACGTTTGCATTTACGGACACCCGGGGGTAGGGGTTTACAACATTTTTTTAATAGCACCGCGGTGTCGTTTACTCTTTGTGGGGAGCCTCACCGGTTGATGCTCCCCCAGTTTGCTGTTGCCTTGGGTCTGTACTCACAGGAGGAGTCAACATCCCAGGCATTTTTGGATGCGCCGACCACCACGTCCTCTGACGTGTTGTGGCCTTGGTGGCGCACTATTGGGATCAGGGAGTTCGCGATCCCCGAAGGCGCGGGTGTCACGCATTTACGACCCATTGCACCGGTACCTACATCGGTGTATCGCCGTGACGATTGCAGGTCGACATGATAGCAGGGAGTGGGTCACCCAAAATGACATGTTCTTCTTACACGATTTACTTACCGGTGGTGGGGGGATTTGGCATACAAGTTGGCCACATACTTTGCCGAGTACGAATTTAAGCGTACCTCTAGCCACATTAGCTGTGGCGGCTTCTTCACCCGTCTGGCAAAGCACTGGCCGCTCCGCTTGTCTCCGTAGGTGGCTGTGGATATGACCATCACATACCAGGTTTATCCAATAGGTAGGGCCAAAGTAATCATGATGGGGATTGCTCACGAGGTGTTACCGGACAAGATCCAGGTGATTTGGTCGCTTGATGAGGGTCGTACCGAGTGGTACCCAGGGCAGCCATTGTAGAGGGAAGTGGGCGAGGGTGATGGTGAGGGTGACAGGGGTGAGGGAGGCAGGGGAGAGGGAGATGAGGGAGAGGGATGCGGGGTACAGGGGGGAGTTGATGCTGTGATCGACATATCGCAGATGGGTGTGGAGGATATACAGGTTGATCGCCCGTACGAGCGACGGAGCGTGAGACCACGTGTGATGCCTCCAGTAGGGGTGGAGGAGAGACTGGCTCAGGTCGAGTCTGATGTAGTTGCTGTACGGTGGACGTATCCCGTAAACATAGCGACGTATAGTGGATGGTAGAGGCGATTATGGCTATGCATTCTGGCGCGCCCCTACCTCCACGAGCTGGCGCTGCACCACCACCACCACCAACGCCACCACTGCCGTAGCTGCTTATTGTATTTGGTTTTGTTGTTTTACATTCTCACGACGGTCATCTGAAATCATACTTTTTTTGTAAGGTGTGATGTATTGATCCAATCGTTCTGATATGTATTTTTTTCTATCGTTATATTAACACGACGGTCACCAAAACTCGTGGGCTCCTTGTTATCACCGGCCGGCTGCAACCGGCAACTCAAACAATATACCACCAACCTCTTTGTTACAAACCCATTTCCTATAATGGATTCAAAACCCCACGATCTGGAGAACGGAGACATTCTGAAACCGGAGAATTCAACTATTTTGAGACCAATTGTAGCAACAACCACCACCGTAAGTCCACTGCCAATCCTCCGATTCTAGGTAAAGCTTCTCTCTTTCTTTTGTAACCGAAACCCTATCTGTTCCCTTTCATCGTATCCGGTACAAGTTTTACTTTCAAATTGCCCTAATTTCATATATCAACTGATCTTCCCTATGGTGTCTACTTGTATCATCTAATCAGGTACAAGTTTTTCTTCCCGATCTTTCTCTCCCTAAAATCCTCAATTTCTTCTCTCTCTAGACTCACACACCCACCTAATCACTCCCCCAAAATTGTGTTTCCACCAGGCTTCGCCACTGAATTCGAGTTTCTTGATCCGTTTTTCAGGTAAAAATTTGATCTTTTTTGTTGTATTCATCGAATTTCGCTATAAAGCTTCCTTTTTTTAGGTTTTTTTGTTGTGATTCTTGGTGGGGTTTCCTTGAATTGGTTGAATAATATCCAGTTGTCACAATCTTGGTTGATTATATGGTGTGATTCTTGGTTGCCTAACCCCGTAAGGGGGGCAGGCAACTTGTGGTTGCTCCCCCTCCTTCCTCCCTGGCAGGGAGTTTTAGTTTTTTTGGCGCATCCCCCTACTTCACTCGAGTTGGGTTTTTGTTCTTAGGTGTATGATGAAAGGTGTTGTGCAGGGGGGAGGCCCTGAGGGTGTTAGGCCTTGCCCCTTCAGGAATTTCCACTCTTGCAAAGATGGTTTTGTAGGGTCCAAAGGATACGCGAGACTACTTTCTCACTTCCAACGGGACCACCTCAAGTCAGATAACAGGAAAGATACTTTACGGTATGCGATTGCTAAGGATCCCGACTTATATGAGGACGTGGGAGAAACTTTGAAAACGCTTAACAACTGGCTGTGCGGGGAGTGCATGGTCGTGCATGCTCTTAGCCGGGGGTGTCATCATGTTGATGACCTTGTTAAATTCGTCCCTAGCTCGAGGGGGACTGAGGACTTTATTGTGGGGATTCCCAAACCACAAGTTTCGGGAGGGGGGCTTCAGGGGAAGGCATTGCCTCTGTGGGTGTGGATGGCTCCCTTTTGGAGCGGGTTTTTTCTCTTCCCATCACTACAGTTAAGAGCATTCCTCCTAGTTGTCGAATGGCGTTCGCGCAAGCTTTAACATCGGCTATGCGGAAGGTGATTGCTACCCCTGGGTCGGTTGAATATTGGGTTAAGCTACTCTTGTTGCCTCGCTGTACTTTAAAAGTTGTGCGCCCTGCCAATAGGCAGGAACGTCGATCCGGGAACAGGAAAACGTTACAGTGCTTTAGCATCCAACGGGCTCTTTCTGTCTGGAAAGACGGGGAAGGGATTAGCGAGCTAGTTGCTTCCCTCTTTCAGGATGTAAAGGAGAAAGGGGCGGTAAATGGGTCCGACCCGTTTCCCGAAGGTCGGGAGGGCCGAACCAATGTTAAGCAGTGCCTTTGTAAAGTGGCAGATGGTCATTTCACAGCTGCGGTCAAAGTGTTGTCCTCTTCTGGCGTTGCCCCCTTTGGGCCCTCCACTATGGAGGCCCTCGCGGATAAACACCCGGTTACGCCCCCTCCGGTTGTGCCGGCAGACACAATCCCTCAGACACCCTTAACTGTTGATGCGGAGTGCGTTTTGGGGTGTATTAAGTCATTCCCCAAAGGAACTTCGTGCGGGAGAGATGGGCTCAGGGCGCAACACTTACTGGATAGCTTTTGTGGAGAGGGGTCCTCAACTTCCTCGGGTTTAGTTTTAGCCATCACCGGGGTAGTCAATGTCTTCTTGGGGGTGTTATGCCCCAGGTCTCTTGCTGAGTTCGTTGCGTCCGCTCCTTTGACCCCCTTGCTGAAACCTGATGGGGGGATCCGTCCTATTGCGGTCGGGGCCATTTGGCGTAGGCTGGTCTCCAAGATAGCGATGAAAAAGGTAGGGAAAGAGATGGTTAGGTACCTGGGGGATCATCAATTCGGGGTTGGGACACCCGATGGGGCTGAAGCTATCCTCCATAGCGCGAACAGGTTCCTTAACGCCTTTCACGATGATGGGGCCTTCGCCATGCTTACCGTTGACTTCTCCAATGCCTTCAACCTAGTGGATCGCACAGCTCTTCTGTGGGAGGTTTGGATTCGGTGCCCGTCTATATTTCCGTGGGTTCATTTTCTTTATGGGCAAACCGCTAGGCTTTATGTGGGTAATGACTGTATTGGGTCGTCCACGGGGGTCCAGCAGGGGGATCCTTTGGGGCCTCTATTGTTCGCCCTTGTCTTGCACCCCCTCACACAACGTATACGAGACAGTTGCACCCTCCCCTTCCACGCGTGGTATTTGGATGATGGTACTATTATGGGGAAAACATCTGAGGTAGCAAAGGCTCTGGCTATCATTCAATCTGAGGGGCCACCTTTGGGGCTTCGGCTTAATATAAAAAAAACAGAGGTATATTGGCCGTCTTGCAATGGAGAAAAATTGGAGGTTAGTTTATTCCCGAAGGAGATTGGAAGACCAACGGGGGGCGTGAGACTCCTTGGGGGAGCTGTTAGCCGGGACCCCAGTTTCATTAGTGCTTTGGCTGCGCGGCGAGCTTCCCGGGCAGTGGACCTTATGAGTAGCCTTTCGCAACTCCGAGACCCGCAAAGTGAGCTTCTCCTGCTGCGCTCTTGCATGGGTGTCGCCAAGCTCCTTTTTGGTCTGCGAACTTGTCAACCTGTGTTTGTAAAGGAGGCGGTATCCTTATTCGATAAAGGGCTACGGGGGGCTATAGAGGACATTGTGGTGTGTGGGGGTCCGTTTTTTGGAGATTTTCAGTGGCGGGTTGCTTCTCTGCCCTGTAAGGTGGGGGGCTGGGGCTTCTATCGGCCACGGATGTCTCCATTTACGGTTTTGTTGCCTCGCGAGCTCAATCGTGGGGGCTGCAAGATCACATCTTGCGCGAGAGTGGGGTTGTTGGAATGGATGGGGATTATGACATGGCTCTGGGGGAGTTGCATTGACACCTCCCGGATTTGGATATTGGCGGTTTCGCTAACAGGGACACCGCCCCACCGAAGACCCAGAAGACTTTGGCGAGTGCTCTGTTTTGTCGTATCGCTCAGAATATTGGATCAGATTTCTGTACGACCCCTCGTCAGAACGCCGTCCTAGGATGTTTGCGGGGCCCCCACGCCCAAGATTTTCTATCGGTCATCCCCATCGAGGGCTTAGGCCAAAAGATGTCTGCCGTTGAATACCGTGCTATCTTAAAATATCGGCTCATGATTCCTATGTTCCCTGATGATGAGCAATGCCCGATTTGCCAGAAAGCTTGCTTAGACCAATTTGGGGAGCATGCTCTGCACTGTAAAGAACTGCCAGGTTTTAAGTATAGGCACGACTGGGTGCGGGATGTCTTGGGGGACATCCTCAAACGGGCAGGGATCTCGGTGAAGAAAGAAGCCCCCGTAAACTTTTTGACAGATCCGAGGGAAGGAAGATCCACATTGCGCCCCGCGGACGTTTTAGTTTTCGGGTGGGATGCTGGTAAACATGCTTGTGTTGATCTTACCGGGGTTTCCCCCCTTGTAGGCTTTCGGGATACAAGTTTTGTCCCTGGTCAGGCGATTGCAAGGGCGGCAGCGAAGAAAATGGACAAACATGCAAAAGCCTGCGAGGATAATCAACATTCCTTTATCCCTTTTGCCTTTGATACCTTCGGCTCGCTAGCCCCAGATGCCATCAGATTTCTTGAACGGGCCCAACGGGTTGTTCACAGCAACATTTCGTCTCCTAGAGATCGGGGTTTCGTTTTTACTAGGTTAGGTTTCGCTATTCAAAAGGGGGTAGCGGCGCAGCTTGTTGCCCGCTTACCGGCTATCTTGGTGTAATTGTCCTTAAAGTTTTTATATGAAATGAACCTCCTACTCAAAAAAAAAAATAAATAAATAAATAAATAAAATAAAATATTTATCTTTTGTTGTTTTAGATATAAAACATTGTAAATGTTAATTTTATGTTTACATTTTATCTTGTTTGTTTAATAATTTTATGTTTATATAAAAAATAATACGGCAAATACTATTGTAACATAGATGTTTCACATAATACAGTGGAAAATTATTCAACATTATTAGTACGTTTAATTACAAACTCGTAAAAAATAATAATTATATACGGGTCGTATAACATTATACAACCCGTATACAAGTGTTAAAAACACACAAACCTTATAAAATCTCCCAAAAAAACACATCAGGTCGTATAACATTATATTGCTCGTATACAATTGTACACGGCTCGTATAATGTTATAGGACCCGTATATATGTAAAACAAAAAAATATTCCACTGCATTTATTTCGGTGCAACAGCTTTCTATACGGGCCGTATAACGTCATACGACCCATATACAACTAGGGATGTGAAAAATAAGAAAATAGGGGTGTGAAAATAGAAGGAACCGTTCTTTTATTTATTTGTATTTTTAATGTTACATTTAATAACTTTCCCCAAATATTGATTTGTTCTACACCTGTTCCCCCCATTTCAAAAATTTCCCACACCACTTTTTGCGTTTAAACTTTTTCACCCAAATTCAATGACCCGCTTCTTCTCAATTCCCGCTTCTTCCGAATATTCTTATTCCCGCTTCTTCTCATTTCCTGAATCATTTCCCCCCTCCCTCTCTCCTAACCCAAAGCCATTTCACCTTCAATCACACACCTCACCCAAATTGATCTATGTTCTGCTTCACTTTCCCAAGGAAAATTTCTTCAGGTAACCTAATGATCACCTAATGACCAGGTGCTTTAACAAAATTTTGGAAATAATTTTGTGAATTTTTCTTTTTTAAAGCTTTTGAACTTGTCAATTCGCAGAGAATAGTTCAATTGCGTACCCGTATTCGTTCCAACACTCTCTCATTACGTAAGTCCAACCCAATTCTGGTGTTTTTTCGTTTTTGAGTTATCTTTTTCCATTACATTGAGCGACTTGTTTCTTTTTTTTTAAGACTGCTATTTTAAAGATGATTCTTTTCCATGTTAATCGATGTTAGGTTCTATTTTCAGATCAATAGTTCATCGGCATGTGGCTGGAGGGTTTCCTCGGTGGGTTGACCCGGCTGAATTTCCAAATTATACATCAGGTATCTGGTTATTACAGGTATAATAATAAAACAAGATGAAAAGATTCGATGTTTCAAGAATAAATAACTACATACAATATAACAAATTATGGTATCTGTTAGCAAATGAAATCTGCAATGTATTAATTTATTAGAGTTTAATGGTTATATGAAAATGTGCATACAAATCTTTCTTTCTTTCTTCGTAGTTTAGATATAAAAGTGTTATTGCCATACTTGTGACGTTGCATATACTAGAAAAGAAGGTGGCTCAAGTAGTTATGGCTAATAAAATATTGCCTCAAGTTGTTCTTCTAATGTTTATTATCTGCTTGACGAAATGCTTCTACTAAATTTTCTTATCACTAGTTTTTTAAAACATTATTTGATAATTTATTGTTTTCTAGTTAAACCACTGACCCACTTATGAGTAAATTGTTAATTTTGCAGGTTTTGATGCTATGCAACTACTGCATTGACACTACAACGTTTTCCTCCACATAATAGGCCGTCCATTGCCTTTTCAGTTCTATTACAAGTATTTGGGCAAAAGAGACTTGCGAATAATGTTCTACCTGTAAATGCAAATTCAGACAGCGTTGTAGCAATATATGTAAATACATTCCTGAATGTTGATTCTCGTTCATACTAATATTTCTATTTTGTGAAATTCTCATTGCAAATTAAAAGCGATGATATGCTTGTATTGTAGAATCTTTTGGCTTTGGTTGTCACATATAGTTCTCAATGTTTGATATAGTTTTGTGAAATAATAAGATTATTTGATTTTAGATTATCAACAATGAAAAATTAGAGTAGCGGTTGCAAACCCAATCGCAAGTTTGAAGTTAAACTTGGTTGCTAAACCAGACGCAAATTTGGTTATAAATAAGCTCGGTCGTAGGTTTGGTTGCTATGAGTTCAGTCGCAAAAAGGTTCGGTCGCAATTGTAGTTGGTAACCCTTCGGTTGCAAAATCCGTCACAAAGAAGTTCGGTCACAATCTCAGTCGCTAATAGTTCGGTCACAAAATCTGTCGCAAAAAAAATTTGGTCACAAATTTGGTCCCTAATATTGCGATGGTAATTTCGGTTGCAACATTGGTCGCAAGAATATTTCGGTCGCAAAATTGGTTGCAAAAATAATTACCGACCAAAGTATAACCGACCACCAAAATTGGTCGCAGAGCGGTCGCTAAGAGGCATTTGCGACTGAATTGCAACCGTATTGATGGTCGCAAATGGTCATTTTTGTAGTAGTAGTGTTTACATATAGTTAGTCTTATCTTATGTCTTCTGTTAACTTAGTCATATATTTTGTCCATGTTTAGTGTTTGACGAAGAGTCTATCTTCGTTGAACCCATGCTTGGCGAACCTTCAATCCTCGTCGTTGTTTGTGTGTGACGAAGGTTCTATCTTCGTCACACATGAAGCTTCGTCAATCAAGGTTCGTCTGAAGACAATATATATAGCTTGGTGTGTTTAACAGTTAAGGTATGAGAGCATAGAGAGACTACTGAGAGTTTATCGTTCAAGCATTGTGTGTATATGTTTGATGTTGTTCTCGTCCTTTTAATCTAAAGTGAATCTTTGGTTATCTGTTGTGTTGTTTGCATTACTTTGTTTGGTTTGCACCGTCACGTGGATTCCGCACTCGTGACCGTGTTTGTGATAATTAGGATTAGGTTTCGTAATAGATCCTCTGAGAAAAACAGACCTACACATATGTTGTGTAGAACAGTAAAGAGAGCTTTGGTTTGAGTCTGTAAACACTGTGTGTATGTGTTTGTTATTGTTCTCTTCCAATTAATCAAAATAGTGAATCTTTGGTTACTTGTGTGCTTTATACTTTGCTTTGGTTGCATTCGTACAAGGATTCCGCACTCGTAAGTGTGTTCTAACAACAAGGAAGTAGGTTTCTTGATCCTCCAAGTGGACCTACAGCACACATTATGGACAGTTGGGGTATCACATTTAGAGGACGTAGGGATCGTGTGGTCATCATATTTGTGGCCTTAGAGCTACCAGGGATAAATATATACAGATAAATCCACTTGTTTTATTTATGATCAAAGGGATTAAATTGTTTGGATGGAAATGGAACTGGTGTAGGACTTTGGAAGGTGGTATAGAATCGGCGACAAATTAATGGGTTTGGTATTGACCCGGTTCTTCTTCTTATGGGGGATTATTCGATAGGTCTAGGTCTGTATAGATTTGTTCCTAGAGGAGTTAACATTACGGAATGGCGGATCCTAGTGGAGTGATTACCTACAAAAGCTAATTTGAGCAACAACATTTTGGATATTCCATCTTTTCATGGCTTCGTTTTTCTAAACATGTGGAGACTTTGGATCATATTTTTAACTGATTGTGCTAATGTAGTGAATATTTAGAGATTGATTTCTAGGTAGTTGGATATGCTCTCCCCTGTTCTGTTTGATAAGGGCATTTTTCAAATTTTGTGGACTCGTTGTATTGAAGGAAAATTTTATAGGTGACTTAGGTTGGTTTTTTGGAGAACGCAGAACAACAAAGATTGCATTTTATTCTATTGTTAGTTTCTTTTTTTAGTGGTTCAGGGATAGGAACCATAAGGTTGACACTAGTTGATTTGAGTGTCTTAAAAATCCAATTTTATATCGATGTAGTTTCTTGTTTCTCGACCTAGGCTAGGATTTTCTTGTTGGGTCTTGTATCTATTTATGCCCCTTTGCTGTTAAATTTTTTTGAGAGAATCCTTTTTCTTCTTGGCTATTATCTCCTACTTCAAGTTAAAAAAAAAAATTCACATATTAGTAACCGAGATTTATATATATTTCATTAGTATTTTACTTAATATAGAAACAAACAAACATTTATAAAAAAATATATAGCATTGTAAAGTTGAGTGAATTTAGAGTAATAAAAAAAAACTTTGAGTGACCGTGCTTGAACTTTTGAAAAAACTTGGTTACTATTAATTAATTTATTCCTTAAAAAAAGTCGATGTATAAAATAAAAATAAAATAATGCACACATGATAAATAAGAGAATCTAAATTGAAGGCAACTGTTACACTTTTATATATCTCTTCCAGGATGATAAATAAGAGGTGAATGACGCGCTCCTTTTGAAATGGACTTGGTGATTCAAAAAAGAAGGTAGTAGCTTGTGGAAGAAAATTATTTTGGGATGTCACGGGTCGAGTAGGCCTTGGGCTATGTTACCATGTAGCGCTTCGGCTAGTGGATGTTGGAAACACATAGTGAAAGTGGGAGAGAAAACAATTTCAAACGGGTCGGCTCTTAATTCTTTTTTTGTTGGATCGCTAGGTGATGGTTCTTCTATAAACTTTTGGGGAGACATTTGGTTAACAGAAGAACCACTTCGAGTTATATATCCTAACCTGGTTAGGCTTGAAAAAAAGAAATGGGTTAAGGTCTCAGCTCGAATTCGTTGCGTGAACAATGTTAAAACCGTGGAGTGGGATTGGAGATCAGCACCTTCTTCGCATGGGGAGGTGACAGAATTATTTCAGCTTCTAAGTGAGATTCATGATTTGACATGGAGGGGTGGTCTAGATGAATGGAAATGGAAGCTTGAAAAGGATGGCTTATTCACAGTGTCCTCGGCAAAGAAGTTGTTTTCCAACAACTCTATGGGTGATAATAGTCCGATGATAAAATGGAAGGGTTGGGTTCCGCTAAAATGCAAAATAATGGTATGGAGGGTTGCTCGTAATCGTCTTCCTACTACTTCAGAGCTTCTTAAACGTGGCGTGAACCTTCCACAAACCTCTTGTATTCTTTGTCAATCAGAATTGGAACGGCTTTACATCTTTTCACCGGCTGCGTTTTTTCTTATGAAGTGTGGAGTAGAGTTGAAGCGTGGTGTCGGTTGACTCCTAGTTTTGCTTTTGATGTGACGGACCTTTTGAGAGTGCCAGAGATTCAAACAAAGTCTAAAGAAGCGAGATACACCTTAAGAGGTATTGTTTACACTACTATGTGGGTGTTGTGGAATGAGCGTAATGCTCGTATTTTTAACAACAAGCGGCGGAGACCGATTGAGGTTTTGGAGATTGTAAAGTCGACGTCATACTTTTGGATTCGTAATAGATCTAGGTGGAAAGATATAGATTGGAAAAATTGGTGTATATATCCTTTGGATTGATGTTTTCTCGTTTGTTTGCTTGAAGGTCCTTGCTTTGAGGACCTCTCGAGGTGTTTGAATGAAATTTTCCTTTCAAAAAAAATATATATCTCTTTAAAACATATATATTTTTTCTCTCTCTAAACATTATATGTCTTTTTATCTTTAAAATTAAATACGCATTTTCTCTCTCTAAATTCTATATTTGTTTTTGTCTATTTTCATCTATTATTTTCATAATAAATAATTATATTAAACTATCATATTTTCATATCCAAATTCAATCCTTTCTTAGACTTAAAAAATCTACTGTAACCAGAAAGTCGAATAAAAGCTACCTTTTCAATTTTAACTTGGAGCGTACCACGTATAAATATTAAAATTATATTAACCAAGGTTGAAAAATAAGGAAAGAAAATTATATTTAAGGGTATAATGAAAATTAAAAAAAAAAACTTATTAATGTGAGACGCTAGAAAAAGAAAAAATAGAGTAAATAATAAAAAAATAAGAAAGGAAAACAATATTAAAGTTAAGGGCTAAACATATCATAACCAAAGTTGAGGGACCAAGAGAGAAAAAAAGTGAGTTGAATATTAGTGTGTACGATGTGTGTACATATATTACATAGTTAATATTCAAAATAAAGATAAATAACACATGAAAAATAAGAGATTACTAAATTTAAAACAAGAGTTACATTTTTCTGTTTTTCTCTTTAAATTATTATATAATTTTTCTCTCTCTAAATTTTATATATCTTTTCTCTCTCTAAAATTAAATGTATTTTTTCTTTATTAAACTATCATAGTTCTCAAATTTTAGTTCAATCATTTCTTTATTCTCAAAAGTCATTGTCGGAGCTTGGCAGAGAAGTTCTATAAGGCGGGTTCGCTATTCAATCTATTTTAAACCATCCAATTCGGTAAGTTACATCTTTCAAATTCCAATAAAAAAGAAGATTTAGTGTTGAAAACTATGTGTTTTAGTATTGTTTGTTGCTTTACAAAGTTATTAAGTAAATTTCCATAAAATAAACTAGTTTTGATTGTAGGTCCGTTTTTCTCGGTGGATCCGATACGAAAACCTATCCTTGTTTATCACAAACACGGTAACGGGTGCGGAATCCCCGTGACGGTGCAAACCAAACACAGTGTAAAACACACGCGTAACCAAAGATTCAATATCTATTGATTAAGGATGAGAACGGATACAAACATATACAAACAATGTTTTACAGACTCTCTCAAAGTCTCACAGCTCTCATAAGTTTCACACGGAAACTATGAGGGGTATTTATACAAGACACAGACATAGACCATGACGAAATGCAAAGATGGCACGAAGAAACATTAAAAGTGACGAAACCATAAGAGTTTCGTCACTTAAACATGGCCTAAATGGAGTGTTTCGTCGTTTGTAGTCTGGCCCAAGTTTAGTCAAAGCCCAAAACAAGTTGATTGGCCCATATGAATTGTTTCGGCCCAATGGAATTAAAGCCCAAACAACCATGCACATATATACGTAAATTGAATTCTCATCATGCAGATTATATAGGTTAGTCAACCATGTGACATCATCATGATGATGTCATGGTGATGTATCAACGGGAATAGGTTCGCGGCTCTCCGTGCTTCGCGTGTCGAACTCTAGGGCGCACGACGGAGGAATGTCGTGACGTCGGGCTTGAGCCGGTCCTAACCGTGTCGAAACCAAGTCGAACCGAACCGAGTCGAGTCGCATCCACATAAAGTGTACCAACAAACTCCCCCTTGGACGCTACTCGTGATGGTTTGTCTTCCGTGTCTTTTGTGTCGGAGGATCTTCAAAGTCTTCACGTGTCGTAAGTAGAAAGTGTATCAACAAACTCCCTTTTTCATTCAGGTAGTGCATTAATAAACTCCCCCTTAGAATGAACTCTCCATTGAGTTATGCCCATGAATCTTTTGATCTTCAATTCTTTAGATCCTTGTGGTGTTGATGAGTGATCAACTGCAATCCGATCATCTTGATCTTCTGATTGCATCAACGTCGTGTCTTCACTTTACGGCTTGTCATCTGACACGTTCTCTTCGCCTTTAGCTGATTCTGATGTCGCATCTGCACATACAAGAAAGCTAAACACGTAATGAGAACAACCGCTTGGAATATAGACAAATTAAACAAATGACACATATGAGATCAAATCTCAATCAAACACCGACCGACAATAGTTTGAAAGTTTAAAAATTGTTCAATTTTAAACCTTTAACTTTCAAAACTTGTTAACTTCGACAGTTTATGAAGGTGCAATTGTTTTCCGGCTTAAAATCAGGATTTTGGGTAGGATAGACTCGAGTTCCAACATCGGGCAATCAAAAATAAACTAGAAGCAAAATCTTTTTGGATTAAAACACACCTAAAATATTTTTGGTATTTTTCATTCTTCAAATGTAAAGATGGAAAACAATAAATAAATATATACAAAGATGCAGAAATGAAAGCAGTAAATAAATATTTACAGACATTCTTTTTGCGAGTTTCGAGGGTAAGAGAATCATATCAGTGTACGGTCACGCCAAAACGCTCTTTTTGTTCAATTAGTTAACATTTAGATAAACATCCTATAGCAATTATCGGTATTGTTGTCCACATAAGCTCAATTTATCAGATGTAATCATGGCGAGGGGATACGTTAAGGTATGATTTATACTTACCGACCGGTGTTCATCCACGCACGACACATTCCCGTATCAAGGTATGCACGAGAGTTCATCTTACCGGTGAGTATACCGTTTATCATCCATTTGACCGTATAAAAGATGTGAGAAACTCACTTATTTTGATTGAAAACAAGCCCTATGTGATAGAATCACTTATTGATGAGGAACTTGATTTTCGATGCATGAGGGCACAGGAGCAAGTCCGTGAACAGGTCAGTACTTTCGTACAGCAGAGAGACGAACTTGACTCCCGGATAAATGTGATATATTATCACTTGTTTGTTTGGACATGCGATTGTTGATCACTTATTGAGGTCGAATGCAATATGTACACGTATGTATAGTATCATGGAAGATCTAGACTTCGTGTCCATTTGTTTTTCGGTAAAAGATACAACCATGATACCCAGATGATAAGACAGCATAAAGACCGAATATCTCAGAACCTCGGCAATCTCTCAAACGAAATTTCGGTACTAAGACCATATGCCAATGTGCGGTTCCCACCTGGTCTTCAGTCGATTTAAGGATTTATATCACCCTGCACACTTTAAAATGATTGTGAGCCTACCGATACATCGAATATAGAGCTACTTATCATTTTTCATTTTGCATTTCAGTTTCAAAAGATGTTTCAACAGACCACTGATGCACTATCATTTTCTCTTTTTCTCGCCAGGAAACTCATTTTTGTTTTGCCATGTTTTTGGGTTTTTGATATTTTTCGATGTTTTTGAATTTTCAAATTTTGGATTTACTCCCCCTAAAATCAACAAACTAAGATAAATTTAAAAGACACAAAGATATTTACAAAAATGATTTCCCGATGTCGGTTAACTCATGTTTTACCTCAATGCCGTTTACCAAAATTAATTTAATCAGAAATGATTTATCAAATTTTGGAAAAATGAGTTGGCACGTCGGTAAGCGGTTCGGACCATGACAACATTGATGAGTTTCATATTGAAAACAATCACGTGTGAGGTGATATTCGAGTTCAACGTGTCTGGCCAAAGAGTGTTGTACGAGATGATATAATTCATAAAGCAGCTTAAATATCGACAAGTATAGGAGAGATTAGAAATTTAAAACCGTAATCCTGCAACTGCTTCGTGCATTGCCAGGAATCTGAGTGCTCTCCCAAACTGGATATCCACCCGTTGTGGATTTCAAAGTCGATTTTTGTAGCTACTTAAAAAAATCCGAGAAAACTCTTCACAGCAACAAGATCATAAACCTCTGGGTCCGGCTGGTCTTCCACATTGCACCAGCGTAGGTCTTTGTCTTTCTCTTGAGAAGTAGTGTGCGGTTGTTCAATCCATGCCAAGGCATCCGCACACCCGGTTGGTTTGTTCAACAAACATATTTTCTTCAATCACACCGCGGAGAAATGTACACTGCACGTTCAACTTGTTGATTTTGAACTTCAGACGTGCTGTAGGTGCGTACATTTTGATTGAATCTATCCTGGGGACCCGATCAAAGCCTTTAACAATCAAACTTTGGTATGATTTTCATTTTGTCGAAACTTTCAATTTCTTTGGACAGACAATTCTGTCTTCTTTTCTTTTTTCTCTCCATCAAAGGCAACAATTTCTTTTATCGCCGATCTTGTGCATGGACACTCCACTATCAACAATCCGATGACTATCGATAGTTCCTCCTGGAACATCCTGCACACTCACTCAGAGATTAGTTGGAGAGGGGGACCCAAGCCTTCATAGACTTGGGTTGCCCCTGAGAATCAAGAAATGTAATTTCAATTTCTTGATGATTTGGAAATTTCATGCCTCCCCCTGAACCTTCACCTGTTTTCGGTTTCCAAGCTTGTTTCCGTTTACCAGATTGTGTATTAATTACAATTTCTGGTTTTAACGGTTGTTGTGAACTTGGTTTCCTTGTAACATTTTCCGGTTTTAAAGCCTTTTCGATCACCTTCACATTCTTATGTCGTTGTTTTGTTTCTTGTTCTTTAATAGTGTGTTTATCATGTTTTGGAGAAACAGGACGACGTTGTGAGTGACCTTGTTCAGAAGGGGCTCTTTCTACAAAATTTGGTTTTGGAGAGTTTGTACAGTTTTTGATGATATGTCCAAACTCCCCGCATTTGAAACACGATCTCCTCTCAACAAACTTGGGAGATCCGGTTCGACTTTCACGTGTTGAACCTGTAGACCCAGAGGTACTTGTTCCTTCATCACACCCGTTTGTGTGTTGGGTGTAATTGTTTTGAGCGTTACGCTTTAAAATTCTGACTTTTTGAACAAAATCGGTGTTTGATTTATTTTCAAAAGTCTCCACCTTGTCAGTACCCTTGGATGCTACAAATTTAACATCATTGTTTTTCTTCTTGAAACGAGCTCCTTTGGTCTCAACCTTCGGTTGTGAACTTTTAGAATTTTGAGCTCGCTGCTGTTGCTGTTTACCCTTAAAAGCGATAGGTTGTTGCTTCGTTGGTGATTTTTGATTTCCAATTCTTCTAACTTCAGCTTTTGGAATCGAATCACACTGAGTTTCTGAAACTCTCGGGATCCCCTTTTCCAAAAACTTAGTATCTTCAAACACTTTATCAATCAAGGATTGATTGACGTTTTTGATTGGAAAATCTTTGTTTGAATAAATTTTGTCATCACCGACTAAAGTGTACAACATGTTATCACTTTTAACAGTAGACACTGTTTTAGTGATAGGATCTATCTCTTGTTTAACAGCAGACTGCACAGTAGGAGTAGGAGGATCACACTGAATATGATTCTCAATAGGGACTTCTACTCCTTTGTTCTTTTTAAGAGATTTATCCTCATCACTCACATCTGGTTCATCATCTGACGAATCATAGTCCTCAACGGTTGGAGGACTTTGATTTGAAGCCCATGATGACTTTTCCTTGCTATCAGATGAGCCCTCCGATGAATTGTCTGTTTTGAACCCTAAGCCAGTTGTAACTTCCTCATAATCAAGAGGTACAGTTGGCTCAAAACACGGCATTTCTTCCTCATCGGGCATTCTGGTATAGTTGTGTCTCAAAGGAGGCGGACACGACTTATACCCAATGCCTTTCACGTTTCCCTTCAGTTGTTGAACGTCAATAATGTGATCGAGCACAAATCGGGAGTTAGAATAACTCTCCAATTTGAGCTTGATTGCATCATGCTCGCATTTGGCAATGGCTAGCTCCTTTTTGGTTTCCTCAACGATGTTAATGTAATCGTTAATACTAATTTGTTTATGATAAACAGTTTTGGTCACTTCAGAAACACTTTTCTTTAAGGTTTCAATTACAGATTTAAAATCCCTTTCGTTTCTAACCAGAGCCATATTTGCCTCTTTGCACTTAGACATTTCAATAACCAAACTTTGATTATGGCTATGAAGCTTTTCGGATTCAAGCTTCAAATCAGCACATTCATGTTTCAAATCAGCACAAACACTACATATGCTAGGAGTTTCAGATTTTACCTGACTTGTAGAAGCTGTGACATTAGCCATAAAGGCAGTCTGAGAAGAGAAAGATCCATCTTCGGTGAGAATCTTCTCCATTTCTTCTGATGTAGCATCAACTTTCTTGACTAAGACAGATTTTTGACATTTCATCTCCTTGGCATCATTCGACAAACTATCAGCTTCAGAATCAGTTCTTTCATTCAAATTCGATTCTTCATCCGAACTGCCACTGTATCCCGAACTATCATCTTTTCCTGAAGATTCACCATCATTGACATTCTTGACAATTTCAGCATGAAATGCAGTTCCTCCTTGATCTCCACCTCCACATTGTACAGACCAGTCACACCTTTCATCAGTTTGATTTGAGTTTGACGTGGATGTACTTGTTTGATTTCTGAAAGGATTTTGGTTGCCTTGTTGAGGTTGAGCTTGAGGTGTCACAAATAGAGGTTGAAGTGGAGTAGTCGTTCGTTTAATACGGAAATAGTCACTCATAGTGAATATGGGTTGAGGTTGGGCTTGTGATGGTGTTGGAATATAGGCATTTGGATCAAAAGGTCTTCCGTAAGGATCTGTTGGAGGACCAGGGGGTTGTGTCGGTCTGGGTGGTGGTAGATAGGCATTTGAATCGAAAACCGGAGGAGGAGCTGAAGGAGCAAAACCAGGGAGGTACATTTCAGTACAACTCATAATTGATGTATTGAATAGAGTGAAAACCTGATCACACTCTTGAAAACAGACAGTTAAATCACTTTTGCAAAGCCTCTGTTAAAAACTTTAATAAGTTCGACGAAACCCCAAAGCTTAAACAATTGTGCGACGAAATTCAAAGCCTCGGCGAAACTCTTGTGACGTAACTGATGGCGACGAAACTTTTTTGTATAAAGTGTTGACTCGACGAAACTGGTTGATATGTGTGCGACGAAACTGAATGATATGTGTTCGACGGAACTGAATGATATGTGTGCGACGAAACTTTGATGATTGAGTTGTTCGACGAAACCTGTTTGAATCTTGATCGACGAAACTCAATTGATTAATAATGTCGACGAAACTGATTTGTATTTTGTTGAACGACGAAACTCTTAAGTTAATGGCGACGAAACTGTTTTGATTTTAATTACGACGAAACAAGGATATTGAGGTGGACGAAACCCTTGGTGAGATATGGGATAAGATCGGTTGGTGAGATTTTTTTTTCAAAGTTGCCTTATCTTCTTCTGACACAAAGCCACAATTTTCAAACAACACCTTTCTTTCTCTGATTTTAGAAGCCTCTTTTTCAACCACAAACATCATGCATTTACACTATTGTCAAACAATAGTATAATAATCAATATCACTTAAATTCAAATCATAAACAGATCAAGCAATACAAATATTCAAGAACAGTTATGAATAAATGATGAACACTATGAATATTAGATGAACTACTTGAAGATTTCGGCCAAATTTTCACCGGATAAATTTTTCGAACACAAATTTTGCTTAAAACTTTCAACAAAAACCCATTAGTAACATGTAAACATTCAAACAAACAAGGTTTTTGAACAAACTTTTAGCAAAACAACAAGATAAACACTGATTTTAGTGACTTTTTCAGAAAATATATAATTTTTTTAAGAACGAAATAAAAAAAATCACAATATCACACTTGTTTCAAACATGACAATGTTTGGTTTTAAACAAGGAAAAGAGCCAAATCTCTGATACCAATTGTAGGTCCGTTTTTCTCGGTGGATCCGATACGAAAACCTATCCTTGTTTATCACAATCACGGTAACGGGTGCGGAATCCCCGTGACGGTGCAAACCAAACACAGTGTAAAACACACGCGTAACCAAAGATTCAATATCTATTGATTAAGGATGAGAACGAATACAAACATATACAAACAATGTTTTACAGACTCTCTCAAAGTCTCACAGCTCTCATAAGTTTCACATAGAAACTATGAGGGGTATTTATACAAGACACAAACACAGACCATGACGAAACGCAAAGATGGCACGACGAAACATTAAAAGTGACGAAACCATTAGAGTTTCGTCACTTAAACATGGCCTAAATGGAGTGTTTCTTCGTTTGTAGTCTGGCCCAAGTTTAGTCAAAGCCCAAAACAAGTTGATCGGCCCATATGAATTGTTTCGGCCCAATGGAGTTAAAGCCCAAACAACAATGCACATATATACGTAAATTGAATTCTCATCATGCAGATTAGATAGGTTAGTCAACCATGTGACATCATCATGACATCATCATGATGATGTCATGGTGATGTGTCAACGGGAATAGGTTCGCGGCCCTCCATGCTTCGCGTGTCGAACTCTGGGACGCACGACCGAGGAATGTCGTGATGTCGGGCTTGAGCCGGTCCTAACCGTGTCGAAACCAAGTCGAACCGAACCGAGTCGAGTCGCGTCCACATAAAGTGTACCAACATTGATAAACAATCAAATTCTATATCATTTCCATTGAATGAATTACTTTTTGTAGTGTGAATAAACTAGCTAATTTACCTTCTTACGCTTTAAATTTGTCTTTTCCAATAATGTTTAGACGAATATTTTTCAGATTTTTAGCTGCTGTTATAGATCAACAAGCATATCAATAGTTCCAGTAAATTATAAAAAGAAAAATGTTCTTCTGTTATGTCCTTACCTTTACCTATAAAGGTGTTATTATGCTTTATATATTCAACTAGTTCCTAATTGGTGATTTAGAAAAAAATAAAACTCTTGGTTCAAAAACTATAAAACTTATTTATACATAAAAGAAAGGTAATTGCACGGTACCTCCGACCGCGGGAGAGAACCCCCTCCCCAAGTTGCTACCCGACCAAGCGCCCTGGCGGTGAATTCCCCAGCCGAGTTGACAACGGATTCGATATGTGGTCAGGGATCGAACCCGCGTCCCCAAGGTTTGAATTGGTGTCGGTGGCACATTTAGTTATATAATTAAAATATTTTCTTGTGCCTATATTTTTTTTTCTTTTTTCAAAATGTGAGGTATTGAACAGAAAAAAAGTAATAACGAACAGAATTTGAAAAAAAAACTTATATCGTTTTTTGTGTTTTTTTTTTTTTTTTGGTTTGGGGAAAACATATACATTAATGCATATGCGAAATATAATATTCAAAAAGCACATATAGAAGTTAAATGAAGTTAAATTGAAATACACGTGACAAAGTAGAGGAGTGACAACTTTACACAAACAATGGTCAGCACTTTTCTCATTTTCTCTATATCCTATATCATTAATAAAGAAAAAAGAGAATAGTTATATTAAAATATTTTGAGAAAAAAGTTTCTTATATTCAAATTCAACCCATATTATTCGATAATCTAGCATCAACTAAAATTTGTATTTTATTGTGGAAAATTTCATAATGAAAATGGCGGATTTTGAGTTAATTCTATTTAATGAGGCATTCTTATTTACTCTATTTTGTCTTCACTTTATGTAACTTAGCGCGTTTCATTTCCAATTAGATAGATATAAATTGCCTTGCAACACATTGTTTTGTGTCATGTTCGGTAAATTATCTACATGCCATACACTAAATAACACTTTGTATCATAGAAAAAAGAATTTCTTACTTTATAATCTAATTTTGTACGGATTTGTTACCATTAACTTTTGCAAGTACATGAGTGCTTTCTTTCTGATTTACTTACAGAAGAACAGACAAGGTCACCGTGATTGCTATGAACCGCGAAATCACATTATAATATATACTCAAACTTACAAAGAACTATAAAAAACTAATTAATAACACAATAAAAGAAAAAAAAAACAATTCACTTTATGCCTCAAAGTATATTTCACTCAATAGGAATTGCATAACTACAAGCACACATCTCATTAAAGATTATTACAGTACTTAGGGGGCTCTACACCAACATGCAAGTTGGTTGTACAACTAGAATCAATCTAAACTGTTAATTCTAAGGTTTTAAAACCAATAAGAACCATTGTTCCTAAGAACATATTGTGTTAGGAAAAACTGTTCTATTTAGTTATGAGGAAAACAAATAGAAAAACTGTTCTATTTAGTTTGATTGCAAGGGCGGCAGCGAATAAAATGGACAAACATGCAAAAGCCTGCGAGGATAATCAACATTCCTTTATCCCTTTTGCCTTTGATACCTTTGGCTCGCTAGCCCCAGAAGCCATCAGATTTCTTGAACGGGTCCAACGGGTTGTTCACAGCAACATTTCGTCTCCTAGAGATCGGGGTTTCGTTTTTACGAGGTTAGGTTTCGCTATTCAAAAGGGGGTAGCGGCGCAGCTTGTTGCCCGCTTACCGGCTATCTTGGTGTAATTTGTTTCATATGATATAAAATTGTGGAAGTATAAGTTTTTGTGATTGTATCTTATTTACTCTATTTTGTCCTCACTTAATTTTGGTAACTTAGCCCGTTCTAGCTCTAATTAGTTAGATTTAAATTTCCTTGCAAAGCATTCTTGTAGCATGCTCATTAAATTAATTACAAGCAATACGCTAAATCACAATTTGTATGGTAGAAAAAGGAATTTTATAATTTACAATATCATTTTGTATGGTTTAGATTTTTTTACCATTTAACTTTTGCAAGTACATATGTGTCTTCTAATTTGCTTACTCAAGAACCAACATGGACACCATGATTGCTAAAAAATGTGAAATCACATTTATTAATATACACTTAAACATACAAAGAAAAGTAAGAACACTAATCATTAGCACAATAATAAAAACATTTCACCTCAAGCCTCAAAGTATAACTACAAGCACACATCCCATTAGAGATTATTACAATACTTAGGGGGCTCTCCACCAACATGCATATTGGTTGTACAACTAAAATCAATCTAAATTGTTAATTCTAAGGTTTTAGAAGCAATAAGAACGAACATAATGAGTCATGAAAAACTATTCTCTTTAGTTACAAGGAAAACATAGTACAAGTTCTTGTGATCGTATCCGCATCTGTCTTCAAAATGTTTTCTTGTACTGGAACATGGTGTGCGCACTACTTGGAACTGACACAAATCTTTACTAGTGAACATTTGTTCTTCAATGACAATTGTACCTAGGTAGTGAACTCTTTATCGGCATTAAAACTTAAACATCAACACCGAACATGAATTATTGAATAACTCACCAGCATTGAAACTTCTTCGTCGATACCAACCTTTATTTTTATTCAATAATCTAGCATCAGTTAAGATTGTATTTTGTTGTTAAAAATTCATTCTTTAATGGAAATGGCGGATTTTGATTAAAGTTATATACTTTGAGGCGTTCTTATTTGCACTAATTTGTCCTAACCTAATTTTGGTAACTTAACTCGTTCCATTTCTAATTAGCAAGATATGGTTTTTCTTTTGCAACTCACTGTTTGGGTCATTCCCGTTGAATTAATTACAAGCAATATACCAAATCACATTCTGTAGAATTTTATTATTTATAAGGTTTAGAATTGTTATCCATTTAATTTTTGCAAGTACATTGGTCTTTTTTCTGTTTTATAAACTATTATTTTTTAGAGTTCAACAAACAAGCACGCTAATAGTTACCTTAAATTTTAAAACAGAATAGATGTGGATTATTATTATGTAACTATACAATTGAGCCGGGGGTCTCATTGGAAGCAGCCTCTCTATTCCTACAAGGTAGAGGTAAGGCTGTCTACATCTCACCCTCCTCAGACCCTACCTTAGCTTTGCTATTGGTGGGATATACTGAGTATGATGATGATTATGATGATGATGATACAAGTTCGTTAGTTGTTTCCTTAAAATGGTGTCGGTTATCATAATATGCATGCTCAAGGTGCTTAATATGACTGTAATCTTGTAGGTGATCAAGGAAACGGAACAAGGTTTGGATATGAGTTCGTTGATCCATGTCATCGGTCGTGACCTCACAATGAAAAGTCTCATGTCCCTGCCAAGATACAACTATGCTCGCATCGCGTCACTAAACCGGAGTTTTCGTGAGCTCATTAGAAGTGGTGAACTTTATAGGCTAAGAAGCATTCATCAAGTAATTGAACATTGGGTCTATTTTTTTGTGACCCATTGAGGTGGGAAGCTTTTGATCCTGTCAATGAGAAATGGATGAATCTACCCATGATGGATACTGACTTAGGCTTCCAGTTCTCGGATAAAGAGTCCATGGCAGTTGGCACAGACCTACTGGTTATAGGAAATGATATGCTAGGTCCGGGTATCTACAAGTACAGTTTATTAACAAATTCATGGTCACAAGGGCTACCAATGAATGAACCCAGATGGTTGCTTGGGTCGGCCAGTTTTAAGAATATTGTGTCGGAAAGTAAACAATATGTCATAGTGTAGGGGTAAATGTATAAAATGGTGTTCTATATAAACACCTTATTCTGTAACCCTAGAAACAGTACAATACAACAATTCAATACAATTCAAACCCTAAATCGGTTCATTCTCTATACCAAACAACATGGTATCAGAGCAGTGTTTCTGATTCTTGAACACTCTGCTCATCATCTACAACCAATCCCAAACCAGAGAAACCCGACAACAAAATCAAACTCGAAAAATACCAGAAATCAGTTCCGGCGAATCAACCATAGTTCGGTTGCCGCCGCCGCTTTAAACCCTGCCGTCGTTTGTTTATTATCCTTTTCTTTTGTTTGAAATTTTCGTTTGTTTATTATCCTTTTCTTTTGTTTGAAATTTCCATCAAAAAAGGTGCTGCCACTTGATAAATATTATTTGGGAATTGCTTGGAGAATTGATATTATTTGGAAAAAAGGTGCCTCCACCGACATTGATTCAATTGTCAACCTTGTCAGTAAACCCTTTCTTCAACCTTTTTCAGCCGTAAAAAACAAAAACCCACCGACACTTTGCGTATTTGATAAATACGCTAGGTATTTCGCTAAGATCAAGTGTAGTATCTGGTCACTCCTCTATTTTCCAACAACTACGGTGCATAAATCCGCTTAACCCAAATTTTGAACGCGAGTTCAAGTTGCCCGACGTATTTGATAAATACGCCGGTAAGATAACTTCACTACCTAGCGACGGTATTCCGAACGAAAATCTTGAACGCGAGTTCAAGTAACCAGCGTAGTTGATAAATACGCCGGTTCAGTTGGTTGCTTAATAGCAATGCCGGGACAACGTTAAGAAAAAGGAAAAGAAAAAAACATATCTGTCACAGTCGCGTCACGAAAGTGGATATGACGTTTAATCATGAAAAAAACAGTTCTTGGATATTCGATTCTGGTGCCACCGACACCATGACGTTTGAGCCATTAGACTTATGTTCAATGACCCAACCTCAAAAAACTCAGATACATACAGCAAACAACGGAACGATGCAAGTGAAAGGAGGAGTAATTGAAATTTCACCAACTATGAAATTATCAAATTGCCTCTATGATCCGTCATTATCACACAAATTGCTCTCAATTAGTCATATTACCAAAGAATTGAATTGCACGGTACTAATGCACCCTACTTTCTGCATCCTACAGGATATCAGGACGGGTGTGATTATTGGACGTGGTACTGAGCGCCACGGATTGTACTATGTGGATGAAGTGGCTCAATAGGGTACTGTGATGTTGGCTCATGGAACTGAAAACCGGGAAGCCTGGCTATGGCATAGACGTTTGGGACACCCATCCCATGGTTATTCACACCTTTTGTTTCCAAAACTCTTCCCTTCAAATGGAAAAATAGATTGTGAAACCTGTCTTCGTGCTAAAAGCCATCGACAACCATTTAAACCTAGCAATACGAAAGTTGCTTCACCCTTTTCACTAATCCATTCTGATGTGTGGGGTCCTGCTCCTGTGATGGGGGGCAGGGTCTTCGGTACTTTATACTATTCGTGGATGAATGCACTCGCATGACATGGGTATATTTTTTAAAAAACAAAGCCGAAGTTTACGAAAAATTTATCACGTTTTATGCTATGATTCAAACTCAATTCCGAACTCAAATCCAAGTCCTTCGATCCAACAATGGGGGAGAATTTGACAATACACCCATGAAACAGTTCTTTAAAACGAAAGGATTAGTTCATCAAACCTCTTGTTCTCATACCCCCGAACAAAACGGTGTTTCCGAACGGAAAAACCGTATTATTCTTGAAATGACTCGAGCCCTTTTGATCGAATCTCAGATTCCTAAATCTTTCTGGCCGGAGGCAGTTGCAACCTCCGTGTATCTCCTGAATCGGCTTCCCACAAAAGCTCTTAAATTTAAGACTCCCTTAGATTGTCTGTCTAAGTCTGCCAGTATTCCCCATCCTCTTACACTTGAACCTCGAATCTTCGGGTGTACTGCATTTGTTCACATACCCAAAGTCAACCGAAACAAGCTCGGCCCATGTGCTTAGAAATGTGTGTTTGTCGGCTATGGGATCGACCAAATAGGTTACCGGTGTTATAATCCAAAAACTCATCAAATGTTCACCACAATGAACGTTGACTTTCTTGAAACAAAATACTTTTATGACACCCAACTCAGTGGTCAGGGGGAGAATGAATGTATAGACCCTCTGAGTTGGCTAACCCAACTTCCCTCATCTGAAGAAGTAACAACAGAAAATCCTCACAGTACTGCGAGTCCTTCAAACACAGCCACACAATCTGCGGAGCACAATACCACTGAAGAAAGTCCATCCAACGTGATACCTGAGGTAAGAAATACTGAGAACCCTGAATGTCATGCGTCGTCTTGTAACTATGAGACAACAACAGAGCCTACAGAACAGGTTGAACCAAATGTTGAACAGGTTGAAATTGAACCAGTGGTTGAACATGTTGAACCACCAGTTGCAACAGAGACAACCGGAAGATACTCTCTTCCTCCTAGAGGCAATAGAGGGGTTCCTCCAAAACGGTACTCCCCAGAGAGGGAAACCAGAAATTCAAGGTATCCTGTAGCTAATATGGTCAACAGGAACTTATCTAACAGTGCGAAGGCATTTGTTACTTCACTATACTCTGAACAAATACCTAATTCCGTAAAGGAAGCTCAAGGTAAGAAGAACTGGGAAGAAGCAATGGAAGTGGAGATGTGTGCTCTTATGAAAAACAACACATGGGAGAAGTGCATTCTTCCTAAAGGAAAGAAAACAGTTGGATGCCGGTGGGTATATTCAATCAAATATAAACCAGATGGTTCCATTGGGCGATACAAAGCTCGGCTTGTAGCCAAGGGTTACACTCAGACGTATGGGATCGATTACTCTGAGACATTTTCTCCGGTTGCAAAAATGGATACCATCAGAGTTCTCTTCTCCGTAGCAGCCAATAAGGAGTGGCCTCTTCACCAGTTTGATGTTACAAACGCCTTTCTCCATGGAGACCTAACAGAAGAAGTCTACATGGAAGCACCTCCAGGCTTTTCAGGGGGTTTTAAAGAAGGGGAAGTTTGTCGATTGAAAAAGTCCCTTTATGGGCTAAAGCAGTCTCCTCGGGCATGGTTTGGAAAGTTCACTTTGGCCATGAAAGAGTATGGGTATCACCAAAGTAACGCTGATCATACTCTGTTCCTCAAGAGAAGAAACGGCCTTGTAACTTGCTTGATCATATATGTAGACGACATGATTATTACCGGAGATGATATAGAAGAAATAGCACGGCTGAAAAGAAATCTGTTTTCAAAGTTTGAAATGAAAGACCTTGGAAATCTCAAGTATTTCCTCGGGAAAGAAGTTCTAAGGTCTAAATGGGGGATTTTCATCTGCCAAAAGAAGTATGTCCTTGATCTTCTAACAGAAACTGGGTTGATTGATTGTAAACCAGCAGATACTCCAATGGTGGTGAACCACAATCTTCACATGGAACTCAATGGAGAACTTGCAGACAAATAAATGTATCAACGGCTCGTGGGCAAGTTAATTTATCTCTCTCACACTCGCCCTGATATAGCTTATGTTGTTGGAGTGGTGAGTCAGTTCATGCATCAACCTCAAGTTGCCCACATGGAAGGTGCTCAGAGAATTTTAAGATATCTCAAGGGAACTCCAGGCCATGGAGTATTGTTCAAAACAAATGGACATTTAAATGTTGAGCTCTATACTGACGCAGACTGGGCAGGAGATAAGGGAAGCCGAAGGTCAACATCAGGATATTTTTCTTTGGTTGGTGGAAACCTCGTTACCTGTTACCTGGAGGAGTAAGAAACAGAAGGTAGTCGCTCTGTCGAGTGCAGAAGCGGAATTTAGAGGTATAGCTCGAGGGTTAAGCGAAGTTCTTTGGATCAGGAAGCTGCTAGAAGACATTGGTTTTTCCCAAAAGGCTCCTAGTAAAGTTATGTGTGACAATACAGCTGCAATACAAATCTCAGAAAACCCAGTTCAACATGATCGAACAAAACACGTGGAGGTAGATCGACATTTCATCAAAGAAAAGTTGGAAGAAAGAATCATAGAACTCCTGTATGTTTCATCAAAAGATCAACTCGCAGATATACTCACAGCCGTCAACGGAAACGCCTTTAGTAGCTGTTTGAGCAAGTTAAGTATTGGTGATCCCACTACTCAACTTGAGGGAGAGTGTCGGAAAGTAAACAATATGTCATAGTGTAGGGGTAAATGTATAAAATGGTGTTCTATATAAACACCTTATTCTGTAACCCTAGAAACAGTACAATACAACAATTCAATACAATTCAAACCCTAAATCGGTTCATTCTCTATACCAAACAACATATTGCAATCTTTGCAGGTGGTGTGGATCGAAATGGAAAGATCATGGATGCGGTAGAAAGTTACGACAGTGAGACAGGGACTTGGAAAACACTTCCTAGTATGATTAAGCCGTGGAAATTGAGTTCTGGGGTCTTTATGGATGGTAAGTTTTATGTAATAGGAGGGATTAGCAGTAATGATTCAAATCCATTGACATGTGGAGAAGAGTATGATCTGGATACCCAAAAGTGGACTGAAATTCCCAACATGTCACCTGGTGGTGGCGGACCTGGAATGGCTCCGCCGCTGCTTGCAGGGGCATGCAATGAGTTATATGCTGCTGATTTTGCAGCAATGGAACTGAAGATGTATAGCAAGAAGAACAAAGAATGGGTTGCTATTGGAAGGTTGCCTGAAATAGCACACAGTAGGGATCGTTGGGGTATTGCATTTAGAGGATGTGGGAATCGTGTCGTCATCATTTGTGATCCTAGAGATACCCAGAATAGATATATAGAGATATATTCATGGGTCCCTAGCGAAGGGCCACCACAGTGGATGAGGATTGGCTGGAAAAGTAGTGATAACTTTGTCTACAATTGTGCTATAATGGGCTGTTAAGCTGAGAAGAAATCTGGTCAAAAAATCTTCTTAATCTTTCAAAAAGCTAAGTGAACTGATGTGGCTATTTTGTCGAATGATTGTGAGAAAATCTAGGGTTGTTTTTTGTTTGTTTGTTTGTTATCTTGTCAGAAACTTGTGGGAATTATCGTTTGTGGGAAACTTGTGGGAGTTCTCCTAGTTATGAGTACTTTTAATCAATCTTTTTAATCTTGCCTTGTTAATTATTGGTTGCAATATATGCTTTCTAATTTTTGGTTGTGAAGACTGATATTTACATAAACAACCAATGAAGTCAAGATTATTATTTTGATAGTTCTTCTCTTTGCAAGCCAGGCATAAGGATATGTGTCTATTTAGGTAACTTATGATGATCTGAAGAAATATTCATCAACAATAACTGTTGCAATATCAACACCTCATTACTTACTTAAACAATGGATTAGCTTATGTTTATTACCCCTCTTTCCACAACACTACTAGAAAATTGTCAAGTTTGTGACAACCAAATTTGTAGCAAATTTGTATGAAATTGGCCTTACCAACAAATTTCCTACAAAAAAATTCATAGGAAATAAACTTGTGGGGTAACTGGATTAGCTACAAAAATACGACAATCTGCAACAAAATTCCTACAAAATCTCTCGTCGCAAAATTTGCTACAAAATACTGACAAATCGCTCTTCTTGCAAAATTCCGACAATTCTTCCACGTTTTTGCCTTTTTTGTATATTATTTCATGATATTTTAATTTTAAAATTAATAACATTATTAAAAAAATATTCATAATTTTTTATTTTCTCGACAAAATTTCTACAAATTATAAAACTTTCTTGCGACAAAATTCCTACAAATTATAAAATTTATCTCCGACAAAATTCCTACAAATTATAAAACTTTCTTGCGACAAAAATTGCTAAACTTTCCACAAGTTTCCTACAAATTTATAAATTTTCTCTAAACAATTTGCTACGAATTATCCACAAAACTAACGGTTTCCAACAAATTTCCTACAAAGTTATCAAAACAGTTTGCGACAAATTTCCTACAAATAAAAAGTATATTTTTTAATGCAGCTACAAATTTCCTACAACTTAGAAATTAAGATTTGCGACAAAATTCCTACAATTTTTTGCGACAGATTTGTGACAAAATAACAATATCTAAATTTAAAAAAAAAACCCATTTTTTGTATAAAAAATGCAGCAAAATATAAAACATTCCAAAAAAATTGCAGCAAGCAAAATTATAAAACATTCCAAAACATTTGCAACAAGCAAGATTCTAAAACATTCCAAAAGTTCCAAAACATTCCAAAAGTTCCAAAACATTCCAAAACACACAAAAAATCCAAATTAAGAACAAGTTTTTTGATTGAAAACTAATCCAACATTCCAATACTTAACAAAACGAGAGCTTTGTTTACTTCTTTCCGATGTTTTTCACCATTTCTTCAATATTTTTTCGCCATGCGTCTTGGTCCGCCCGCTCTTTTTCACGCTCTTGTTGAAATAGTTCGAAACCAGCTTCTATGTTTTGTCAGGCCTCATGTTCTCTTTCTAGTTCCGCCTGAACTTTTTGAAGCTGAAAATTATAAAACCGTAGTCATCACATATCAACCTGAACAGGTCGATCAACACAACCCTACAAAAATCTAACTAACAACGTAAAAATCCCTTATAACAAAATATAAACACACATACATATTAAAAAAATGAAATATCATATTAAAATGTTGTTATTTATTTGTACTTAATTATTTTAATAAATTATGACAGTTGTATAATAAATATTTCTACATCACATAAGTTGGGGTATCAAAAGAACTACCCTTATAAGTCTAGACTAGATGATGCAAATTGGCTTATTTGTAAAGCATCTCGATCTTCCAATCACTAAGTCACCAAGAGTAAACAACCAATAATTATTGGAATACAATATGAACCATAAATAACAGAAATAAACAAATAGAAATAATATAAATAAACAAAGATCTTGGACACAAGTTATTTTGCAAATAGGTTCTGGTTGAAACGGTTCCGGATCAGAACGAATTTCTGGTCGGTCCAGGATCAAAAAAAAAAAAAGGGTCCACATCGTCCTCCTTATCTGGATCAAACTCCAACGTTCAATACCATTTGATTCGGTCAAACCATAGTTATCAAAAAAATATTAATTAATTGAAAGAAGAGATAAAAGATAGTTGTTTTTAGTGTAATTATATGGTAAAAAATGATTGATAGGATGTGAATGCTCTAACATTGTGTAATTACAAAATAATGATCTCAAGATTAGGAAGAAATTAGTCACACTCACCCTGTTACTGCAGCGTCAAGAACGGCGGATGAGTTGCTAGCACATCCTCTAAATCAGCAGGAGCGATCTACAGTCCAATCATATTATCAATTTCCGTCGGAATCACGTTTAATAACTTTTAATTTCCAGTTCGCTCTATTACCTGAAACCCTTTGTACCTGAAACCAAACGAAAAGCTCAACCCCCGATATCAAATTCCTATGACTTAAAACGAACCACTATAGTTGTACATAACAGAGGAAACTTAAAAAACCATCAACCAGAACAAATACGAACAAGAAGGTTGGTAATCCCAACCAGTTTTAATTCATCAATTGTTTTCATAAAGTCTCTTCTTTTAATCTAGATTTATAAAATCTGTCGCTTGGAATTCGAACTTGCAAAGTATTTGTACACAAATGGTTGGTCGATCTCACTTTGATGAAATAAAAGTGTCACAAGAGTAGGGCTAGCTTCATAAAAAATAAGAGTACACCAAATTAAAATACCTTAAAATCAACAAAAAGTTCATCAACAGGCTTTAGTATCCTAGGAGTTAGATTGGCAAACGATGAATCTCCACAAAGGATGAGCTTTGCACAATACTTTTGGATGACTTTTGACCAGGTTCATTTTAAGGCAATATCTTTTTTATTTTTATGGATTTTTTGTAGAAAGATAAAACATAACTCGAATTGACCCAATCAAATGGGTCAAAGCTGCCACCTCTACTCCAGATTAATTATCCTACAGCAACTAATATGTGCGTGGACAGAAAGTGCTAACCGTCTAATCCCTACAATACATGTATACATTAGACTGTGGGGTATGGTGGGGTGGGGGTTTGGGGCATGGGTTGACACGTGGAATTTTAGGGGCACCGCTGGTCAGTTGCATGTTGGGTCAGTATGGCGGGGCTTGGCTAGCCCGCGTGAGTTGGCCACGTGTTATAATATTTTTTTTTCAATTATTATAAAAATACACAAAAAAAAAAGCCTAGCCACCTATAGCCTAGCCAACCCAGCCAATGAGGCAATGAGAGCTGGCCACGGAAGACCGCTAGGCCCGCCCAACGCCAGGGCTGAAACCCCCGCCCAAGGGGCCACGCCGAAACCCAAGCCCACCCGGGGTGGTGACTTGGGCGTTTGTACCCAACCCACGCCCCAACCCCCGCCCCATACCCCATAGTCTTAGGTGACCTGTGGGCAGCTTAGTAGCTAGAGCAAGTGCACCGAGTGTGACCATGATAAGATTTACCCATAGGAGCTGCAAATAATCAAGAATGCCAAATTGTTATTAAATAACTACTGTATCATAAATTAATCAAATTCTACCAAACATAACTGATAAAAATGTTTAAATATTGGCTTAAATTAAGCATAGTTAGACTACTGGTGTAAAGGTAGGAAGCAACTCCTGTACACAAACCTTCTGTTTTAACTAAAACTACAATTACTTTATGTATAGCCAAGTAGACTTTTTATGAGAGGCAAGCAAGAACATAAAAGTGCCATCTTTACAACAAATTATTCCATCTTAAAACAAGTAACCATGAATATCAAATCATGATTCATGAGATTCATCAACAATGTTAACCATATAACTTCAAATTAGAAGCCTTAAACTCTATTCTCATGCATATAAGTTGAATTGTAGTAGTGTATATACCGAATACCAACCGAGCAAAAGGAATCCATACAATAGCAAGATCTGAGTTTCTAATTGTACTAGATCATATTGGGTATAAACATATTGTATATGTATACTTTGTTATTGTTGGTTGCTGGTGGCAGTTGTGCTTGTTATTCTCTTTTCATATCTCCTCATCCTGATCCAAATCCAAAAGTTTTCTATGAAGGGAACTTTTGGGCAAAAACTTAAAATAGTGCAAAAAGAATAAAGCTATATCTGAATCATTCAGATCTAACCTTCAAATCTGGATCCAAACACAACACAATTTTGGTACAAACTCCCAAACAAATAACTAAACAAGTGAAATTAAGTCCTAGCCACCTATAGCCTAGCCAACCCAGCCAATGAGAGCCGGCCACGGAAGACCGCTAGGCCCGCCCAACGCGCGGGCTGAAACCCCCGCCCAAGGGGCCACGCCGAAACCCAAGCCCACCCGGGGTGGTGACTTGGGCGTTTGTACCCAACCCCCGCCCCATACCCCATAGTCTTAACACAAAAATGTTGCTTTCAGTACCTGTAAAGTAGCACATGCTATTCTTAACTAGAATGCTTAGATCTAGGATGCTGAACAGAGATTATACAGAAAGAAAAACATAATCCAACACTATTATGCCTCTTTCCTTATAACAGTTGAGCATATTTTTTTAGTGGTAGTCGTATGACCGAAATCTTGGTTAGATAGCAACTGATCAACTAAAATCATAAAATTATCATATTCTACCCACAAAATTTAGCTGGAATGTGCAGAAATTCGTCAAAATATGGCCGGAATTCGATTTTTTATCCAATACTTCAGCAAAAACACTAATAAATTTCATATTTATACACTAATAGTAACAAAAAACACTTATAGTAGCAAAAAAAACTAAATAAATTTCACAATTTCACTCAAATTTAGGTTTTACAAAACTACCATGAAAGTTAGGGACTTAGGGTTTACGAGATTGGGATCAGGTCAACTTACCGGTTTCACAGTTTGAAGCGCCGACTGAAACCACCGTCTGGAACGCAGCTTTTGGTTTCTATCTTCGTCGTCTCCTACTCATGGCTGGTCGATTTCTTTGGTGGGAAGATTATGGCTGGAATGAGTAGCGGGAAAGAGGAGACAGTGAGCCATTAGAAGCGGGAATGTTTATTTTGATTTTCAGGGGGTGTTTGGCCTGGCTTTTTTTTTTTTTTTTTTGCTTATACTTATATTTTAAAGTAGCTTATAGATTATTTTCTATCATTTGATAAGCTTTTATTAAGTGTTTGGATTAGCTTATAGCTTATTTTATATCATTTGCCCTTACATAAAAAGCTTCTTCAAATAAGCTAAAAAATCATTTTCAAATAAGCTTCTTCAAATTAGCTTATATAAGCTAATAAGCATAAGCTTAAAAAGCTAAACCAAACAACAAGTTAGGCTTATTTTGTAAAAAAAAGCTAAAAAATGCTATAAGCTTTGTTAAAAAAGCTAGGCCAAACACCCCCTCAATTAGGGCTTGAAAGGGTGGGCCACAGGGTTAACGATCCAAAGGTGTAAGTATGTCATTTCTTTTGATTTTCCATCAAATTATATATATATATATATATATAGGCTCCCCTTGTTCCCACACCCCCTATATCTTATTTTCACATCCCCTAGTGTATACGGGCCGTATACAAATATACGGCCCGTATAAAATGTTTTTGAATAGGAAAATGCGCAGAGAATGTTTTTTTGATTTTACTAAATACGGCCCGTATAATGTTATACGAGCCGTATACATGTTTATACGATTTGTAAAACGTATACGGCTCAATGGATTTATTTTGGGAGGTTTTTGATGTTACCAAATGTATACGGGCCGTATGTAAGGATGTTTTTTCAAGTATCACGTTTTTTTCCAGTAAAAACACCATCATTCTAGGGTTTCTAAACTCTTCATCACCTTTAACAACGTTGATCGGAACACGCCGCTTAAATCGGCGCACAAGTAGAGTAACGTTACCGATCAGTCCGTTGATCGAGTAACAAAAGAACCCGACACAAACAAGTTCTCCACAGTTTGTTATTCAGGTCTCTATTCATCTCTATTCGGTCATCTTTCCAAACTACAACACACGATAACTTTAAACTTTATAGTGTGTGATTTGACCAGGAAATGATTGGAGGTGATTACTACTTTTAATAAGCAGTCATAGTTGTCAAATTCGATTTCAACAAATATTTTCCTTTTCCTTCAATTTCTAGAACATTCTCCGTAACATGAAGACGTGTCGGGTTCTTCTACTAGTGGTATTTTAATTAAGTATTGAAGATTGAATGTGCAAACCGCAACCGTTTTTTTACTACGGAAATGGTGGCTATGCGAAATACAAACCGCAACCGTTTTTTACTACGGAAACGGTGGCTATGCGAAATACAAACCGCAATCTTTTGTGACTATGGGAAACACAAGTTTTCTTTTTGAGTTTGATGGATGTCTGTTATCTCAGTTGAGGCAGGCATTGTTTAAATCTGAATATAACTAGATGTTACGTGTAACTTCATTAAACCAAGAACAAAGCCTATTTTCGAAACACATGTGTTCGTATCAGCGTTGTTTATCACCCTGTATTGGAAACCCGACAAAGGAGTTGGTTTGTGTTCATATCAGCGTTGCTTATCACCCTGTGTGAGCATTGTAAGCCCGACCACTAGCAGAAGAACCCGACACGTCTTCTATGATGATTCGAAACATTCACGAACAACAATGGACTCAGACTCATTGTTGCGAATTTGGTTTCTTTGGTACAGGTTGACGAAACTGAAGCTGTTATTTCGGTTGTTCAGTAGTTTCGAGACGACGCGGCTTCTCCTTACAACTATCATCAAATGCCTCACCCTTCCTTTTATTCTGTAAATATTAAATAAAGAATAACACCATGCCCGTAACCCCGCGTTGATAGCTTCCGTTTTATTACAGTCATACGACGCGCCTTTTTGTTCTTCAATCTTTGTTACTTGTTAATGTTTTAGTTTTTTCTACTTTTAGAAAGGTTTGACCACCTCACGACTGTAAAATGCCTCGTGTAATTGGCACCTTAAATCCCTTAAATACTTTGAGAAAAATCTAATTGTCGAAGAATACGGGTCGTATAACAGTATACGACCCATATACGGGTTCGTATACATTGTATACGACCAGGCAAATTATTTACACATGGTGTATACGGCTACACCATGTGTAAATAAGTTTTTACCATGTGTTAATATTAGGACCCATATATATATATATATATAGAGTAAATTACAAAAATTGTCCTTTATGTTAACACTAGATTGTAAACCACGTCCTTTATCTTCAAAAAGTACAAAAGACATACTTGATGTTTGCAAACCCTAGCACATTATGTCCTTTAGCCATAACTCAGTTAGATTTCATGGTTAAATCTGACCAAGTAAATCCAATGAAAACATGAAATTAGATATTGTACAACTTATGATATTTTTTCTATTTTATATGATATTTAATGGAATTTTTTTAGGTAACGTGTGAAAAATAAAGTGTCAATACAGTATAGAAGTGTCTAATATAACTAGCGGGATTTGCCCGTGCTATGCGGCGAGAAATCGTCCGTATCGGTTCGATTCGTTACGCAAGGGATTCGGGGTGGTAATGTTCGGAATCGTCATAGGACCTGCACTCGGTTTAAAATCATGATATGCTTGTATGCCTTTTAGATTAAAAGCGAATACCGGTAGTTCATCACGGTATCGTGTCGTATCGTATCGTACAATATAGTGCAGTACAGTACAGTATACTGTAGTGTAGTGTAGTTTTGCATAGTACAGGATTGTATCGATACATATCGTACAATATAGTATATTATAGTATAGTATATTACAATATAGTATAGTGTAGCATATTATATGATCATATTGTATCTTACAATATAGTATAGTATACTATCGTATACTATATGGTATAATATGTTATAATGTAGTATTGTATAGTATATGATAGCATCGTACAGTATAGTATAGTGTAGTGTTGTATAGTATAGGACCGTATCGTATCGGACAATGTAATATAGTATACTATACTATATCGTATAGTATAGTGTCGTGTCATGTTGCGTCGTGTCGTGTCGTGTAGTGCCGTGTAGTGTAGTGTAGTGTAGGATTGTATCGTATGGTACAGTATAAGATTGTATCATATGGTACAACATAGTATAATATCGTATAATATATGGTATAGTATGGTATGATATAGTATAGTACAGAATCGTAGGGTCAATAGCTACAAATTTCCGACAAATTTGACATTTTAAAATTTAAAATTATATGTTTTTCTAAATTGATAAATTTAAATAACCTTTTTGTAGGAAAGCTGTAGCAATTGATGTTCATTTGCTACAAATTTTCGACAAACTTAACATTTTATCAAACTAAACAACTGTTTTGTAGGAAATTTGTAGCAACTTGGGTCAATTTGCTACAAATTTGCGACAAATTTATTATTTTATTTTTTAAAATTATCTATTTTTCTAAAATTGATAATAACAAAACTTTTTTTTTGTAGGAAATATGTAGGAACTTGTGTCAATTGGCTACAAATTTCTGACAAATTTAACATTTTATTTTTCAAAATTATGTTTTCTTCTTAATTTGTTGAATAATAGCCTTTTTGTAGGAAATTTGTAGCAATTGTTGTCAATTTCCTACAAATTTCCGACAAAATTATCATTTTATTTTTTTAAATTATCTTTATTTCTAAAATTGATAAATAACAAATAAAATAATTTTTTTGTAGGAAATTTGTAGCAACTGGTGTCAATTTGCTACAAATTTCCGACAAATCTAACATTTTATTTTTCAAAATTATGTTTTCTTCCTAATTTGTTGAATAATAGCCTTTTTGTAGGAAATTTGTAGCAACGGCTGTCAATTTGCTACAAATTTCCGACAAACTTATCATTTTTTTTAAATTATCTTTTTTTCTAAAATTGATAAATAACAAATAAAATAACTTTTTTTGTAAGAAATTTGTAGCAACTGGTGTCAATTTGCTACAAATTTTCGACAAATATAATATTTTATTTTTTTAAATTATGTTTTCTTCTTAATTTGTTAAATAATAGGCTTTTTGAAGGAAATTTGTAGGAACTGCTGTCAATTTGCTACAAAATTTCCGACAAACTTATCATTTTATTTTTTAAAATTTTCTTTTTTTTTTCTAAAATTGATAAATAACAAATAAAATAACAATTTTTGTAGGAAATTTGTAGCAACTGGTGTAAATTTGCTACAAATTTCCGACAAATTTAATATTTTATATTTTTCAAATTATTTATTTTGTTGTAGATACAAATAATATAAAATTTTATAATTTTTGTCGGAAATTTGTAGGAAATTTGTGGAAAAGTTTTGGGTTTTTTTTGTTTTTCTTTTTTGTCAAAAAATTATAGGAAAATTGTAAAAAATTGAGTTGTGGGAAATTTGTAGGAAACTTTTGTAGGAAAAAATGTAGTTTTCTAGTAGTGCAATAAATCGTGTAAATGTGGCACATTAATCTTTCAATTGACCTACCAGAATCGGAAATCTCATGATCATGACAACCACCCAGTCTTGTGATTGTGTATTTCTGGCTGGATAATCTTATGGTGAGTCTTTTTAATTGTTGTGACTGGTTTTTACTCAGATCTATTGGATCACTGAAACAAACATAAAAACTGTATGCACTCGTAATCTTCACTGCTTAGAAATGCCAACGTTCTTGTCCCTTAGTTGGTTATAAATGTGTAAATAATGTTCGGAGACTAACTACACTAAACTTAAGACCCTTATGGCTTCTACAGTGTTGAAAGTTAATCTTAATTGGTAACTTCCTATGTGGTCTCAGCAATTGTTAGCATGTATTTGTGTTGGCTCCTCCCAAGCCAGTCTTAACCTGACGAGAGTTTATTATTAACTTCTTCAAGCATTGTTGATTTTATATACTTATTTTAAAGGGATCTTACATATAATGATAATAAATCAATACAAGAAATGTAGTTTTTCTTAATGCCAATTGAAGTTTTTCTGATATTCTAGCATCGAAGTGTTGTTGATGCATATTGTGTGGATGCGACTCGTTTCGGTTCGCCGTCGTTTCAAAGTGAAGACCGAGGTCAAGATATCCTCCTATCTTGACCCGGTACGACGTTTATTTTTGATGTAAAACAACTGCGCATGTGCAGACCATTAATAGATAGTGTATTGTCTCTTCTGTATGTTATGTTATGTATGTCTGTTATTGCAACCATCCCACGTAGAACCAACTTCTTCGTGGGAGACACATCTTCACGAAAAGATAGTATGTCACAACATGCATGTAATGAAAGACCAGGTTATTCGTGAATGATGGAACCAACGAATGACAATTTTCACGAAGAACATCTTTACGAAGAACCTTCTTCGTCCCTTTAGTTGTTCACTGAATGATTCCCACGAAGAACCTTCATGTTTCATGGGTTTATATCTTTCGTGAATCTCATAGAAGAAGGATCTATGTTTCGTGGGCTTAGGTCTTTCGTGGGCCAATTCATAGGCCCAGTACATCTTTCGTAGGTTGCTGGGCATGTTGGCTATATATACAGACTTGCTACACAAAACAGAACCAAGAGGCCCGAGTTTGCCTTCACTGCAGAGGAAACTACAGCCATGATGACCTCACCTTCTGCAGCAACTGAACCACCTCCAACGGCTACAACTGCAACTGAGACTCCTGTTGTGACTCCACCAGCCGAACCACAACATGGAACTCCCTCTAGTCATCAATAACGATCTGCAGCTCATCAGCAAAACTCAGAATGCCGTGGCAGAATGTTCTCAGAAATGGCACAAGATGAAAAGGTAAACTTTCTATTTTCACAATTACAAGCTGCTGCAGAACAAATCAATCGACATTCGGAATTTATGTTGGCAAATAGAAACACTGTGATTGCTCAGCAAGTGGAGATTAATAAGTTAAAGGAAACTGTTGGAAAACAACAAGCTGAAATCACGCAACTCCAAGTGAACCCGAAGAAACAAACTTGGATGGTCTTGATGAAATAGTGTTCGAAGGCGATGCGAAGAAGTCGAAATACGTAAGAGAAGACGGTATTGAGTTCAATCCATTTGATGAAGACTGGTTGAAAGATAACATGGATGAGATCAACGAAAGATTGAAAAATCGTGATTCATCTGATGTTCCAGCTGATTGGTTTGAAGAATGAAGAAAGAACTTCCTTTCAAAGACTGCAAAACCAGCCCCTCCTATCGTACAAGTTGATTATATGAAGTACGAAAAGGGTCGTCCTTAGGGAAGAATACTCAGCTGGATGTTCGTGAAAGAGATTCATTGCATTGCTATGAAGCGAGAACATGGAATTCAATACTTCAAGTCGCTTCTGAGTATTCTTACCTTACCGTTTTACGATGTGGCAGCGTTAGCAAAGCTGGAGCTCATTAATAGATCAAACTTTGAAGGTGCTAAGCTCTTTGCTCGAAAGTTGAGGATTGAACGAAGAAAGGGTTGGAAAGATGAATTATACAAGCCACAGTTCCCTATGTATGAACAGATCAAGTTTACATTGGATCCAGCAACCAACACGGCTCAGTTTGAGTCTGTAAACACTGTGTGTATGTGTTTGTTATTGTTCTCTTCCAATTAATCAAAATAGTGAATCTTTGGTTACTTGTGTGCTTTATACTTTGCTTTGGTTGCATTCTTACAAGGATTCCGCACTTGTAAGTGTGTTCTAACAACAAGGAAGTAGGTTTCTTGATCCTCCAAGTGGACCTACAGCACACAATATGGACAGTTGGGTATCACATTTAGAGGATGTAGGGATCATGTCATCATCATATTTGTGGCCTTAGAGCTACCAGGGATAGATATATAGAGATAAATCCACGTGTCCCTAATGTAGGGCCACTGCAGTGGACGACGGAAAAGTTGTGATAAAATTGTTCTAAATGAGTCAAAAATCTAAGTAATTTGTCTTAGTTTTATGAGTACTATGAATCTAGGTTCTTTATCTTAACTTGTTATTACTTTTCTGATTTGTTGCAATAAATGCTTGGTAATTTTTAGTTGAAAAGACTGATATTTACAAACCAGGTACAAGGATATGTGTCTATTTTGGTAACTTATGGTGATTTGAAGAAATATCCATCAATAATAACTGTTGTAGATTCAACACGGCATTACTTCATCGACGGATTACCTGATGTTTTACTCACTTTCTAGACTATATCATGCAATTGGCAAATACACATTAGATCTTATAATTGAATTGTGGTATAAATTCTCTTGCTCAGCTCATCATAGTTGTTTGCATATCATGATCAGGTTTTGTAGTGGTTTGACTGTCTATTCAAATTATTGGTTTATACTCTGATCTGTTGGTTCACTGAAACAAATATAAAAATTGTACACACTCTAGTGGCAGAACCCTATAACTTATTTGTGTGGGTCATCCAAAGGCTATTTTCTCTACCCGCTACAAGTAGAGCCTCATAATCATATTTTTACTAGAAAAAAACCTCAGATTTTATATATAAAAAGCCAATGGATTCCTGTGGTTGCGGTCAAAGAACCCTCTTGGCCCCTGGTTCCGTCCATGCGCATTCATAGTCTCCACCAGCTTAGAAATGCTTTATTTATTTTATTTTTATGTCATTTTTGGTATACCAATGTGTATATAATTATATTAAGGTTCAATTGGCAATAGTGATGAGTGATTTCCATGTGGATCCGCCACTTAAATCTAGAATCATATTGTTAAATCTTATTCTCTGGTTAATGATAAATGTATTTTACCTATTAAATCTATAGGGGAAAAGTAGGCGACATGGCATGGACCTTATTCTAGCGTAACACATGGGCCGAAGATCTTCAAGAAGTTTACAGATTCCATGGATTATTCATCTCAGTCGTTATAATGATTGTTTTATTTATGATCAAAGGGATTAAATTGTTTGGATGGAAATGGAACTGGTGTAGGACTTTGGAAGGTGGTATAGAATCGGCGACAAATTAATGGGTGTGTAACACCTCGTAAAAATCATACCCGATAAAATAAAGACACGTGTCATGTAAGATAAACGTGTCAGGAACCCGGATTAAGTTAGAAGATGTATGGTAGGATTTAAAAGTGTCGACATGTTAATAAACACCTCTGAGCGACCAAATTATAAATCCCAAGACCTTAAATCATTATGATAAACATCTGATCTATTTAGAACCGGTTATTCCTATAATGAATAAATTCAGTTAATAAAGAATTGGGTTTTTATAATGAAGTACGATAAGGTGTGTGATCAATTCTTATCAAAAGAATTCAAATCCATCCAAATGCATGGCAAGACCTTCCAAGAGAGTCCAAGGCAACATAAGTGCATGGCTAGGCATGCATGCCCTTTTCAGGACTGATCATGTGGTCCCTTACTAATACAAAAAGACCCAAGATTCGGATTAGAAAAGTTGCATGGTCAAGACCTCAAAGTTAACAAGTTTTTGTCTTCTAATGATGGCTTACGGACCGCAAAGGTGAGCCCTTATGGTCCGTAAGGTGGCGGAGCTGGACGAAGATAATAAATAAAAAGCGGATACGGACCGCAAAGCCAAAGGCTTACGGTCCGCAAGATTGTAACTGGGCATCTTTGATCAAGGTCGGTTACGGACCGCAAGACCAATAGCTTACGGTCCGTAAGACCGTCGCTGGCAGCAGAAAATGGACAGATGCCTGTTCAGCCTGTTGCACCGCCTTATATGAGTGGTTTTCGAATTCAGGGGCCTGGCAACTGGTTTTGGCATTATAGGGACACATGGATACATCTGAGTTCGGTCCTAGACTATTGTGGCAAGATCTTATGACTTATTCTTGAGTATATAAGGAGTTGAAGTTGCAACAAAGGGAACTTGCTCATTCAAACTCACTTCAAGGACTTCTCTGGAGCTCCACTGGTCAGCAACAAGTTTCCTTAGGCTACCAAATCGTGCTTAGGACATTTTTAAGTGTCCTTAACTTCCCGAATTCAGTTTTAATTAGCTTAATGACTATAAGTCAAACCTATCGTAATTAAGGTTTGACTTCGAGATTAATCAATAATTGTTCAGTCAAATATCGAATTAAAAATACCTATGAGTTGGTAATTATGTGGGTAATAAACCCTTAAAAGGGTACCCTTTGATGCCCACTATAACAGGGTCAATTGTCGGGTTAAACTTGATATTAAAAAGTCAACAGAAAGCTAAATTTCAAATTAATGCATAATTAGCAATGTAGAAGCTATGCAACCTGTTTTATCATTAATATAACTTGGTAATTAATGTAAGAACATGTCTAAACATGTTCAACCCGACAATTTTCAGTTTAGGCTCGGTTCGGAACCGAAAGTCGCATAATTTGACTTTTGCTTTGACTTTCGATTCTGACCCATTGTAGCATGATTTAGAAATGCCTTAGAGCCCTATTAGAACCAGGTTTCATGTTAGTATGACCCTCTGTGATTATACACCTTTGTTCAATAGTTATCCGGTTCATATGCATGTTCCCGTTAATTGCTTATATGTTGACTATTATGCCCATATGACTTTAAAACATGATGTTTGAAAATATAAAAGAGTGGAAACCTTAGTTACTGATTTATAAACTTGCACCTAAAATTTGACATCAGTTTGAGGTCTAGATTAAGACTTATGCTCAATAGCGTAATTAGAAAGCTTTTTAGTAATTAAATGGCGTAATTAGCATATAGCCTATCTAAACCCAAATTTTGATACCAAACTTTATACCTACTGATATAAAATAATATTTTGGGATTTTTGGAGATTTTTATTTACTTTTAGGCTAAGCATAACATAGAGTTCTAAGCTTGATCCGGTAATTGTCGGTTTTGCCCTTTTAGGCTATAAAGTGAGTTTTACCAATCCTTTTGATACCGAACCTTTTTCTACTAATCCAATATGATGAATAGAATATTTTAAGCCTTCTGAAATAATAAAAATATCAGCTTTTCTTGTAAAACCCGAAAATCGGTTTAAACCGCTTTTTTACGCGTTTTAAGCGCATAGTATGTATTAAGATCATTTTAGATATATAAGACTTGATACCTACTAATGTTTTAAGTGAAATTCTATACTTTAACAGTAAGCAAAAGTTTTAAGCTCAGATTTCCAGATTTGACCTTTAAACCTTAAGTGAAATTACCAAAATGCCCCTTCGGTGCATAGTATGGTTAGAATTGATAAATTTCACATATAGGTTATACCCTACTGATATAACTTACTAAATTAAGTATTTTTACTGATTACATCAGACCCGAAACTCAGAATTATATTTAAACTCTTTTATAACCTTTTAAATGACCAAAATGCCCTTATGGGGCATAATTTGAGTTTAAATTAATATGGGGCATAATAGAAGATATCTTACTGATGTCACAACATAATTAAGGCATAATAACTTAGGAAACCTGCACATGACTCATATGGTTACCCGTTACGCACTTTTCGTGTTCGGATCGACTTATGTAACTAGTTTGCATATATTATCCGAAACGTGTCAAACGATATCGTTTTCATCTCAAAATCCAGAATGTGTCTAAGTTACCCATATTAAACAAGCATACAAGCTTGTCGGGTCAAAACCACATTCTAAACCGGTCTTCGCGTTATCATGCGTTTGAACCGTGTCTTCCTTTTGAAAACTAACCGGTCTAAGTCTAGGCTTAATTAAAGACCCGTTAGGATTCTAATAGGTTGTTAAAAACCTTCGTTCCAGATTTAGGAGCCCAGTAAAAGCTATCTGTACTTGCTGAATTGATATACGGCTGGGATTGAATTTATATTTAGCTCAGGTAAATACTCTTAACTTATTTTCCCTATACGGGCTTGGGATACGGTATTATAATAATACCGCTTGGTAGGGTATGTAGTCATTTAAATCGGATTGTGATTAATGTATTTACATAACTCGTTTTATTCTGTATTATTTGGTGTATGGCCTTTGGGGGTTAAATGACCATGTCCCGGATATCGTTGGCATCATTCAAAGAAATGGCCACGACCTAAGCACGGGGTGTAGGCGTACACCTGACAGATGCTTTATGTAAAAACTGGTAATCCACTTTAAGGAAATAATCCTTGTGGGCATTATACCTGTGGCGTGTCAATTAATCTAGACCGGCCCTACAAACCGGCCCTAATAGACGACAAATAAGTAAAACTGTATACAAGATTATTTTTGAATAATTGTCCCAAGTTATAAAAGATATTTTTTCGGAAGTGCATTCAAATCATTTTTTTTAAACTCTTTTCAAAATGAGTCAGTTAAGTTGTATTTACCTGTGTAAACTGATGTATTTTCCAAAAAGGCTAAGTGCAGGTACTATACGTAATAGGCTGGCTACTCCAGGCATTAATAATCAAGTTTCGCAAGCTCTAGATGTCAAAGTCTGCTGAACAGTTTTCCTTTTTATTTGATCCGCCTGTGGATCTGTTTCAACTGTTTTGTGATACTTAATATTACAATTTTATTCGGTTGAAATAAATCTATCTTTTGCTTCCGCTGTGCATTTAAAATTGTGTTGTTTGACTATGATGATATCAACTACGTCACGATACTCCCCACCGTGTCCACCGGTAAAACGTGGAAATATCGGGGTGTGACAGGTTGGTATCAGAGCCAACACTGAGTGAATTAAACACTAGCCTTTTGTGTTTAATCTCAGTTACACAGTTGTACATTCTCGAGTCTAGACAAAGAACATAGGATTAATCCTAATTCGTTTTATTTTGTCCTTAATTGTTTCCTTTGTTATTTTCTGATTAACCCCTGCATGGGCAAGTCATTTCAATTAGAAGTCCCGTTTAGGGCAACCATGTACTTGTTTAAATTTTAATGGAACAGTTAGATTTAAAATAACATTCCTATTTAAGATCTACCATTATAATAAAATGGCAAAATCTAAAAAGGACAAGACCTAGCCATGTGTCACTTTAAGACAGGGCCAAGATGGTAGTTCCTCAATTAGATTCAGATCCTTGTTAACATCTCAATTTAGGGTTGTTCTGCGTTAAATATTAAAAAGAATCTTAAAGGTAAAACCTAGCCTAAAAGTCATTGCAGACATGGCCAAGATGGTAAAACCTATCCAAAAGATTCAAAACCTTAACTTCTGAAAGCATATTAACATGCTTGACAAATGTGATTCGATAAAATCACATAAGTCATTCTTAAATTGAGTTATTCTAAATTCCCTTATTTATATAATCATCCCTTAAGGATGAAGTGCCCACGGGCTATAATTAACGTCCTCTGAGACTAAAGACAGTGGTAGCCTACAACTCCCTGTCAAGAAAAGGTAGCGAACTTTGATTCAAACCTTAATACCTCGATTCTGTAAAATCCTGGTTTATAAACTAAACTTGTCTACGTGACTAGGCCTTTTGTGCTATTACTAACTAATAATTTAGGATTATGATAAAGATCCTGAATAATTATTGTTTTGGTCAAAAATTACCGAAGCAATTAAGTGATCAAATTAGTTAAGTGAGGTAGTGTGCTAGAAATGAGTGTCGAGAATATGTTAATCTGATTAATTGCAAAAACAGTTTCAGGACACGGCTCCGGATATTGAGCTGTATCTATGATCAAACAATGAGCAAAAAATGTAAAGGGTGACACGAGATGTACGAGGAAAGCCCTTGATCAATCTAGATAGCCGGCACAAAACCTCGGGAGCTGACAATCGCAGCTGCCTTGTTCTTCTATTACTTCGAATATCAGGATACAGTGCAGGATGTGATGCGGATCAACTAGGTGTTACAATGTAATTTGAATACAAGTGTTTGTGTGTAGTGGTTGCCAATAGCTAGAGAGTAAAGTGTACGAATGGAAAAGTGTGTGCCTTAACTGATCCGATCCATCTATTTATAGTAAAAGAAATTTAACAAACTACCCTATTAAACCGGGATCCGGCGGATATTCCCTATGTGAACGTTGTAGACCTGGTCCTTCGGGTGGTTCAACGTCTCTCAAATAACTGATTTGCCCGAGTCTCAAGGAGAAGAAGTCCATCTGACCGTTAGTGACCTACAGCTTCTTACCTGCATGTGGACTATTTAGTTAACACCCGGATATGGCCCAGGATGTTACCAATATCCTGATCCGGTATCCTGATCACAAGTAAACAATCAAAAACAGGATATTAGTCAGGATATATACGCTCAGAAAATGGCCCATAACAATTGTCCCCAAATATATCTGTTGGTATACCAATCCAACGGATATATTTTAAAAATTCTATCTCGTAAATCAAGGCAATTAAAACGAGGTGACGTTTGAGATGACATTGTGCAACTTCCCATGCTACTTTTACTCTTCACCCCCTATATCCAGCCTATAATTACGCCCAAAATATATCCATTTCCACCCTTCATCTCTCGTTTCTTCGACCTCACCGGCCTTAGTTACGCCCAAACTATGCCAATGGTTTGGCGAGTTTTGATGGTGCTAGATCAAATCAAATCTCGCCATTGCCCTGACCTGTGTATTAAAGACCTCCCCATAGCATACCGGTGGAGGTCCCATGGTGATAGCCGTTTCCTTTTGTTCTCCACCTCCAAGAATCCTCTTGTTCTCAAAGCCACGAAGAATGAGGAAAAATGGAAACAAAAATTCTTTTTTGTAAAAAGGGACTCCATCGACGGGGGTTTCGATCTGCCAATTAGATGGCTGACCAAGGGTAGGATTTAGGGTTTTAGGAATATCCCCAAATATATCCTTAACTGTATTCTGACTGATATCCTAACATTTGTGCAGCGAACTTCAGAGACCTAGCATCCCCAAGTGCAGAATCACAACCCAGGATCAAAGAGATTTACCGACTTCCTGCCGCTGAAAGAACTTTCTCCCTATCTCTCATAAATTCAAGTCAGAAATCTAGTTCAGAAATGTCTGGTAAGTATTCGTGAGTAAAATTGACTATAGAATATAAATGACATAGATTAAACACTTCTCCCTTGACACAGTGCCGGTCATCAACCTTGAAGGTTTCCAACTCGATGAGTTGGATAGTTATTCCAGCCTTGCACCCATCAAACAAGAGATCAACCCGAAGCCAGCCGATACTCCAAAGCCCAGCAGCTCAAAGACCACTATGGCTCCCAAAGCCCCTACAGCCTCTAGGACCCGGGCCTCTAGCTCCCGGAAGAGGAAGGAAGCAGATCATCCTACTACTCCCCATGCATTCCCATTTGAGAATCATGTGTTCACGGATTCAAGCAAATTTATGACAGGTTTCCTCAACCAGGTTAGTATCCTGACCTGTATCCTGCACCATATGCTAAGTACAAATGTTAATTTAGGCTGATACCTATTTCCTTACCTTGCAGGGCCTTGAACGCCTGGTACTCCTCTATGAGGACGCATGTGGCTCGAACGTCATGCTAGAGAGCAAACTGAAGAAGGCTGAGGCTACCATCGCGGACCAAGCAGCAATCGCCACCGCCAAATTGGAACACTATGAAGCTAAGTATAAGGCCATGACTCAAAATCACCAGGCTGCCATCCAGAAGATCACCCAAGAGGCTCAAGCTAAGTCTGGCGCGGCCCAGGTTCAACATGAGCAAGACATGGCTTCGTACCGGGAGTTAAGAATTCAGTTATTATTTCCCTCCTCCAGGCCAGACTGAAAATGGCTTACGAGGCTAGGGCTTTGGGCGTCGAATGTCCTTCATGGAACATCAAAGCCTGGGAGATGAAATTGAAGGATCTCGGTGGCAACCCTGTGGAGCCCCCTTCAAAACCTGCTGCAGAGGAGCCCGCTAAGGCGACTGAAAAGGTGGATGATGCTAGAGAAAATGCTGGTGGAGATGTCATGATGAAGGAGGGAGCTGACCCTTAAATGCAGCGATGTGGGCAATGATGGATATACGTGCCAAGGCCAGAGCCCACTTTTTTAAATTTCATGGTTGTGGTTTGTACAAACAATTTACTTTTCCTGTCGTTGAACAATTTATATTTCCTGCACTAGAACAATACGGTGACCAAAGGTAGATGGGTCCTGGGTTTCAGGACGAAGCCCTTGGTCATCGGTTAGTATAACCTCTTTTGAATGTCGTAACGGTTGAAGGTGGACAGGTCCCGTTTTGAGACAAAACCTTCAACCGTTATATAAGTATGGTAAAAACTAATCGTGCTTTTGGCGGATGGGCCTCGATTTGAGGAGAAACCAAAAGCACAACTTTTGTCATGTTAATAATATAACTTCCTTTTGACTTGTTTGTTGTTGCCTTCTAATTTCTGTTATGCATTTCTTAGTGTAAATTTTAGCTTTGCAAAATTTGTGCAACTATCTTTTGAAAATATCCTGATCAATATACTCAGTGATATATTATGAAAACTTTTATTAAATAGAATTTCTAAAAGCTTTAGACAAAACTTATAAAGAATAAAAGACAGTCCATTTTCTAAAACCTGTTTTGATAACACTTGTTTGATCAAAGTTTAATTTTCAATCCAAGTATCATTTCCCAAATATTTCAATCAAATATCCCGAAACGTATCCCAAAAACACATTTTGAAGACATATCCTAAAGATATATCCTTATCAGGATATTTTGAGCATTAATCAGAGTTAAATAATTCATGTAAGGTTCATAAAGGAAAGATCATACCAGGAATTGAGTGTAACCCTAGTATCAAACTGCAACCCCTTTTGCAACTTCTCCCATTAAGATGTCCCCAGTCCGAGACACTTAGCCCAATTTTGATCTTTTAAGCTTCACACAATTGCTTTAGAAGGAATGTCCCCTGTGCATGAAGTCTTTAAACACTTAGAAAAATTTTTGAACACTAGTTCCAATTGTATAGACAATTCTTGTGTTGCAGGGGTAAAACCCAAAATATACCGGAGATAAATCCTTAGTATCCTGGGGAAAATCCCAAATTTTCATGCGCTACAGGCGGGAGTGTATAAACTCCAAGACTTAGAAAGGTGAAAACCTTTAAACCTTAGAGAGTATGAAAATACCCTTTCGTGAGAAAGGATGATCAATCCTCATATACCTTTAGGATTCGGGATATAGCCAATAGTAATGAAATTGTCAGCCACTTTTACATGAATTGGTCCCGCCACCTTGAACTATTCCCGAATAACTTGCGCTTCAGGCGGGGTGTTTAAACCCAATTCAGAAGAAAGGTGAATACCTTTAAACCTGTGAAGGGATCAGGATCCCTTAGACGTGAGAGAAGGGGGCCAATCCTCTAATCTTCCGAAGTATCCTGAATGTGTATCCTGGTGCTACATCCGAAGCATATACTGCAAAACAATCGTAAGCTAAGTTGGGTGTTAGCCTGGCTAACACCCCTCCGATGCTTAAGTCAGTAATGGGTTCAAAATAGTAAATAATATCAAAATTTAATAAAATAGACAGAATCCATACCGTCCTGAGTTAGAATTTAAATTCCACACTCACTTGAAATAGAGTTTTAGATGTATAGCATTCCAGGATCTCGGTAGCATATCCCCCTCCATATTCTTGAGTCGGTATGCTCCTTTTCCTGATTCTGATTCAACTTCATAGGGTCCTTCCCATTTTGGAGCCAACTTTCCATCAGCAGGATTAATAGTATTCTGAAAAGCCTTTCTCAATACCCAATCTCCAACTTGAAATCTTCTAGTCCTTATATTCTTGTTATAGGCTTTAGATATCTTCTGTTGATATGCTGCCATCCTTAGCCTTGCAGCGTCTCTTGTCTCATCTACAGTGTCCAAATCTTGGCTCAAAGCTTCAGGATTCTGCTCACGATCCCGGAGGATAGATCTTGCCATAGATATCACCATTTCCGTTGGGATCACTGCTTCTGCTCCAAATACCAAGGAAAACGGGGTTTGGCCAGTTGCATTTTTTATCTTTGTTCTATTAGCCCACAAAACAAAGGGTAGTTCTTCTGCCCATCTTCCTTTCTTAGCTCCTAGTCTCTTTTTCAAGTTGTTGACAATTATCTTGTTCGGGGATTCTGCTTGTCCATTTGCTTGAGGATGTACCGGAGTAGACGTGATCATTTTGATTCCCCAACTCTTGCAAAAGTCAGTAGTCCTTTTACTTATGAATTGAGATCCATTGTCACAAATTATCTCAGCTGGTACTCCAAACCTAGTCAGGATATTCCTTTTTATGAAGGATACCACTTCTTGATCTCTAACCTGAACAAATGCTTCTACTTCAACCCACTTGGAGAAATAATCCATCATTGCCAACATGAAAACCTTTCCTCCTGGAGCCTTTGGAAGCTTTCCCACTATATCCATACCCCATTTCATAAACGGCCAAGGGGAAACGATGGGATACAGCGGTTCAGCAGGCTGATGTAATATGTTACTGTGTCTTTGACATGCGTCACATCTTTGAGCATATTCTGCAGCATCTTTTCTCATCGACGGCCAATAATATCCTGTCCTTAATACTTTTGAGAATAACGACCTGCCCCCAGTATGGTTACCACAATCCCCTTCGTGTATATCCTGGAGCACTTCTTTGGTTTCGGGGTCCTCCAAGCACCTCAGATATGGTCTTGCAAGGGATTTCTTATACAAAACATTATTTATAATAGTGAATCGTGATACCTTCATTCTAAAGGCCTTAGGATTCTCATTCTTTGGGATATGTCCTTCCTTGAGATATCTCATGATTGGAGCCGTCCAGGACTTAGGATCCTCCTCGGGATACTCATTATCAGGATCCTGAATACTTATTACTTCCTTATCCTGAGGATTCGTCGCAGAATATAAGATATGTAATATTGGTATTTGGGTTCCTTCCGGTATCCTGACCGATGATCCCAGATTTGCCAGGGCATCAGCTTCAGCATTTTCCTCTCTCGGTACCTGTTCAAGTGTAAAAACATCGAAATATCCTGCTAATTTTTTGAGAATATCGAGATACTCAATTAACTTCTCACCTTTAACTGCATAGGATCCATTAAAATGATTAGTAATTAACAAGGAATCAACATATACTTGCAAATTCTTAATATTCATGTTTCTAGCCAATTCTAATCCTGCGATCAAAGCCTCATATTCCGCTTCATTATTAGTGGTAGGAAATTCACATCTAATAACCTGGGGTAATATGTCCCCCTGTGGCAATTTTAGTAGTATACCTAGGCCTACACCTCTTACATTAGATGCACCATCAGTATATAATGTCCAGCATTCTAAGTTTTCTCCTAGCTGCTGTACTTCTAAGTCTACTTCATTTTGAATGTCACTACTGAAATCAGCCACAAAGTCAGCTAAAGCCTGAGACTTTATGGCATTTCTAGGCTCATAAACTAAATCATAGGCACTTAATTTTACTGACCACTTAGCCATCCTGCCCGACATCTCCGGTTTCCTAAGCACGTTTTTAACAGGATAGCTGGTTTTAACATGAATCCTATGTGTTTCAAAATAATGTCTAAGTTTTGTTGATGCCATAACTAGGGCTAATATCAATTTTTCTAGATGAGAATATCTAGTTTCAGCATCTAATAAACTTTTACTAACATAATAGACAGGATACTGCTGACCTTCGTAATCCTTGACCAAAACAGCACTTACTGCATTCCCTGATACTGCAAGATACAGGGATAATGGTTCTCCATCCTCAGGCTTCATCAATAAGGGTGCGGTTGAAAGATACTGCTTCAAATCCTGCAAGGCTGCTTCATGTTTCGCTCCCCATTCGAATTTCTTATTCTTCTTGAGGATATTGTAAAATTCCTTGCACTTCTCCAAGGATCTTGAAATAAATCTGTTCAACGCTGCTACTCGGCCTGTTAACCGTGGAACATCCTTCATATTTGAAGGTGATTTTATATCCAGGATAGCTTTAATCTACTCCGGGTTTGCCTCTATCCCCCTTTTTGTCACCATATATCCTAGAAACTTTCCTGCCCCCACTCCGAAATGACACTTAGCAGGATTCAGTTTCATGTTATATTGATCCAGGATATCAAATGCTCCCTTAATATCCTAGAGATGATCCTCATCCTTTTTAGATTTTACCACCATAACGTCAATATAAACCTCCATGGTGTCCCCCCAGCTTGTCTTTAAACATCATGTTTACCAACCTCTGGTATGTTGCACCTACATTTTTCAAACCAAAGGGCATAGCAGTATAACAATAAATACCTGTGGGTGTCATGAAAGCAGTATCCTCCTGATCGGAGGGTTCCATTTGGATTTGCTGAAATCCTGAAGAGGCATCCATGAAGGTTAACATTTCGTGGCCGGCGGTAGCATCTACCATTGAATCAATATGAGGTAGAGGAAACGGGTCTTTTGGACAGGCTTTGTTTAAGTCTGTGTACTCTACACAAACTCTCCATTTCCCATTTTTCTTTTATACCACGACTACATTAGCCAGCCATCTTGGAAACTTGACTTCTCTGATCATTTTGGACTTTAACAATCTTTCAACTTCCTCTTGGATAATGGCATTTTGCTCCGGAGCAAATTTCCTTCTCTTTTGTTGGACCGGCTTGAATGACCTGTCAATTCCAAGCTTGTGAGTGATAATGTCTTTGGATATACCTGTCATATCCTCATGCTTCCATGCAAATGTTGACATCCTGCACTTCAAAAAGTTAGTTAATTGTTCTTCAATATCCTGACAGATATTGGTTCCTACGAGCACCGAGATATCAGGATTATCCTGATCCAGGATAACTTTCTTCATATCCTGCTCTGAAGCCTCCACGATATCCTGGGCCCGCATCTTTAATTGCTATGCTGCATTAGGCTTGGTTGAGGATTTCACTGAGGATGAGTAACATTCCTTCGCCTCCTGCTGATCACTATCAACCTTGACAACCCCCCAAGGGGTAGGGTTCTTGATGCACTGATGATAAGTTGATGGCATAGCCTTCATGTCATGGATCCATGGCCTGCCTAGTATGATGTTATAGCAGGATAGGGAGTCCATCACACAGAAACGTTGTATTGAGTTGACCCCTTCAATGTATACTGGTAGCTTTATTTCCCCCACTGTGTTTCTAGCCTCTCCACTGAATCCAACAAGCACGGTGGATTTCGAAGTGATATCCATTGGAGATACATTCATTCTTTTCAAAGTCTCTAGTTGGATTATGTTGACGGAGCTGCCATTATCTACCAATATCATGCGTACAAAATGGTTAGCCACATATAATGTTATTACCAGAGCATCATGGTGAGGATCCTTGACAGTATCCCTGTCATCGCTGTCAAATGTGATCACTTTATCAGTTGTAAGGGTAGCCATCCTGGATGGTTTATCTCCCCTTTCGGCCTTAGCTTCCTTTGCATGCCTCTTGGCCGCAGAATACGAAGTCCCACAAATGTCGGATCCTCCTGAAATAAAGTTGATTATTTTGGCAGCTGCTGAGGGTGATGCTGCTCGTTTAGGATCCTTCTCAGGATCCTGCCCTTAATCTTCTTTCTTCCCAGTAGATCCTTCAGATACCCCTTGCTCAATAGGTAGCTTATTTGTTTCCTTAGAGCAATACAATCCTCAGTTACGTGTCCGAAATCTTCATGGAAGGCACACCATTTGGATTTATCCTTCCAATCAGCTTTTTGTTGATTCTTTCGAGGCGACCTAGCTTTGTCTCCTAATCCCTGCATAGCATACATTAACTCAGGTATATTAACAGAAAAGCAATATTCAGATAATTCAGGATATTCTCCAGGATCCTCGTCTTCAACAGCATTCACTTTCTTTTTGTCATTTCTGCCATATGGCTTAGAGCGATATGGTTTATACGAGGATTCTGATTTCCTGTTTGTTGATTCATAGGTCGAGGTAGAATTCATCCTCTCTTGCATCTTTTTGTCATCTTCCAAGCGAATATATCTCAAGGCCCTGTTACGAGCTTCGTCGAGATTCCTGCAGGGATTCATTACAAGATCCTGATAAAACTGAGAATCTTTTTGTAATCCCATCTTAAAAGCCTGCACAGCTGTTGCAACATCAAGATGTGGGATATCCAAGGATTCCCAACTAAACTTGTTCACATAACGCCTCAAGGATTCCTGAGGTCCTTGAGTTATCCTGTAAAGATCACTGGTTAGTTTCTCAAAACTCCGGCTGCAAGAAAACTGACTATTAAATAAATTAACCAAATGAGCAAACGAAGTAATTGAGTGAGGAGGAACATTTAACATCCATTTTAAGGCTGATCCTGTCAAGGTAGAACTGAAACCCTTGCACAAGCATGTTTCCTTGAGCTCCGGAGGGATAGGATTAATCTCCATTCTTTCTCTATACTGGGCAACATGCTCTTCAGGATCCGTAGACCCATCATACAGTTTCATGTTGGGGGTTTGAAATCTCTTTGGGATTTCAGCATCACAGATTGGATATGCAAAGCGGGATATCCTGTGGTTGTCTTGGGACACTTCCAGAATTGGCTGGACCACTCCAGGTACACTGGATATCATGTCCTTCAATTTCTGAAGCTCCCTAGTAAATGTTGACGTCATACCTGCATCCTGCAAAGACCCATTATTGTTAGTAGCAGGATTATTATTGTTCGACACGTTACCGGTCTGAGGATTCTGGCCATATCCTGAAGCATATCCTGAGCTCCTCACAGTTGACATCCTGACCGAGGAGGGTATCTCAGGAGTATGATTCTGAGAATGGTTTGGCATGATATTTCCCCGGTTATCCTCAGTGTCAACTGCAGAACTGAAGTTCAAAGCCCTAGGCTGCAAAGGAGTGACAGTTTCTTCAGCAGGTCTACTTGGGCCGGATTTCAAGAGTTGTATCTCTCTCATCAGCATCCGATTAGTTTCCTGCTGCTGCCTCATCTGTTCCTGTACACTACCAAACAAATTCAGAATTTCATCATTAGAGGCCAAAACAGGACTAGATCCCTGGGTACTGGGAGCGGGGATAACATCCCGAGCCACATGACTCTCAGTTCCGTGTGTAGAAGCTTGCATTCTTGGAGGAGGAGGTGGAAGCACCAAACTAATTGTTGCAGAGGTTGTAGCGGACATGGTGGAAGAGCTCATGTTTGATCTCGAGGCCATTGAAAATAATGTAGCAAAAAGTTTTGATAATAGAAAACCGAGTAATGATTTTACTAAAGTTTTTAGTAAAAATAGCACCACTTGCCCCACGGTGGGCGCCAAATTGTTTTGGTAAAAAATTACCGAAGCAATTAAGTGATCAAATTAGTTAAGTGAGGTAGTGTGCTAGAAATGAGTGTCGAGAATATGTTAATCTGATTAATTGCAAAAACAGTTTCAGGATACGGCTCAGGATATAGAGCTGTATCTATGATCAAACAATGAGCAAAAAATGTAAAGGGTGACACGAGATGTACGAGGAAAGCCCTTGATCAATCTAGATCGCCGGAACAAAACCTCGGGAGTTGACAATCGCAGCTGCCTTGTTCTTCTATTACTTCGAATATCAGGATACAGTGCAGGATGTGATGCGGATCAACTAGGTGTTACAATGTAATTTGAATACAAGTGTTTGTGTGTAGTGGTTGCCAATAGCTAGAGAGTAAAGTGTACGAATGGAAAAGTGTGTGCCTTAACTGATCCGATCCATCTATTTATAGTAAAAGAAATTTAACAAACTACCCTATTAAACCGGGATCCGACAGATATTCCCTATGTGAACGTTGTAGACCTGGTCCTTCGGGTTCAACGTCTCTCAAATAACTGATTTGCCCGAGTCTCAAGGAGAAGAAGTCCAACTGACCGTTAGTGACCTACAGCTTCTTACCTGCATGTGGACTATTTAGTTAACACCAGGATATGGCCCAGGATGTTACCAATATCCTGATCCGGTATCCTGATCACAAGTAAACAATCAAAAACAGGATATTAGTCAAGATATATACGCTCAGAAAATGGCCCATAACAATTATATATTTAGCAAATTAACTAAAATGGCTATTAAAAACCATGGTTAATAAATTGTCAAAAAAAAAATAAAACTGTATAAGCTTCTATATAAACCTTGCCCTTATTTGATTTTATGTAGCAATTAAAGCTACATGGCTAGTTCAGAAGAAGTAAACAGTCATCCGGTGGAAAACCATGAAAATACTAAGATACATGTGACCGGTGCGGAGCTGCAAGCATTAGTAGATAATGCTGTTACAAAAGCTATAGAACGGCAGTATAATGAATCTAGCGGGACTCGAAGTAGGACCCTATCCGCACCGCACTCCAAGCCTAAGACTCATTCGGAGGATCATAGCAAGCCACCCTCTAAGAAAGATGAGCCAAAGAAAGATGATGATCGACATTCATCCAATCAAAACAGTGTTCCATTAAAAAGGGTAGTGTTTGATGATAAACCACGTACCAAGTCCTGTACCTATAAGTACTTTGTTTCCTGCAAACCCTGGGATTTCACTGGGGAGAAAGGGGCAATTGATTGTATGACCTGGTTAGATGAGATGGACACAGTAGTTGACATCAGCGGTTGTGCTGAAAAGGATGTAGTGAAGTATATATCCCAATCATTCAAAGGAGAGGCACTAGCATGGTGGAAGTCTCTCATTCAAGCTGCTGGAAAGATCCCTCTATACAATCTGACATGGGATCAGTTTGTGGCTCTCATTAAGGAGAATTATTGCCCTCAACACGAGGTTGAGAGGATTGAGTCAGATTTCTTATCATTGGTGATGAAGAATCTAGATTGTCAAGCTTACCTCACTAGTTTCAATACCCTGTCTAGGCTGGTTCCGTATCTGATAACACCGGAACCCAAGCGAATAGCTCGCTTCATTGGGGGGTTTAGCCCTAGAGATAAAGGCCAGTGTTAAGGCATCCAGACCTGCTACCTTTAGGTCAGCAGCTGATCTATCTCTGTCTCTTACTTTAGATGCGGTCAGGCTAAGATCGCTAAAGAATTCTGAAGAAGGTAAGAGAAAGCGTGAGGATGATAACTCACGAGGGTCGGAGAAGAAGCACAAGGGAAACACTAATTCCAAGAAGTTTGGGTCTGGAAAGAGTAGTCAACGAATAGAGGAGAAACCAAAGTGCACGAATTGCCAAAAACGCCACTTTGGAAAATGCAGACTTGAGTCCAAGTCTCAGCCAGGACCAGCTGCATGTGGGTTATGCAAGTCTAAAGAGCACAAGACTGTGGATTGCAAGAAAATTAAGGATGCCACGTGCTACAACTGCAATGAGAAAGGGCATATCAAGACCAACTGCCCTAAGTACGCCAAGAAGCCTGAAGAGGCCAAGAAGACCAATGCAAGGGTCTTCCGTATGGATGCACGTGAAGCTGTTCAGGACGATAATATGATCACAGGTACCTTCCTTATAAATGATGTCTATGCAAGAGTACTATTTGATTCAGGTGCTGAAAAGTCGTTTATAGACGATAAGTTTTGTAAGTTGTTAAACCTACCTGTTAGAACCCTAAGTATAAAATATGAGGTTGAATTAGCCGATGGCACCATAGAAACCACATCAACCGTGTTAGATAGATGTTTTATATCCATTAGGAACCACTCTTTTCCATTGACCTTACTTCCTTTGAAGTTAGCCGGTTTCGACATAGTAAAAGGCATGGATTGGTTATCTTATAACCAAGCCCAGATCGTTTGCAATAAGAAGCAAGTGGTGATTAAGACTCCGTCTGGTGAGCCACTTACCATTCAGGGAGACACCCAGTATGGACTGCCTGAGCAAGTGTCTATGCTCAAGGCATCTAGGTGCTTGAAGAAGGGCTGTGTCATTTATATGGCACAAGTAACTATTGACGAGCAAAAGCCTAAGGTTGAAGATATTCCCGTCATTTCTGAGTACCCTGAAGTTTTCCCAGAAGAACTACCTGGTTTACCACCAGAAAGGCAAGTAGAATTCAGAATTGACATCATCCCTGGAGCAGCGCCTGTCGCAAGAGCGCCTTACAGGTTGGCACCAACTGAGATGAAAGAGTTAAGGACTCAGCTGGATGATTTATTGGCAAAAGGTTTCATTAGACCTAGTTCGTCTCCTTGGGGAGCGCCAATTCTATTTGTCAAGAAGAAGGATGGATCGATGCGTCTGTGCATCGATTACTGTGAGCTTAATAAGGTCACTATCAAGAATAGGTATCCTTTGCCCAGGATCGATGATCTGTTCGATCAACTACAAGGGGCAAGCTACTTCTCTAAGATTGATTTGAGGTCAGGCTATCATCAATTGAAGGTTAAAGATGAAGATGTGCACAAGACTGCATTTAGGACTCGTTATGGTCATTACGAGTTCCTAGTGATGCCTTTTGGGCTCACCAATGCACCAGCAGTGTTCATGGATCTCATGAATCGCGTCTGCAAGCCTTACTTAGACAAGTTCGTCATCGTCTTCATCGATGACATCCTTGTTTATTCAAAGAGTCAAGCTGACCATGAGAAGCATCTTCGATGCATTCTGGAACTGCTTCAGCAGGAGAAGCTCTATGCCAAGTTTTCAAAATGTGAATTCTGGCTTCACGAAGTCCAATTCCTTGGACATATGGTTAGTGAGCATGGTATCCAAGTAGATCCCGCTAAGGTTGAAGCTGTCATGAATTGGCAAGAGCCAAAGACGCCTACTGAAATTCGTAGCTTTCTAGGTTTAGCAGGATATTATAGGCGATTTATCGAAAACTTCTCAAGGATTGCTGCACCCCTAACTTCGTTGACTAGAAAGAATATTAAGTTTGATTGGGGTCCTAAGCAGCAGGAATCCTTTGACATCCTTAAGCAAAAGTTGAGCAATGTTCCGGTATTAACATTGCCTGAGGGAATAGATGAATTTATGGTATATTGTGATGCATCACACACCGGCATGGGTTGTGTGCTTATGTAGAAAGGCAAAGTTATTGCCTATGCTTCACGACAGTTAAAGGTGCACGAGAAGAACTACACCACCCATGACTTGGAGTTGGGTGCTGTTGTATTTGCACTAAAACTGTGGAGGCATTATTTGTATGGAACTAAGTGTGTGATCTATTCTGATCACAAAAGCCTTCAACATTTGTTTAATCAGAAGGACTTAAACATGAGGCAGCGACGGTGGATGGAAACTTTGAATGATTATGATTGTGAGATAAGATACCATCCTGGCAAGGCAAATGTAGTCGCCGATGCCTTAAGTAGGAAGGAAAGAGTGAAGCCTATAAGAATCAATGCCAAGAGCATTGAGATAAAGAATAGTTTGAATGAAAGGTTGTTAGCGGCACAGAAAGAAGCTGTATTAGAAGCTAACTATCCTAGCGAAAAGCTAGGAGTAACTGAGGAACAGTTATCCTATGGCAAGGACGGAATTCTGAGGTTAAATGGACGAATATGGGTTCCAATTTATGGAGGACTACAGGATATTATCCCCCAGGAAGCCCATAGTTCTAAATACTCTGTTCATCCTGGAGCTGTTAAGATGTACCAGGATCTAAAGGCAAACTATTGGTGGATAGGCTTGAAGAAGTCTATAGCTACCTATGTAGCCAAATGTTTGACGTGCGCTCAAGTTAAGGCTGAACACCAAAAGCCGTCAGGTTTGCTACAACAACCTGAACTTCCCACATGGAAGTGGGAGATGGTAACAATGGATTTCATCACCAAGTTGCCAAAGACCAGGAAAGGAAATGATACTATATGGGTAATAGTAGATAGACTGACTAAGTCAGCACATTTCCTACCCATTAAGGAGATTTATAGCTCCGACATGTTAGCCCAATTGTACGTAGATAAGATTGTATCTCTGCAAGGCGTACCAGTGTCAATTATCTCTGACAGAGATACCAGATACACATCGCATTTTTGGAAAAGTTTCCAACAATCTTTGGGCACGCGCTTAAATTTAGTACAGCTTACCATCCTCAGACGGATGGGCAAAGTGAGCGTACAATCCAAACTTTGGAAGACATGCTCCGTGCATGTGTGATTGATTTAGGTGGTAGTTGGGATAGCCACCTGCCATTGATCGAGTTCTCCTATAACAATAGCTACCATACAAGCATTAAGGCTGCGCCTTTTGAGTCATTATATGGTAGGAAATGCAGAACGCCTATTTGTTGGGCAGAAGTAGGGGAAACTCAATTATCAGGACCTGGCAAAGTCTTTGAAACGACGGACAAGATTGTCCAGATTCGCGACCGCCTGAGAGCTGCCAGGGATAGGCAGAAAAGTTATGCTAATAAAAGGCGAAAACCTCTAAAGTTTGAGGTTGGTAATAAAGTTTTGCTTAAGGTATCACCCTGGAAGGGAGTGATGCGATTTGGTAAGAAAGGTAAGTTAAGCCCAAGGTATATAGGACCATTCGAGATCATCGAATGTGTCGGAGCAGTGGCTTACAAGTTGAACTTTCCTGAAGAGCTCAGTGGTATTCACAATGTATTCCACGTCTGCAATCTGAAGAAATGTCTAGCCGACGAATCGCTAGTCATACCACATAGGGATGTGCATATAGACAAGAACTTGAAATTTGTGGAAAAACCTTTTTCGATTGAGGATCGACAGGTAAAGAAGCTTCGAAGGAAGCATGTACCTATTGTAAAGGTCAAATGGGATGCCCGTAGAGGTCCCGAGTACACGTGGGAAGTAGAGTCTACCATGAAAGAAAAATACCCTCATTTGTTCCAGTAAATCTCGAGGTCAAGATTTCTTTTAAGGGGGTGAGGATGTAACACCTCGTAAAAATCATACCCAATAAAATAAAGACACGTGTCATGTAAGATAAACGTGTCAGGAACCCGGATTAAGTTAGAAGATGTATGGTAGGATTTAAAAGTGTCGACATGTTAATAAACACCTTTGAGCGAACAAATTATAAATCCCAAGACCTTAAATCATTATGATAAACATCTGATCTATTTAGAATCGGTTATTCCTATAATGAATAAATTCAGTTAATAAAGAATTGGGTTTTTATAATGAAGTACGATAAGGTGTGTGATCAATTCTTATCAAAAGAATTCAAATCCATCCAAATGCATGGCAAGACCTTCCAAGAGAGTCCAAGGCAACATAAGTGCATGGCTAGGCATGCATGCCCTTTTCAGGACTGATCATGTGGTCCCTTACTAATACAAAAAGACACAAGATTCGGTTTAGAAAAGTTGCATGGTCAAGACCTCAAAGTTAACAAGTTTTTGTCTTCAGATGAAGGCTTACGGACCGCAAAGGTGAGCCCTTACGGTCCGTAAGGTGGCGGAGCTGGACGGAGATAATAAATAAAAAGCGAATACGGACCGCAAAGCCAAAGGCTTACGGTCTGCAAGATTGTAACTGGGCATCTTTGATCAAGGTCGGTTACGGACCGCAAGACCAATAGCTTACGGTCCGTAAGAGGTGCTTACGGTCCGCAAGGCTTCTTGTTTACGGTCCGTAATACCGTCGCTGGCAGCTGAAAATGGACAGATGCATGTTCAGCCTGTTGCACCGCCTTATATGAGTGGTTTTCGAATTCAGGGGCCTGGCAACTGGTTTTGGCATTATAGGGACACATGGATACATCTGAGTTCAGTCCTAGACTATTGTGGCAAGATCTTATGACTTATTCTTGAGTATATAAGGAGTTGAAGTTGCAACAAAGGGAACTTGCTCATTCAAACTCACTTCAAGGACTTCTCTGGAGCTCCACTGATCAGCAACAAGTTTCCTTAGGCTACCAAATCATGCTTAGGACATTTGTAAGTGTCCTTAACTTCCTGAATTCAGTTTTAATTAGCTTAATGACTATAAGTCAAACCTATCGTAATTAAGGTTTGACTTCGAGATTAATCAATAATTGTTCAGTCAAATCTCGAATTAAAAATACTTATGAGTTGGTAATTATGTGGGTAATAAACCCTTAAAAGGGTACCCTCTGATTCCCATTATAACTAGGTCAATTGTCGGGTCAAACTTGATATTAAAAAGTCAACAGAAAGCTAAATTTCAAATTAATGCATAATTAGCAATGTAGAAGCTATGCAACCTGTTTTATCATTAATATAACTTGGTAATTAATGTAAGAACATGTCTAAACATGTTCAACCCGACAATTTTCAGTTTAGGCTCGGTTCGGAACCGAAAGTCTCATAATTTGACTTTTGCTTTGACTTTCGATTCTGACCCATTGTAGCATGTTTTAGAAATGCCTTAGAGCCCTATTAGAACCAGGTTTCATGTTAGTATGACCCTCTGTGATTATACACCTTGGTTCAATAGTTATCCGGTTCATATGCATGTTCCCGTTAATTGCTTATATGTTGACTATTATGCCCACATGACTTTAAAACGTGATTTTTGAAAATATAAAAGAGTGGAAACCTTAGTTACTGATTTATAAACTTGCACCTAAAATTTGACATCAGTTTCAGGTCTAGATTAAGAGTTATGCTCAATAGCGTAATTAGAAAGCTTTTTAGTAATTAAATGGCGTAATTAGCATATAGCCTATCTAAACCCAAATTTTGATACCAAACTTTATACCTACTGATCTAAAATAATATTTTGGGATTTTTGGAGATTTTTATTTATTTTTAGGCTAAGCATAACATAGAGTTCTAAGCTTGATCCGGTAATTGTCGGTTTTGCCCTTTTAGGCTATAAAGTGAGTTTTACCAATCCTTTTGATACCAAAACCTTTTTCTACTAATCCAATATGATGAATAGAATATTTTAAGCCTTCTGGAATAATAAAAATATCAGCTTTTCTTGTAAAACCCGAAAATCGCTTTAAACTGCTTTTTCACGCGTTTTAAGCGCATAGTATGTATTAAGATCATTTTAGATATATAAGACTTGATACCTACTAATGTTTTAAGTGAAATTCTATACTTTAACAGTAAGCAAAAGTTTTAAGCTCAGATTTCCAGATTTGACCTTTAAACCTTAAGTGAAATTACCAAAATGCCCCTTCGGTGCATAGTATGGTTAGAATTGATAAATTTCACATATAGGTTATACCCTACTGATATAACTTAGTAAATTAAGTATTTTTACTGATTACATCATACCTGAAACTCAGAATTATATTTAAACTCTTTTATAACCTTTTAAATGACCAAAATGCCCTTACGGGGCATAATTTGAGTTTAAATTCATATGGGGCATAATAGAAGATATCTTACTGATGTCACAACATAATTAAGGCATAATAACTTAGGAAACCTGCATATGACTCATATGGTTACTCGTTACGCACTTTTCGCGTTCGGATCGACTTCTGTAACTAGTTTGCATATATTAGCCGAAACGGGTCAAACCATATCGTTTTCATCTCAAAATCCAGAATGTGTCTAAGTTACCCATATTAAACAAGCATACAAGCTTATCGGGTCAAAACCACATTCTAAACCGGTCTTCGCCTTATCATGCGTTTGAACCGTGTCTTCCTTTTGAAAACTAACCGGTCTAAGTCTAGGCTTAATTAAAGACCCGTTAGGATTCTAATAGGTTGTTAAAAACCTTCGTTCCAGATTTAGGAGCCCAGTAAAAGCTATCTGTACTTGCTGAATTGATATACGGCTGGGATTGAATTTATATTTAGCTCAGGTAAATACTCTTAACTTATTTTCCCTATACGGGCTTGGGATACGGTATTATAATAATACCGCTTGGTAGGGTATGTAGTCATTTAAATTGGATTGTGATTAATGTATTTACATAACTCGTTTTATTCTGTATTATTTGGTGTATGGCCTTTGGGGGTTAAATGATCATGTCCCGGATATCCTTGGCATCATTCAAAGAAATGGCCACGACCTAAGCACGGGGTGTAGGCGTACACCTGACAGATGCATTATGTAAAAACTGGTAATCCACTTTAAGGAAATAATCATTGTGGGCATTATACTTGTGGCGTGTCAATTAATCTAGACCGGCCCTACAAACCGGCCCTAATGGACGACAAATAAGTAAAATTGTATACAAGATTATTTTTGAATAATTGTCCCAAGTTATAAAAGATATTTTTGCCGAAGTGCATTCAAATCAATTTTTTTTAAACTCTTTTCAAAATGAGTCAGTTAAGTTGTATTTACCAGTGTAAACTGACGTATTTCCAAAAAGGCTAAGTGCACGTACTATACGTAATAGGCTGGCTACTCCAGGCATCAATAATCAAGTTTCGCAAGCTCTACATGTCAAAGTCTGTTGAACAGTTTTCCTTTTTATTTGATCCGCCTGTGGATCTGTTTCAACTGTTTTGTGATACTTAATATTACAATTTTATTCAGTTGAAATAAATCTATCTTTTGCTTCCATTGTGCATTTAAAATTGTGTTGTTTGACTATGATGATATCAACTACGCATCTTTGGATGACATGCTTCGTGCATGTGTGATTGATTTAGGTGGTAGTTGGGATAGCCACCTGCCATTGATCGAGTTCTCCTATAACAATAGCTACCATACAAGCTTTAAGGCTGCGCCTTTTGAGGCATTATATGGTAGGAAATGCAGAACGCCTATTTGTTGGGCAAAAGTAGGGGAAACTCAATTATTAGGACCTGGTATAGTATTTGAAACGACGGACAAGATTGTCCAGATTCACGACCGCCTGAGAGCTGCCAGGGATAGGCAGAAAAGTTATGCTAATAAAAGGCGAAAACCTCTAAAGTTTGAGGTTGGTGATAAAGTTTTGCTTAAGGTATCACCTTGGAAGGGAGTGATGTGATTTGGTAAGAAAGGTAAGTTAAGCCTAAGGTATATAGGACCATTCGAGATCATCGAATGTGTTAGAGCAGTGGCTTACAAGTTGAACTTGCCTGAAGAGCTCAGTGGTATTCACAATGTATTCCACGTCTGCAATCTGAAGAAATGTCTAGCTGACGAATCGCTAGTCATACCACATACAGATGTGCATATAGACGTGAGCTTGAAATTTGTGGAAAAACCTTTGTCGATTGAGGATCGACAGGTAAAGAAGCTTCGAAGGAAGCATGTACCTATTGTAAAGGTCAAATGGGATGCCCGTAGAGGTCCCGAGTACACGTGGGAAGTAGAGTCTACCATGAAAGAAAAATACCCTCATTTGTTCCAGTAAATCTCGAGGTCGAGATTTCTTTTAAGGGGGTGAGGATGTAACACCACGTAAAAATCATACCCAATAAAATAAAGACACGTGTCATGTAAGATAAACGTGTCAGGAACCCGGATTAAGTTAGAAGATGTATGGTAGGATTTAAAAGTGTCGACATGTTAATAAACACCTCTGAGCAACCAAATTATAAATCCCAAGACCTTAAATCATTATGATAAACATCTGATCTATTTAGAACCGGTTATTCCTATAATGAATAAATTTAGTTAATAAAGAATTGGGTTTTTATAATGAAGTACGATAAGGTGTGTGATCATTTCTTATCAAAAGAATTCAAATCCATCCAAATGCATGGCAAGACCTTCCTAGAGAGTCCAAGGCAACATAAGTGCATGGCTAGGCATGCATGCCCTTTTCAGGACTGATCATGTGGTCCCTTACTAATACAAAAAGACCCAAGATTCGGATTAGAAAAGTTGCATGGTCAAGACCTCAAAGTTAACAAGTTTTTGTCTTCTGATGAAGGCTTACAGACCGCAAAGGTGAGCCCTTATGGTCCGTAAGGTGGCGGAGCTGGACGGAGATAATAAATAAAGAGCGGATACGGACCGCAAAGCCAAAGGCTTACGGTCTGCAAGATTGTAACTGGGCATCTTTGATCAAGGTCGGTTACGGACCGCAAGACCAATAGCTTACGGTCCGTAAGAGGTGCTTACGGTCCGCAAGGCTTCTTGTTTACGGTCCGTAAGACCGTCGCTGGCAGCAGAAAATGGACAGATGCCTGTTCAGCCTGTTGCACCGACTTATATGAGTGGTTTTCGAATTCAGGGGCCTGGAAACTGGTTTTGGCATTATAGGGACACATGGATACATCTGAGTTCAGTCCTAGACTACTGTGGCAAGATCTTATGACTTATTCTTGAGTATATAAGGAGTTGAAGTTGCAACAAAGGGAACTTGCTCATTCAAACTCACTTCAAGGACTTCTCTGGAGCTCCACTGATCAGCAACAAGTTTCCTTAGGCTACCAAATCATGCTTAGGACATTTGTAAGTGTCCTTAACTTCCTGAATTCAGTTTTAATTAGCTTAATGACTATAAGTCAAACCTATCGTAATTAAGGTTTGACTTCGAGATTAATCAATAATTGTTCAGTCAAATCTCGAATTAAAAATACCTATGAGTTGGAAATTATGTGGGTAATAAACCCTTAAAAGAGTACCCTCTGATTCCCACTATAACTAGGTCAATTGTTGGGTCAAACTTGATATTAAAAAGTCAACAGAAAGCTAAATTTCAAATTAATGCATAATTAGCAATGTAGAAGCTATGCAACCTGTTTTATCATTAATATAATTTGGTAATTAATGTAAGAACATGTCTAAACATGTTCAACCCGACAATTTTCAGTTTAGGCTCGGTTCGGAACCGAAAGTCGCATAATTTGACTTTTGCTTTGACTTTCGATTCTGACCCATTGTAGCATGTTTTAGAAATGCCTTAGAGCCCTATTAGAACCAGGTTTCATGTTAGTATGACCCTCTGTGATTATACACGTTGGTTCAATAGTTATCCGGTTCATATGCATGTTCCCGTTAATTGCTTATATGTTGACTATTATGCCCATATGACTTTAAAACGTGATTTCTGAAAATATAAAAGAGTGAAAACCTTAGTTACTGATTTATAAACTTGCACCTAAAATTTGACATCAGTTTGAGGTCTAGATTAAGAGTTATGCTAAATAGCGTAATTAGAAAGCTTTTTAGTAATTAAATGGCGTAATTAGCATATAGCCTATCTAAACCCAAATTTTGATATCAAACTTTATACCTACTGATATAAAATAATATTTTGGGATTTTTGGAGATTTTTATTTATTTTTAGGCTAAGCATAACATAGAGTTCTAAGCATGATCCGGTAATTGTCGGTTTTGCCCTTTTAGGCTATAAAGTATATATAAGACTTGATACCTACTTATGTTTTAAGTGAAATTCTATACTTTAACAGTAAGCAAAATTTTTAAGCTCAGATTTCCAGATTTGACCTTTAAACCTTAAGTGAAATTACAAAAATGCCCCTTCGGTGCTTAGTATGGTTAGAATTGATAAATTTCACATATAGGTTATACCCTACTGATATAAATTAGTAAATTAAGTATTTTTACTGATTACATCAGACCCGAAACTCAGAATTATATTTAAACTCTTTTATAACCTTTTAAATGACCAAAATGCCCTTACGGGGCATAATTTGAGTTTAAATTCATATGGGGCATAATTTGAGTTTAAATGCATATGGGGCATAATAGAAGATATCTTACTGATGTCACAACATAATTAAGGCGTAATAACTTAGGAAACCTGCATATGACTCATATGGTTACCCGTTACGCACTTTTCGCGTTCGGATCGACTTATGTAACTAGTTTGCATATATTAGCCGAAACGGGTCAAACCATATCATTTTCATCTCAAAATCCAGAATGTGTCTAAGTTACCCATATTAAACAAGCATACAAGCTTGTCGGGTCAAAACCACATTCTAAACCAGTCTTCGCCTTATCATGCGTTTGAACCGTGTCTTCCTTTTGAAAACTAACCGGTCTAAGTCTAGGCCTAATTAAAGACCCGTTAGGATTCTAATAGGTTGTTAAAAACCTTCGTTCCAGATTTAGGAGCCTAGTAAAAGCTATCTGTACTTGCTGAATTGATATACGGCTGAGATTGAATTTATATTTAGCTCAGGTAAATACTCTTAACTTATTTTCTCTATACGGGCTTGGGATACAATATTATAATAATACCCCTTGGTAGGGTATGTAGTCATTTAAATCGGATTGTGATTAATGTATTTACATAACTCGTTTTATTCTGTATTATTTGGTGTATGGCCTTTGGGGGTTAAATGACCATGTCCCGGATATCCTTGGCATCATTCAAAGAAATGGCCACGACCTAAGCACGAGGTGTAGGCGTAAACCTGACACATGCATTATGTAAAAACTGGTAATCCACTTTAAGGAAATAATCCTTGTGGGCATTATACCTGTGGCGTGTCAATTAATCTAGACCGGCCCTACAAACCGGCCCTAATGGACGACAAATAAGTAAAGCTGTATACAAGATTATTTTTGAATAATTGTCCCAAGTTATAAAAGATATTTTTGCCGAAGTGCATTCAAATCAATTTTTTTAAACTCTTTTCAAAATGTGTCAGTTAAGTTGTATTTACCAGTGTAAACTGACGTATTTTCCAAAAAGGCTAAGTGCAGGTACTATACGTAATAGGCTGGCTACTCCAGGCATCAATAATCAAGTTTCGCAAGCTCTAGATGTCAAAGTCTGCTGAACAGTTTTCCTTTTTATTTGATCCGCCTGTGGATCTGTTTCAACTGTTTTGTGATACTTAATATTACAATTTTATTCGGTTGAAATAAATCTATCTTTTGCTTCCGCTGTGCATTTAAAATTGTGTTGTTTGACTATGATGATATCAACTACGTCACGATACTCCCCACCGGTAAAACGTGGAAATATCGGGGTGTGACAGTTTGGTGCCTTGATTTTTAAGATGAGTTCACACTCAGGGCACACACCAGTTTATTGACCCAGTTCTTCTTCTTATGGGGGATTATTCGATAGGTCTAGGTCTGTATAGATTTGTTCCTAGAGGAGTTAACATTATGGCATGGCGGATCCAAGTGGAGTGATTACCTACAAAAGTTAATTTGAGCAACAACATTTTGGATATTCCATCTTTTCATGGCTTCGTTTTTCTAATCATGTGGAGACTTTGGATCATATTTTTAACTGATTGTGCTAATGCAATGAATACTTGGAGATTGATTTCTAGGTTGTTGGATATGCTCTCCCCTCTTCTGTTTGATAAGCGCATTTTTCAAATTTTGTGGACTCGTTGTATTGAAGGAAAATTTTATAGGTGACTTAGGTTGATTTTTTGGAGAACGCAGAACAACAAAGATTGCATTTTATTCTATTGTTAGTTTCTTTTTTTAGTGGTTCATGGATAGGAACCATAACGTTGACACTAGTTGGTTTGAGTGGCTTAAAAATCCAAATTTATATCGATGTAGTTTCTTGTTTCTCGACCTAGGCTAGGATTTTCTTGTTGGGTCTTGTATCTATTTATGCCCCTTTGCTGTTAAATTTTTTTGAGAGAATCCTTTTTCTTCTTGGCTATTATCTCCTACTTCAAGTTGAAAAAAATATTTTCACATATTAGTAACCGAGATTTATATATATTTCATTAGTATTTTACTTAATATAGAAACAAACAAACATTTATAAAAAAATATATAGCATAGTAAAGTTGAGTGAATTTAGAGTAATAAAAAAAATTTTGAGTGACCGTGCTTGAACTTTTGAAAAAACTTGGTTACTATTAAGTAATTTATTCCTTAAAAAAAGTCGACGTATAAAATAAAAATAAAATAATGGACACATGATAAATAAGAGAATGCTAAATTTAAGGTAACTGTTACACTTTTATATATCTCTTTAAATCGTATATATTTTTTCTCTCTCTAAAATTATATGCCTTTTTCTCTTTAAAATTAAATACACATTTTCTCTCTCTAAATTCTATATTTGTTTTTGTCTATTTTCATCTATTATTTCCATAATAAATAATTATATTAAACTATCATATTTTCATATCCAAATTCAATCCTTTCTTATACTTAAAAAATCTACTGTAACTAGAAAGTCGACTAAAAGAATAAAAGAATAAAAGCTACCTTTTCAATTTTAAATTGGAGCGTACCATGTACAAATATTAAAATTATATTAACCAAGGTTGAAAAATAAAGAAAGAAAATTATATTTAAGGGTATAATGAAAATAAAAAAAAAAACTTATTAATGTGAGACGCTAGAAAGAGAAAAAAAATAGAGTAAATAATAAAAAATAAGAAAGGAAAACAATATTAAAGTTAAGGGCTAAACATATCATTACCAAAGTTGAGGGACCAAGAGTGAAAAAAGTGAGTTTAATATTAGTGTGTACCATGTGTGTACATATATTACATAGTTAATATTCAAAATAAAAATAAATAACACATGAAAAATAAGAGATTACTAAATTTAAAACAAGAGTTACATTTTTCTGTTTCTCTTTTTAAATTATTATATACTTTTTCTCTCTCTAAATATTATATATCTTTTCTCTCTCTAAAATTAAATGTATTTTTTCTCTCTCCAAATTGATTTCTCTCTCTAAGTCCTACATAATCTCAAATAAATTTATTAAACTATCATAGTTCTCAAATTTTAGTTCAATCCTTTCTTTATTCTCAAAAGTCATTGTCGGAGCTTGGCAGTGAAGTTCTATAAGGCGGGTTCGCTATTCAATCTATTTTAAACCATCCAATTCGGTAAGTTACATCTTTCAAATTCCAATAAAAAAGAAGATTTAGTATTGAAAACTATGTGTTTTAGTATTGTTTGTTGCTTTACAAAGTTATTAAGTAAATTTCCATAAAATAAACTAGTTTTGATAAACAATCAAATTCTATATCATTTCCATGGAATGAATTACTTTTTGTAGTGTGAATAAACTAGCTAATTTACCTTATTACGCTTTAAATTTGTCTTTTCCAATAATGTTTAGAAGAATATTTTTCAGATTTTTAGCTGCTGATATAGATCAACAAGCATATCAATAGTTCAAGTAAATTATAAAAAGAAAAATGTTCTTCTTTTATGTCGTTACCTTTACCTATAAATGTGTTATTATGCTTTATATATTCAACTAGTTCCTAATTGGTGATTTAGGAAAAATAAAACTCTTGGTTCAAAAACTATAAAACTTATTTATACATAAAAAAAAGGTAATTGCACGGTACCCCGACCGCGGGAGGGATCCCCCTCGCCAGGTTGCTACCCGACCAAGCGCCCTGGCGGTGAATTCCCCAACCGACAACAGATTCGATATGTGGTCAGGGATCGAACCCGCGTCCCCAAGGTTTGAATTGGTGTCGGTGGCACATTTAGTTATATAACTAAAATATTTTCTTGTGCCTATATTTTTTTTCTTTTTACAAAATGTGAGGTATTGAACAGAAAAAAAAGTAATAACTAACGGAATTTGAAAAAAAACTTATATGGTTTTTTTGTGTTTTTTTTTTTGGTTTGGGGAAAACATATACATTATTGCATATGCGAAATATAATATTCAAAAAGCACATATAGAAGTTAAATGAAGCTAAATTGAAATACACGTGACAAAGTAGAGGAGTGACAACTTTACACAAACAATGGTCAACACTTTCCTCATTCTCTCTATATCCTATATCATTAATAAAGAAAAAAGAGAATAGTTATATTAAAATATTTTGAGAAAAAAGTTTCTTATATTCAAATTCAACCAATATTATTCCATAATCTAGCATCAACTAAAATTTGTATTTTATTGTGGAAAATTTCATAATGAAAATGGCGGATTTTGAGTTAATTCTATTTAAGGAGGCATTCTTATTTACTCTATTTTGTCTTCACTTTATGTAACTTAGCGCGTTTCATTTCCATTTAGATAGATATAAATTGCCTTGCAACACATTGTTTTGTGTCATGTTCGGTAAATTATCTACATGCCATACACTAAATAACACTTTGTATCATAGAAAAAGGAAATTCTTACTTTATAATCTAATTTTGTACGGATTTGTTACCATTAACTTTTGCAAGTACATGAGTGCTTTCTTTCTGATTTACTTACAGAAGAACAAGAACAGACAAGGTCACCGTGATTGCGATGAACCGCGAAATCACATTATAATATATACTCAAACTTACAAAGAACTATAAAAAACTTATTAATAACACAATAAAAGAAAAAAAACAATTCACTTTATGCCTCAAAGTATATTTCTCTCAATAGGAATTGCAAAACTACAAGCACACATCTCATTAAAGATTATTACAGTACTTAGGGGGCTCTACACCAACATGCAAGTTGGTTGTACAACTAGAATCAATCTAAACTGTTAATTCTAAGGTTTTAAAACCAATAAGAACCATTGTTCCTAAGAACATATTGTGTCATGAAAAACTGTTCTATTTAGTTATTAGGAAAACAAAGTATAAGTTTTTGTGATTGTATCTTATTTACTCTATTTTGTCCTCACTTAATTTTGGTAACTTAGCCCGTTCTAGTTCTAATTAGTTAGATTTAAATTTCCTTGCAAAGCATTCTTGTAGCATGCTCATTAAATTAATTACAAGCAATACGCTAAATCACAATTTGTATGGTAGAAAAAGGAATTTTATAATTTACAATATCATTTTGTATGGCTTAGATTTTTTTTACCATTTAACTTTTGCAAGTACATATGTGTCTTCTGATTTGCTTACTCAAGAACCAACATGGACACCATGATTGCTAAAAAATGTGAAATCACATTTATTAATATACACTTAAACATACAAAGAAAAGTAAGAACACTAATCATTAGCACAATAATAAAAACATTTCACCTCAAGCCTCAAAGTATAACTACAAGCACACATCCCATTAGAGATTATTACAATACTTAGGGGGCTCTCCACCAACAAGCATATTGGTTGTACAACTAAAACCAATCTAAATTGTTAATTCTAAGGTTTTAGAAGCAATAAGAACGAACATAATGAGTCATGAAAAACTATTCTCTTTAGTTACAAGGAAAACATAGTACAAGTTCTTGTGATCGTATCCGCATCTGTCTTCAAAATGTTGTCTTGTACTGGAACATGGTGTGCGCACTACTTGGAACTGACACAAATCTTTACTAGTGAACATTTGTTCTTCAATGACAATTGTACCTAGGTAGTGAACTCTTTATCCGCATTAAAACTTAAACATCAACACCGAACATGAATTTCATTATTGAATAACTCACCAGCATTGAAACTTCTTCGTCGATACCAACCTTTATTTTTATTCAATAATCTAGCATCAGTTAAGATTGTATTTTGTTGTTAAAAATTCATTCTTTAATGGAAATGGCGGATTTTGATTAAAGTTATATACTTTGAGGCGTTCTTATTTGCACTAATTTGTCCTAACCTAATTTTGGTAACTTAACTCGTTCCATTTCTAATTAGCAAGATATGGTTTTTCTTTTGCAACTCACTGTTTGGGTCATTCCCGTTGAATTAATTACAAGCAATATACCAAATCACATTCTGTAGAATTTTATTATTTATAAGGTTTAGAATTGTTATCCATGTAATTTTTGCAAGTACATTGGTCTTTTTTCTGTTTTATAAACTATTATTTTTTAGAGTTCAACAAACAAGCACGCTAATAGTTACCTTAAATTTTAAAACAGAATAGACGTGGATTATTATTATGTAACTATACAAGTTCGTTAGTTGTTTCCTTAAAATGGTGTCGGTTATCATAATATGCATGCTCAAGGTGCTTAATATGACTGTAATCTTGTAGGTGATCAAGGCAACGGAACAAGGTTTGGATATGAGTTCGTTGATCCATGTCATCGGTCGTGACCTCACAATGAAAAGTCTCATGTCCCTGCCAAGATACAACTATGCTCGCATCGCGTCACTAAACCGGAGTTTTCGTGAGCTCATTAGAAGTGGTGAACTCTATAGGCTAAGAAGCATTCATCAAGTAATTGAACATTGGGTCTATTTTTCTTGTGACCCATTGAGGTGGGAAGCTTTTGATCCTGTCAATGAGAAATGGATGAATCTACCCATGATGGATACTGACTTAGGCTTCCAGTTCTCGGATAAAGAGTCCATGGCAGTTGGCACAGACCTACTGGTTATAGGAAATGATATGCTAGGTCCGGGTATCTACAAGTACAGTTTATTAACAAATTCATGGTCACAAGGGCTACCAATGAATGAACCCAGATGGTTGCTTGGGTCGGCCAGTTTTAAGAATATTGCAATCTTTGCAGGTGGTGTGGATCGAAATGGAAAGATCATGGATGCGGTAGAAAGTTACGACAGTGAGACAGGGACTTGGAAAACACTTCCTAGTATGATTAAGCCGCGGAAATTGAGCCCTGGGGTCTTTATGGATGGTAAGTTTTATGTAATAGGAGGGATTAGCAGTAATGATTCAAATCCATTGACATGTGGAGAAGAGTATGATCTGGATACCCAAAAGTGGACTGAAATTCCCAACATGTCACCTGGTGGTGGCGGACCTGGAATGGCTCCGCCGCTGCTTGCAGTGGCAAGCAATGAGTTATATGCTGCTGATTGTGCAGCAATGGAACTGAAGATGTATAGCAAGAAGAACAAAGAATGGGTTGCTATTGGAAGGTTGCCTGAAATAGCACACAGTAGGGATGGTTGGGGTATTGCATTTAGAGGATGTGGGAATCGTGTCGTCATCATTTGTGGTCCTAGAGATACCCAGAATAGATATATAGAGATATATTCATGGGTCCCTAGCGAAGGGCCACCACAGTGGATGAGGATTGGCTGGAAAAGTAGTGATAACTTTGTCTACAATTGTGCTATAATGGGCTGTTAAGCTGAGAAGAAATCTGGTCAAAAAATCTTCTTAATCTTTCAAAAAGCTAAGTGAACTGATGTGGCTATTTCAGAAAATCTAGGGTTGTTTTTTGTTTGTTTGTTATATTGTCAGAAACTTGTGGGAATTATCGTTTGTGGGAAACTTGTGGGAGTTCTCCTAGTTATGAGTACTTTTAATCAATCTTTTTAATCTTGCCTTGTTAATTATTGGTTGCAATATATGCTTGCTATTTTTTGGTTGTGAAGACTGATATTTACATAAACAACCAATGAAGTCAAGATTATTATTTTGATAGTTCTTCTCTTTGCAAGCCAGGCATAAGGATATGTGTCTATTTAGGTAACTTATGATGATCTGAAGAAATATTCATCAACAATAACTGTTGCAATATCAACACCTCATTACTTAAACAATGGATTAGCTTATGTTTAATACCCCTCTTTCCACAATAAATTGTGTAAATGTGGCACATTAATCTTTCAATTGACCTACCAGAATTGGAAATCTCATGATCATGACAACCAACCAGTCTTGTGATTGTGTATTTCTGGCTGGATAATCTGATGGTGAGTCTTTTTAATTGTTGTGACTGGTTTTTAGTCAGATGTAGGTCCCGAAATCTGAGGATCGATAACGAAAACCAAACCCTTGTTTATAACAAACAATGTCACGGGTGCGGAATCCCCGTAACGATGCCAACCCAAACACAGTTAATAACACACGCGATATAACCAATGAAACGCAATCTATTGATTAAACGGGATGAGAACCAAGAACAACTGATACACACACAGTTTGACAGTATAACTTTCAGGGTATGCTCTCATCTAGTTTCAAAGTGAAACTAGAAAGTGTTTATATAGCAGCCTGGGCCTTAAAGATGACAAAACCATATGTGGGCTCGACGAAACAACATTGGGCCAGACATTGGGCCTGAAGAAACCCAATAGATGACGAAACAAGGGAGTTTCATCATTGATCACGACGAAACATTATGTTTGGACACTTGAGAGTTTCGCCGTTAGGTGTTCGACGAAACCTAGGGGGTTTCGTCGAAGGCTGCAAATGCTGTGTTGTTTGCTGCAAACAGACAGCAAAACAGACAACACATAAACACACATATAAAGACATTTATACCCTTATATGCAACATGCATTGTTCGTATATCATTACATATCAATAAGAGACAAACTAGTCGGACACAAGAGGATAGGAGGATATCCGACTTGGTCGACGGCAAATACAGACTCGATAAGCGTTAAAAGACCGTACAAATTACAACTATAAACAAGACTAGTTACAGACACAAAAAGGTGCACCAACAAACTCCCCCTTGTCTGTTACTCATCTTCGGTCTTCCAATCTTCAATCTTTAGTGCTGTTCGGACCATGAACTGCCGGCGTGTATTCGTCGGTAATAGCAGAAACCAGCGACGCGTTGGAATCGCAAAGCTTGATGCGCGTCCTTGTCTTCGTAGAAAATGTCGTGTCGATATAATTTGTTGATGTCAGCCTCGGACATTTTAACGATCCACATCGGATCCAACATCCGGAAATTTTCACGATCACCTCTAAACACGATCACGGCTTCATGAGTGTCTGAGTCGTAGCACCATAATGCCATATCTTCGAGAAAATCCTGCTGCATCGACATTAATGGGATTTTATCTACGAATTTCGCAGGTTGATACACAAGCTTGTAGCGCCCCGTGTTCGTTGCTGGATCAAGAGTAAACTTGATTTGCTGATAAATAGGAAATTGAGGCTTGTATGACTCGTCTTTCCAGCCAGACTTTTTGTTCATCTTTATCAGCCGCTCGAACAAAGTTAAACCTTCAAAGTTTGAGCGATTAATGAGCTCAATCTTTGTCAACGCTGCAACATCGTAAAAAGGCAAAGATAGTATGCTCAGCAACGATCTGAAGTATTGAATACCGAATTCCCTTTTTATGGCTACACAATGTATATCCTTAACGAACATCCAGCAAAGGATTCTTCCACTCGGTTTCGCTTTTTCAAACTGTAAGTAATCAACTTGTGCGACATCTGGCACAGGCTTGGAAACTTTCGATAAGAACTGATTTCGCCATTCGGAGAACGCATCTGTGGCATTTTCAGAAGTATCACGGTTCTTTAAATGCTCATCTATGACGTCCACATTCTCTTGTAACTATTCTTCATCGAAAGGAGCGAATTCAGTCCCGTCTTTACGCACATACGAGGACTTCTTTTCATTTCCCTCAAAAACAATCTCTTCAATGTTTTCAACATCAGTTGTCTCAGGTTCACTTGGTATCTTATCAATCTCAGCATCATCAATCTCTCTCATTGCATTTAGACCAAGCAATTGCTCATGTGAAAGATCCTCGATAATTTCTCCTTCTTCAAGTAATTCCCCAGTGATTGATTGGATGAATAACCTGCAATGCAAGATCAGCACTGCTTGGAACAGAAGATTTACCTTCAATCTGTTGAACTATTCCAGAGGAAGTTCCTTGAGTAGATTCGATCACTGGTGGCTGAGCAACAATGATTTCTGAGGATGTAGTGGCTGGTGGCTGCTGTGATGTAGCAGAAGGGTCAGGATTCCCTTGATCTTCAGGATCATCATCCTTTTTCTTCATAACCTCTTGTTGCTTACATCGATCATCCCACAGAGTAGCCACGCGTTTTCGAAGGAACTCATAGCCTGTATTGATCCTTTTGACACCGTCATCTATAGTTGTATTACGAGAGTCGTACCACTCTTTCATGAAATCACATCTTCCTTTCAGATCCTCAGCCAACTTCCTAAGTATAGAGTTGTTTTGCTCTCTAGTTTCTTCTGCAGCTTTCAAGCTAGCGTTCTCTGCTTTCAGTTGATCGATCTCAGCTTGTTGACGTCCTATAACAGTTTGCTGTTGTTCAACAGTGGACTTCAACTTATTTATTTCCACACTTTGACTTAGTTGATCATTCTTCATGATCCTAATGAAATCAGTTTGCCGTTGAATACGATCTGCAGCGGCTTCAAGTTGAGAGAATAAGAAGTTATTCTTTCCAACTTAAGACATCTCCGAGAATATCCTTTGACGTTCAGCACTCGGCTGAGATGTAGTCGCTCTAATTGCAGAAGCCATGGATCTTTGTGGAATAGCTTGAGGAATTACTGTTTAAGTTTCAGGAGCTAGGAGCTCAAGATACTACAGGCGTTTCTTGAATAGGCTCTTGAGGAACGGATTGCCGAGCAGAGGTACTCAAGTATCTTCTTGATTTCTTCTTTTGTTGTTCAGCAACTTTCTCAGCTTTCCTTTTCTTTAAACGTTCTGCTTCAGTATCCTCTGGAACGTATTCAGGATCATCTTCCTGTCTGATCTTCCTGTATCTTTTAACACCACGTTCATCGAGATACATTTCATATCCAGGCTCAATTAGATGATCATCCGAATCAGAATCAGACTCGTCATCGCCACCTGCTGATGTACCACCAGCTGCACCAGAACCAGATGCACCAACGGCACCTGTATCACCACCATCATCACCTTCGTTATCACTATCACTCTCAGAAGACTCAGAATCCACTGGATCAGGACCAAACTTTTCTATCCTTTTCCTCTCCAACTCTGGCTTTTCATCATCTGATTGGCTGTCATTGTGACGCCATTTATCATCTTCAGGAGCAACGTAATCTGGATTTCCAAGAGCACCGATCAACTTCCTCTGAGGATCGCTTTCTTTGTATCTTTTGGATGCAAGGCTCTTGATTGTCTTTAATGAATTCAGGATCATCGGCTCTATCTTCAAGATGTCGTTGTCAGCTTTAGGAAGGCCCGGATGTTGAACATTCATGATCATTTGAAGAAACCGTGGATACATCCAGAACTTGTTCCTGGTTATTCTACTTCCAGTCCTTGTCGTATTTTCCTTCATATTGGCGAAGATGTATTTTGAGATACTAAACAGTTTGTTTAGCACCAACGCCACCATAAAACCAACTAGATCATTTCCTGCCATATCGTATCCTGCACCTCTATTCCTAAGACATTGAATGAGAACGTGTAATAGAAACTTGTAGCGCAACGGCAGATGACCCTTGTTGATTTGATTGCTGAAAATATCGCTTGTACACTTCATTCGTAATAGACATCCACGTGTACACATGATAGGTACAGAATAAGGAGCATCTGAATAATCTTGAAGCTGTATGACATCGTTCAATATATCTGGAGAGACTATAGCATTCAAATCATTCACACGACCCTGAATAACTTCCTTTCCATCCACTTACACAACACTTGCTGAATCCCAGAAAGCTTTGATAAGAGATTTGTAGACAGGCGTTGAGAAAGTAACAGCATAATTGATCCGCGACTCCCTGATCCATTTAGTGATATCTTTCAGTTCAGCAATCTTTTCCTCGGGATCCAGAAAAGCAATTTGATTATGACGCTTTTCAGACATTGTCTCCTCTTCCGACTTGTTTTCCTTCTTAGTCGGTTTCTTACGTTTTCCTTCTTTCGGTGCCATCTGTATATGAAAATGTCCACAATAAGTCACAATGTCACAACAAGTGTATTAAACTTATATACAAACATGTTTGAACATCAAATGGACATTAAACACATAATTACACATATTCTGTGAACAAGCACCAAACTTAAAATTTGCTAAGGCATGGACGACGAAACGGAATCTTCGACGAAACTCCTTTATGTACGACGAAACTCCCTTGGTCAACGAAAGTCAGAGTTTACCGTTGACCAGCAGAGTTTCGTCGACAGTACTTCGACGAAACGGATCCATTACGTCGTTTAGGAGTTACGTCGTGAAGGGGGATACGTCATAGGAGTTACGTCGTAAAGGGAGTTACGTCGATTTGGGGGTTTTTGAACAGTTAGGGTTTTGTAAATTGGGGGTTTCGCCGTATGGAGTTTAAACAAGGAATAGATCATTACAAACCAAGATCAATACTTTGTTTAACCCAACCCAAGTAGGAAATACACCCAAAATGCAATGTAAACACGAATTTTGTCTGAAAACCACCCAAATCAGTTAACAACATCAACAATGACCAACCCCTGTTTTGTGTTACATGGAACCCAAACCCAAATCATAGATCAAACAAGGTAAACCTCTAAACCTATATGTCTTTATGAGAAAAACAAAACACACATGATTAGAGCATGAACACAACAAGTAAAGAGGGTCTCCGAGGGTTTCGAACAAAAACAAACGGTTCATTATGTTAGAAACATGATCATGAACATTTTTGTACCTTTGATTTTTGTTAGATTTCAAGGTAAAATGAGGGTTTTGAGAGATCGAGAATGGGTATGGCGGTTGAGTGATGGAGAAGATGAACAGGGTAATGTTTTGAAAAAGTGAATAATAATTGACCTGGGACCCTTTAAATACACCGCCTTACCTCGGCGAAACTCTCATCTCGACGAAACGCAATGTGGGCTCGATGAAACTCCATGTTGGGCTTGGACTTGGGCCTTAAAATTTAGTCCGTGACGAAACGTAACTGGGCCATTGAGTTTCATCGTAACCTCGATGAAACGTGGGGATTTCGTCGAACACCAAATCAGATTTGACCAAAGTTGACCAAGTTGAAACTTTTGACTTTGACCATGGGGGGTTTCGTCGACATAAAAGGGATTTCGTCGACACTTGGGATTTCTTCGACACCATTTTTCCAAAATACCAAGGCATGAAAATTTTGCATACTGAACAGATTTTGTTTAATTGAACACATTTCCATTTTGATTGAGTTTTCAAATGCAGGGACGTTTTATGAAGTAGGTTTCTGGCTTCCGGCAGAAAACTTCGAGATACCAACCATCGGCTAATCAAAACACATTTTACAACTAACACTACAACACAAATTAACATGCGGTAGACTAAAGAAAGACAATAACATAAATAAATTTGTACAGGGAACAATCTTTTTGCGAGTTTCAAGGTAAGAGAATCATTACCAGCTTACGGTCTTTATCAAAACGGTTTCTGATTTCTGTTTAACGCTTTAGATAAGTGTTCTACCACAATTATCGGTATTGTTGTCCACCTAAGCTCAACTTATCAGATGTAATCATAATTAGGAGATATGATTTACGGTAAGAGTTATACTTACTTGTCGGTGTACATCCACTCACGACACATTCCCGTATCAAGGTATGCACGAGAGTTCATCTTACCGGTGAGTATACTACTTATCATCCGTTTGACCGTATAAAAGATGTGAGAAACTTACTTATTTTGGTTGAAAACAAGCCCTATGTGATAGAATCACTTATTGATGAGGAACTTGATTTTCAGATGCATGAGGGGCACAAGAGCAAGTCCGTGAACAGGTCAGTACTTTCGTACAGCAAAGAGACGAACTTGACTCCCGGATAAATGTGATATATTATCACTTGTTTGTTTGGACATGTGATTGTTGATCACTTATTGAGGTCGAATGCAATATGTACACGTATGTATAGTATCATGGAAGATCTAGACTTTGTCTCCGTTATTTTTACGGTTTGATACAACCATGATACCCAGATGATAAGACAGCATAAAGACCGAATATCTCAGAACCTCGGCAATCAATCAAACGAAATTTCGGTACCAAGACCATATGCCAATGAATGGTTCCCACCTTACTTGAAGTCTGTTAGGTTTATATCATCCTGCACATTTTAGTCTGATTGTGAGCCTACCGATACATCGTTAGTAAAGCTACTTATCATTTTTCAATTTTTCTTTTTCTTTTGACCATATTGACAGACCACACCAGTGTATATCATCACTTTCCCTTTTTTTCTCCAAGAAATTCATTTTTGATTTTCTAATGTTTTTGAAGTTTTGATTTTTCAAATTTAAAGACAGAAAGTAAACAACATATTTTTGGATTTTTGAATTTTCCACATGTTTTTGTATTTTCTGAAATTTCTCCCCCTAAAATGCGAAAAGATAAGTAAACTGAAAATCTTTTTGGATTTTTGATGCTTAAGAAAATATTTACAAAAACGATTAGCCAACAGAAGTTTACTCTTGTTTCACCTTAATACCATTGACCAACAAAAGGTAGTCAAAACGAGATTTGTCAAAACTTTTGTAAACAGGTCAGCACGCTGTTCATTAGTGTGGATTTTAACAACATTGATTAGTCTTTTGTCAAAACAATCACGTATGAAGTGATACTTAATTTCGATGTGCTTGGTCTTGGAGTGTTGGACAGGATTTCTAGTGATGGATAAAGCAGCATTATTATCAACAAAAATAGATGTAGATAGGAATTCAAAACCGTAGTCGCGCATTTGTTGCTGAATCCACAGAACTTGAGAGCAACAACTTGAGGCAGTAATGTATTCAACTTCACAAGTTGATGTAGCGACACAGGTTTGCTTCTTGCACTGCCACATGACTAAGCGACTTCCCAAGAATTGACATCCAGCCGTTGTGGATTTACCATCTATTTTGCATCCGCCGAAATCTGAATCACTAAAAGCAACCAAGTCAAAACTATCATCCTTAGGGTACCAGAGACCGGTGTTCGGGCAACCCTTCAGATAGCGAAAAATCCTTTTAACAGCTCCAAGATGAGATGCTTTTGGGTTAGCTTGATATCTTGCAAGCAGGCACGTTGGAAACATGATATCAGGCCTTGATGCTGTGAGATACATGAGAGATCCGATCATAGCACGATAATAAGAAGAGTTGACACTTTCACCCTTCAAGTCCGGAGTAATCCCGTGATTAGTCGGAAGTGGGGTACCAATGGGCGTTGCTTCAGACATCTGGAATCGGCTCAAGATGTCACCAACATATTTAGTCTGATGGATGAATATCCCAGACTCAGTTTGTTGAACCTGTAGGCCCAAAAAGAAATCCATCTCTCCCATTGTGCTCATTTCGAACTTCTCCTGCATAACATGTTCAAATTGCCTGCACAAAGTATCGTTAGTAGAACCAAAAATGATATCATCAACGTATACCTGTACCAACAAAAGATCTCCATCATGTTCCTTGATGAAAAGAGTACAGTCGATAAGACCCCGGCGAAAACTGTTCTCCAGCAGATAAGTAGATAAGGTTGCATACCAAGCCCTCGGTGCTTGATGTAACCCGTAGAGAGCTTTGTTGAGCAACCAAACCCGATCGGGATGGATAGGATCTTCGAAACCTGGAGGTCGTTCGATATACACCTCTTCTTCAACAATACCATGCAAGAATGCGCTTTTGACGTCCATCTGATAGACTTTGAATCCTTTAAAAGAAGCATAAGCTAGAAAGATCCAAATAGCCTCCAGACGAGCAACTGGTGCATAAACCTCGTTGTAATCAATGCCTTCAATTTGACGAAAGCCTTGAATAACCAATCTCGCCTTGTTGCGAATGACCACTCCACGATCATCCTTTTTGCACTTGTAAACCCAACGGGTGCCAATTTTCTTGTAGTTGTCGGGTTTTTCAACAAGTCTCCAAACACCCAGTTTCTGGAACTGTTGTAGTTCCTCTTGCATTGCTTCAACCCAAGAATTATCCTTTAAGGCTTCTTTCCAAGATTTCGGTTCTTCTTGTGAAACGTAACAAGCGAAGGACCAATCATTTTGAAAACCAGATTCTCTAATGGCTGAATACAAACCAACACTCTGGTTGTTTCTCAGCTGATTACGCGTCTGCACCCCGCGTTGGACATCTCCTATGATATTCTGCTGTGGATGGGTATCATGAATTCTCATTTCAGGATTTTCAGGAACACGAGTATTAACACCCAAATTGTTAATATTAAGATTAACAACCAACTCCACACCTGGAATATGCGTAGAAGAGGATGCATTCCCTTCAGCAGTATCAACATTCTGCTCATGAGGAGTTTCTAAAGAAGTACCTTGAACAGGAGCAACTGGAGCTGAAGTGCCTTCAGTCGCATAAAGATATTCATCATCTTCTGATGACTCATTATACTCAGTAGCATCTTCAAATACCTCATTTTGAACAGTGTTGTTAACCGAATTAGAACCTTGGGGGTTAACAATAACAGGTCTAACCAATGGCAAGCCAGCATCGTTGTCACTATCAAATAACATTCTAGCAGCTGCAGAATTTTCGTCAAAGGTTGGCAAATTAAAGGAGTCGAATAGCTCATCGTAGTCGAACATCCAAGGATCACCCGGAGCTCTAACAGAACTTGTATACCTTTGAACCCTTACTTCACTCCATAGCTCAATCTTTTTGGTAGCCAGATTCCGTACGCGAAAATTCAGAGTAGCATATCCAAGGAAGAAACCCTCGATAGCTTTCGCGCCAAACTTTCCATCCGGCTCAATCATAGTGCATGGACCACCAAAAGGTTCTAGAAAGGAAAGATCCGGTTTCCTTTTCTGCAGAAGTTCGAAACAAGTCTTGCCATGTCTCTTAACTGTAAGAACTCGGTTTAATGTGTAGCAAGCAGTCGACACAGCCTCCCCCCAGAACTGAACAGGAAGCTCCGACTCTACCAACATCGTTCTTGCAGTTTCGATTATCGTTCGATTCTTCCTCTCCGCGACACCGTTTTGTTGTGGAGTGTATCGAGAACTGTATTCATGAAGAATGCCCTTAGAAGTACAGAACTCATCCATCACTCGGTTCTTGAACTCAATTCCATTGTCGCTTCTGATCCTCTTAACTTTTAACGTGTAGAGATTTTCCAACATTGTAAGAAGATCCTTGAGGATTCCAGGAGTATCACTCTTGTGTGCCATAAACGCTACCCAAGAAAATCTAGAATAATCATCATAGGTCCAAAGAGGTCCAAAGATTCCAGGAGTATCACTCTTGTGTGCCATAAACAATAAGCATCCCCGAACGTTGTCTTGTGTCTCATAGGTCCAAAGAGGTCCATATGAAGACGTTCGAGAGGCATGCTAACAGTGTTGATTTTCTTAAGAGGGTGAGACTTCTTTGTTTGTTTCCCTTTCTGGCACGAAACACAGATATCTTGTAGATGAAAACTTCTCACAGGCACACCATTCACAAGATTGTTTTTCACCAAATGGTTCATTTTTCTTAAGTGAATGTGCCCCATTCTTCTGTGCCAAGATATAGACTCCTTCTCTGTAGCTTTCGAGACAAAACATGTGACTTGTGCAGAAGTCGTAATCGCTTGGCTCATATCAAGAATATAAAGATCATTAACTCTTGGAGCCAATAAGAGAATCCATTCTTCTGGAATTTTGAAACCAGGTTTCAGCACATAACAACCGGCATCATCAAAGTGCACGGTGAACTTCTTATCGCATATTTGCGAAACACTGACAAGATTGTGATCAATTTGATGAACATAATTGATATTATCGAAACATACAACACCATTGGAGATCATTCCCTCTCCAGTGATGTATCTGCCTTTGTCTCCGGCAAACGCGGCATAGCCTCCTCTAATATTTCTCACATCATATAGAAGCCGTAAGTCGCCTGTCATGTGCCTAGATGCTCCACTATCAACAATCCAATGACTATTAATAGTTCCTCCTGGAACACCCTGCACATATCATCAATGATCAGTTGAGAATGGGGACCCAAGCCTTAGTGGTCTTGGGTCGTCCTTGAGCATCATGAAAGATGATCTCGATTTCCTGATGATTTTGTAACACAACACCTCCCCCTGAATTTTCACCCGTCTTAGGTCTCCAAGTTTGATTTGCTTTACCAGATGTAGTTTTACGATAAGATTCTGAAACTTCTTGTTTTAAAAATTTTGAAGAACTTGGTTCCCTGTTGACTGTTTTGACTTCAGATTTTAAAGCCTTTTCAACAGCTTTGATGTTTTGACATCGTTGTTTCGTTTCTTGTTCCTTAACAGTTCTTTTATCATGTTTTGGTGAAACGGGACGACGTAGAGGGTGAACCTTTTCAGGTGGTGCTTTCTCAACAAATTTACCCTTGGGAGTGTTTGGACAATTTTTAATGATGTGTCCAAACTCCCCACACTTAAAACATGTTCTCCTTTCTACAAACTTAGGAGAATCTGATCGACGAACAGATGTCGAACCCGTAGAACCCGAGGTACTTGCTTTTTCATCACACCCGTTTGTATGTTGAGTGTAATTGTTTTGGTTATTACGTTTTAAAATCTTAACTTGTTGTACAAAATCAGTGTTTGATTTGTTTTCAAAAGTCTGAATTTTATCCGTACCTTTCGATTCTACAAATCTGACATTACTGTTTTTCTTCTTATAGCGAGCTCCTTTTGTTTCAAATTTAGATTGAGAAACGTTAGGCTTTTGAGTTCGCTTTTCTGGTTGTTTACCCTTAGCAGCAATAGGTTGTTGCTTTGTCGGTGATTTCTGATTTCCAAATTGTTTTCTGATTTCAGCTTTTGGAATTGGATCACATTGAGTTACAGTAACTCCTGAAATCGTCTTTCCCAAAAATTTGCTTGTGTTATCTTCAAAAACTTTATCAATCGAAGATAGATTGACATTTTTAATTGGAAAATCGTAATCTGAATAGATTTTAGAATCACCAACCAAAGTGTACAACACGTTATTACTCTTAACGGTAGACACAGATTTCTTGTCATTTTTGACAGGATCTATCACTTGTTTGACAGCTGGTTGAACAGCAGGAGTAAGAGGATCACAAAGAATATGATTTTCAATTGGAATTTCTATTCCCTTCATTTTGTCAAGTGATTTATCCTGATCACTCATATCTGATTCTGATTCATCATCAGACGAATCATAGTCCTCAATGATTGGAGGACGTTGTTTCGTAGATGTTGAAGTTTCTGTTTGCTCAGATGATGTATTTGAAGAACTGTCCGATTTGAACCCTGATCCAGTAGTAACTTCCTCATAATCCAGAGGTACACTGGGTTCAAATCGAGGCATATCCTCTTCATCAGGCATTCGAGTATAATTTTGTCTCAAAGGGGGCGGACACTTCTTATACCCAACACCTCTCATGTTTCCCTTCAGTTGTTGAACGTCAATAATGTGATCGAGCACAAATCGGGAGTTAGAATAACTCTCCAATTTGAGCTTGATTGCATCATGCTCGCATTTGGCAATGGCTAGCTCCTTTTTCGTTTACAGATTTAAAATCTTTTTCGTTTCTAGCTAAAGCCATATTTGCCTCTTTGCACTTAGACATTTCAATAACCAAACTTTGATTATGACTATGAAGCTTTTCGGAATCAAGCTTCACATTAGCACATTCATGTTTCATATCAGCACAATCACTACATATACTAGGAATTTCAGATTTTACCTGACTCGTAGAGGCTGAGACATTAGCAATAAAGGCAGTTTGAAAAGAAAAAGGTCCGTCTTCAGAGAAGAACTTCTCCATTTCCTTAGATGCTACAGCAGCCTTCTTGGTCAGAACAGATTTCTGACATTTCAACTCCTCTGCTTCATTCAACAAATCATCAATATCAGAACTTGCTTCTTCCTTCACATCAGATTCAGAATGATAATCGCCCGAAGTAGAACTTTCTTCATCAGAACTCCCGGTATAACCTGAACTGTCGTCACTTTCAGAAACTTCTTCCTTGTGAACGTGCTTGATGTGATTGATGATCTTTTCATAACACGCTATTCCTCCTCCTTCTTGATCACCTTCCCCAAATTGTACAGACCAATTACACCCTTCATCAGCTTGAACGGTCAATGCTCGATTGGTGTTTGATGGTCCAGACTGGTTCTGGTTCTGATTGTTGTTCACCGCTACCATCCTTCTTTCACGATTGTCTTGATTTACATTGACATTGGAAGTACTCGTCTGATTTCTGAATGGGTTCTGATTGCCTTGTTTGCTTAGTCGGGTGCACTCACGTTTGAAGTGCCCCTTTTCGCCACAATTGAAACATGTAACCGCTTCTTTATCAAACCCGTACTTCGTATCCTGCTTACTTTCCAAATAACTTCTCCCTGTTCGAACAATAAAGTCCTTCGCCCTTCTAACAGCACTTGCGAACGCCCACTTTATATCCATCAACTCCATTTCATCACGGTTGATTTGTTGATAATCTTCGTTGGTCAAATTAATGTTTCCAATTTGACCTGCGACCAAACCGCAGTAAGCACTGACCATTGTATTTATGAGTTCCATATGCTCCTTCGCTACTTCAATGCTAACCTTTGAGAGGTTTGATGTATCAACTCTGACTGTGTTAGGGTTCAGGGGTGGAGGATTATTGGTATAATGAGCTTGCTGTTGTGGTTCTTGTTGTGACTGGGCTTGTTGTTGTGGTTGGACTTGTGGTTGTGATAGGACAGGAATATAAGCCCTCGGATCGAACTGAGGTTGAGTAGTGGTAACTTGAGGTGGAGGTTGAAAAACATGAGCTTGAGCCATCATATGCGCTGGCGGATGATAAGCACTAGGATCGAAAACCGGAGGTGGAGCTGATTGTGGAAACGGAAAAGAGCTTGTATTTGACATAAACGCCGTTTGTAACTTTGGTTGCTGAACTGAACTGGAACTGGAACTAGCTAACTGATTAAAACCCGCAAGATACATTTCAGTATTTTGAGGAACAGGAATTCGTTTAGCTTTCCGGATTTCTTCCTCATTCTTGTTTTCCAGCTTCTGCTTCTGAATGAATTCATAGATATTAACATTGACAGCATCTAGAACGCCCGTATACTTTAAAAGCTCAATGAATGGGCTCCACTTTGGAGGTAGAGCATCAGCAAACCGTGCAACCATTTCCGGTGGAGTTCCAGTAACACCATAAGCAAACATTTCACTAATCAAAAGATAAAAACGTGTAATCATATCATTTAGTGTTTCATTCTCCAAGAACTGAAATGATTCAAACTCTTTCTTCAATAGATCATGGCGTGTCTTTCTAGTAGCTGCATTTCCTTCTCCTCTCGCTACCAAGGCATCCCATAAATGTTTCGTGTTGTACAATAAGAGAATTGATGATAGATTTCTTTGTGAAGCGCTTGTGTAAGAATAGCAAACGCCTTCTTCTCTAAGTCATAGGATTTCTTGTCAGCTTCAAGCATATTAGTAAAACCCGTTGCAGTTGATGCTGCTTCTTCGAGGGCACGGCTGCATTCAGTAATGAAACACGTCCAAAGTTCTGTGTTTTGCCCTAAAACAAATGTGTGAAAACGACCTTTCCATGTCGGAAATTCATTCATGTGATTCAATTTTGGCGGGCGATTGTTTCCACTTGTTTCGCTCTCACTAAGCAAAAGATTTTGAATGTTTTGATTTTGATTCGACACCAAAGCCCATTGAGTTGCACTTATAGATGGCGGAGGAAGCATATTCCTTGCCCACGCGGCTGCCGAAGTTTGATCTTGACCTGGTCGTGGGTCTGTACTCCAATCCCATGGACTTGTACTACTCATATTTGATATTAGAACAACTGTACCTGAGAAAACACTTGAAAACACAAAGTTAGAACACTTTTGCAAGTCCTCTGTTAAAATTGACAGCAGATCTCGACGAAACTCCTTCTACGAAACTCTGAGGTTTCGTCGAAGTGATTATGACGAAACTGTAAGAGTTTCGTCGAAAGTCCTTGTGACGAAACTCCTAAGGGTTTCGTCGGGTAATGATTTCATCGGGATAAGGTTCAGACAAGTGGGTGAGAGTTGGTAACATTTTTCAACTTAAATCTTATCTCTTTACTGACACAGTACAAAATTTTCAACACACAACATGTCTAAGTTACCAACCCAAGCATGGTCCCAATATTTAATTGATTTTAAATCTTTTTCAATTTCTCTTTTAAATGTAAATACCAAAAATACTCAAGAACTTTTTGAAGGTTCTTTGAAGATGTGAAGAACAAACCCAGAAAATATGAGTTTTCCGGTCACTTAACAACTTTCCGAAACACGAAACTTGCACAAACTTTCAAATAAAACCCGGTTTTATCATGTGAACATGCAATACAACAAAGGTTTTTGATAAAACTTTTGCAAACAACAATATCCAAGCAGATTTTAAACACTTTTACAGAAAATATGAGTTTTTCAAGAACAAGATTTTCATAAAATCATAAATAACAGTTTCCAATACTTGATAAAAATCCAACTATGTTTAATTTTAAACAAGGATAAGAGCTGATAAGAGCCAAAGCTCTGATACCACTTGTAGGTCCCGAAATCTGAGGATCGATAACGAAAACCAAACCCTTGTTTATAACAAACAATGTCACGGGTGCGGAATCCCCGTAACGATGCCAAACCAAACACATTTAATAACACACGCGATATAACCAATGAAACGCAATCTATTGATTAAACGGGATGAGAACCAAGAACAACTGATACACACACAGTTTGACAGTATAACTTTCAGGGTATGCTCTCATCTAGTTTCAAAGTGAAACTAGAAAGTGTTTATATAGCAGCCTGGGCCTTAAAGATGACGAAACCATATGTGGGCTCGACGAAACAACATTGGGCCTGAAGAAACCCAATAGACGACGAACCAAGGGAGTTTCGTCATTGATCACGACGAAACATTATGTTTGGACACTTGAGAGTTTCGTCGTTAGGTGTTCGACGAAACCTAGGGGGTTTCGTCGAAGGCTGCAAATGCTGTGTTGTTTGCTGCAAACAGACAGCAAAACAAACAACACATAAACACGCATATAAAGACATTTATACCCTTATATGAAACATGCATTTTTCGTATATCATTACATATCAATAAGAGACAAACTAGTCGGACACAAGTGGATAGGAGGATATCCGACTTGGTCGACGGCAAATACAGACTCGATAAGCGTTAAAAGACCGTACAAATTACAAATACAAACAAGACTAGTTACAGACACAAAAAGGTGCACCAACATCAGATCTATTGGATCACTGAAACAATATGCGTTGAAAGACGTTAAAAGACCGTACAAATTACAAATAAAAACTGTATGCACTCATAATCTTCACTGCTTAGAAATGCCAACGTTCTTGTCCCTTAGTTGGTTTATAAATGTGTAAATAATGTTCGGAGACTAACTACACTAAACTCAAGACCCTTATGGCTTCTACAGTGTTAAAAGTTAATCTTAATTGGTAACTTCCTATGTGGTCTCAGCTATTGTTAGCATGTATTTGTGTTGGCTCCTCCCAAGCTAGTCTTAACTTGACGAGAGTTTATTATTAACTTCTTCAAGCATTGTTGATTTTATATACTTATTTTAAAGGGATCTTACATATAATGATAATAAATCAATACGAGAAATGTAGTTTTTCTTAATGCCAATTGAAGTTTTTCTGATATTCTAGCATCGAAGTGTTGTTGATGCATATTGTGTGGATGCGACTCGTTTCGGTTCGGCTCCGTTTCAAAGTGAAGACCGAGGTCAAGATATCCTCCTATCTTGACCCGGTACGACGTTTATTTTTGATGTAAAACAGCTGCGCATGTGCAGACCATTAAGAGATAGTGTATTGTCTCTTCTGTATGCTATGTTCTGTATGTCTGTTATTGCAACCATCCCACGAAGAACCAACTTCTTCGTGGGAGACACATCTTCACGAAAAGATAGTATGTCACAACATGCATGTAATGAAAGACCAGGTTATTCGTGAATGATGGAACCAACGAATGACAATTTTCACGAAGAACATCTTTACGAAGAACCTTCTTCGTCCCTTTAGTTGTTCACTGAATGATTCCCACGAAGAACCTTCATGTTTCGTGGGTTTATATCTTTCGTGAATCTCATAGAAGAAGGATCTATGTTTCGTGGGCTTAGGTCTTTCGTGGGCCAATTCATGGGCCCAGTACATCTTTCGTAGGTTGCTGGGCATGTTGGCTATATATACAGACTTGCTACACAGAACAGAACCAAGAGACCTGAGTTTGCCTTCACTGCAGAGGAAACTACAGCCATGATGACCTCACCTTCTGCAGCAACTGAACCACCTCCAACGGCTACAACTGCAACTGAGACTCCTGTTGTGACTCCACCAGCTGAACCACAACATGGAACTCCCTCTAGTCATCAACAACGATCTGCAGCTCATCAGCAAAACTCAGAATGCCGTGGCAGAATGTTCTCAGAAATGGCACAAGATGAAAAGGTAAACTTTCTATTTTCACAATTACAAGCTGCTGCAGAACAAATAAATCGGCATTAGGAATTTATGTTGGCAAATAGAAACACGGTGATTGCTCAGCAAGTGGAGATTAATAAGTTAAAGGAAACTGTTGGAAAACAACAAGCTGAAATCACGCAACTCCGAGCTGAGAATGAACGGCTGAAAGCTGCTGATGATGAACGAGCAAGGCAGTTGCTACAGATGCGAGCAGCTGATAATGCTCGCGGTATTGAGTTGAATAGAGTGAAGGAACAAAGTATAGCCGTGAAACAATATGCAGATCGTCTGGCTGAAAGTCATGATTTCATGAAGGAATGGTATGATATCAGGAACACCACACTGGTGGATGGTTTCAAGTCTATTAAGACTGCCTTCGAGATAAGCAGAAAGCGGGTTAACATCTTATGGTCTGATCGATGCAAAGAACAAGAAATTCAGCGTAAGCGTGATCATGATAGCGACGACCAAGGTAACCCTGATGCGTCAGCCTCCTCTGAGCCACAAGGGGCATCTGCTTCAACTCAGATTATAGTTTATCAGCCTCAGCTGATTGAGACTACTCAAGCCACTTCAGGTGGATCAAAAGATGATCTAGAACAGCTGGAAAGTGGTATTGCTTTGCAAGTGTGTCCTCCTAAAAGTTCTACAGCTGGTGAGAATGTAGCGTCAAGCTCAGCTGATATTGCCTTGCAAGTATGCCCTCCTGTTAGTCGAGAAGACTTAGAAGACGGAGAGTTTATTTCTGAGATGACAGATGAACAGATTTTGGAGTTAATTGATATGAAAGTAGTCAATGATGCTACAATTGACGAGACTCCAAGTGAACCCGAAGCAACAAACTTGGATGGTCTTGATGAAATAGTGTTCGAAGGCGATGCGAAGAAGTCAAAATACGTAAGAGAAGACGGTATTGAGTTTAATCCATTTGATGAAGACTAGTTGAAAGACAACATGGATCAGATCAACGAAAGATTGAAAAATCGTGATTCATCTGATGTTCCAGCTGATTCGTTTAAAGAATGGAGAAAGAACTTCCTTTCGAAGACTGCAAAACCAGCCCCTCCTATCGTACAAGTTGATTATATGAAGTACGAAAAGGGTCGTCCTCAGGGAAGAATACTCAGCTGGATGTTCGTGAAAGAGATTCATTGCATTGCTGTGAAGCGAGAACATGGAATTCAATACTTCAAGTCGCTTCTGAGTATTCTTACCTTACCGTTTTACGATGTGGCAGCGTTAGCAAAGCTGGAGCTCATTAATCGATCAAACTTTGAAGGTGCTAAGCTCTTTGCTCGAAAGTTGAGGATTGAACGAAGAAAGGGTTGGAAAGATGAATTATACAAGCCACAGTTCCCTATGTATGAACAGATCAAGTTTACATTTGATCCAGCAACCAACACGGCTCGGTACAGGCTCGTGTACAAGCCCGTGAAGGTTTTGGAAAAGATTCCGCTAATGCAAATGGAACAAGACATTCTCGCGAACATGGCTCTTTGGTGTTATGATTCAGATACGCATGAAGCAGTTACCGTCTTCAGGAATGACAAAGAAAACTTCCGTATTATCGATACGATGTGGATAGTCAACATGTCGGCTGCTGATATCGACAGATTATTTCATCATGACATATTCTATGAAGACAATGACGCACGTCAAGCTTTACGTTTTCAACGCGTTGCTTGTTTTTGTTACTATCGCAGGATTCATGCTGGAAGCTCATGGTCGGAAGCAGCTCATTAAGACCGAAGACCAAGCAACAACCAAGGGGGAGTTTGTTGGTGCAGTTTTTGTGTCTGTCGCTTGTTCTTTTTACGTATGTAAGGTACGGTCTTTTGGTTTATCGAGTCTGTATGTTTTGGTTGAGTCGACCAAGTCAAGATATCCTCCTATCTTGACTTGGTACGACATTGTCATGTTATGTATGTGATGCAGCTGTTAGTTTATACAGTCTTGCAGTTTTTTTTTATTTGAATCTCCAACTGTTCAGTTTCTGCAAGTGTCTGCAGAATGTTTGCTATTTGCAGCCCTCCACCAAGAACCATTCTTCATGGAATGTGATCTTCATGAAGAACCTTGGTTCTTCATGGGCTGAGATTCTTCATGGGCCCAGTAACATTCTTCGTGATGTTACTGGGCTGGGGACTATAAACAGCAGCATATGTTGTGCAGAACATTAAAGAGAGCTTTGGTTTGAGTCTGTAAACACTGTGTGTATGTGTTTGTTATTGTTCTCTTCCAATTAATCAAAATAGTGAATCTTTGGTTACTTGTGTGATTTATACTTTGCTTTGGTTGGATTCTTACAAGGATTCCGCACTTGTAACTGTGTTCTAACAACAAGGAAGTAGGTTTCTTGATCCTCCAAGTGGACCTACAACACTGTTGATACATATTGTGTGGATACGGCTCGGCTCGGTTCGACTCAACTACGAAGTGAAGGCCGTAGTCAAGACAACCTCCTGTCTTGACTCGGTATGCGATTTACTTTGTAACATTTGTGTAAATGCAACTGCGTGTGTGCAGTTTGCATTTAGTATAGCTTGTTTGTTTGTTTGTTTGGCCCATCCTTGAAGAAGTCCAAGACAAAGCCCAACATGTCATGTCCATGATGAAGCCCAAATCTTTGGCCCAACTTATGGACGAAATCACCCTGTGGTGAAATCACCCTTGTGGTGAAATCACACTTTTGGTGAAAACCAAATGGGACGAAAACACATGGGACGAAATCAAGATCTTGGTTTTCGTTAATGGGTTTTCGTCTGGACCTTGATTTCGTCCATGTGTTTTCGTGGGCCACCTGATTTCATCGACATGTGTACTATATAAACACAGACACAGAACAAAAACACTTAGACAAGTCTGAATAGATTTGCGAGCGAACACATTGTAACACACACACTGAGAGTTTACAGAGACCATTTGTAAACACCGTATTGTAACCGTTTTCTAGCATTAATACATTGAGTGTTAATCGTTGAATATTGTGTCTTACGTGTTCGTAACTTGGTTTAACTTACCCGTTTGGATTCCGCACTTTCGGGTTTGTCGGAAAACAGGGAACAGAGGTTACTCGATCCTCCGGGTGGACCTACAATTGGTATCAGAGCATTTGCTCGATTCCTTGTTAAAACCAAGTTGTTTTCTTGATTTTTCAAAGATTTTCATGAGTTTTTCTTGAGTTTGAAGTTTATCTTTTCTGGAAAATCATTTTTAAAATCTTGAAAACCTTGTTGTTTTGCTTATTAATTCATACAAAACCTTGTTAAATCTTTGTTATACATGTTGTATTAAGGTTTTTTTTTATTGAAGTTTCTCGCAAAATTGGTGTTCGACAATTTATCGGTCACCTGAAAACTCATCAAGTTCATAATATATTCAAGTTGTTCTTGTTTATGTTCTTGATAATATCTGATTTTGATTCTATATTGTTGAATTGTTAAAGTGTTTGTGATTAAAATAATTTAAGTTGACATTTGTGTACACAAAGCATCATGATAGTTGAAAAAGAAGTCTGATAGATAAGGTAAGGTTACTTTGAAAAAGAAGGTTTTGTTGTCAGAAGAAAGAAGAAGATAAGGATAAGATTTGATAAATATATTTTTTTTCTGGTAACAATTGTCAACGAAAACACATTTGACAAAAACACTATTCCTGGTGAAATCACTTGTCTTGACAAAAACACTATTCCTGGTGAAATCACTTGTCTTGGACGAAATCTCAGTCAACAAAATCACTTTTGTCCAGTCAACAATATCAGGTGCTGGGCGAAATCAACCTGGGAGAAATCAACTAGTGCTGGACGAAAACACTAGTGCTCAACGAAATCACTTCAGTCTTCACTTCTGGACGAAATCCCCTAGTGACTTCTGGATCTGGGCGAAATCTCTTTCACAACTAATACACTTCATCAGTCAACGAAAACACCCTGGTCAACAATATCATACAGCGAAATCACTTGATCTTGGCCGAAATCCCTTTTCAACGAAATCACTTGTGTGCTTGTCCTTGTCTTGGCCGAAATCACCCTTATCAGCGAAAACACCTTCTAGACGAAAACACCAACTTGTTCACTATTCTGGACGAAATCATTCAGCAACCAAAACACCTTTGTTTTCGTCAAACATCACAGCAACGAAAACACACTATTTTCGTCACATACTTGTGTTATTTTTAAACAGAGGACTTGCAAAAGGTATCTAACTTTGTATTTTAAAGTTTTTAAGCAGGTACAATAGTTCTAACATCAATCATGAGTTGTACAAGTCCTTGGGATTGGAGTACGGATCCACAACCAGCTCAAAAACAGATGTCGATGGCCGAATATTTAGCGAGTACCATACCTCAACCCCCTCCACATCAGACTTCGATGGCCGAATATTTAGCGAGTACCATACCTCAACCCCCTCCACATCAGACTTCGATGGCCGCGTATTTAATGAATTCCATTCCTAAATCCCAACCTCCACCTCAAGTTACCACTACTCAACCACAGTTCAATCAAAGTGCTTACCTTTGGCCCCCTAAACCCCAACCTCAACCTCAAGTTTCCACAACACAACCTCAATTCGATCCAAGTGTCAATTGTGGTCCGGCCATACAGTTGGGAAACGGTGATCAAACAAGAACTGTGTTTTATGCTGAAATTGTCAAGAATGTCAATGATGGTGAATCTTCAGGAAAAGATGACAGTTCAGGATATAGTGGCACTGATGAAGATAACTCAGGTGTGAGTGATTACAGTTCAGAATCGGACGTGAAGGAGGGAATCGATTCTGAAGCTTGATAGTTTGTCGAATGATGCTAAGGAGAAATCTGACTTGATCAAGAAAGCTGCTGCTGCTTCAAAAGAAATGGAGAAGATTCTCACTGAAGATGGATCTTTCTATTCTCAGACTGCCTTTATGGCTAATGTCACATCTTCTACAAGTCAGGTACAATCTGAAACTCCTAGCATATGTAGTGATTGTGCTGATATGAAACATGAATGTGCTTAATTGAAACAAGAATCTAAAAAGATTCACAGTCACAATCAGAGTTTGGTTATTGAACTGTCAAAGTGCAAAGAGGCAAACATGGCCTTAGCTCGTAATGAAAAGGAGTTTAAAACAGTTATTGAAACCCAAAAGAAAAGTGTTTCCGAATTAACAAAAACAGTTTTCAACAAACAAATTGGTATTAATAACTACATTAATATCATTGAGGAAACCAAGAAAGAGCTAGCTGTGGCCAAGTGTGAATATGAAGCGATCAAGCTCAAATTGGAGAGTTATTCTAACTCCCAATATGTGCTTGATCACATCATTGACGTTCAGAAACTAAAGGGAAACGTTAAAGGCGTTGGTTATAGGAAGTGTCCACCCCCTTTGAGACACGACTATACAAAGTCGCCCGATGAGAAGGAAATGCCTCATTTTGCGCCAACTGTACCTCTTGATTATGAGGAAGTTACAACTGGCTTAGGGTTCAAAACGGACAATTCATCGGAGGGCTCATCTGATAGCAAGGAAAAGTCATCATGTGCTTCAAATCAAAGTCCTCCAACCATTGAGGACTATGATTCTTCGGATGATGAACCAGATGTGAGTGATGAGGATAAATCTCTTGAGAAGAACAAAGGAGTAGAAGTGCCTTTTGAGAATCACATTCTGTGTGATCCTGCTGTGCAATCAACTGGTGCTAAACAAGAGATAGATCCTATCACTAAAACAGTGTCTACTGTTAAAAGTGATAACGTGTTGTACACTTTAGTCGGTGATGACAAAATTTATTCAAACATAGCTTTTCCAATTAAAAATGTCAATTAATCTTTGATTGACAAAGTGTTTGAAGATACTACCATTAAGTTTTTGGAAAAGGGGATCCCGAGAGTTTCAGTAACTCAGTGTGATTCGATTCCAAAAGCTGAAGTTAGAAGAAAATTTGGAAATCAAAAATCACCAACGAAGCAATAACCTATCGCTTTTAAGGGTAAACAACAACAACGAGCTCAAAAGCCTAAGGTTACACAACCAAAGGCTGAAACAAAAGGAGCTCGTTTCAAGAAGAAAAACAAAGACATTAAATTTGTGGCCTCCAAAGGTACTGATAAAGTGGAGACTTTTGAAAATAAGTCAAATACAGATTTTGTTCAAAAAGTCAACATTTTGAAACGTAATAGTGATAACAATTACACCCAACACACAAACGGGTGTGAAGCTAGTACCTCGGGGTCTACAAATTCAACGTCAAATCATCGAACATAATCTCCTAATTTTGTTGAAAGGAGATCATGCTTTAAATGCGGGGAGTTTGGCCACATTATCAAAAATTGCACAAACTCTCTGAAACCAAATTTTGTAGAAAGAGCCCCTTCTGAACAAGGTCACCAACAACGTCGTCCTGTGTCACCAAAAACTGACAAACGCACTGTTAAAGAACAGGAAACAAAACAACGACGTCAAAATGTGAAGGTGATCGAAAAGGCTTTAAAACCAGAAACTGTTAATAGGAAACCTAGTTTGTCACAACCATTAAAACCAGAAAGTGTAAATAATACACAATCCGGTAAAAGGAAACAGGCTTGGAAACCGAAAACAGGTAAGGATTCAGGGGGAGGCTTGCAATTTAAGGACCTTCAAGAAATTGAAATTACATTTCTTGATGCTCAGGGGCAACCTAAGTCTATAAAGGCTTGGGTCCCCCTCTCCAACTAATCTCTGAGTGAGTGTGTAGGATGTTCCAGGAGGAACTATCGATAGTCATCGGATTGTTGATAGTGGAGTGTCTATGCACAAGATCGGCGACAAAAGAAATTGTTGCCTTTGATGGAGAGAAAAAGAAAATAAGACAGAATTGTCTGTCGAAAGAATTTGACAACTTCGACAAAATGAAAATCATTTCAAAGTTTGATTGTTAAAGGCTTTGATCGGGTCCCCAGGATAGATTCAATCAAAATGTACGCACCTGTAGCACGTCTGAAGATTCAAAAATTCACAAGATAAACGTGCAGTGTACATTTCTTCGCGGTGTAATTGAAGAAAATGTGTTTGTTGAACAAACCAACCGGGTGTGCGGATGCCTTGGCGTGGATTGAACAACCGCACACTACTTCTGAAAGAGAAAGTCAAAGACCTTCGCTGGTGCAATGTGAAAGACCAGCCGGACCCAAAGGTTTCTGATCTTGTGGCTGTGAAGAGATTTCTCAGTAGCTACAAAAATCGACTTTGAAATCCACACCGGGTGGATATCCAGTTTGGGAGAGCACTCAGATTCATTGCAATGCACGAAGCAGTTGCAGGATACGGTTTTAAATTTCTAATCTCTCCTATACTTGTCGATATTTAAGCTGCTTTATAAATTGTTATCCTCTCGTAGCACTCTTTGGCCTGACACGTTGAACTTGAACATCACCTCACACGTGATTGTTTCACTATGAAACTCGCCAATGTTGTCATGGTCCGCACCGCTTACCGACGTGCCAGCTCATTTTTTCCAAAATTCGATAAATCATTTCTGATTAAAATTAATTTTGGTAAACGGCATTGAGGTAAAACATGAGTTAACCGACATCGGAAATCGTTTTTGTAAATATCTTTGTGTCTTTTAAAATTTATCTTAGTTTGTTTATTTTAGGGGGAGTAAATCCAAATTTGAAAAATTCAAAAACATCGAAAAAAAATTTCAAAACCCAAAAACATTGGAAAAACAAAAATGAGTTTCCTGGCGAGAAAAAGAGAATATGATAGTAAATCAGTGGTCTATCTAAACCTCTTTAAACTGAAATGCAAAATGAAAAATGTTAAGCAGCTCTATATAAGATGTATCGGTAGGCTCACAATCATTTTAAAGTGTGCAGGGTGATATAAACCTAAATCGACTGAAGACCAGGTGGGAACCGCACATTGGCATATGGTCTTAGTACCGAAATTTCGTTTGAGAGATTGCCGAGGTTCTGAGATATTCGGTCTTTATGCTGTCTTATCATCTGGGTATCATGGTTGTATCAAACCGTAAAAATAACGGAGACGAAGTCTAAGATCTTCCATGATACCATACATACGTGTACATACTGCATACGACCTCAATAAGTGATCAACAATCACATGTCCAAAAAAATAAGTGATAATATATCACATTTATCCGGGAGTCAAGTTCGTCTCTTTGTTGTACGAAAGTACTGACCTGTTCACGGACTTGCTCCTGTGCCCTCATGCATCTGAAAGTTAAGTTCCTCATCAATAAGTGATTCTATCACATAGGGATTGTTTTCAATCAAAATAAGTGAGTTTCTCACATCTTTTATATGGTCAAACAGATGATAAACGGTATACTCACCGGTAAGATGAACCCTCGTGCATACCTGGATACGGGAATGTGTCGTGTATGGATGAACACCGGTCGGTAAGTATAAATCATACACTAATCGTATCCCCTCGCCATGATTACATCTGATAAGTTGAGCTTATGTGGACAACAATACCGATAACTGTTATAGGATGCTTATCTAAATGTTAACTAATTGAACAAAAAGAGCGTTTTGGCGTGACCGTACACTGATATGATTCTCTTACCCTCGAAACTCGCAAAAAGAATGTCTGTAAATATTTATCTACTGCTTTCGTTTCTGCATCTCTGTATATATTTATTTATTGCTTTCCGTCTTTATATTTGAAAAATGACAAATTCCAAAAAGATTTTAGGTGTATTTTAATATAAACTTTATAAAAGCCAAAAAGATTTTGCTTCTAGTTTATTTTTGATTGACCGATGTTGGAGCTCGAGTCTATCCTACCCAAAATCCTGATTGTAAGCCGGAAAACAATTGCACCTTCATAAACTGTCGAAGTTAACAAGTTTTGAAAGTTAAAGGATTAAAATTGATCATTTTCTAAACTTTCAAACTGTTGTTGGTCGGTGTTTGATTGATATTTGATCACATATGTGTCGTTTGTTTAATTTGTCTATATTCCAAGCGGTTGTTCTCATTGCGTGTTTAGCTTTCTTGTATGTGCAGATGCGACATCAGAATCAGCTAAAGACGAAGAGAATGTGTCAGATGACAAGCTGTAAAGTAAAGACACGACGTTGATGCAATCAGAAGATCAAGATGATCGGGTTGCAGTTGATCACTCATCAACACCACAAGGATCTAAAGTTTTGAAGTTCAAAAGATTCACGAGCATCATTCAAGGGGGAGTTTGTTGATACACTCCCTGATTGTGTCACGTGAAGACTTTGAAGATCCTTTCCGAGAAAAAGAACCATCAAGAGATGGAGAACAAGATTACGAACCTCGCGAGCAGCATCCAAGGGGGAGTTTGTTGATACATATTGTGTGGATACGGCTCCGCTCGGTTCGACTCGACAACGAAGTGAAGGCCGTAGTCAAGACAACCTCCTGTCTTGACTCGGTATGCGATTTACTTTGTAACATTTGTGTAAATGCAACTGCGTGTGTGCAGTTTGCATTTAGTATAGCTTGTTTGTTTGTCTGTTTGTTTGGCCCATCCTTGAAGAAGTCCAAGACAAAGCCCAACATGTCATGTCCATGATGAAGTGCAAATCTTTGGCCCAACTTATGGACGAAATCACCCTGTGGTGAAATCACCCTTGTGGTGAAATCACCCTTTTGGTGAAAAGAAAATGGGACGAAAACACATGGGACGAAATCAAGGGATTTCGTCCAGATCTTGGTTTTCGTTAATGGGTTTTCGTCTGGACCTTGATTTCGTCCATGTGTTTTCGTAGGCCACCTGATTTCGTCGACATGTGTACTATATAAACACAGACACAGAACAGAAACACTTAGACAAGTCTGAATAGATTTGCGAGCGAACACATTGTAACACACACACTGAGAATTTTGGAATCTTGAAGCCGGGTTTCAGCACGTAACATCCATTTACATCAAAGTGTACTGAAAACTGCTTATCACAGATTTGTGAAACGCTGAGAGCTGAGAAGATTGTGATCAAGTTGTTGTACGAAGTTGATCTTGTCGAAACTTACAACCCCATTGGATACCATTCCTTCTCCCGTAATATAACCTCCTTTATCTCCAGCAAAAGCAACATAACCTCCTCTAATAGATTTAACGTCGTAGAGAAGCTTCATGTCGCCTGTCATGTGCCTGGATGCCCCACTATCAACAATCCAATGACTGCTGAAAGTTCCTCCTGGAACACCCTGCACATGTACTCACATGATTAGTTGGAGATGGGGACCCAAGCCTTTGTGGTCTTGGGTCTTCCATTTTCATCAACGTAAGTTACTTGAACTTCTCGATGTTGTGGAAATTGTGATGTTCCCCCTGATTCAATAACCGTTTTTGGTTTCTAGGTCTGTTTTGTTTTACCAGTGTTATTCTTTAAAATTTTAACTTCATGATTGTCTGAAGTTTTTGAATTGTCTGGTTTGACATAAACAAATGTTTTGTTAACCACGTCGGTTTTAATCGCTTTTTCAATTTTCTTGACCTGTTGGCGTTTCTGTTTCTTTTCCCTTTCTTTTACAAGACGGGGATCTGGTTTTGATGAAACAGATCGCTTGCGGTCAATTTGGTCACGGGGATCATCAACTTTGGCTTTTTGTTTATGAAGATATGGATAATTTCGAATGATATGTCCAATTGTGCCACATGAAAAACATGATCTACGTTCTACAAACCCCGTAGTATCATGTGATTGTCTTGTCGATGAACTTTGTGATCCCGAGGTACTAGGTTTTGAACTGTTTGGTTCGTTTCTTTTCAAAGAATTAACTTGAATGACATGATCTAAGTTAGATTTATTGGAAAATGTTTCAAGTTTATCTGTTCCCTTCGATTTCACAAAGTTCACTTTCTTGTCCTTTTTCTTGGTCTGTTTCTTTTGCCATTGAGTCGGTGAGTTGCTTTTAGGTTTGGTGCGATTTTGCTGAACTTTCTCAGTTGGTAATTTTTGATTGCCACATTGTTTTCGAACTTCAGCCTTTGGGATATGAGGACACTGTGTTACCACAATGTGTGATCCTGTCTTTCCCAAAAACTTACTTGTTGAATCCTCAAAAATTTTACTAATTAAAGATTGATTAACATTCTTAATAGGAAAATCTTTGTCAGAGTAGATTTTATCATCACCAACAAGAGTGTACAGCAAATTCACACTCTCATACTCTTGTGAGGAAGTAGACGTGGACTCGGTCAGAACAGTCGTAGCAGGTTTTGCGGGAGGATCACACAGAATGTGATTCTCGAGAGGTATGTCCTCTTCTTTGATTACCGCATCTGACTGTGCTGAGTCAGTATTATTAGATTCATCATCTGAAGAATCAGCATCCTCAACAATAACTGGAGGATCCTGATTCTGTTCAGCAGAAGACACACTTGTATCTGCTGACACATCCGAATCTGATGATACTTCCGGTTTGTATCCTAAAGGAACAGATTCTTCATAATGAGTTCTATACTCCTCATCAGGCATTGCATCATAATTTTGTCTAACAGGTGGTGGACATTTCTTATATCCAATGCACGTGACATCCTCTTTCTCTTTCTGTGTGCCAATGATGTGATCCAGCACGTATCTAGACTTAGAATAACTGTCTAGCTTAAGCCGGATCGCCTCACTTTCACACTTTGTACAGGCTAACTCTTTTTGCATGATCTCAAGACGATTGATATAACAGCTTATGTCAGTTTGTTTTCTTGAAACCATTTTTGTCAATTCGGTTTTATCTTTTCTTAAATTTTCAACCATCGTTTTAAACTCCTTTTCATGGTTTTCATAAAACATGTTAGCCTCTTTGCATTTCGAGAGATCCACTATCAACTTTTGATTGTGGATATTTGTCACTTCATATTTGTTTTGCAAAGCCTCATGTTTGCTTTGCAAATCACACCACTTAGCATCAAAAGAAACATGTTTGTTTTGCAAGTCAAACAATTCAGCATTTAAAGCATCATGTTTGCTTTGCAACTCAGACATATTAGCATCCAAATCAGCACATTTAACACTTAAGCTAGCACAATTTTTACAATTAACAACAGTTGGTTCATCGACACATACCTGGCTTGATGAACTGTCGACATTAGCCATAAAGGCTGAATGGAGAGAAGAAGAAGAAGAATAAGCAGCTTGATCCACCAGAATAGATCTTCTATCATTCCTTACTGCAGCTTCTCCTAACAATTCATCGATATCTGCATCGATTCTCCCACTAGATACATCATCAGAAAAATCTTCGCCTAAGGTTGAGGTTTCCTCATCTGAACTCCTTGAATAACCAGAACTTTCTTCATCTGAAGATTCACCACCACTGGCGGAAGATTCTCCACCACTGGCGTATTTCAAATCCTTAGCAGCTTCAGCAAAACAAGCTGCTCCTCCCTGATCACCAATGGCTAATTGCATTGACCAGTCGCAACCTTCATCTATTTGCACTACAAGAGCCTGATTGGTGTTCGATGGTCCTGCTTGATTGTTTGCAGGGACCAAGGTGCGATCGTCATTCCTCGCTTGATTCTGATTCGCCTGATTGCCTTGACCTCTGAAAGGATTCTGGTTCCCATGCTAAGCTGGCTTTGTGCATTCACGCTTGAAATGACCATGTTCACCACAGTTAAAGCACTTGACGGATTGCTTGTCGAACCCATACTTGGTATCTTTCTTGCTTTCCAAGCTGGTTCTACCCGTCCGTTCCATGAAGTCTTTAGCTCGCCTTACAGCACTGGCGAAAGCCCATTTGATGTCCATCATATCCATCTCTTCTTTATCAATCTGCTGATAATCTTCTTGAGTTAGATTGATGTTTCCGATCTGCCCTGCAATCAACCCACAATACGAGCTCACCAATGTGTTTAGTATCTCCATATGATCTTTAGCTACTTCAACGCTAACTTTGGATGGCTGACCAGCAGATGATGTGCTTCCATAACAAGCTTGTTGTTGAGGAGGAAGTGGATTCCCATACAAATCAGTTGCTACGGTAGATAGCCGATAGCTTTGCTGTTGTGGAGCTGGTTGTAAAGGATTTCCATACAAGTCTGTGGTTGGAGCCGGCTTTACAGGAACTTGTATCGTATTGCCATATAAATCCGTGCTTGTGACAAACGCCGTCTGAAGTGGAGCATGTGAAATAGGTCTTGCAGAGGTGCTAGAAGTTCCATAATACATATCAGGATTTTGTCGCACTGGAACCCTTTTCGCCTTTAGGGTTTCTTCCTGATCTTTGTTCTCCAAGAGCTGAACGAAGTCATTGATGTTTGTTGTAGCCAATGCGCCATTGTATTTCAGAATTTCCAAGAAACTATTCCATTGAGGTGGCAATGCATCAGTAAACTTTGTGACTACCTCTGCTGGAGTTGTTACTACACCATAATTACCCAATTCAGTCAGCAGATGATAGAATCGACTTGTCATATTTCCTAAAGATTCACTTTCCATACATGTGAACCCATCAAACTCCTTTTTGAGTAAGTCATGTCGCAATTGGCGTGACTTTTCATTTCCTAGACCCCTTGTCTTCAATGCATCCCACAATCGCTTTGACATCTTGAAGCTGACGAACTGATGATATATTTCCTTGCTCATCGCCTGAGTCAGAATAGCATATGCTTTCTTTTCTAGATCATATACCTTTTTCTCGTCTTCAGTAAGATCTGCAAATGTAGCGGCAGTTGAAGTGGCAACCTCAAGAGCTTGATCGAAATCTGTAGTAAAACGTAACCACAGTTCCGTGTTTTGCCCATTGACATACGTATGGAATCTATCTACCCATCCAGGATATTCGTTTATGTGCATCAATTTCGGTGGGCGATTTAGACTTCCGGTCTCGCTTTCGCTTAGGAGTATACTTTGAATACTTGGAGTTTGATTTGAAACAAAGGCCCATTGACCGGTCGACATTTGATTCGCTTGCGAAGATGCGGGTGCGGGAGAGTCAGCCCATGATGGTGACAAACCGGTGCTACGATACTTGCTTTCTGTATTAGATGTGGGTACTGGAGATTCAGCCCATGAGGGAGATAAACGTGTGTTTGTATACTTGCTCTCCGCAGTTGACGGATTACCCCACCAGTTCGGATTCATTTCGAGTATATAATAACGAATACCTGAACAAATCACTCAAATCAAACCGTTAAATATGATTTGCAAAGCTACTGTTAAAAATTTTAAACAGTTCGACGAAACAGTTAGTGATGATGTACGACGAAACAAGTTGATAAACAAGTACGACAAAACTGATTTGTGACGAAACAGAAAGTTATGTAAGTATTGCGACGAAACAGAATGATGTAAGTTTTGCGACGAAACAGAATGATGAAATATTGCGACGAAACAAAATGACTGCTTGGCGACGAAACAGAAAGTATGATTTCAGCGATGAAACAGATTGGTGTTATCAAACGACGAAACAAATGTTGATGTGTGTGACGAAACTGATTATGTTGACTAAGGTGACATGCAAATAAAAGATATTTTCCAAATATTTTCCAAATCTTATCCTCTTATTTGTCTGACACAAATGGTCACTTTTGTCAAACACCACCTAATCTTTTGAACCTGCTTTTCAACGTTTCATCATGCTTTTGTACAACAATTTCAAACAATCAATATTATAACAATAACAACTCAATAGTTCATCAAACAAAGATCAAACATATACATATTTGAAGAACACTATGAACTCGTTGAAGATCATGAAGAACTCGATGAGTTTTCCGGTGCCAAGAAAAACTTCCAAACACAAGTTTTTGCACAATGTTTCAATAATAACCTTATCTTAACATGTATAACTGAGGTATAACAAGGTTTTTATAAAAACAACAAGCAAAACATCATGATTTACACGATTTAAAAACGTTTTTCCAGAAAATGTATGATATTTAAACTCCAAAATACAAGAAAAACACTTTAAAAATCTTTCAAATCACAATAAAAACACTTGGTTTTAACAAGGAATCGAGCCAAACGCTCTGATACCAATTGTAGGTCCACCCGGAGGATCGAGTAACCTCTATTCCCTGTTTTTCGACAAACCAGAAAGTGCGGAATCCAAACGGGTAAGTTAAACCAAGTTCGAACACGTAAATGATAGACACGAGACTCAACGATTAACACTCCATTGTATTAATACTTGAAACGGTTACAATACAAGGTTTACAAAATAATCTTTGTAAACTCTCTCTGGTTCTCTCGTGTGTGTGTTCTGTGTTCTTCTGAATTCTATCTGAGTATATATAGTCACAGACACGACGAAACTGAACAGGTCTCGACGAAACTGTTGTTGTCGACGAAACACATGTCGACGAAACAACAAAGTCGACGAATCACATAGTTGTCGACGAAACAAACAAAGTCGACGAAACACTTTATGTTTCGTCGACCTGCATATGGATCTTACTGATTCGGCCCAAATGCAAGCTAAGGCCCATGTGATGTTTCTGATCATCCAAATTTGATTGGCCCAAACATAATGCACATGTTATACGTGAATCTCCAACATTCAGTTTTCATAGATTAGTCAAAGTTGTGACATCATCATGACATCATCATGATGATGTCATGATGAGGTGGCGTCGGGAAGGCTCGCGGCGCTTCGTGACGTCGGGCTTGAGCCGAACCTAACCGGGTCGAACCGAACCGAGTCGAGTCGCGTCCACATAAAGTGTACCAACACATCTTTTCATGGCTTCATTTTTCTAATCATGTGGAGACTTTGGATCATATTTTTAACTAATTGTGCTAATGCAGTGAGTACTTGGAGATTGATTTCTAGGTAGTTGGATATGCTCTCCCCTCTTCTGTTTGATAAGGGCATTTTTCAAATTTTGTGGACTCGTTGTATTGAAGGAGAATTTTATAGGTGACTTAGGTTGATTTTTTGGAGAACGCAGAACAACAAAGATTGCATTTTATTCTATTGTTAGCTTCTTTTTTTTAGTGGTTCATGGATAGGAACCATAATGTTGACACTAATTGGTTTGAGTGGCTTAAAAATCCAATTTTATATCTATGTAGTTTCTTGTTTCTCGACCTAGGCTAGGATTTTCTTGTTGGGTCTTGTATCTATTTATGCCCCTTTGCTGTTAAATTTTTTTGAGAGAATCCTTTTTCTTCTTGGCTATTATCTCCTACTTCAAGTTGAAAAAAATATTTTCAAATATTAGTAACCGAGATTTATATATATTTCATTAGTATTTTACTTAATATAGAAACAAACAAACATTTATTAAAAAATATATAGAATTGTAAAGGTGGGTGAATTTAGAGTAATAAAAAAACTTTGAGTGACCGTGCTTGAACTTTTGAAAAAACTTGGTTATTATTAAGTAAATTATTCCTTAAAAAAGGTCGATGTATAAAATAAAAATAAAATAATGGGCACATGATAAATAAGAGAATGCTAAATATAAGGCAACTGTTACACTTTTATATATCTCTTTAAATCGTATATATTTTTTCTCTCTCTAAAATTATATGTCTTTTTCTCTTTAAAATTAAATACACATTTTCTCTCTCCAAATTCTATATTTGTTTTTGTCTATTGTCATCTATTATTTCCATAATAAATAATTATATTAAACTATCATATTTTCGTATCCAAATTCAATCCTTTCTTATACTTAAAAAATCTACTGTAACCAGAAAGTCGACTAAAAGAATAAAAGCTACCTTTTCAATTTTAAATTGGAGCTTACCATGTACAAATATTAAAATTATATTAACCAAGGTTGAAAAATAAAGAAAGAAATTTATATTTAAGGGTATAATGAAAATTAAAAAAAAAAAACCTTATTAATGTGAGACGCTAGAAAAAGAAAAAAAAAAGAGTAAATAATAAAAAATAAGAAAGGAAAACAATATTAAAGTTAAGGGCTAAACATATCATTACCAAAGTTGAGGGACCAAGAGTGAAAAAAAAGTGAGTTTAATATTAGTGTGTACCATGTGTGTACATATATTACATAGTTAATATTCAAAATAAAAATAAATAACACATGAAAAATAAGAGATTACTAAATTTAAAAAAGAGTTACATTTTTCTGTTTCTCTTTTTAAATTATTATATACTTTTTCTCTCTCTAAATATTATATATCTTTTCTCTCTCTAAAATTAAATTTTTTTTTCTCTCTCCAAATTGATTTCTCTCTCTAAGTCCTATATAATCTCAAATAAATTTATTAAACTGTCATAGTTCTCAAATTTTAATTCAAACCTTTCTTTATTCTCAAAAGTCATTGTTGGAGCTTGGCAGAGAAGTTCTATAAGGCGGGTTCGCTATTCAATAAACCATCCAATTCGGTAAGTTACATCTTTCAAATTCCAATAAAAAAGAAGATTTAGTATTGAAAACTATGTGTTTTAGTATTGTTTGTTGCTTTACAAAGTTATTAAGTAAATTTCCATAAAATAAACTAGTTTTGATAAACAATCAAATTCTATATCATTTCCATCGAATGAATTACTTTTTGTAGTGTGAATAAACTAGCTAATTTACCTTATTACTCTTTAAATTTGTCTTTTCCAATAATGTTTAGAAGAATATTTTTCAGATTTTTAGCTGCTGTTATAGATCAACAAGCATATCAATAGTTCCAGTAAATTATAAAAAGAAAAATGTTCTTCTGTTATGTACTTACCTTTACCTATAAAGGTGTTATTATGCTTTATATATTCAACTAGTTCCTAATTGCTGATTTAGAAAAAAATAAAACTCTTAGTTCAAAAACTTTAAAACTTATTTATACATAAAAAAATGGTAATTGCACGGTACCCCCGACCGCGTGAGGGATCCCCCTCCCGAGGTTGCTACCCGACCAAGCGCCCTGGCGGTGAATTCCCCAACCGACAACGGATTCGATATGTGGTCTGGGATCGAACCCGCGTCCCCAAGGTTTGAATTGGTGTCGGTGGCACATTTAGTTATATAATTAAAATATTTTCTTGTGCCTATATTTTTTTTTCTTTTTACAAAATGTAAGGTATTGAACAGAAAAAAAAACTAATAACTAACAGAATTTGAAAAAAAAACTTATATGGTTTTTTTGTGTGTTTTTTTTTTTTTTTTTTTGGTTTGGGGAAAACATATACATTAATGCATATGCGAAATATAATATTCAAAAAGCACATATAAAAGTTAAATGAGGCTAAATTGAAATACACGTGACAAAGTAGAGGAGTGACAACTTTACACAAACAATGGTCAACACTTTCATCATTCTCTCTATATCCTATATCATTAATAAAGAAAAAAGAGAATAGTTATATTAAAATATATATTCAAATTCAACCATTATTATTCGATAATCTAGCATCAACTAAAATTTGTATTTTATTGTGGAAAATTTCATAATGAAAATGGCGGATTTTGAGTTAATTCTATTTAACGAGGCATTCTTATTTACTCTATTTTGTCTTCACTTTATGTAACTTAGCGCGTTTCATTTCCAATTAGATAGATATAAATTGCCTTGCAACACATTGTTTTGTGTCATGTTCGGTAAATTATCTACATGCCATACACTAAATAACACTTTGTATCATAGAAAAAGGAAATTCTTACTTTATAATCTAATTTTGTACGGATTTGTTACCATTAACTTTTGCAAGTACATGAGTGCTTTCTTTCTGGTTTACTTACAGAAGAACAAGAACAGACAAGGTCACCGTGAATGCTATGAACCGCGAAATCACATTATAATATATACTCAAACTTACAAAGAACTATAAAAAACTAATCAATAACACAATAAAAGAAAAAAAAACAATTCACTTTATGCCTCAAAGTATATTTCTCTCAATAGGAATTGCATAACTACAAGCACACATCTCATTAAAGATTATTACAGTACTTAGGGGGCTCTACACCAACATGCAAGTTGGTTGTACAACTAGAATCAATCTAAACTGTTAATTCTAAGGTTTGAAAACCAATAAGAACCATTGTTCCTAAGAACATATTGTGTCATGAAAAACTGTTCTATTTAGTTATCAGGAAAACAAAGTATAAGTTTTTGTGATTGTATCTTATTTACTCTATTTTGTCCTCACTTAATTTTGGTAACTTAGCCCGTTCTAGTTCTAATTAGTTAGATTTAAATTTCCTTGCAAAGCATTCTTGTAGCATGCTCATTAAATTAATTACAACCAATACGCTAAATCACAATTTGTATGGTAGAAAAAGGAATTTTATAATTTACAATATCATTTTGTATGGTTTAGATTTTTTTTACCATTTAACTTTTGCAAGTACATATGTGTCTTCTGATTTGCTTACTCAAGAACCAACATGGACACCATGATTGCTAAAAAATGTGAAATCACATTTATTAATATACACTTAAACATACAAAGAAAAGTAAGAACACTAATCATTAGCACAATAATAAAAACATTTCACCTCAAGCCTCAAAGTATAACTACAAGCACACATCCCATTAGAGATTATTACAATACTTAGGGGGCTCTCCACCAACATGCATATTGGTTGTACGACTAAAATCAATCTAAATTGTTAATTCTAAGGTTTTAGAAGCAATAAGAACGAACATAATGAGTCATGAAAAACTATTCTCTTTAGTTACAAGGAAAACATAGTACAAGTTCTTGTGATCGTATCCGCATCTGTCTTCAAAATGTTTTCTTGTACTGGAACATGGTGTGCGCACTACTTGGAACTGACACAAATCTTTACTAGTGAACATTTGTTCTTCAATGACAATTGTACCTAGGTAGTGAACTCTTTATCCGCATTAAAATTTAAACATCAACACCGAACATGAATTTCATTATTGAATAACTCACCAGCATTGAAACTTCTTCGTCGATACCAACCTTTCTTTTTATTCAATAATCTAGCATCAGTTAAGATTGTATTTTGTTGTTAAAAATTCATTCTTTAATGGAAATGGCGGATTTTGATTAATGTTATATGCTTTGAGGCGTTCTTATTTGCACTAATTTGTCCTAACCTAATTTTGGTAACTTAACTCGTTCCATTTCTAATTAGCGAGATATGGCTTTCTTTTGCAACTCACTGTTTGGGTCATTCCCGTTGAATTAGTTACAAGCAATATACCAAATCACATTCTGTAGAATTTTATTATTTATAAGGTTTAGAATTGTTATCCATGTAATTTTTGCAAGTACATTGGTCTTTTTTCTGTTTTATAAACTATTATTTTTTAGAGTTCAACAAACAAGCACGCTAATAGTTACCTTTGTAGGTCCCGAAATCTGAGGATCGATTACGAACCGAATCTCTTGTTTATAGTAAACACGGTTACGTGTGCGGAATCCACGTAACTATGCCAAATCAAACATATATAGCAATAAAAACAACGGATTAATCAATGATACACACTCGATTGATTAACGGGATTCTGAGGATCGATTACGAACCGAATCTCTTGTTTATAGTAAACACGGTTACGTGTGCGGAATCCACGTAACTATGCCAAATCAAACATATATAGCAATAAAAACAACGGATTAATCAATGATACACACTCGATTGATTAACGGGATAAGAACCTATTACAACTGATACAAACACAGTTCAGACTAAATTTTGGCAGAGTTTTGTTACTATGGTCTGTTTCTTATCTCTGAGTTCAAATGAACACAAAGTGTTGCTTATATAGTCCCTAGGCCACAGATATCGACGAAACGCAGAAGTGTTTGACGAATCTGAACATGGGCCAGATATTGGGCCTGGAACAGCCCAATACATGACGAATCAAGGTCTGATTCGTCATGACCTTTAACGAAACAGAAGTCTGTTTCGCCATGAAGTGTTCCGACGAAACAGAAGTCTGATTCGTCGAGGACTGCAACTGTTGTGTTTGTTCCTGTTATCAGACAGTAACAATCAGCAACATATAAACATAGTAATGACAAAACTAACCTTTAATGCAACATGCATTGTTCATAATACATTACATACCAAAAGAGACAAATAAGTTGTACACAAGTAGATAGGAGGATATCTGACTTGGTCAACATAACATACAGACTCGATAATTAATAAAAGACCATACAAATTACATCGTTAAACAAGACTAGTTACAGACACTAAAAAATGCATCAACAAACTCCCCCTTGTCTGTTACTCGTCTTTGGTCTTCTAATCTTCCATCAGTGTTGTTCGGACCACGTACTGCCCGAATGAATACCCCTGTAGTAGCAAAAACACGCTACTCTCTGAAACTTTAACGCTTGGCGTGCATCTTGATCTTCATAGAAAATATCATGGCGATATAATCTTCCAATATCAGCTTCAGACATGTTGACGATCCACATCGGATCCAACATCCTGTAGTTAGCACGACCATCTCTAAACACGATAACAGCTTCATGAGTATCCGAGTCGTAGCACCACAATGCCATGTCTTCCAGAAAATCCTGCTTCATTGGCATCAATGGGATTTTATCTACAACCCTCGGTGGCTGGTATACAAGTTTATATCTGCAAGTGTTGGTGTCCGGATCAAGAGTAAACTTGATCGGTTTATAAACAGGAAACTGTGGCTTGTAGGATTCATCCTTCCACCCTGACTTCTTGTTTACTTTCACCAGACGCTCAAATAAAGTAGCGCCATCGTATTTTTCACGATTGAGAAGCTGAAGCCTTGTCAACGCAGAGACATCATAAAATGGTAAGGAAAGAATGCTCAGTAATGAATTGAAATACAGAATTCCATATTCACGTTTAATAGCAACGCAGTGAATATCTTGAACATACATCCAGCAAAGAATCCTTCCACTTGGCTTCTTTTCAAATTGCAGATAGTCTACTTGAGCTTTTTCAGGTAACGGCTTGGACACTTTGGATAAAAACTGTTTTCTCCATTCAGCAAAAGCATTTGTGTCTTTTTCAGATGAATTTCTATTCTTCAAGTGCTCGTCTATGTCATCAATGTTTTCTTTCATCCAATTTTCATCAAATGATGCAAATTCAGTACCATCTTCTCTGACATAGGTTGATTTTGGAGCGTCACCTTCAATCACAATTTCATCAATCTCTTCAACATTCGTTGTATCAGTCTCAGTAGACATTTTGTCTATTTCAGCATCATCTACTTCTCTCATAGATTGTAAAATACTTAATTGCTCTGGAGAAAGATCTTCTATCAACTCCCCTTCTTCAAGTAATTCTCCTGTAAATGGATGAACAGCTTGTAGAGCAATATCAGCACTGCTAAATATAGAAGAAGTACCTTCTATCTGTTGTACTTTTCCAGTAGACGTTCCTTGAGATGATTCGACAACGGTAGGTTGAACTGTAACAACTTCAGAAGAAAGTGTGGTTGGCTGTTTCTGTGATGTTCCAGAGGTATCAGGATTTCCTTGATCTTCTGTATCATCATCCTTTTTCTTTAGAACCTCTTGTTGTTTACAGTGATAGTCCCACAGAATAGCAAGCCGTCTCTCTTTCTCTTCATCAATAGCCTTCAAGCGAGCATTTTCAGCTTTAAGCGCATCAATTTCACCTTGTTGTCGCTCTATAACTGTTTGCTGTTTACCAACCATTGACTTTAACTTGTTAATCTCCACAGATTGTTTAAGTTGATCATGCTTCGTGAGATTTCCAAAATGAGATTGCCTTTGAAGACGATCAGCAGCCGCTTCAAGTGTAGAAAACAGATAGTTGATCTTTTCATTTTGAGAAAATCCAGCAAATGTCCTGTGACGTTCAGCACTGATTTCAGAAGTAGTTGCCCTGATAGCTGAAGCCATAGATCTTATAGGAACTTCCTGATGACCAACAGATGGAGTAGCAGTAGCTGGTGTAACAACTGGAGCAACTGGAGTTTCCATAGCTGAAGTAACTACAGTAGGAGTTTCTTGCACATGCTCCTGAGGAATAGATTGAACAGGTTCCTGAGGAATAGACGAAGACTCCTGAGGCCCAGATTTCCGAGAATAAGTACTCAGATATCTCCTAGGCTTCTTCTTTTGTACTTCAACAGCTTTCTCTGCTCTTCTTTTTGTTCTCCTTTCACCTTCAGGATCTTCTGGAACATACTCTGGATCATCCTCTGTTCTAATCTTTCTGTACCTTCGTACTCCACGTATATCAATATACATTTCATAACCAGGTTCAACTAAATGATCACTAGAACTCGAATCAGTTCCATCATCACCACTTGCTGATGAACTACTTTCTGATGTACCAGAACCAGCACCCTTGCTTGATGTTCCAACAGCAGTACTAACAGCACCTGCATCACCTGCATCACTATCTCCACCACTTTCATCATCATCACTACCAGATTCATCTGTATCAACTGGGTCAGGACCAAATTTTTCTATCCTTAACCTTTCCAACTCAGGTTCTTCATTGTCTGATTCGCTGTCTTCATGACGCCATTTTTCATTTGCAGGAGCAACATAATCAGGATTCACTAGAGCTCCAAAAAGCTTCCTTGGAGGAACACTTTCTTTGTATCTCTTGGCCGTCATAACCTTGATCAGCCTTAACGAGTTGAAATTCATCGCTTCTATTTTCAACAGATCATTTTCATCTTTTGGAAGGTTTGGATGCTGAACATTCATTATCATTTGCAGAAACCGTGGATACATCCAAAACTTGTTTCCTGTGGTTCTACTACCAGTCCTTGTCATGTTCTCTTTCATGTTGCTAAAAATGTACTTCGAGATGCTAAACGGTTTGTTTAACACTAAAGCAACCATGAACCCAACTAGATCATCTCCCGCCATATCATATCCAGATCGTCTATTGCTGAGACACTGAATAAGAACATGTAATAAAAACTTGTATCTTAAAGGAAGATCACCTTTGTTGATTTGTTTGACGAAAAGATCTCCTATACATTTCATCCTTAGTAAACAGCCTCGCGAACACATGATTGGTATTGAATAAGGTGCATTCGGTTGATCTTGTAATTGAAGAACTTGATTCAATATCTCCGGAGTAACAACGACATACAGATCATTAACGCGACCTCTGATAATATCCTTTCCATCGATTTGAACAACGTTTGCAGAATCCCAGAACGCTTTAATGAGAGATTTGTAGACGGGTGTCGAGTATGTAACAGCATAATTGATACGTGACTCCCTGATCCACTTCGTCATATCTTTAAATTCAACAAGCTTGTCTTCCGGATCCAAATATGCAACTTGATTATGGCGTTTTTCTGACATAATCTCTTCTTCGGTTTTGTTTTCTTTCTTGATCGCCTTCTTGCGTTTTCCCTTTTCTTGCTGTGCTTTAGGAGCCATCTGTACATGAAAATGTCCAGAATAAGTCACAATTTACATAACATAGCATTTAGACATGTATGAATACACTTTCATGTATTCACATAACAGATAACTGATTTGAACATGTCTACTGTGAACCAACAGCAACATCAGAAAACTGCTAAGGCATTGACGACGAAACAGATGTTCAACGACGAAACAGAAATTGAACGACGAAACAGAGGGTTGACCATTTGACTGGTTTGATTCGTCGACTTTTTGATTCGTCGAGTCTAATTCGTTCCATTCTGATTCGTCATCTTTGATTCGTCGTCTGATTCGTCGAATGTGTGATTCGCCGGAATTAGGGTTAAATCAGATTCGTCAATTTGGGGGTTTTGATCAGTTTCGCCGAATTGGGTTTAAACACACATCAAATATGATCATAAACACATTCAATCATCTTTGTTTACCCAACCCATTTATAAACACCCATAAATGATTTTCCGAACAAAAACCTTTGAAAAAACAGATAACACCATTATCAACAACAAACCCCTGTTTTTGTGATAAAAACCCACTAACAAATCAAAGCAAATCAAACAATGATAAACCTAAATCTATCAGATTAGAAATAAAACACAACAACATGCATCAACAACACATATTTAATCAAAGAAAACAACGGTTTCAAAGGGGTTTCTAAGGGTTTTCGGATGAAAAACCCGACGGTTCAACGTGTTCGGAATGAGAATCAGAACATGTTTCTACCTTTGATGTTTGTAAAATTTTGAGTAAATACTGATGTTTTGAACGATTTGTGAGAGTAACCGTAGGTTTGGTGTTTTTGTTGTGTGAAGAAGAAGATAACTGTTGTTTTAAAAAAATGAACAAGTGGGATCTATTTATACACCGCCTTGTCTCGACGAATCAGAGGATTCGACGAAACAGAAATGGGCCTGGCGAATCAGAACTTTGGGCTTGAACTTGGGTCTAAACTTTAGCCCATGACGAAACAGAATTGGGCTCCTGTGATTCGTCGTCTGTTATGACGAATCAGATTTGATTCGCCACTAAGGTCTGATTCGTCGACTATGTTGATTCGTCAACACTTGTGATTCGTGACAGGTCTGTTTCACCAACAGATTTTTCAAAACAGTAACACCCAGGCTGGAAATATTTTGCAGTTAAAACAGTAACACAGGCTGGAAATATTTTGCAGACACAATTCCATTCAGTTGCAAGAACGTTTTTATGAAGAAGGTTTCAGGCTTCCGGTAGAAAACACCAAGCAACAACTTCGGCTTAATAAAAAACGAACTTTACACAAATATACTAAAAAAAAAACAAATTTAAAGCATAGTAAACTAAATGAAAATGCGGAAAACTGTTAAAAACAGTAAACAACTGTACAAGTGCAATCTTTTTGCGAATCTCAAGGACAAGGAATCATACCAGCTTACGGTCTTAGTCAACATGATTTTGATTTCTGTTTAAAGCTCTGGATAAGTATACTACCTCGATTATCGGTATTTTGGTCCACATAAGCTCAAACTGATCAGACATAATCATAATTTAAGAGATACGTTTAACGGTAAGGATTATACTTACAAGTCAATGTAAATCCACTCACGACACATTCCCGTATCAAGGCATGCACGAGAATTCATCTTACCGGTGAGTATACCGTTTATCATCTGTTTGACCGTATAAAAATGTGAGAGACTCACTTATTTTGATTGAAAACAAGCCCTATGTGATAGAATCACTTATTGATGAGGAACTTGATTTTCAGATGCATGAGGGCACAGGAGCAAGTCCGTGAACAGGTCAGTACTTCCGTACAGCAGAGAGACGAACTTGACTCCCGCAAAGAATCTGTGATAATTTATCACTTATTTTGTTTGGACATGTGATTGTTGATCACTTATTGAGGTCGAAAGCAGTATGTACACGTAAGTATAGTATCATGGAAGATCTTAGACTTCGTCTCCGTTATTTTTACGGTTTGATACAACCATGATACCCAGATGATAAGCAGCATAAAGACCGAATATTTCAGATCTCGGCAATCTCTCAAACGAGATTTCGGTACTAAGACCATATGCCAATGAGCAGTTCCCACCTGACTTGAAGTCTGTTAGGTTTGTATCATCCTGCACATTTTAGTCTGATTGTGAGCCTACCGATACATCGTTAGTAGAGATACTTATCATTTTTCTTTTTATTTTGCATTTTGAGCACATTGACCGACCACACCAGTGAATTTCATCATTTTCCTTTATCCAAGAAACTCATTTTTGGTTTTTCTATTGTTTTTGAATTTTTTAAATTTTTCAAACGAAACGACAGAAAGTAAAGACATCTTTTTGGATTTTGAACTTTTGCAATGTTTTTGTATTTTCTTGACATATCTCCCCCTAAAATTCGCAAAGTTTACGAAAACTAAAATCTTTTTGAATTTTCAAAGTTTATAAAGAAAATATTTACAAAAACGATCAGCCAAAGAAGTTTACTCGGGTATCACCTTAATACCATTGACCAAAAGTAGATAATCAAAACGTGATTTATCAAAAGCTTTTGTAAACAGGTCGGCACGTTGGTGATCAGTGGGGACATGAACGACATCGATTAACCTCTTATCAAAACAATCACGAATAAAGTGATATTTAATGTCGATGTGTTTAGTCTTAGAATGTTGCACAGGATTTCTAGTGATTTGCAAGGCAGCATTATTATCAACAAAAATACGAGTAGATAGGAATTCTAAACCGTAGTCGCGCATTTGTTGTTGTATCCAAAGAACTTGAGAACAACAACTAGAGGCAGCAATATATTCTGCTTCACATGTTGATGTAGCAACACACGTTTGCTTCTTGCACTGCCACGTGACGAGTCGATTTCCTAGGAACTGACATCCTGCTGTTGTCGATTTGCCATCGATTTTGCAACCACCGAAATCAGAATCACTGTATGCAATTAATTCAAAACTATCATCCCTAGGGTACCAAAGACCTAAGTCTGGGCATCCCTTCAAATAGCGTAGAATCCTTTTGACAGCTGACAGATGAGAGGCCTTCGGGTTTGCTTGATATCTTGCTAGCAAGCATGTTGGGTACATGATGTCAGGCCTCGAAGCGGTAAGATACATGAGAGATCCGATAATGGCACGATAGTACGAGGAGTTGATGCTTTCTCCCTTCAAATCCGGAGTAATCCCGTGATTCTGCGGAAGTGGGGTACCAATGGGCGTTGCATCTGACATTTGGAATCGGCTCAAAATGTCACCAACATATTTAGTCTGATGGATGAATATCCCAGACTCTGTTTGTTGAACTTGAAGGCCCAAAAAGAAATTCATCTCTCCCATAGCGCTCATTTCGAATTTTTCTTGCATAACACATTCGAATTGCCTGCACAAAGAATCATTAGTAGACCCAAATATTATATCATCAACATATACCTGCACCAGCAGAAGATCTTCATCTTGTTCTTTGATAAAGAGTGTGCAATCAATAAGACCTCGTCTAAATCCATTCTCCAGAAGATAGTTTGATAAGGTTGCGTACCAAGCCCTAGGTGCTTGATGTAGACCATAAAGAGCTTTGTTGAGCAACCAAACCCGATCTGGGTGAATAGGATCTTCAAAACCTGGAGGTTGTTCGACATGCACCTCTTCTTGAACAATACCATGAAGAAAAGCACTTTTAACGTCCATCTGGTAAACTTTGAATCCTTTGAAAGAAGCATAAGCTAAGAAGATTCGAATAGCTTCCAGACGTGCAACAGGTGCATAAACTTCATTGTAATCAATGCCTTCAATCTGACGAAAGCCCTGAACAACCAGTCTCGCTTTGTTGCGAATAACAACTCCACGATCATCTTTCTTGCATTTATAAACCCATCGTGTTCCAATTTTCTTGTAATTCTCCGGTTTTTCAACAAGCTTCCAAACACCAAGCTTTTGAAATTGCTGCAGTTCGTCCTGCATGGCTTCAACCCATGAATTATCTTTTAAAGCTTCCCTCCAAGATTTTGGTTCTTCTTGTGAAACATAACACGCGAAAGACCAATCATTTTGTAGACCAGATTCTCTAATAGCTGAATACAAACCAGCACTTGGGTTGTTTCTCAGCTGATTACGTGTCTGCACACCTTGCTGGACATCTCCTATGATATTCTGCTGTGGATGGGTATCGTGTATCCTCATTTCAGGATTTTCAGGAACACGAGCATTAACACCCAAATTGTTAATATTAAGATCAACAACCAACTCTACACCTGGAATATGCGTAGAAGTGGATGCATTTCCTTCAGCAGTATCATCGACTTGCACATGAGGAGTATCAACAGAAATACCCTGAACTGGAACAACTGGAGATTTAGTGCCTTCAGTCGCATCCAAATTTTCTTCATCTTCTTCTGATGACTCATTGTATTCAGTAGCATTCTCAACTTCCTCATTTTGAACCGTGTTGTTAGACGAATTAGAACTTTGTGAGTTAACAACAACAGGTCTAACTAATGACGACTCAGCAGCATTGTCACTATCAAATATCATTCTAGCAGCTGCAGAATCTTCATCAAAAATCGGCAGATCAAAGGAGTTGAATAGCCCATCATAATCGAACATCCAAGGATCACCTGGAGCTTTAACAGGATCTGTATATCTCTGAACCCGTACTTCACTCCATAATTCAATCTTTTTGGTAGTCAGATTCCAAACACGAAAATTTGGAGTAGCATATCCAAGGAAGAAACCCTCGATAGCTTTCGCGCCAAACTTTCCATCCGGATCAATCATAGTGCATGGACCACCAAAAGGTTCTAGAATTGAAAGATCTGGTTTCCTTTTCTGTAGAAGTTCGAAACAAGTCTTGCCATGTCTCTTAACCGTAAGAACTCGGTTTAATGTGTAGCAAGCAGTCGACACAGCCTCTGCCCAGAACTGAACAGGAAACGCCGACTCTACCAGCATAGTTCTTGCAGTTTCAATTATCGTCCGATTCTTCCTCTCCGCGACACCATTTTGTTGTGGAGTGTAAGGAGAACTGTATTCATGAAGAATGCCTTTAGAAGTACAGAACTCATCCATAACACGATTTTTGAATTCAGTTCCATTGTCGCTTCTGATCCTCTTAACTTTCAACGAGTAGAGATTTTCCAACATTGTAAGAAGATCCTTGAGGATGCCAGGAGTATCACTCTTGTGTGCCATAAAAGCTACCCAAGAAAATCTAGAGTAGTCATCAGTAACTACTAAACAATACACATCTCCGAACGTTGTTTTGTGTCTCATAGGTCCAAAGAGGTCCATATGAAGACGTTCGAGAGGCATGCCAACAGTGTTGATTTTCTTCAAAGGGTTAGACTTCTTTGTTTGTTTCCCTTTCTGGCACGAAACACAGATATCTTGTAGATGAAAACTTCTCACGGGTACGCCATTCACAAGATTGTTTTTCACCAAATGGTTCATTTTTCTCAAGTGAATGTGTCCCATTCTTCTGTGCCAAGATATAGACTCCTTCTCCGTGGCTTTCGAGACAAAACATGTGACTTGTGCAGAAGTCGTAATCGCTTGACTCATATCAAGAACATAAAGATCATTGATTCTTGGAGCCGATAAGAGAATCCATTCATCAGGAATTTTGAAACCAGGTTTAAGCACATAACAACCGGCATCATCAAAATGCACGGTGAACTTTTTATCGCAGATTTGCGACACACTGAGAAGATTATGATCAATTTGACGAACATAATTGATCTTATCGAAACATACCACACCATTGGAAATCATTCCCTCTCCAGTGATGTAACCGCCTTTGTCTCCAGCGAAAGCAACATAGCCTCCTTTAATGTTTCTCACATCATATAGAAGCCGTAAGTCGCCCGTCATGTGCCTAGATGCCCCACTATCAACAATCCAATGACTATTAATAGTTCCTCCTGGAACATCCTGCACATTTCATCCAATGATTAGTTAAGGATGGGGACCCAAGCCAAAGTGGTCTTGGGTCGTCCCTGAGCATCACGAATTGTGATCTCGATTTGTTGATGGTTTTCCAAACAAACAGCTCCCCCTGAACCTCCACTCTTCCTAGGTTTCCAAGTTTGTTTTTGTTTACCAGATTGAGTTTTGTAAACAAATTTTGAAATTTCTGATTTTACAGGTGAACTTGGTTCCCTTGGAACAGAATTGACCTTAGGTTTTAAAGCCTTTTCTATTTTCTTCACATTTTGATGTCGTTGTTTCGATTCCTGTTCTTTAATAGTTCTTTTATCATGTTTAGGTGAAACAGGACGACATTTAGGGTGAATCGATTCAGGTGATGCTCTTTCAACAAATTTCGCTTTCGGAGTGTTAGCACAATCTTTGATGATGTGGCCAAACTCCCCACATTTAAAACACGTTCTCCTTTCAACAAACTTAGGAGAACTGGATCGACGATCAGATGTCGAATTTGTATAACCTGAGGTACTAGCTTTTTCATCACACCCGTTTGAATGTTGAGTGTAATTGTTTTGACTATCACGTTTTAAAATTTTGACTTGTACAAAATCAGTGTTTGACTTGTTAGCAAAAGTCTCAATTTTATCTGTACCCCTTGATTCCACAAATTTGACATTGCTGTTTTTCTTCTGATAACGAGCCCCTTTTGTTTCAAATTTTGATTTAGAAACATTTGACAATTTAGCTCGTTGATCTGATTGTTTACTCTTAGAAGCAATAGGTTGTTGCTTTGAAGGTGATTTCTGATTTCCAAATTTTCTTTTAATTTCAGTCTTAGGAATTGGATTACATTGAGTCACATTAACTCCCTGAATCGACTTTCCCACAAACTTACTTGTGTTATTTTCAAAAACATTATCAATCAATGAAGGATTGACATTTTTAATTGGAAAATCATTATCTGAATAGATTTTAGAGTCACCAACCAAAGTGTACAACACAGTATTACTTTTAACAGTAGACACAGGATTTATCACTTGTTGAACAACAGATTTAACAACAGGGGTAGGAGGATCACACAGTATATGATTCTCAATTGGAACTTCTACTCCTTTAAGTTTGTCAAGTGATTTATCCTGTTTACTCACATCTGATTCAGATTCATCATCCGACGACTCATAGTCCTCAATGGTTGGAGGACCTTGTTTCGTAGATGTTGACTCTTTTTGCTCAGAATTTGTACTTGGAGAATTGTCCGATTTGAACCCTAGGCCAGTAGTTACTTCCTCATAATTAAGAGGCACACTGGATTCAAACCGTGGCATTTCTTCTTCATCAGGCATATAAGTATAATCATGTCTCAAAGGGGGCGGACACTTCTTATACCCAACACCTCTCTTGTTTCCCTTTAGTTGTTGAACATCAATAATGTGATCGAGCACAAATCGGGAGTTAGAGTAACTCTCCAATTTTTGCTTGATTGCATCATGCTCACATTTGGCAATGGCTAGTTCCTTTTTAGTTTCCTCAACAATGTTAATGTATTCATTTATACTAACTTGTTTATGATAAACAGTTTTTGTCACTTCGGAAACATTTTTCTTTTGAATTTCAATCATAGATTTAAATTCTTTTTCGTTTCGAATCAAAGCCATATTCGATTCTTTGCATTTAGCCATTTCAACAACTAAATTTTGATTGTGAATATGAATCGAATCACAGTGAAGCTTTATTCTATCAAATTCACTTTTCATATACTCACAATCTCTACAGTTGATAAGAATTTCAGATTTTACCTGACTTGTAGAATCTGAGACATTTGCCATAAAGGCAGTCTGATAAGAGAAAGATCCGTCTTCAGAAAAGAATTTCTCCATTTCTTTAGATACTACCTCAGCCTTCTTGATCAGAACTGATTTCTGACATTTCAACTCTTCTGCTTCATTCAATAAGTCATCAAGATTAGAACTTGCTTCTTTGCTCACATCAGATTCAGAACTCGAAGTAGAACTTTCTTCATCAGAACTCCCGGTATGACCAGAACTGTCGTCACTATCAGAAAATTCTTCCTTATGAACGTGCTTGATGTGATTGATAATCTTAGCATAACACGCCGTTCCTCCTTTACCTTGATCACTTTCCCCAAGTTGTAAAGACCAATTAAACCCTTCATCAGCTTGTACGGTTAATGCACGACTTTCATTTGATGGTCCAGACTGATTCTGGTTAGTGGTGTTGGTTACAGCCACTATCCCTTTTCCACGATTGTCTTGATTAGCATTTGAAGTACTCGTTTGATTACGGAATGGGTTCTGATTGCCTTGTCTGCTTGGTCGAGTGCACTCACGTTTGAAGTGACCCTTTTCCCCACAATTGAAGCATGTAACTGCTTCTTTATCAAAACCGTACTTTGTATCTTGTTTGCTTTCCAAAGAACTTCTTCCTGTTCGAACCATAAAGTCCTTCGCCCTTCTAACAGCACTTGCGAATGCCCACTTTATATCCATCAACTCCATTTCATCACGGTTGATTTGTAGATAGTCTTCGTTGGTTAAATTGATGTTTCCAATTTGACCTGCGACCAAACCGCAGTAAGCACTGACCATGGTATTAATAAGTTCCATATGTTCCTTTGCTACTTCAATGCTAACATTTGAGAGGTTTGATGTATCAACTTTGACTGTGTTAGGGTTTGGAGTTGGAGGATTGTTGGTATAATGAGCTTGCTGTTGTTGTTGTGGTTGGACTTGTGGTTCTGGAATAAAACCTCCTCCAGTATATGCCTGTTGTTGTTGTGGTTGGACTTGTTGTTGTTGTGGTAGTGATGGATTAAAACCTCCTCCTGAATATGCTTGAGGTTGAGTATTTACTGGAGGTATAAAAGGAATAAAACCTCCTCCAGAATAAGTCTGAGTTTGTTGAGGAAACGGAGAAGAGTTTGTATCAGATACAAACGCCGTTTGTAACTTTGGTTGCCTCAGACTAGCTGACGGGTCAAAACCTCCACCATTATACATTTCAACATTCTGAGGAGCAGCAATGCGTTTTGCTTTTCGGATTTCTTCATCATTTTTATGTTCCAGCTTCTGTACAAATTCATAGATAGTTATAGTTTCAGCATCTAGAATACCTGTATGTTTTAGAAGCTCGATGTATGAACTCCACTTTGGTGGTAGAGAATCAGCAAATCGTGCACAAACTTCCTTTTGACTTGCAGTAACAGTATAGGCAAACATCTCACTAATCAAATGATAAAACCGTGTGGTCATATCATTTAGAGTTTCGTTTTCCAAGAACTGGAACGATTCGAACTCTTTCTTTAATAAATCATGCCGTGTCTTTCTGGAAGCTGCGTTTCCTTCTCCTCTTGTCACCAAACAATCCCATAAGGATTTAGTGTCCTTACTATAAGAAAACTGATGATAGATATCTTTATGAAGTGCTTGAGTAAGAACAGCAAATGACTTTTTCTCAAATTCATATGCTTTCTTGTCATTTTCCTGCATGTTAGTAAAACCTTCGGCCGTTGACGCTGCTACTTCAAGAGCATCATTGCGTGGAGTAATGAAACACCTCCACATATCAGTGCTTTGACCTTGAACATATGTAATGAAACGACCTTTCCATGATGGAAACTCGTTCATATGATTCAACTTTGGCGGGCGATTGTTGCTACCCGTTTCGCTCTCGCTAATCAGAAGATTTTGAATATTTTGGTTCTGATTGGATGCCAAAGCCCATTGTCCGGCACTTATAGTTGGTTGACCATAAACACTCTTCACCCACGCTGCTGCGGACGTCGGATCTTCACGTGGTCTAGAATCCATACTCCAATCCCATGGACTAGTACAACTCATATTTGATGTATATATGATAGTACCTGCACAAATTTCTTGAAAACAAACAGTAAGCAAACTGATATAAGTCTTCTGTTTAAAACAGATCTGTTTTCGACGAAACAGAGTTCACGAAACAGGTTTGTTTCGTCTGAATGAATGACGACGAAACAGACTTGTGATAATTGTGATTCGTGGCGAAACAGAATTTGTTTCGTCAAAGATGTTGTGGCGAAACAGACGTTTGATTCGTCAAAGGTGTTGCGACGAAACAGATGTGATTCGTCGGCTGTGTGTTTCGTCAAAACTGGATAAAAGTCAGTGGATTTAGATATTTAAAATATCTCCTGATCAGTCAAGGATAAGAAGAGACACAAAGATATTTAACCCTGACACAAGTATGTATGTTACTTTCTTATTTTCAACGAAACAGACTGTGACAATTATCAACTTTTACACACAAAAGTCAAGTAATATTATTTTAAGTTCAACACTTGTTTTAAATAACTTATCAGATCTAATGCTCAGTTTATAACAAGAACACCTATGAATATTTCAAGAACACATCCAAGAACATGAAGTTTCCGATGAGTTTTCCGATCACCGATAAATTTCCGAAACACGAAAATACACTAGATTTTCACTAAAAACCCGGTTTAAAGCATAAACAAACAATCTAACTTAGGTTTTTGATAAAAATCTGTAGCAAACAACACTAAAACAGCAGATTTATGAATATTTTTCCAGAAAATATAATTTTTCAATAACAAGTTTTCAGAAAAACACACACAAAATACTTGATAAAAACCGAACAAGTTTGATTTTAAACAAGGATAATAGCCAATGCTCTGATACCACTTGTAGGTCCCGAAATCTGAGGATCGATTACGAACCGAATCTCTAGTTTATAGTAAACACGGTTACGTGTGCGGAATCCACGTAACTATGCCAAATCAAACATATATAGCAATAAAAACAACGGATTAATCAATGATACACACTCGATTGATTAACGGGATAAGAACCTATTACAACTGATACAAACACAGTTCAGACTAAATTTTGGCAGAGTTTTGTTACTATGGTCTGTTTCTTATCTCTGAGTTCAAATGAACACAAAGTGTTGCTTATATAGTCCCTGGGCCACAGATATCGACGAAACACAGAAGTGTTTGACGAATCTGAACATGGGCCAGATATTGGGCCTGGAACAGCCCAATACATGACGAATCAAGGTCTGATTCGTCATGACCTTTAACGAAACAGAAGTCTGTTTCGCCATGAAGTGTTCCGACGAAACAGAAGTCTGATTCGTCGAGGACTGCAACTGTTGTGTTTGTTCCTGTTATCAGACAGTAACAATCAGCAACATATAAACATAGTAATGACAAAACTAACCTTTAATGCAACATGCATTGTTCATAATACATTACATACCAAAAGAGACAAATAAGTTGTACACAAGTAGATAGAAGGATATCTGACTTGGTCAACATAACATACAGACTCGATAATTAATAAAAGACCATACAAATTACATCGTTAAACAAGACTAGTTACAGACACTAAAAAATGCATCAACAACCTTAAATTTTAAAACAGAATAGATGTGGATTATTATTATGTAACTATACAAGTTCGTTAGTTGTTTCCTTAAAATGGTGTCGGTTATCATAATATGCATGCTCAAGGTGCTTAATATGACTGTAATCTTGTAGGTGATCAAGGAAACGGAACAAGGTTTGGATATGCGTTCGTTGATCCATGTCATCGGTCGTGACCTCACAATGAAAAGTCTCATGTCCCTGCCAAGATACAACTATGCTCGCATCGCGTCACTAAACCGGAGTTTTCGTGAGCTCATTAGAAGTGGTGAACTTTATAGGCTAAGAAGCATTCATCAAGTAATTGAACATTGGGTCGATTTTTCTTGTGACCCATTGAGGTGGGAAGCTTTTGATCCTGTCAATGAGAAATGGATGAATCTACCCATGATGGATACTGACTTAGGCTTCCAGTTCTCGGATAAAGAGTCCATGTCAGTTGGCACAGACCTACTGGTTATAGGAAATGATATGCTAGGTCCAGGTATCTGTTAGAATTGAACTTGTATTTGCAGCGGAATTACTTGATGGTTTAGAATCCATGATTATCGAAGAAATATACAGGGATATTTTGGAATTCAAGATCGAATGAAATTGATTCTTGGTGCCGGACATAACTGCCGACAATGTACATATATAGTGTTGGTTGGTGACGGTTATATTTGGAGGGAACATAAACCGTTTAAACGGTGTCAACCCTTGCAACATAACCGTTCACATATTACATATTATCATCTACATTAATTGTACATAACACACATATAATTCGAATATAAAACATAAATATAATCTATTAAGTTTATAATGCTAACAATCACTCCCCATAAACTTAATTTCCTTTTCGTGAGGGATTCAGCACGCTGTTGTTCGCCTCGTTCACTGCCTTTTCAGCTCTTCGGAAATCGAATTTCTTTCTTTGCTTTAGTCTCTTCAATCCATACCAGTCATTTCCCGCAAAGAGTGCATAATGTTCGTCTGCTACTCCTCCTTGATCTGCACCAGGCTGCTCACTTGTGCCTTCATCCATCTCCATACTCCTGGTCCTTCTTTTGTCTCCGATTTCCTCCGTGACTTCCTTCTCGATCAACTACTGCATTTTGAGTAGTTTTAACCTTGTAATAATACACTAACACGTCCAGATACATCGCGTACATAAGTCGCATTAACTCTGCATCATTATAATCTAGACCCATATCTTTTGCTATCACAGCCCACATATGATTGTCAGTTACACGTCGATGGCCACCATCTCTTCTAACTGCTAAGTATAAATCCAACAGGCTGACTTTCCTGTTGTTCTCTGCATAAGCAGGCAACGGTCTTGAATTGATTTCAAGTTTAACTTTTAAGAACCAATCGACCATATCTTCGAACTTTTTCTCTATGAAGAATTTGTACTTTCCTACATATCCATCATCCTCTATCATATCCATTAGGGCCTTGCAGTCTTGGAATTCATTAAACGACATTGCTTGCAATATCATTATGTTCCGGTCTGGTTCTTCTGTTGTTATATTTAAACTCTCGAAGTATGAATTCAAGTAATCATTCTTGAACTTTTCATACTCGGTCTCAGATCTCAGAATTACATCTTTTTCTTTGTTCCCTAAATCATCTTCTTTAGTGTAATCAGACATTTCATTCCTTTTATTGAATACCGGAATACTAAACGTTGGATAAATCTTACATTTATCACCCTTAAACTTCACTGTATAACCTTGTGTGATCAATTGATCAAAACTTAGAACATTTCGATCAATGTCTGGTGTATAAAATACACTCTGAATTCGATACTTTTCAGATTCTGAGATCATTTCTACTACCCCTATTCCTTTGATAAAATAAAAATTGCATTCGCCGGTTTTCGTTTCAACATCAAACAATGGTTTAATTCGCTTAAACATGTTTAAATTTCCTGAATAGTGTCGTTTAAACGATTTACTAACGTACCAGATTTCGGACCAGAAACTTCCGTCCGTTCCAGACACCATGTATTCTGCATTCCGTTCATTTTGAATGTCATCATCGATCTCCTCTTTTGAATGAGTTCCTGTTTTAATCGCTAAACGTATAAGTTGAGAGGCTTCATCTTCCTCTTTCTTCTTACACTCTGCAATCCGATGCCCTGATTGATTGCAGTAATAACATTTCCTGTGTAACCTTCGTCTCTCTTTCTTCTGAAATGAACAGTGCAGACATGGCAGCGTTGTTGATGTTGTTGTAGGAATTTCTTCTCTTCCAGAAGTGGCTCAGATACCACTTGTTAGAATTGAACTTGTATTTGCTGCGGAATTACTTGATGGTTTAGAATCCATGATTATCGAAGAAATATACAGGGATATTTTGGAATTCAAGATCGAATGAAATTGATTCTTGGTGCCGGACATAACTGCCGACAATGTACATATATAGTGTTGGTTGGTGACGGTTATATTTGGAGGGAACATAAACCGTTTAAACGGTGTAAACCCTTGCAACATAACCGTTCACATATTACATATTATCATCTACATTAATTGTACATAACACACATATAATTCGAATATAAATCATAAATATAATCTATTAAGTTTATAATGCTAACAGTATCTACAAGTACAGTTTATTAACAAATTCATGGTCACAAGGGCTACCAATGAATGAACCCAGATGGTTGCTTGGGTCGGCCAGTTTTAAGAATATTGCAATCTTTGCAGGTGGTGTGGATCGAAATGGAAAGATCATGGATGCGGTAGAAAGTTACGACAGTGAGACAGGGACTTGGAAAACACTTCCTAGTATGATTAAGCCGCGGAAATTGAGTTCTGGGGTCTTTATGGATGGTAAGTTTTATGTAATAGGAGGGATTAGCAGTAATGATTCAAATCCATTGACATGTGGAGAAGAGTATGATCTGGATACCCAAAAGTGGACTGAAATTCCCAACATGTCACCTGGTGGTGGCGGACCTGGAATGGCTCCGCCGCTGCATGCAGTGGCAAGCAATGAGTTATATGCTGCTGATTGTGCAGCAATGGAACTGAAGATGTATAGCAAGAAGAACAAAGAATGGGTTGCTATTGGAAGGTTGCCTGAAATAGCACACAGTAGGGATGGTTGGGGTATTGCATTTAGAGGATGTGGGAATCGTGTCGTCATCATTTGTGGTCCTAGAGATACCCAGAATAGATATATAGAGATATATTCATGGGTCCCTAGCGAAGGGCCACCACAGTGGATGAGGATTGGCTGGAAAAGTAGTGATAACTTTGTCTACAATTGTGCTATAATGGGCTGTTAAGCTGAGAAGAAATCTGGTGAAAAAATCTTCTTAATCTTTCAAAAAGCTAAGTGAACTGATGTGGCTATTTTGTCGAATGATTGTGAGAAAATCTAGGGTTGTTTTTTGTTTGTTATGTTGTCAAAAACTTGTGGGAATTATCGTTTGTGGGAAACTTGTGGGAGTTCTCCTAGTTATGAGTACTTTTAATCAATCTTTTTAATCTTGCCTTGTTAATTATTGGTTGCAATATATGCTTGCTAATTTTTGGTTGTGAAGACTGATATTTACATAAACAACCAATGAAGTCAAGATTATTATTTTGATAGTTCTTCTCTTTGCAAGCCAGGCATAATGATATGTGTCTATTTAGGTAACTTATGATGATCTGAAGAAATATTCATCAACAATAACTGTTGCAATATCAACACCTCATTACTTACTTAAACAATGGATTAGCTTATGTTTAATACCCCTCTTTCCACAATAAATCGTGTAAATGAGGCACATTAATCTTTCAATTGACCTACCAGAATTGGAAATCTCATGATCATGACAACCACCCAGTCTTGTGATTGTGTATTTCTGGCTGGATAATCTTATGGTGTGTCTTTTTAATTGTTGTGACTGGTTTTTACTCAGATCTATTGGATCACTGAAACAAACATAAAAACTGTATGCACTCGTAATCTTCACTGCTTAGAAATGCCAACGTTCTTGTCCCTTAGTTGGTTTATAAATGTGTAAATAATGTTCGGAGACTAACTACACTAAACTCAAGACCCTTATGGCTTCTACAGTGTTGAAAGTTAATCTTAATTGGTAACTTCCTATGTGGTCTCAGCTATTGTTAGCATGTATTTGTGTTGGCTCCTCCCAAGCCAGTCTTAACTTGACGAGAGTTTATTATTAACTTCTTCAAGCATTGTTGATTTTATATACTTATTTTAAAGGGATCTTACATATAATGATAATAAATCAATACGAGAAATGTAGTTTTTCTTAATGCCAATTGAAGTTTTTCTGATATTCTAGCATCGAAGTGTTGTTGATGCATATTGTGTGGATGCGACTCGTTTCGGTTCGGCTCCGTTTCAAAGTGAAGACCGAGGTCAAGATATCTTCCTATCTTGACCCGGTACGACGTTTATTTTTGATGTAAAACAGCTGCGCATGTGCAGACCATTAATAGATAGTGTATTGTCTCTTCTGTATGTTATGTTCTGTATGTCTGTTATTGCAACCATCCCACGAAGAACCAACTTCTTCGTGGGAGACACATCTTCACGAAAAGATAGTATGTCACAACATGCATGTAATGAAAGACCAGGTTATTCATGAATGATGGAACCAACGAATGACAATTTTCACGAAGAACCTTCTTCGTCCCTTTAGTTGTTCACTGAATGATTCCCGCGAAGAACCTTCATGTTTCGTGGGTTTATATCTTTCGTGAATCTCATAGAAGAAGGATCTATGTTTCGTGGGCTTAGGTCTTTCGTGGGCCAATTCATGGGCCCAGTACATCTTTCGTAGGTTGCTGGGCATGTTGGCTATATATACAGACTTGCTACACAGAACAGAACCAAGAGACCTAAGTTTGCCTTCACTGCAGAGGAAACTACAGCCATGATGACCTCACCTTCTGCAGCAACTGAACCACCTCCAACGGCTACAACTGCAACTGAGACTCCTGTTGTGACTCCACCAGCTGAACCACAACATGGAACTCCCTCTAGTCATCAACAACGATCTGCAGCTCATCAGCAAAACTCAGAACGCCGTGGCAGAATGTTCTCAGAAATGGCACAAGATGAAAAGGTAAACTTTCTATTTTCACAATTACAAGCTGTTGCAGAACAAATCAATCGGCATTCGGAATTTATGTTGACAAATAGAAACACGGTGATTGCTCAGCAAGTGGAGATTAATAAGTTAAAGGAAACTGTTGGAAAACAACAAGCTGAAATCACGCAACTCCGAGCTGAGAATGAACGGCTGAAAGCTGCTGATGATGAACGAGCAAGGCAGTTGCTACAGATGCGAGCAGCTGACAATGCTCGCGGTATTGAGTTGAATAGAGTGAAGGAACAAAGTATAGCCGTGAAACAATATGCAGATCGTCTGGCTGAAAGTCATGATTTCATGAAGGAATGGTATGATATCAGGAACACCACACTGGTGGATGGTTTCAAGTCTATTAAGACTGCCTTCAAGATAAGCAGAAAGAGGGTTAACATCTTATGGTCTGATCGATGCAAAGAACAGGAAATTCACGTAAGCGTGATCATGATAGCGACGACCAAGGTAACCCTGATGCGTCAGCCTCCTCTGAGCCACAAGGGGCATCTACTTCAACTCAGATTATAGTTTATCAGCCTTAGCTGATTGAGACTACTCAAGGCACTTCAGGTGGATCAAAAGATGATCTAGAACAGCTGGAAAGTGGTATTGCTTTGCAAGTGTGTCCTCCTAAAAGTTCTACAGCCGGTGAGAATGTAGCGTCAAGCTCAGCTGATATTGCCTTGCAAGTATGCCCTCCTGTTAGTCGAGAAGACTTAGAAGATGGAGAGTTCATTTCTGAGATGACAGATGAACAGATTTTGGAGTTAATTGATATGAAAGTAGTCGATGATGCTACAATTGACGAGACTCCAAGTGAACCCGAAGCAACAAACTTGGATGGTCTTGATGAAATAGTGTTCGAAGGCAATGCGAAGAAGTCGAAATACGTAAGAGAAGACGGTATTGAGTTCAATCCATTTGATGAAGACTAGTTGAAAGATAACATGGATGAGATCAACGAAAGATTGAAAAATCATGATTCATCTGATGTTCCAGCTGATTCGTTTGAAGAATGGAGAAAGAACTTCCTTTCAAAGACTGCAAAACCAGCCCCTCCTATCGTACAAGTTGATTATATGAAGTACGAAAAGGGTCGTCCTCAGGGAAGAATACTCAGCTGGATGTTAGTGAAATAGATTCATTGCATTGCTGTGAAGCGAGAACATGGAATTCAATACTTCAAGTCGCTTCTGAGTATTCTTACCTTACCGTTTTACGATGTGGCAGCGTTAGCAAAGCTGGAGCTCATTAATCGATCAAACTTTGAAGGTGCTAAGTTCTTTGCTCGAAAGTTGAGGATTGAACGAAGAAAGGGTTGGAAAGATGAATTATACAAGCCACAGTTCCCTATGTATGAACAGATCAAGTTTACATTGGATCCAGCAACCAACACGGCTCGGTACAGGCTCGTGAACAAGCCCGTGAAGGTTTTGGAAAAGATTCCGCTAATGCAAATGGAACAAGACATTCTCGCGAACATGGCTCATTGGTGTTATGATTAAGATACGCATGAAGCAGTTACCGTCTTCAGGAATGACAAAGAAAACTTCCGTATTATCGATACGATATGGATAGTCAACATGTCGGCTGCTGATATCGACAGATTATTTCGTCATGACATATTCTATGAAGACAATGACGCACGTCAAGCTTTACGTTTTCAACGCGTTGCTTGTTTTTGTTACTATCGCAGGATTCATGCTAGAAGCTCATGGTCGGAAGCAGCTCATTAAGACCGAAGACCAAGCAACAGCGAAGGGGGAGTTTGTTGGTGCAGTTTTTGTGTCTGTCGCTTGTTCTTTTTACGTATGTAATGTACGGTCTTTTGGTTTATCGAGTGTGTATGTTTTGGTTGTGTCGACCAAGTCAAGATATCCTCCTATCTTGACTTGGTACGACATTGTCATGTTATGTATGTGATGCAGCTGTTAGTTTATACAGTATTGAAGTTTTTTTTTATTTGAATCTCCAACTGTTCTGTTTCTGCAAGTGTCTGCAGAATGTTTGCTGTTTGCAGCCCTCCACGAAGAACCATTCTTCGTGGAATGTGATCTTTATGAAGAACCTTCTTCGTGCTTCATATGGTCTTTCGTGGATGTGATCAACAAAGAACCTTGGTTCTTCGTGGGCTGAGATTCTTCATGGGCCCAGTAACATTCTTCATGATGTTACTGGGCTGGGGACTATAAATAGCAGCATATGTTGTGCAGAACATTAAAGAGAGCTTTGGTTTGAGTCTGTAAACACTGCGTGTATGTGTTTGTTATTGTTCTCTTCCAATTAATCAAAATAGTGAATCTTTGGTTACTTGTGTGCTTTATACTTTGCTTTGGTTGCATTCTTACAAGGATTCCGCACTTGTAACTGTGTTCTAACAACAAGGAAGTAGGTTTCTTGATCCTCCAAGTGGACCTACAGCACACAATATGGACAGTTGGGGTATCACGTTTAGAGGACGTAGGGATCATGTCGTCATCATATTTGTGGCCTTAGAGCTACCAGGGATAGATATATAGAGATAAATCCACGTGTCCCTAATGTAGGGCCAGTGTAGTGGACGACGGAAAAGTCGTGATAAAATTGTTCTAAATGAGTCAAAAATCTAAGTAATTTGTCTTAGTTTTATGAGTACTATGAATCTAGGTTCTTTATCTTACCTTGTTATTACTTTTCTGATTTGTTGCAATAAATGCTTGGTAATTTTTAGTTGAAAAGACTGATATTTACAAACCAGGTACAAGGATATGTGTCTATTTTGGTAACTTATGGCGATTTGAAGAAATATCCATCAATAATAACTGTTGTAGATTCAACACTGCATTACTTCATCGACGGATTACCTGATGTTTTACTCACTTTCTAGACTATATCATGCAATTGGCAAATACACATTAGATCTTATAATTGAATTGTGGTATAAATTCTCTTGCTCAGCTCATCATAGTTGTTTGCAGATCATGATCAGGTTTTGTAGTGGTTTGACTGTCTATTCAAATTATTAGTTTATACTCTGATCTGTTGGTTCACTGAAACAAATATAAAAATTGTACACACTCTAGTGGCAGAACCCTATAACTTATTTATGTGGGTCATCCAAAAGCTATTTTCTCTACCCGCTACAAGTAGAGCCTCATAATCATATTTTTACTAGAAAAAAAACCTCAGATTTTATATATAAAAAGCCAATGGATTCCTGTGGTTGCGGTCAAAGAACCCTCTTGGCCCCTGGTTCCGTCCATGCGCATTCATAGTCTCCAACAGCTTAGAAATGCTTTATTTATTTTATTTTTGTCATTTTTGGTATACCAATGTGTATATAATTATATTAAGGTTCAATTGGCAATAGTGATGAGTGATTTCCATGTGGATCCGCTGTTGGTACATATTATGTGGACGCGACTCGGTTCAGTTTAACTCGGTTCGGTTCGACCCGGTTAGGTTCGGCTCAAGCCAGACGTCACGACATTCCTCCGTCGTGCGCCCCAGAGTTCGACACGCGAAGCACGGAGCGCCACGAGCCGGTTCCCGCCGCCACATCATCATGACATCATCATGATGATGTCATGATGATGTCATCAGTTGACTAAACATTTCAAATCTTCAAAAGTGATTCACGTAAAGAATTTTGGAACTAATCAACTTTCATTTGGGCCAAACTCATTTGGGCTGATTCTTGCATCTGGGCCGGACAACATATATGTCGACGAAACATAACTTGTTTCATCGACTTTAATATATGTTAAATGTGTTTCGTCGACGAAACAACTGTTTCGTCGACTCTCATGTGTTTCGTCGTCCTGGTTCAGTATATATACACAGATAACAGACAGGACACACGAGACAAGTCTGAATAGATTTGAGAGCGAACACACTGTAACACACACACACACTGAGAGTTTACAGAGATCATTTGTAAACATTGATTTGTAACCGTTTCATACGCATTAATACAATGGAGTGTTAATCGTTGAATCTTTGTGTTTGTGTTCGTCACTTGGTTTAACTTACCCGTTTGGATTCCGCACTTTCGGGTTTGTCGGAAAACAGGGAATAGAGGTTACTCGATCCTCCGGGTGGACCTACAATTGGTATCAGAGCATTGGCTCGATTCCTTGTTAAAACCAAGTTGTTTTTCTTGTGTTTTTGAAAGATTTTTAAGTGTTTTTCTGAATCTTAAAGTTTGAAGTTGTAGGTCCCGTTTTTCCGGTGAGGATCGATAACGAAAACCTATTCCCTGTTTATCACAAACACGGTAACGGGTGCGGAATCCCCGTGACGGTGCAAACCAAACAAAGTGTAAAACACACGCGTATAACCAATGATACACACTCTATTGATTAACGGGTTGAGAACCGAATACAAACTGATACAAACACAGTTTAAAGACTCTCTCTCTAAGTCTCACAGCTCATCAGTTTCACACAGAAACTGAGTGGGGTATTTATACTAAGACAGACACAGATATGACGAAACACAACTAACTCTTGGCGAAACACACAAAGTCGACGAAACACAATCTGTTTCGTCGATATACATTAATTCTAATTTCTGTTTCGTCGATGTAGTGTTAAGCCCAAATAAAGACAAAACCCAACTTCAAGTTACGGCCCAGATGTGATTCACGGCCCAAGACAAGTTTCAGTGAATTGAAATTGAGGTTTCAACATAATGACATCATCATGACATCACAGAGATGATGTCATGGTGATGTGACACCTTGTCTTGGTTCGCGGCGCTCCGTGCTTCGCGTGTCGAACTCTGGGGCGCACGACGGAGGAATGTCGTGTCTTCGGGCTTGAGCCGGACCTAACCGAGTCGACCCGAACCGAATCGAACCGAGTCGAGTCGCGTCCACATAAAGTGTACCAACAAACTCCCCCTTGGACGCTACTCATGAGGTTCGTCTTCTGTGATGGTTCGTCTTCTGTGTCTTTCATGTCGGAGGATCTTCAAAGTCTTCACGCGTTGAAAGAAGAAAGTGTATCAACAAACTCCCTTTTCATTTGGGTAGTGTGTTAACAAACTCCCCCTTAAATTGAACTCTCCATTGAGTCATGCTCGTGAATCTTTTGACTTGTCAATTCTTCAGATCCTTGTGGTGTTGATGAAGGGTCAGCGGCAACTCGATCATTTTATCTTTTGAGTGCCTCCACTTCGTGTCTTCATTCCAAAGCTTGTCATCGAACATGTTCTCCTCGCCTTTAGCATCTGCACATGCAAGAAAGCTAAACGCATAATGAGAACAACCGCTTGGAATATAGTTAACATTTAAACAAATGACACATATAAGATCAAATCTCAATCAAACACCAACCGACAACAGTTTGAAAGTTTAGAAAATGTTCAGTTTTAATTCTTTAACTTTCAAAACTTGGTAACTTCGACTGTTTATGAAGGTGCAATTGTTTTCCGGCTTATGATCAGGATTTTGGGTAGGATAGACTCGAGTTCCAACATCAGTCAATCTAAAATAAACTAAAAGCAAAATCTTTTTGGATTTTATAAAGTTTATATTAAAACACACCTAAAATCTTTTTGGAATTTTTCATTTTTCAAATGTAAAGACGGAAAGCAATAAATAAATATATACAAAGATGCAGAAACTGAAAGCAGTAAATAAATATTTACAGACATTCTTTTTGCGAGTTTCGAGGGTAAGAGAATCATATCAGTGTACGGTCACGCCAAAACGCTCTTTTTGTTCAATTAGTTAACATTTAGATAAGCATCCTATAGCAATTATCGGTATTGTTGTCCACATAAGCTCAACTTATCAGATGTAATCATGGCGAGGGGATACGTTAAGGTATGATTTATACTTACCGACCGGTGTTCATCCACACACGACACATTCCCGTATCAAGGCATGCGCGAGAGTTCATCTTACCGGTGAGTATACTGTTTATCATCTGTTTGACCGTATAAAAAGATGTGAGAAACTCACTTATTTGATTTGAAAACAAGCCCTATGTGATAGAATCACTTATTGATGAGGAACTTGATTTTCAGATGCATGAGGGCACAGGAGCAAGTCCGTGAACAGGTCAGTACTTTCGTACAGCAGAGAGACGAACTTGACTCCCGCAAAGAATCTGTGATATATTATCACTTATTTTGTTTGGACATGTGATTGTTTATCACTTATTGAGGTCGAATGCAATATGTACACGTATGTATAGTATCATGGAAGATCTTAGACTTCGTCTCCGTTAGTTTTATGGTTTGATACAACCATGATACCCAGATGATAAGACAGCATAAAGACCGAATATCTCAGAACCTCGGCAATCTCTCAAACGAAATTTCGGTACTAAGACCATATGCCAATGTGCGGTTCCCACCTGGTCTTCAGTCGATTTAAGATTTATATCACCCTGCACACTTTAAAATGATTGTGAGCCTACCGATACATCTTATATAGAGCTGCTTAACATTTTTCATTTTGCATTTCAGTTTAAAGAGGTTTCAACAGACCACTGATCTACTATCATTTTCTCTTTTTCTCGCCAGGAAACTCATTTTTGTTTTTCCAATGTTTTTGAGTTTTGAAATTTTTCGATGTTTTTGAATTTTCAAATTTTGGATTTACTCCCCCTAAAATCAACAAACTAAGATAAAATTTAAAAGACACAAAGATATTTACAAAAACGATTTCCCGATGTCGGTTAACTCATGTTTTACCTCAATGCCGTTTACCAAAATTAATTTTTAATCAGAAAAGATTTCTCGAATTTTGGAAAAATGAGTTGGCACGTCGGTAAGCGGTGCGGACCATGACAACATTGACGAGTTTCATAGTGAAACAACCACGTGTGAGGTGATATTTGAGATCAACGTATCAGGTCAAAGAGTGTTGTACGAGATAATAATTCACAAAGCAGCTTAAATATCGACAAGTATAGGAGAGATTAGAAATTTAAAACTGTATCCTGCAACTGCTTCGTGCATTGCAAGGAATCTGAGTGCTCTCCCAAACTGGATATCCACCCGGTGTGAATTTCAAAGTCGATTTTGTAGCTACTTAGAAATCTCTTGACAGCAACAAGATCAGAAACCTTTGGGTCCGGCTGGTCTTCCACATTGCACCAGCGAAGGTCTTTGTCTTTCTCTTGAGAAGTAGTGTGCGGTTGTTCAATCCACGCCAAGGCATCCGCACACCCGGTTGGTTTGTTCAACAAACACATTTTCTTCAATCACACCGCGAAGAAATGTACACTGCACGTTCATCTTGTTAATTTTGAACTTCAGACGTGCTGCAGGTGCGTACATTTTGATTGAATCTATCCTAGGGACCCGATTAAAGCCTTTAACAATCAAACTTTTGAATGATTTTCATTTTGTCGAAGCTTTCAATCTCTTTCGACAGACACTTCTGTCTTCTTTTCTTTTTCTCTCCAACAAAGGCAACCACTCCTAGAAATAAAAATATCTTGGAGCTTTGAGTCGCCTATCTTGTGCATGGACACTCCACTATCAATAATCCTATGACTATCGATAGTTCCTCCTGGAACATCCTGCACACTCGCTCAGAGATTAGTTGGAGATGGGGACCCAAGCCTTAACAGACTTGGGTCGTCCTTCATCATATAAGATTGTGACTTCGATTTCCTGATGATTCTCAAACACAGCACCTCCCCCTGAACTATCACCCGTCTTAGGTTTCCAAGTTTGTTTTTGTTTACCAGATTGAGTTTTGTAAACAGATTTTGAAACTTCTGGTTTTAAAGGTTGTGAAGAACTTGGTTCCCTTTTGACCGTTTTGACTTCAGATTTTAAAGCCTTTTCAACAGTTTTGATGTTTTGACGTCGTTGTTTCGTTTCTTGTTCCTTAACAGTTCTTTTATCATGTTTTGATGAAACGGGACGACGTTGTGGGTGAACCTTTTCAGGTGGTGCTCTTACCACAAATTTCTCTTTAGGAGTGTTTGAGCAGTTCTTAATGATATGCCCAAACTCTCCACATTTAAAACACGTTCTCCTTTCCACAAACTTAGGAGAATTTGATCGACCAACAGATGTCGAACCAGTAGAACCTGAGGTACTTGCTCTTTCATCACACCCATTTGTATGTTGAGTGTAATTGTTTTGACTGTTATGTTTTAAAATCTTGACTTGTTGAATAAAATCGATGTTGGATTTGTTTTCAAAAGTCTCAATTTTATCAGTACCTTTTGATGTTACAAACTTGACATCTTTTGCTTTCTTCTTGTAACGAGCTCCTTTTGATTCAACCTTAGCCTTTGGCTTTGGAGCTCATTGTTGTTGTTGTTTACCCTTAAAAGCGACAGGTTGTTGCTTTGTCGGTAATTTTTGGTTTCCAAATTGTTTCCTCACTTCAGCTTTTGGAATAGGATCATACTGAGTTACTGAAACTCTCGGGATCGCTTTTCCCAAAAACTTAGTTGTATTATCTTCAAACACTTTATCAATCAATGATTGATTATCAATCAATGATTGATTGACGTTTTTGATTGGAAAATCTTTGTTTGAATAAATTTTGTTATCACCGACTAAAGTGTACAACAAATTATTGCTCTTAACAGCAGACACACATTCATTGTCATCTTTGACATCCTTGACAGGATCTATCACTTGCTTGGCAACAGGTTGCACGGCAGGAGTAGGAGGATCACAAAGAATATGATTCTCAATTGGAATTTCTACTCCTTTCGTCTCATCAAGTGATTCATCCTGGTCATTCACATCTGATTCTGATTCATCATCAGACGACTCATAGTCCTCAATGATTGGAGGACTTTGTTTCGTAGATGTTGAAGCTTCTGTTTGCTCATATGATGTACTTGAAGAACTGTCCGATTTGAACCCTAGGCCAGTAGTAACTTCCTCATAATCAAGAGGCACACTGGGCTCATACCGAGGCATATCCTCTTCATCGGGCGACTTGGTATAGTCGTGTCTCAAAGGGGGTGGACACTTCCTATAACCAACGCCTTTAACGTTTCCCTTTAGTTGCTGAACGTCAATGATGTGATCAAGCACATATCGGGAGTTTGAGTAACTCTCCAATTTGAGCTTGATCGCTTCATGCTCACATTTCGCCACGGCTAGCTCTTTCTTTGTTTCCTCGATGATATTAATGTAGTTATTAATACCAATTTGTTTGTTACAAACAGTTTTTGTTAATTCGGAAACACTTTTCTTTTGGGTTTCAATAACTGTTTTAAATTCTTTTTCATTGCGAGCTAAGGCCATGTTTGCCTCCTTGCACTTTGACAGTTCAACAACTAAACTCTGATTGTGACTATGAAACGTATCACATTCAAGTTTCACTCTATCACATTCATGTTTTAATTCTTCAAAAACATGTTTAACATTAGCACATTCATGTTTTCAATCAGCACAATCACTACATATTCTAGGAGTTTCAGATTTTACCTGACTTGTAGAAGCTGTGACATTAGCCATAAAGGCAGTCTGAGAAGAGAAAGATCCATCTTCAGTGAGAATCTTCTCCATTTCTTCTGATGTAGCATCAGCTTTCTTGATCAAGTCAGAGTTTTGACATGTCATCTCCTTGGCACCATTTGACAAACTATCAGCTTCAGAATCCATTCCCTCCTTCACGTCTGATTCTGAACTGTAATCACTCATACCTGAGCCATCTTCATCAGTACTTCCAGTATATCCTGAACTGTCATCATTTCCTGAAGATTCACCATCATTGACATTCTTGACAATTTCAGCATAAAACGCAGTTCTTGTTTGATCACTGTTTCCCAACTGTATGGCCGAACCACGATCGACAGTAGGTTTAGAAAAATAGGCACTTGGATCGAAGACCGGAGGAGGAGCTGATTGTGGAAACGGAAAAGAGTTTGTATTTGATACAAACGCCGTTTGTAACTTCGGTTGCTGAGCTGAACTGGAACTAGCTAACGGGTTAAAACCTCCTCCAAGATACATTTCGGTATTTTGAGGAGCAGGAATTCGTTTAGCTTTCCGAATTTCTTCTTCGTTCTTGTGCTCCAACTTCTGAATGAATTCATAGATATTAACATTGACAGCATCTAGAACGCCCGTATGCTTTAAAAGTTCAATAAATGAGCTCCACTTTGGAGGTAGAGCATCAGCAAACCATGCTACAATTTCCTGTTGAGATGCAAGAACACCAACATAACACATTTCATTCATCAAATGATAATAACGAGTAATTATATCATTTAGCGTTTCATTCTCTAAGAAATGAAATGATTCGAATTTCTTCTTCAACAGATCATGACGTATCTTTCTAGTAGCTGCATATTCTTCTCCTCTCTCTACCAAAAGATTCTGTATGTCTTGATTTTGATTCGACACCCTTGCCCATTGACTTGCACTTATTGACTGTTGTTGTTGAGGTATGGTACGCGTCATATATTCAGCCAACGACATCTGTTTTTGATCTGGTAGTGGATTCGTACTCCAATCCCAAGGACTAGTACAACTCATGTTTGATGTATGTAAGTGAAGAACTGATCAAACTCTTGAAAACAGACTATTATCACACTTTTGGAAGTCCTCTGTTAAAAAAAAATGACAAGTATCGACGAGTAAAGTTGTGAGACCCTATCGACGAAACAGAATCCTTTTTGCAATGTCGACGAAACAGGTTTTGATGTGAGATGTGACGAAACAAATTATATGGTTGACCAATCGACGAAACTGATATGTTGTTTACTCAAGCCCACGTGAAGCCCACTTAATCTTGAAGCCCACGAAACTGATTTTTTTTTTTTTGTTTGTTGATCGATCACGTGAAGCCCACTTGTGTCGACAAAACTGGTTGTTTAATTAATACAACGAAACAGCTCTGAAAAACGACAAAACTGAGATATGATTTAATTAAAGGAACCGCAATATTTGACTGTTGACTAATGATGTTGACGACGAAACAGTTCAGATACGAAACTGTTATCCTTTTGATTGACGAAACACAATGTAAGATATTTTGTTCCTTTTTTTTTTTTTTTTTTTTTTTTTTTTTTTTTTTTTACAAAGTCCAACTTCATATTTCAAAAGCCTTATCTCTTTCTGACAAAAGGACACAATTTTCAACTCATGCACATGCTTTTCTCCTTATCAAGGCTACTTTTTCAGTACACCATTATGGCTTTGTACTCACAAGTCAAACAATTATATTTTAACCACAAACACCTTTAATTCAAACAAGAATCGGATCAAACATACAGATATTTTTCAAGAATAGTTATGAACAACTTGAATATTAGATGAACTCGATGAAGATTCAGGTGACCGAAAAATTTCCGAACACAAAATTTTGCTTAAACTTTCAACAAAAAGCCACTAGTAACATGTAAACATTTAAACAAACAAGGTTTTTGAACAAACTTATAGCAAAATAACAATATAAATACTGATTTCAGTGACTTTTTGCAGAAAATATAAAAACTTTTTCAAGAACAAAATCTGAAAAATCACTAAAAACCACTTGATAAAAACCGAAACTTGTTTGGTTTTAAACAAGGATTAGAGCCAAGGCTCTGATACCAATTGTAGGTCCCGTTTTTCTCCGGTGAGGATCGATAACGAACACCTATCCTTGTTTATCACGAACACGGTAACGGGTGCGGAATCCCCGTGACGGTGCAAACCAAGCAAAGTTATAAATGAACACGGATTAACCAATGAAACACACTCAATTGATTAACGGGATGAGAACCGTATACAAACTGATACAAACACAGTTTTGACGGAATTTTGACAGAGTTTCTTTACATGTATTTTCTCATCTCTGTTTCACACAGAAACAGAGAGGGGTATTTATACTAGACACAGACACAAGACTGACGAAATAGAAAGGACTCGGCGAAACAAATCAAAGTCGACAAAACACACCTGTTTCGTCGACAAACATACATCTAATTCTTCTGTTTCGTCATTTGTTGAAGCCCAGAAGAAAAGTCAAGCCCACAACCAAGTCTTAAGCCCACATGAAGCTGATTGGCCCAAAGACAAGTCAAAGTCCAAAACACTAGAAGATTTACGGCCCTGATGTTGGTAATGTTGTAAACTTTTCATAATTTCAACCATGTGACATCATCATGACATCACAATGATGATGTCATGATGATGTGTCATCGGGACTTAGTTTGCGGCGCTCCGTGCTTCGCGTGTCGAACTCTGGGACGCACGACGGAGGAATGTCGTGACGTCGGGCTTGAGCCGGACCTAACCGAGTCGACCCGAACCGAATCGAACCGAGTCGAGTCGCGTCCACATAAAGTGTACCAACAGAAGTTCATACATTTCTGGAAAAACAGTTTGAGAATTGTGAAAAACCTTGTGTTTTTGCTATTTGTTTTATTAAAACCATTGTTACAATACATGTATACATGCTAAGGTTTGGTTTTAAGTAAACTTTTGTGCAAAAACTTATTTTCAGAAATTTATCGTTCACCGGAAAAATCATTTGTTCATCAGAAAATTCAAGGTGTTCTTGATATTTTCAGCTTTTTGATCTTTGACAAGTCACTGTTTAAAGTGTTGGTGAATTTAGATTTTTAAAAGGATAAAAGAAAAGATTAAAATATTGATTCACCATACTGGTTGTTGAGAATAACAAGCTTCGAAGTCTGAAAAGTAAGGTTGGGTGGAGTGTTTGACAAAAGTAACCATAGTGTCAGGAGATAAGACTTTATTTGTGAAAATATCTTTACTTTGTGAAAATATCTTTATTTTGCATTCATAATTCAACGAAACCACATAGAATTTCATCATAATCAGTTTCGTCGGACACATTCAAAATTCTGTTTCGTCGGATTATTAAAATAATCCAATCTGTTTCGTCGCATAAACATCAACCTTCTGTTTCGTCGCCAAGATCCCACAACAGTTTCGTCGATCATATCATCACTTGTGTTTCGTCGATCACTACATATAATTGTGTTTCGTCGTTCATTGATTATCCATCTGTTTCGTCGATTATCAAACATTCACCAGTTTCGTCGTTAATCATCCTCAACTTGTTTCGTCGAGATATTTTTTTTTAACAGAAGACTTGTTTTAGTGATTTAACGGTTTGATTTGAGTGATTTAATCAGGTATTCATCATTATACATCGAAAATGAATCCTGCTTGGGGTACTCCGTCAAATAATGCGAGCAAGTATACGAGCAAGGGTTTATCGCCTTCATGGGCGAACCACCCACACCACCTCGAATTACGGCAGAACAATGGGCATCAGTTACTAATCAAAAGCAAAGTGAACCGGAAAGAACAACAGACTTGTATGGAAATCCACTACCACCAGTTCCCCAACAGCAAAGCTATCGGTCTACTGTAACACCATCATTTCTAGATACAAACTGCAATGGTCAGACAGGAATTGCGTTTTATGCCGAAATTGTCAAAGATGCCAGCAATGGTGAATCATCGCGAAACGATGACAGTTCTGAACATGACAGTATTTCAGTTGAAAACGTTTCAACTTCAGTTGAAGATGTTACAACTTCAAGTTCAAGTTCAAGCGAGGATGGATCTGAATGTGAATCATCAAGGGAGGTTGTTGATTCTGATGCATATAGGTCAACATCTGAGAGTGATTCCAGTCAGGTATGTGTCGATGAACCAACCATCGTTAATTGTGATAATTGTGCTAGCTTAAGTGTTAAATGTGCTGATTTGGATGCTAATATGTCTGAGTTGCAAAGCAAACATGATGCTTTAAATGCTAAATTGTTTGAATTGCAAAACAAACATGATTCTTTAGATGCTAAGTGGTGTGATTTACAAAGCAAACATGAGGCTTCGCAAAACCAATATGATGTGACATTTATCCACAACCAAAAGTTGATCGTGGATCTTTCGAAATGCAAAGAGGCTAACATGTTTTATGAAAATCATGAAAATGAATTTAAAACGTTGGTTGCAAATTTAAGAAAAGATAAAACCGAACTGACAAAAATGGTTTCAAGAAAACAAACAGACATAGACTATTATATTAATCGTCTTGAGATCATGCAAAAAGAGTTAGCCTGTACAAAGTGTGAAAGTGAGGCGATCCGGCTTAAGCTAGATAGTTATTCTAACTCTAGATACGTGCTGGATCACATCATTGGCACACAAAAAGAGAAAAAGGATGTCACGTGCATTGGATATAAGAAATGTCCACCACCTGTTAGACAAAATTATGATGCATTGCCTGATGAGGAGTATAGAACTCATTATGAAGAATCTGTTCCTTTAGACATTGAGGAATTTGCAACGAGACTTGGATACAAACCGGAAGTATCATCAGATTCGGATGTGTCAGCAGATACATTTGTAACTGCTGAACAAAATCAGGATCCTCCGGTCATTGTTGAGGATGCTGATTCTTCAGATGATGAATCCGATGATACTGACTCTCCACAATCTGATGCGGTTATCAAAGAAGGGGACATACCTCTCGAGAATCACATTCTATGTGATCCTCCCACAAAACCTGCTAAGACTGTTCAAGTCGAGTCCACGTCTGCAAAAGAGTCTGAGAGTGTGAATTTGCTGTACACTCTTGTTGGTGATGATAAAATCTATTCAGACAAAGATTTTCCGATTAAGAATGTTAATCAATCTTTAATCAATAAAGTTTTTGAAGATTCGATAAGTAGGTTTTTGGGAAAGTCGGCTTCACACGTTGTGGTAACACAGTGTCCTTCGATTCCAAAAGCCGTAATTCGAAAACAAAATGGCAATCAGAAATTACCAACAGTGAAAAAGCAGCAAAATCATACCAAACCAAAAGGCAAATCAACGACCCAAGGTCGTAAGGAACCGAATCAAAAGAAGAACAAGAAGATGAACTTTGTGAAATCCCGAGGGACAGATAAAATTGAAACTTTTGAAAACAAATCCAACACGGATTTTGTTAAACAAAGTAAAATTTTGAAAAGAAACAGTCAAAACAACTACACACAACACACAAACGGTTGTGATGTAGGACCAAGTCCCTCTAGATCACGAAGTTCATCATCAAGCTCTTACAGTTATGATACTCCGAGGTTTGTTGAGCGGAGATCATGTTTTGAATGTGGTGAGTATGGGCACATTGTTAGAAATTGTCCATATCTCACCAAGGGAAAGTCAAAGGTTGATGCCCCCCGTGGTAACAAATACCATAAAAGATCTGTTTCATCAAAACAGGACCCTCGTCTTGTTAAACAACAAGAAGTGAAACAGATAAAGAAACAACGGAAAAATGTTGAAAAGCTTTTAAAACCGGAGGTTGTCCAAACAAAATCTGTTGAATCAAATGTTAAACATGAAAAACAAAAACAGATTTGGAAACCAAAATCGGAAATTGTTTCAGGGGGAGCTAGATCAATTCCGAATCATCGGGAAATGGATGTTACAATTCTCGATGATGACGGACGACCCAAGTCTGTGAAGGCTTGGGTCCCCCTCTCCAACTAATCTCTTGACGAGTGTGTAGGATGTTCCAGGAGGAACTATTGATAGTCTTAGGATTGTTGATAGTGGAGCGTCCATGCACAAGATCGGCGGCATAAGGCTCCGAAATATTGTTACATTTAGGAGAATATTGTTGCCATTGATAGAGAGAAAATAAAAGGGAAAGAAGACAAAAATGTCTGATGCAAGAATGAAGTTAAAAATTTCGACCAGATGAAAAATGTGCCAAATTTTGGTTGTTATGGTTTTTGATCGGGTCAACATGATAGATTCCAATGAAATGTACGCGTCTGCATCACGTCTGAAGCTTTTCGAAGATTCATGGATTTTTCTTCCACAAGAAGTTCAAAGTCCACATGATGAACGTGTAGGGTACTTTTCTCTACGGTGTGATTGAAGAAAATGTGTTTGTTGATCAAACCAACCGGGTGTGCGGATGCCTTGGCGTGGATTGAACAACCGCACACTACTTCTGAAAAAGAAAGACAAAGACCTTCGCTGGTGCAATGTGGAAGACCCGCCGAACCTAGAGGTCTATGATCTTGTTGCTGTGAAGAGATTTCTCAGTAGCTACAAAATCGACTTTGGGAAAGCACTCAGATTCCAGGCAATGCACGAAGCAGTTGCAGGATACGGTTTTGAATTTCTAATCTCTCCTATACTTGTCGATATTTAAGCTGCTTTATGAATTATATCATCTCGTACAACACTCTTTGACCTGACACGTTGAACTCGAATATCACCTCACACGTGATTGTTTCAATATGAAACTCGTTAATGTTCTCATGGTCCACACCGATGACCAACGTGCCGACCTTTTTACCAAAGCATTTGATAAATCAAGTTTTGACTTTTTATTATTGGTAAACGGCATTGAGGTAAAGCATGAGTAATCCGCATCGGAAAATCGTTTTTGTAAATATCTTTGTGTTTTTAAAATTATTGTAAGTTTGTTGATTTTAGGGGGAGTAAATCCAAAATTTGAAAAATTCAAAAACATCAAAAAATTTCAAAATCCAAAAACAATAGAAAAACCAAAATGAGTTTCCTGGCGAGCAAAAGAGAAAATGATAGTACATCAGTGGTCTGTCCAAACCTCTTTAAACTGAAATGCAAAATGAAAAATGTTAAGAAGCTCTATATAAGATGTATCGGTGGGCTCACAATCATCTTAAAGTGTGCAGGGTGATATAAACTTAAATCGACTGAAGAGTGTGTGGGAACCACTCATTGGCATATGGTCTTAGTACCGAAATTTCGTTTGAGAGATTGCCGAGGTTCTGAGATATGTGGTCTTTATGCTGTTTATCATCTGGGTATCATGGTTGTTTCTTTTACCGAAACAAAACGGAGACGAAGTCTAGATCTTCCATGATATCATACATACGTGGACATACTGCATACGACCTCAATAAGTGATCAACAATCACATGTCCTCAAAACAAGTGATAATATATCACAAATTCTTTGCGGGAGTCAAGTTCGTCTCTTTGCTGTACGAAAGTACTGACCTGTTCACGGACTTGCTCCTGTGCCCCTCATGCATCTGAAAATCAAGTTCCTCATCAATAAGTGATTCTATCACATAGGGCTTGTTTTCAATCAAAATTAGTGAGTTACTCACATTTTTTTATACGGCAAAACAGATGATAAATGGTATACTCACCAGTAAGATGAATCCTCGTGCATACCTTGATACGGGAATGTGTCGTGATGTGGATGAACACCGGTCGGTAAGTATAAATCATACCTTAACGTATCCCCTCGTCATGATTACATATGATAAGTTGAGCTTATACCGATAATCGTTATAGGATGTTTATCAAATTGTTAACAAAAAGAACAACAAGAGCGTTTTGGCATGACTGTACACTGATATGATTCTCTTACCCTCGAAACTCGCAAAAAGAATGTTTGTATATATTTACTTTTCTTAGTTTCTGCAACTCTGTATATATTTATTTACTGCTTTCAGTCTTTAAGTTTGAAATATTCAAAATACCAAAAAGATTTTAGGTGTGTTTTAATTTAAACTTTATAAAAGTCAAAAAGATTTTATTTCTGCTTTAGTTTTGATTAACCGATGTTGGAACTCAAGTCTTCGTTGCCTGAAATCTGATGAAAACCAAAACGACTGAATCTTCATAAACGGTCAGAGTTTGCAAGTTTTGAAAGTTAATAATCTAAATTGAAAAATCTGTTAACTTTTCAAACAAAACTGTCGGACGGTAGTTGAATAAGAATTGGTCACATGTGTGTCATTTGTTTAATGTTAACTATATTCCAAGCAGTTGTTCTCATTACGCGTTTAGATTTCTTGCATGTGCAGATGCTAAAGGCAAGGAGAACATGTTCGATGATAAGCTTCGGAATGAAGACACGACGTGAAGGCACTCAAATGATAAAGATGATCGAGTTGCCGCTGATCAATCACCAACACCACAAGGATCTCAAGCATTGAAGTTCAAAAGATTCACAAGCATAATCAAAGGGGGAGTTTGTTAACACACTACCTAAATGAAAAGGGAGTTTGTTAATACACTTTCTACTTACGACGCGTGAAGACTTTGAAGATCCTCCGACATGGAAGATATGGAAGATGAACCTTACGAGTAGCGTCCAAGGGGGAGTTTGTTGGTACATATTATGTGGACACGACTCGGTTCAGTTCAACTCGGTTCGGTTCGACCCGGTTAGGTTCGGCTCAAGCCAGACGTCACGACATTCCTCCGTCGTGCGCCCCAGAGTTCGACACGCGAAGCACGGAGCGCCGCGAGCCGGTTCCCGCCGCCACATCATCATGTCATCAGTTGACTAGACATTTCAAATCTTCAAAAGTGATTCACGTAAAGAATTTTGGAACCAATCAACTTTCATTTGGGCCAAACTCATTTGGGCTGATTCTTGCATCTGGGCCGGACAACATATATGTCGACGAAACATAACTTGTTTCGTCGACTTTAATATATGTTAAATGTGTTTCGTCGACGAAACAGTTGTTTCATCGACTCTCATGTGTTTGGTCGTCCTGGTTCAGTATATATACATAGATAACAGACAGGACACACGAGACAAGTCTGAATAGATTTGAGAGCGAACACACTGTAACACACACACACACTGAGAGTTTACAGAGATCATTTGTAAAAATTGATTTGTAACCGTTTCATACGCATTAATACAATGGAGTGTTAATCGTTGAATCTTTGTGTTTGTGTTCGTCACTTGGTTTAACTTACCCGTTTGGATTCCGCACTTTCGGGTTTGTCGAAAAACAGGGAATAGAGGTTACTCGATCCTCCGGGTGGACCTACATCCGCCTCTTAAATCTAGAATCATATTGTTAAATCTTATTCTCTGGTTAATGATAAATGTATTTTACCTTTTAAATCTATAGGGGAAAAGTAGGCGACATGGCATGGACCTTATTCTAGCGTAACACATGGGCCGAAGATCTTCAAGAAGTTTAGAAATTCCATGGATTATTCATCTCAGTCGTTATAATGATTGTTTTATTTATGATCAAAGGGATTAAATTGTTTGGATGGAAATGGAACTGGTGTAGGACTTTGGAAGGTGGTATACAATCGACGACAAATTAATGGGTTTGGTGCCTTGACTTTTAAGATGAGTTCACGCTCAGGGCACACACCAGTTTATTGACCCAGTTCTTCTTCTTATGGGGGATTATTCGATAGGTCTAGGTCCGTATAGATTTGTTCCTAGAGGAGTTAACATTATGGCATGGCGGATCCTATTGGAGTGATTACCTACAAAAGTTAATTTGAGCAACAACATTTTGGATATTCCATCTTTTCATGGCTTCATTTTTCTAATCATGTGGAGACTTTGGATCATATTTTTAACTGATTGTGCTAATGCAGTGAATACTTGGAGATTGATTTCTAGGTAGTTGGATATGTTCTCCCCTCTTCTGTTTGATAAGGGCATTTTTCAAATTTTGTGGACTCGTTGTATTGAAGGAAAATTTTATAGGTGACTTAGGTTGATTTTTTGGAGAACGCAGAACAACAAAGATTGCATTTTATTCTATTGTTAGCTTCTTTTTTTTAGTGGTTCATGGATAGGAACCATAACGTTGACACTAGTTGGTTTGAGTGGCTTTAAAATCCAATTTTATATCGATGTAGTTTCTTGTTTCTCGACCTAGGCTAGGATTTTCTTGTTGGGTCTTGTATCTATTTATGCCCCTTTGCTGTTAAATTTTTTTTGAGAGAATCCTTTTTCTTCTTGGCTATTATCTCCTACTTCAAGTTGAAAAAAATATTTTCAAATATTAGTAACCGAGATTTATATATATTTCATTAGTATTTTACTTAATATAGAAACAAACAAACATTTATTAAAAAACAATAGCATTGTAAAGGTGAGTGAATTTAGAGTAATAAAAAAAACTTTGAGTGACCGTGCTTGAACTTTTGAAAAAACTTGGTTACTATTAAGTAATTTATTCCTTAAAAAAAGTCGATGTATAAAATAAAAATAAAATAATGGACACATGATAAATAAGAGAATGCTAAATTTAAGGCAACTGTTACACGTTTATATAACTCTTTAAATCGTATATATTTTTTCTCTCTCTAAAATTATATGCCTTTTTCTCTTTAAAATTAAATACACATTTTCTCTCTCTAAATTCTATATTTGTTTTTGTCTATTGTCATCTATTATTTCCATAATAAATAATTATATTAAACTATCATATTTTCGTATCCAAATTCAATCCTTTCTTATACTTAAAAAATCTACTGTAACCAGAAAGTCGACTAAAAGAATAAAAGCTACCTTTTCAATTTTAAATTGGAGCTTACCATGTACAAATATTAAAATTATATTAACCAAGGTTGAAAAATAAAGAAAGAAATTTATATTTAAGGGTATAATGAAAATTAAAAAAAAAACCTTATTAATGTGAGACGCTAGAAAAAGAAAAAAAATAGAGTAAATAATAAAAAATAAGAAAGGAAAACAATATTAAAGTTAAGGGCTAAACATATCATTACCAAAGTTGAGAGACCAAGAGTGAAAAAAGTGAGTTTAATATTAGTGTGTACCATGTGTGTACATATATTACATAGTTAATATTCAAAATAAAAATAAATAACACATGAAAAATAAGAGATTACTAAATTTAAAACAAGAGTTACATTTTTCTGTTTCTCTTTTTAAATTATTATATACTTTTTCTCTCTCTAAATATTATATATATTTTCTCTCTCTAAAATTAAATGTATTTTTTCTCTCTCCAAATTGATTTCTCTCTCTAAGTCCTATATAATCTCAAATAAATTTATTAAACTATCATAGTTCTCAAATTTTAGTTCAATCCTTTCTTTATTCTCAAAAGTCATTGTCGGGGCTTGGCAGAGAAGTTCTATAAGGCGGGTTCGCTATTCAATCTATTTTAAACCATCCAATTCGGTAAGTTACATCTTTCAAATTCCAATAAAAAAGAAGATTTAGTATTGAAAACTATGTGTTTTAGTATTGTTTGTTGCTTTACAAAGTTATTAAGTAAATTTCCATAAAATAAACTAGTTTTGATAAACAATCAAATTCTATATCATTTCCATCGAATGAATTACTTTTTGTAGTGTGAATAAACTAGCTAATTTACCTTATTACGCTTTAAATTTGTCTTTTCCAATAATGTTTAGAAGAATATTTTTCAGATTTTTAGCTGCTGTTATAGATCAACAAGCATATCAATAGTTCAGTAAATTATAAAAAGAAAAATGTTCTTCTGTTATGTCCTTACCTTTACCTATACAGGTGTTATTATGCTTTATATATTCAACTAGTTCCTAATTGCTGATTTAGAAAAAAATAAAACTCTTGGTTCAAAAACTATAAAACTTATTTATACAGAAAAAAAAAGGGTAATTGCACGGTACGCCCGACCGCGAGAGGGATCCCCCTCCCCAGGTTGCCACCTGACCAAGCGCCCTGGCGGTGAATTCCCCAACCGACAACGGATTCGATATGTGGTCTGGGATCGAACCCGCGTCCCCAAGGTTTGAATTGGTGTTGGTGGCACATTTAGTTATATAATTAAAATATTTTCTTGTGCCTATATTTTTTTTTCTTTTTACAAAATGTGAGGTATTGAACAGAAAAAAAAAGTAATAACTAACAGAATTTGAAAAAAAAATCTTATATGGTTTTTTTGTGTGTGTTTTTTTTTTTTTTTTTGGTTTGGGGAAAACATATACATTAATGCATATGCGAAATATAATATTCAAAAAGCACATATAGAAGTTAAATGAGGCTAAATTGAAATACACGTGACAAAGTAGAGGAGTGACAACTTTACACAAACAATGGTCAACACTTTTCCTCATTCTCTCTATATCCTATATCATTAATAAAGAAAAAAGAGAATAGTTATATTAAAATATATATCCAAATTCAACCAATATTATTCGATAATCTAGCATCAACTAAAATTTGTATTTTATTGTGGAAAATTTCATAATGAAAATGGCGGATTTTGAGTTAATTCCATTTAACGGGGCATTCTTATTTACTCTATTTTGTCTTCACTTTATGTAACTTAGCGCGTTTCATTTCCAATTAGATAGATATAAATTGCCTTGCAACACATTGTTTTGTGTCATGTTCGGTAAATTATCTACATGTCATACACTAAATAACACTTTGTATCATAGAAAAAGGAAATTCTTACTTTATAATCTAATTTTGTACGGATTTGTTACCATTAACTTTTGCAAGTACATGAGTGCTTTCTTTCTGATTTACTTACAGAAGAACAAGAACAGACAAGGTCACCGTGATTGCTATGAACCGCGAAATCACATTATAATATATACTCAAACTTACAAAGAACTATAAAAAACTAATCAATAACACAATAAAAGAAAAAAAACAATTCACTTTATGCCTCAAAGTATATTTCTCTCAATAGGAATTGCATAACTACAAGCACACATCTCATTAAAGATTATTACAGTACTTAGGGGGCTCTACACCAACATGCAAGTTGGTTGTACAACTAGAATCAATCTAAACTGTTAATTCTAAGGTTTTAAAACCAATAAGAACCATTGTTCCTAAGAACATATTGTGTCATGAAAAACTGTTCTATTTAGTTATCAGGAAAACAAATTATAAGTTTTTGTGATTGTATCTTATTTACTCTATTTTGTCCTCACTTAATTTTGGAAACTTAGCCCGTTCTAGTTCTAATTAGTTAGATTTAAATTTCCTTGCAAAGCATTCTTGTAGCATGCTCATTAAATTAATTACAAGCAATACGCTAAATCACAATTTGTATGGTAGAAAAAGGAATTTTATAATTTACAATATCATTTTGTATGGTTTAGATTTTTTTTACCATTTAACTTTTGCAAGTACATATGTGTCTTCTGATTTGCTTACTCAAGAACCAACATGGACACCATGATTGCTAAAAAATGTGAAATCACATTTATTAATATACACTTAAACATACAAAGAAAAGTAAGAACACTAATCATTAGCACAATAATAAAAACATTTCACCTCAAGCCTCAAAGTATAACTACAAGCACACATCCCATTAGAGATTATTACAATACTTAGGGGGCTCTCCACCAACATGCATATTGGTAGTACGACTAAAATCAATCTAAATTGTTAATTCTAAGGTTTTGGAAGCAATAAGAACCAACATAATGAGTCATGAAAATCTATTCTCTTTAGTTACAAGGAAAACATAGTACAAGTTCTTGTGATCGTATCCGCATCTGTCTTCAAAATGTTGTCTTGTACTGGAACATGGTGTGTGCACTACTTGGAACTCACACAAATCTTTACTAGTGAACATTTGTTCTTCAATGACAATTGTACCTAGGTAGTGAACTCTTTATCCGCATTAAAACTTAAACATCAACACCGAACATGAATTTCATTGTTGAATAACTCACCAGCATTGAAGCTTCTTCGTCGATACCAACCTTTCTTTTTATTCAATAATCTAGCATCAGTTAAGATTGTATTTTGTTGTTAAAAATTCATTCTTTAATGGAAATGGCGGATTTTGATTAAAGTTATATGCTTTGAGGCGTTCTTATTTGCACTAATTTGTCCTAACCTAATTTTGGTAACTTAACTCGTTCCATTTCTAATTAGCAAGATATGGTTTTTCTTTTGCAACTCACTGTTTGGGTCATTCCCCTTGAATTAGTTACAAGCAATATACCAAATCACATTCTGTAGAATTTTATTATTTATAAGGTTTAGAATTGTTATCCATGTAATTTTTGCAAGTACATTGGTCTTTTTTCTGTTTTATAAACTATTATTTTTTAGAGTTCAACAAACAAGCACGCTAATAGTTACCTTAAATTTTAAAACAGAATAGATGTGGATTATTATTATGTAACTATACAAGTTCGTTAGTTGTTTCCTTAAAATGGTGTCGGTTATCATAATATGCATGCTCAAGGTGCTTAATATGACTGTAATCTTGTAGGTGATCATGGAAACGGAACAAGGTTTGGATATGAGTTCCTTGATCCATGTCATCGGTCGTGACCTCACAATGAAAAATCTCATGTCCCTGCCAAGATACAACTATGCTCGCATCGCGTCACTAAACCGGAGTTTTCGTGAGCTCATTAGAAGTGGTGAACTTTATAGGCTAAGAAGCATTCATCAAGTAATTGAACATTGGGTCTATTTTTCTTGTGACCCATTGAGGTGGGAAGCTTTTGATCCTGTCAATGAGAAATGGATGAATCTACCCATGATGGATACTGACTTAGGCTTCCAGTTCTCGGATAAAGAGTCCATGGCAGTTGGCACAGACCTACTGGTTATAGGAAATGATATGCTAGGTCCGGGTATCTACAAGTACAGTTTATTAACAAATTCATGGTCACAAGGGCTACACTACAAGAAATTTGGTTCTTTACCAACACAAAGTATATGTGGGAAAAAGCATATAATGTGTTTGTAGTTGTCTTTACCTACATATAAAATAAGTTTATTAACAAATTCATGGTCACAAGGGCTACACTACAAGAAATTTGGTTCTTTACCAACACAAAGTATATGTGGGAAAAAGCATATAATGTGTTTGTAGTTGTCTTTACCTACATATAAAATAAGTGTAATGATGTGTAGGCTCATGACTGTGGATATAGGTCATTACCCACACATAAGTTATATGTAGGCATATAGGAAGCTATACCTACACATATATGTGTGGCTAAAAGCCATTTATATGTGTGGGCAAAGTACAACAATTTGTTTAGAAGACATCTGACGTGGCAATTGACATGGAATCCGACGTGGCAGATGACGTGGCATCCAACATGGCAGTTGACGTGGCATGAATATATGTGTGGGTAAAAGTAATCTTATGTGTAGGTAAAAGTAATATTATGTGTAGGTAAATGTTGAAGATGTGTAGGTATTGATAATAATTTGTGTTGAAAAAAAAAACGTTGATGTGTTGGTAAATATATTTTAAAGTGTAGATATTAACCACACTCTATGTAGATAAAAATATTCAATATGTACAAACAAATACCAAAGCAATATGGAAACATACGTGAACAAATTCTTAATTAAACTAATAAATATCAATCTTATAAACAACCAATAAAAGTACTAGTTCTATACCGTCCGGTGGACGGGTACTTTGCCATAGTAATATGAAAAAAAAAACCTCTGAATATAAACAAAATCAATAGCTTACAATTGACACAGGTCCATTCAACAATATGTTTCATAATCAACTTGAATTGCACACTTCTTAGTGTCAATTCTCTCCACTTGATGTGATAAACTCCCAACTAACTTTTCCAGATTTGGAGAATGGTGGCAGATGGCGATGATCATGTTGTGCTTGGCTCGTGAAGTCGGTGGCTCCTGGACTTGTCTCTCATCACCATTCTAATTGGTCCCTACGAGTTTTTCACATCAAGAGTTTCACCTACAAAATCAATCAAACAACGTTAATAGAAATTTGCGGCTTATTACATCCTCAGAAATTTTCGATGTGGGTCAAACTAGATTAGCTTGGTTACCGAATACAAATTTGACGAATTAAAACGAAAAGTTATATAATTAATAACATTATTTTTTATATAAAAGGAATTAGTAGATTGTATGCTTCAATCCATTTAACCCATTTAGCATGTTAGGGTAAAACTCATAGAATCAACAGATATTTCAGTAAGTAAATGGTATTGAAAAGCCACCTCTAGGACTGCTGGTCTTCTAAGTTTTGACATAAATGAACATATCAAACAGAAGTGTAGGTGTCAGTTTACTGGATGCTTTTGAAGTAAATGCCTTCAAGAACATTTGTTATATCATATATTCGTCTCTTATTCACCTGTAACATTATAACTTCTTTCAACAAAAAAAAAAAACCATAAGTAACCTAAAGATCTTTATATCATAAGTTAGTTAAAATTAACTCCTACAGGGAAATTCCTACCGAATGTTGTTATCATAAGTTACCTAGATATCTTTTATATGGACTGGTGTGAGGAGGTGAATCCGATTTTCACACATTTTCAACCATTATGGACTGAGAAAAGAGAGCATAGTCCCATTACGTGGTGGACTGGTTCAAGGAAGGCATAATCTTCAACCGCTGCTTAAGGATTCTCATCTTTTTTTGAATCTGAACAACTTGCAACCATCTGACGAACGTATGCGCATCCTTATTCGGAGACTGCTCAATCCAATTCTAAACTACTTAGGGAGCCTTCAATTGATTAAAAAGGTAGCATGGTCAACAAATTATAAGCCTCAGGCATACCTAAAGAAAACTTGTCACTGTTTTGGGCTTCTTCTCTGATTAACCGAACTGCAGTATCAATATCATCTTCACCGGTTAAAAAGACAAGTATATCAATATCCCCCATTGGCTCCTATAAGTTAAAAAAAACATATACGTAAAATAATTATAGAATACTAAAAAGTGTAAATATTCGATATAGTAAAAAAACCTCATACAGGAAAGTGGGTGTACTTTATCATAAATTGACATCACTCTTTAAAGAGTAGCGCGATAGCTTGGGAGGGACGATTAGGGTTTCAGCATTCTCGTGCGAATGGTGTGCGATACAGCGATAGTATGATTCACATATTAAGGTTACAATATTTGGGCAAAAAATAACATAAATGAAATGGGCTTTGTATTTGGATGGCAGCCTTATAAAGAAAAAGATAAAAACCGGGCCTACTGATATTCTCGCCGATACGACCGATATAAGAATCACAAAATATCGGCGATATCTCGGTATATACCGCCGATATTCTCGCTAGCGATATTATATCCGATATTTTTTCCCAGGTCCGATAACCGATATATCGGTGATATAGCACCGATATATCACCGAGATTGACTGCATAGAGGTTAACTTATATCTTTTATTGTATAATATCGTTGGATTTTCCTACAACATACCTCCACAGACGGAATTGTAATTTTTGTCTGCAACCCAGTATCTTCTCCATCCAATCAAGGCTCTTTTTTTCTAATGAATATACAAAGTTGCAATACATTAGCCATAATTCTTGATCAAAGTAATTAATTAATAGAGCTTAACCATTAAATTAAGTCACTGTTCTAATTAGAGAACCTGGTTTGGAAAAAATGCAGCCATGGCTTCAGTTGTGATGTGACTGAAGCAATAATTAAGTGCAAATCGGTTGCATCTAAAAAGTCAATCATTAAGAAAATAAACATAAGTTTCATAAAATAATTACATGTTTTTTCTAAGGAGAGGATCATCCATCATTTCCCTTAACACTCCAACTATGAAAAATTCTTGTTAAGTCCTGCACTAACTAAAGGATAAATATAGACACTCTTGGCCTTCGTAGCATCAAAGTAAAATCCACAGTGCAAACTTGGTTTCTTCAATTTTTTAATATTTTTTTGGTTTATACATGTTAAGATTATTTGAACTTGAAATCATTGAATTTATCACATCTTCAAACCAAATTGTATAACCAACTCCCTCCCCAAGTTCATTTCTTGTGCCAGCCTTGCAGCAACACTTTGAAAACATAATACAGATTCAAAGATATTTTATAAAAACTCTAGAAAGGTAACAATGGATAATGGTGTCAGTCACGAACAAAAAAATGTAGCAGTAAGTACCTGTGCGATTAAATGTCTTGCTTGAGTACAAGCCGAGTAAACATTTATGCAGGGGGTGTCAAATCAACCATACATAACCATATCACATAATGTATATGGAATAAAATACCTATATGTATAAAAAATGAATGTATTACATATATGCATAATGAATAATATTAAAGAAATTATATCGGGCATACAATCGGGTAAATGGGTACACTTTATCGGGTAATTGGGTTGGGTCGGGTAAACGGGTTTATCTCCAAATCCCAAACCCATCCCAAACCTGCGAAAAAAATAAAAACTATTCCCAAACCCGTCCCAAACCCGATTAACCAACCCCAAAGCCATCCCAAATGTGTCGGGTTTTGAGTTTACCCATCGGGTTCGGGTTCGATTGCCATCCCATCGACACCTTGAATCATGAACCTGGGTAAGTATGATACAATGGAATTGTGTTCCCTTATAATGTAAGGGTTTACCACCAACACACGTGCCAAATTCACCTAATCCCAATATAAAGTTAGATTCTAGAATTAAAACAACTTCATGTATGTGTATCTCACATTCTACAAATCTACTAATATCCGAAACATAAGTTACATGTGTAGAGAGCTTGAAAATTCTCTGCAACACAAACAGAAGAAACATTTAATTACATATAATGATAGCATCCTACACACCAAAAATTAACAGCACAATGATTTGATACTTATACAAAACCCTAATTTTCACAAAAAAAAAAAAAGATTACCGCAACCATTAAATATGTAAATCAACCTAAGACTTTTGTTGTCGTTCTCTGTAAACATAGGGCTTTTCAATGTCTTTAGCGTCATGGGAAACATTTGCCACTCCTGATAAAGATGCGCGCTATGTTTCAACCCCATTGTTTTCGTTGAACAGATGGTGATTCGATGTTGAAAGTGACGATTTTGATGGACAACCGATTGTGATTACTTTGGGAATGATTATCGAGACGAACTAGTTATAGATGAAAACCGTAGTTTACTAAAGATCGTGGGCAGGTCAAAGTGAATCTAGAATAACTGTGAAAAAACCTCCCCGTCCCTTCTTGTAGCTTTTCATGTATTACAAGGGTCAGGATTTAATTTCATCTTGATCCAATGGCTCACATGGCATATTGTTGTCTAAAAATAAGCTTTTTAGTAACGTTCGTGCTTTAGCTGGCTCGTGAGCCTTTTATTTATAAAATTTTTATCTAATATAAAATATATATATTATTTATCAAACTAAGGGGCTGTTTGGCAACTTCTGAATGGTTAAGTGCTGAATCAGTAAAAGGTTTGAACCATTAAGTGCTGAACCAGTAAGAGATCTGTACCATTAAGAGTTAACATAATTGTTTTGGTCAAAAATTACAGAAGCAATTAAGTGATCAAATTAGTTAAGTGAGGTAGTGTGCTAGAAATGAGTGTCGAAAATATGTTAACCAAATTATTTGTAAAAACAGTTTCAGGATACGGCTCAGGATATAGAGTTGTATCTATGATCAAACGATGAGCGAAAAAGTAAAGGTTGACACGTGATGTACGAGGAAAGCCCTTGATCAATCTAGATCGCCGGCATAAAACCTCGGGAGCTGATAATCGCAGCTGCCTTGTTCTTCTATTACTTCAAATTTCAGGATACAGTGCAGGATGTGATGCGGATCAACTAGGTGTTACAATGTAATCTGAGTACAAGTGTTGGTGTATAGTGTTTGCTACAAGCTAGAGAGCTAAAGTGTGCGAAAGAAAAAGTGTGTCCCTTAACTGATCCGATCCATCTATTTATAGTAAAGGAAATGCAACAAACTACCCTATTAAACCGGGATTCGGCGGATATTCCCCACTTGAACGTTGTAGACCTGGTCTTTCGGGTCCAACGTCTCTTAAATAACTGGTTTGCCCGAGTCTCTAGGAGAAGAAGTACATCTGAACGTTAGCGACCTACAGCTTCTTACCTGACATCTCATCTTCGAGCATATTCTGTGGCATCTTTTCTCATCGTTGGCCAATAATATCCTGTCCTTAATACTTTTGAGAATAACGACCTGCCCCCAGTATGGTTACCACAATCCCCTTCGTGTATATCCTGAAGCACTTCTTTGGTTTCGGGATCCTCCAAGCACCTCAGATATGGTCATGCAAGAGATTTCTTATACAAAACGTCATTTATAATAGTGAATCGTGATACCTTCATTCTAAAGGCCTTAGGATTCTCATTCTTTGGGATGTGTCCTTCCTTGAGATATCTCATGATTGGAGCCGTCCAGGACTTAAGATCCTCCTCGGGATACTCATCATCAGGGTCCTGAATACTTATTACTTCCTTATCCTGAGGATTCGTCGCAGGATATAGGATATGTAATATTGGTATTCGGGTTCCTTCCGGTATCCTGACCGATGATCCCAGATTTGCCAAGGCATCAGCTTTGGCATTTTCCTCTCTTGGTACCTGTTCAAGTGTAAAAACATTGAAGTATCCTGCTAATTTTTTGAGAATTTCGAGATACTCGATTAACTTTTCTCCTTTAACTGCATAGGTTCCATTAAAATGATTAGTGATTAACAAAGAATCAACATATACTTGCAAATTCTTGATACTCATATTTTTAGCCAACTCTAATCCTGCAATCAAAGCTTCATACTCTGCCTCATTATTAATAGCAGGAAATTCACACCTAATAGCCTGGGGTAATATGTCCCCCTGTGGCGATTTTAGTAGTATACCTAGACCTACACCTCTTACATTAGATGCACCATCAGTGTATAATGTCCAGCATTCTAAGTTTTCTCCTAGCTGCTGTACTTCTAGGTCTACTTCATTTTGAATGTCACTACTGAAATCAGCCACAAAGTCAGCTAAAGCCTGAGACTTTATGGCATTTCTAGGCTCATACACTAAGTCATAAGCACTTAATTTTACTGACCACTTAGCCATCCTACCCGACATTTCGGGTTTCCTAAGCATGTTTTTAACAGGATAATTGGTTTTAACATGAATCCTATGTGTCTCAAAATAATGTCTAAGTTTCGTTGATGCCATAACTAGGGCTAATATTAATTTTTCTAGATGAGAATATCTAGTTTCAGCATGTAATAAACTTTTACTAACATAATAGACAGGATACTGCTGACCTTCATGGTCCTTTATAAGAACAACACTTACAGCATTCCCTGATACAGCGAGGTATAGGGATAGTGGTTCACCATTTTCAGGCTTCATCAATAGAGGTGCAGTTGAGAGATATTGCTTCAAATCCTGGAGGGCTGCTTCATGCTTCTCTTTCCATTCGAACTTCTTGTTCTTCTTGAGGATATCATAAAATTCCTTGCATTTTTCCGAGGATCTTGAAATAAATCTGTTCAATGCTGCTACTCGGCCTGTTAACCGTTGAACATCCTTTATATTCGAAGGTGATTTTATATCCAGGATAGCTTTAATCTGCTTCGGGCTTGCCTATATCCCCCTTTTGGTCACCATATATCCTAGAAACTTTCCTGCCCCCACTCCGAAATGGCACTTAGCAGGATTCAGTTTCATGTTATACTAATCCAGGATATCAAACGCTCCCTTAATATCCTGGAGGTGATCCTCAGCCTTTTTAGATTTTACCACCATATCATCAATATATACCTCCATGGTGTCCCCCAGCTTGTCTTTAAACATCATGTTTACCAACCTCTGGTATGTTGCACCTGCATTTTTCAAACCAAAGGGCATAGCAGTATAACAATAAATACCTGTGGGTGTCATGAAAGCAGTATCCTCCTGATCAGAGGGTTCCATTTGGATTTGCTGAAATCCTGAAGAGGCATCCATGAAGGTTAACATCTCGTGGCCGGCGGTAGCATCTACCATTGAATCAATATGAGGTAGAGGAAACGGGTCTTTGGGACAGGCTTTGTTTAAGTCTGTGTAATCTACACAAACTCTCCATTTCCCATTTTTCTTTTGTACCACGACTACATTCGCAAGCCATTTAGGAAACTTCACTTCTCTAATCATCTTGCTCCTTAGTAGCCTTTCAACTTCCTCTTGGATGATCACATTTCGCTCCGGAGCAAATTTCCTTCTCTTTTGTTGGACCGGCTTGAATGACCTATCAATACCGAGCTTATGTGTTATAATATCCTTGGAAATACCTGTCATATCCTCGTGCTTCCATGCGAATGTTGACATCCTGCATTTCAAAAAATTAGTCAATTGGTTTTCAATATCCTGAGGGATATTGGTTCTTACGAGCACCGAGATATCCGGATTATCCTGATCCAGGATAACTTTCTTTGCATCCTGCTCCGAAGCCTCCATGATATCCTGGGCCCACGTCTTGAATTGCTATGTTGCATTAGGCTTGGTTGAGGATTTCATTGAGGATGAGTAGCATTCCTTCGCCTCCTGCTGATCACTATCAACCTTGACAACCCCCAAAGGGGTAGGGATCTTGATGCACTGATGATAAGTCGATGGCACAGCCTTCATATCATGGATCCATGGCCTGCCTAGTATGATGTTATAGCAGGATAGGGAGTCCATCACACAGAAACGTTGTATCGAGTTGACCCCTTCAACATATACTGGTAACTTTATCTCCCCTACGGTATTCCTAGCTTCCCCACTGAAGCCAACGAGCACGGTGGATTTCGAAGTAATGTCCATCGGAGATACATTCATCCTCTTCAATGTTTCCAGCTGAATTATGTTGACAGAGCTGCCATTATCCACTAATATCCTGCGTACAAAATGGTTAGCAACATATAATGTTATTACGAGAGCATCATGGTGAGGATCCTGCACAGTATCCCTGTCATCACTGTCGAAAGTGATCACTTATCAGTTGTAAGGGTAGTCATCCTGGCTGGTTTGTCTCCCCTTTCAGTCTTAGCCTCCTTTGCATGTCTCTTGGCCGCAGAATACGAAGTCCCACAAATGTCGGATCCTCCTGAAATAAAGTTAATTATTTTGGCATCTGCTGGGGGTGATGCTGCTCGTTCAGGATCCTTCTCAGGATCCTGACCTTTATTCTTCTTTCTTCCCAGCAAATCCTTCAGATACCCCGTGCTCAATAGGTAGCTTATTTCTTTCCTTAGAGCAATGCAATCCTCGCTCACATGTCCGACATCTTCATGGAAGGCACACTATTTGGATTTATCCTTCCAATCAGCTTTTTGTTGATTCTTTCTAGGCCACCTAGCTTTGTCTCCTAAACCCTGCATAGCATACATTAACTCAGGTATGTTAACAGAAAAGCAGTATTCAGATAATTCAGGATATTCTTCAGGATCCTCGTCTTCAACAGCATTCACTTTCTTGTTGTCATTTCTACCATATGGCTTGGAGCGATACAGTTTATACGAGGATTCTGATTTCCTATTGGTTGATTCATAGGTTGAGGGAGAATTCATTCTCTCTTGCATCTTTTTGTCATCTTCCAAGCGAACATATCTCAAGGCCCTGTTACGAGCTTCGTCGAGATTCCTGCAGGGATTCATTACAAGATCCTGATAAAACTGAGAATCCTTTTGTAACCCCATCTTAAAAGCCTGCACAGCTGTTGCAACATCAAGATGTGGGATATCCAAGGATTCCCGACTAAACTTGTTTACATAATCCCTCAAGGATTCCTGAGCTCCTTGAGTTATCCTGTAAAGATCACTGGTTAGTTTCTCAAAACTCCGGCTGCAAGAAAACTGACTATTAAATAAATTAACCAAATGAGCAAACGAAGTAATTGAGTGAGGAGGAACATTTAACAGCCATTTTAAGGCTGATCCTGTCAGGGTAGATCCGAAACCCTTGCACAAGCATGCTTCCTTGAGCTCCGGAGGGATATGGTTAATCTCCATTCTTTCCCTATACTGGGCAATATGCTCTTCAGGATCCGTAGTTCCATCATACAGCTTCATGTTGGGGGTTTGAAATCTCTTTGGGATTTCAGCATCACAGATAGGATATGCAAAGCGGGATATCCTGTGGCTGTCATGGGATACTTCCGGAATTGGCTGGACCACTCCAGGTACACTGGATATCATGTCCTTCAATTTCTGAAGCTCCCTAATAAATGTTGACGTCATACCTGCATACTGCAAAGACCCATTATTGTTAGTAGCAAGAGTATTATTATTTGACATGTTACCGGTCTGAGGATTCTGGCCATATCCTGAAGCATATCCTGAGCTCCTCACAGTTGATATCCTGACCGAGGAGGGTATCTCAGGAGTATGATTCTGAGAATGGCTTGGCACGATATTCCCCTGGTTATCTTCAGTGTAAACTGCAGAACTGAAGTTCAAAGCTCTAGGCTGCAAAGGAGTGACAGTTTCTTCAGCAGGTCTACTTGGGCCGGATTTCAAGAGTTGTATCTCTCTCATCAGCATCCGATTAGTTTCTTGCTGCTGCCTCATCTGTTCCTGTACACTACCAAACAAATTCAGAATTTCATCATTAGAGGCCAAAACAGGACCAGATCCCTGGGTACTGGGAGCGGGAATAACATCCCGAGCCACATGATTTTCAGTTCCGTGTGAAGAAGTTTGCATTCGTGGAGGGGAAGGTGGAAGCACCAAACCAATTCTTGCAGAGGTTGTAGCAGACATGGTGGAAGAGCTCATGTTTGATCTCGAGGCCATTGAAAACAATGTAGCAAAAAGTTTTGACAATAGAAAGCCGAGTAATGATTTTACTAAAGTTTTTAGCAAAAATAGCATCACTTGCCCCACGGTGGGCGCCAAATTGTTTTGGTCAAAAATTACCGAAGAAATTAAGTGATCAAATTAGTTAAGTGAAGTAGTGTGCTAGAAATGAGTGTCGAAAATATGTTAACCAAATTATTTGTAAAAACAGTTTCAGGATACGGCTCAGGATATAGAGTTGTATCTATAATCAAACGATGAGCGAAAAAGTAAAGGTTGACACGTGATGTACTAGGAAAGCCCTTGATCAATCTAGATCGCCGGCATAAAAACTCGGGAGCTGACAATCCCAGCTGCCTTGTTCTTCTATTACTTCAAATTTCAGGATACAGTGCAGGATGTGATGCGGATCAACTAGGTGTTACACTTGAACGTTGTAGACCTGGTCTTTCGGGTCCAACGTCTCTCAAATAACTGGTTTGCCCGAGTCTCTAGGAGAAGAAGTCCATCTGACCGTTAGCGACCTACAGCTTCTTACCTGCACGTGGTCAATTTAGTTAACACCAGGATATCGCCCAGGATGTTACCAATATCCCGGTCCAGTATCCTGATCACAAGTAAACAATCAAAAGCAGGATATTAGTCAGGATATATACGCTCAGAAAATGACCCATAACAATAATGTTTAACCGTTTAGAGGCAAATGTCTGACCAATTCAGATTAGAGGTCTTAACTATTCAGACTCAGTATAATACTTAACCATTCAGAATCAAATGTCTGAACCATTCATGCATATACTCGTGAAACAAACAGTCTGAACCATTAAGTGTTGAACCAGTAAGAGGTCAGAACCATTAAGAGGCTCATTAAGAGGTAAACAAACAACCCCTAAACTATATATGAATATATATGTATACATATTATGTTATGGGTTAAGTTATTCTATAATGACTCCTAAAAGTAAGAAGTGTAAAAAGTCTTATAGAGTGACAAATGTCAAAGAACCAAAAACCTAAACCCACTACACCACCACCCAAAACCTAAACACCCATCCTACCCAAAAATCTAAACCCCCCACCCCACCCCCCAAAAACCTAAACCCCCACCCCCAAAAACCTAAAAAAAACCTAACCTCCACCCCCACCCCAAAAACCTTAAAAAACCGAAACACCCCCCCCCCCCCCCCCCCCCAACAAAAAAAAATTGAGGGTGGGTGGGGGGTGAAGGGATTTAGGTTTTTGGGTGGTGGTGGTGTTCAGTTTTTTTTTTTTTTTTTTTTTTTTGTAGTTGGTTTATTTATAGGAGGCTTTGTACACTTCTTATTTTTAGGAGGCTTTGTATTTGATCCTAATCCATTATATTATATATAAAAGTTAGAAAAAATAAATTATTATAATTAATATAAACTAATTAATAAATAAAATACGAGCCGAGTCGTAGCTTGAAAAGCTACCAACGAACCGAGCTTTAGCTTTAGATGGAGTTTGGAGCCCTCATAATTTATTTTTTATGTGTCCAATATCTACACATATTGAACATTTCTAAACATGTGTAAGTATTTTTTTTGCCACATCATCTTAAAAAAGATTTAATTATTTATTTTATACGTATTCAATATCTACACATATTGTACATTTTTAAATATGTGAAGACATTTGTTTTGTCACATAATCTAAAAAAAATATATATTTACTTACTTTATAGGTATGTAATATCTACACATATTGTACATTTTTAATCATGTGTAGGTATTTTAATTTGCCACGCCGTTTTTAAAAAAAAATAAGTATATATTAACTTAGTTTATCTACATATTTTTTTTTAATTCTTATGTGTTAGTAAACATAATCATTTACCTACATATATTTTAGTTTTTTTACATATGTGTAGATAATTTAGCTACACATGACAAAAATTTGCTACATATGTAGGTAATTTTAGGGGGGAAATTTTCCCACCAACACCAAGTGTGGCTAAAATGTCTTACCAACACATATTAAGTGCTAATTATTATGAAAAGAGTAAATTGCCATTTTAGTCCCTGAGTTTTGTCCAAATTTGCCATTTTGATCCAAATAGTTTTATTTTCCCCCTTGGGTCCCTGACTTTTACATTTTTTGCCATTTTGATCACTTTGCCTAACTCCATCCAAAAACCCAGTTACTCTTTTCAATTTAAACCTTTTCAGTTGCCATTTTGATCCAATTCCAAAAAATCAAAAAAATTCCAAAAAATCAAAAAAATTCCAAAAAATTCTAAAAATTCTAAAAAATTCAAAAAATTCAAAAAAATCTAAAAAATTCTAAAAAACCATAAAAATTCTAAAAAATCTAAAAAATTCAAAAAAATATAAAAATCAAAAAAATTCTAAAAAAGCATAAAGATTCTAAAAAATCCAAATAATTCTAAACGGTTCGCGTCGAAACGGTTCGGTTCGATACGGTACGGGTCGAAACGGTACGGTTCGATACGGTACGGGTCGAAACGGTTCGGTTCGATACGGTACGGGTCGAAACGGTTCGGTTCGAAACGGTTCGCGTCAAAACGGTTCGGTTCGAAAGGGTTCGCGTCGAAACGGTACGGTTCGAAACGGTTCGGCTCGAAACGGTTCGGGTTCGAATCGGTACGGTTCGAAACGGTTCGGGTTCGAAACGGTTCGCGTCGAAACGGTTCGGTTCGATACGGTACGGGTCGAAACGGTTCGGTTCGAAACGGTTCGCGTCGAAACGGTACGGTTCGAATCGGTTCGGCTCGAAACGGTTCGGGTTCGAAACGGTACGGTTCGAAACGGTTCGGGTTCGAAACGGTTCGGGTTCGAAACGGTTCGCGTCGAAACGGTTCGGTTCGAAACGGTTCGCATCGAAACGGTACGGTTCGAAACGGTACGGGTCGAAACGGTACGGGTCGAAATAATTCGCGTCGAAACGGTTCGGCTCGAAACGGTTCGGGTTCGAAACGGTACGGGTCGAAACGGTTCGTGTCGAAACGGTTCGGGTTAGAAACGGTTCGCGTCGAAACGGTTCGGTTCGATACGGTACGGGTCGAAACGGTACGGTTCGAAACGGTTCGGGTCGAAACGGTTCGGTTCGATACGGTACGGGTCGAAACGGTTCGGTTCGAAACGGTTCGCGTCGAAACAGTTCGGTTCGAAACGGTACGGGTCGAAACGGTACGGGTCGAAACGCTTCGCGTCGAAACGGTTCGGCTCGAAACGGTTCGGGTTCGAAACGGTACGGGTCGAAACGGTTCGTGTCGAAACGGTTCGGCACGAAACGGTTCGCGTCGAAACGGTTCGGTTCGATACGGTACGGGTCGAAACGGTACGGTTCGAAACGGTTCGCGTCGAAACGGTTCGCGTCGAAACGGTACGGTTCGATACGGTACGGGTTCGAAACGGTTCGCGTCGAAACGGTTCGGTTCGATACAGTACGGGTCGAAACGGTTCGGTTCGAAACGGTACGGGTCGAAACGGTTCGTGCCGAAACATTTAATGATTTTTGGATTTTTTAGAATTTTTTTGATTTTTTAGAATTTTTATGATTTTTAGAATTTTTTATATTTTTTTGAATTTTTTAGAATTTTTATGATTTTTTAGAATTTTTTAGATTTTTTTGAATTTTTTAGATTTTTTTGAATTTTTTAGATATTTTTGAATTTTTTAGAATTTTTTTTGATTTTTTAGATTTTTTTTGATTTTTTTGGAATTTTTTTGATTTTTTGGAATTGGATCAAAATGGCAACTGAAAACATTTTTTAAGGAAATCCCCAAAATACCCCTGTTACAAACTGGGTTTTTGGATGGAGTTAGGCAAAGTGATCAAAATGGCAACAAAATGTAAAAGTCAGGGACCCAAGGGGGAAAATAAAACTATTTGGATCAAAATGGCAAATTTGGACAAAACTCAGGGACTAAAATGGCAATTTACTCTTATGAAAATATATCATCAATTAATACCCACACATGTACAAACATGTGTAGGTAAATACCCACACATTTACATGTGTAGGTAAATTATGTGTGGGTAAACACCCCATTTTCTTGTAGTGCTACCAATGAATGAACCCAGATGGTTGCTTGGGTCGGCCAGTTTTAAGAATATTGCAATCTTTGCAGGTGGTGTGGATCGAAATGGAAAGATCATGGATGCGGTAGAAAGTTACGACAGTGAGACAGGGACTTGGAAAACACTTCCTAGTATGATTAAGCCGCGGAAATTGAGTTCTGGGGTCTTTATGGATGGTAAGTTTTATGTAATAGGAGGGATTAGCAGTAATGATTCAAATCCATTGACATGTGGAGAAGAGTATGATCTGGATACCCAAAAGTGGACTGAAATTCCCAACATGTCACCTGGTGGTGGCGGACCTGGAATGGCTCCGCCGCTGCTTGCAGTGGCAAGCAATGAGTTATATGCTGCTGATTGTGCAGCAATGGAACTGAAGATGTATAGCAAGAAGAACAAAGAATGGGTTGCTATTGGAAGGTTGCCTGAAATAGCACACAGTAGGGATGGTTGGGGTATTGCATTTAGAGGATGTGGGAATCGTGTCGTCATCATTTGTGGTCCTAGAGATACCCAGAATAGATATATAGAGATATATTCATGGGTCCCTAGCGAAGGGCCACCACAGTGGATGAGGATTGGCTGGAAAAGTAGTGATAACTTTGTCTACAATTGTGCTATAATGGGCTGTTAAGCTGAGAAGAAATCTGGTCAAAAAATCTTCTTAATCTTTCAAAAAGCTAAGTGAACTGATGTGGCTATTTTGTCGAATGATTGTGAGAAAATCTAGGGTTGTTTTTTGTTTGTTTGTTATGTTGTCAAAAACTTGTGGGAATTATCGTTTGTGGGAAACTTGTGGGAGTTCTCCTAGTTATGAGTACTTTTAATCAATCTTTTTAATCTTGCCTTGTTAATTATTGGTTGCAATATATGCTTGCTAATTTTTGGTTGTGAAGACTGATATTTACATAAACAACCAATGAAGTCAAGATTATTATTTTGATAGTTCTTCTCTTTGCAAGCCAGGCATAAGGATATGTGTCTATTTAGGTAACTTATGATGATCTGAAGAAATATTCATCAAGAATAACTGTTGCAATATCAACACCTCATTACTTACTTAAACAATGGATTAGCTTATGTTTAATACCCCTCTTTCCACAATAAATCGTGTAAATGTGGCACATTAATCTTTCAATTGACCTACCAGAATTGGAAATCTCATGATCATGACAACCACCCAGTCTTGTGATTGTGTATTTCTGGCTGGATAATCTTATGGTGAGTCTTTTTAATTGTTGTGACTGGTTTTTACTCAGATCTATTGGATCACTGAAACAAACATAAAAACTGTATGCACTCGTAATCTTCACTGCTTAGAAATGCCAACGTTCTTGTCCCTTAGTTGGTTTATAAATGTGTAAATAATGTTCGGAGACTAACTACACTAAACTCAAGACCCTTATGGCTTCTACAGTGTTGAAAGTTAATCTTAATTGGTAACTTCCTATGTGGTCTCAGCTATTGTTAGCATGTATTTGTGTTGGCTCCTCCCAAGCCAGTCTTAACTTGACGAGAGTTTATTATTAACTTCTTCAAGCATTGTTGATTTTATATACTTATTTTAAAGGGATCTTACATATAATGATAATAAATCAATACGAGAAATGTAGTTTTTCTTAATGCCAATTGAAGTTTTTCTGATATTCTAGCATCGAAGTGTTGTTGATGCATATTGTGTGGATGCGACTCGTTTCGGTTCGGCTCCGTTTCAAAGTGAAGACCGAGGTCAAGATATCCTCCTATCTTGACCCGGTACGACGTTTATTTTTGATGTAAAACAGCTGCGCATGTGCAGACCATTAATAGATAGTGTATTGTCTCTTCTGTATGTTATGTTCTGTATGTCTGTTATTGCAACCATCCCACGAAGAACCAACTTCTTCGTGGGAGACACATCTTCACGAAAAGATAGTATGTCACAACATGCATGTAATGAAAGACCAGGTTATTCATGAATGATGGAACCAACGAATGACAATTTTCACGAAGAACATCTTTACGAAGAACCTTCTTCGTCCCTTTAGTTGTTCACTGAATGATTCCCACGAAGAACCTTCATGTTTCAACAATGATCTGCTGCAGAACAAATCAATCGGCATTCGGAATTTATGTTGTTGATACATATTTTGTGGACACGACTCGGCTCGGTTCAACTCAGCTCAGTTCGACTTGGTTTCGACTCGAAGACACGAAGATCGAGACAAAGCTACAGTGTTGTTGCACTTGTGTCTGTACTTTGTCTGTATTTTGTCATGATACCAAACGATGTCTTATGTTAGGTTTGTTTATATGTGCGTTCGATGTAAGTTTGACCAAGTCAACCATCCTCCGGTTTGACTTGGCCAAACAGTTAGCACATATGTTGTAACATGCTTGTGTCGAAGGATGTCATCGAAGGATGGTTTGTATCCTTCGATGACCTCGAAAGATCAACCTTCGATGGATAGACCTCGAAGGATATCATCCTTCGAGGTTTGTATGGATCTTTCGGTAGGTTTCTGTTCGACAGATGATCTTTCGATCAGTCTGCCTGATCCTTCGACCAGATTACCTTATCCTTCGACCATAGCTGCTGTGTTGAGTATATATACTCATGTAGTGTGTTGTGTTCATTAAGAAAACATAGGGAGACTTAGGGAGTTGATTGAGAGAAACACTTAGACAGAAAACAGAGAGAGCATTATGTTGGACAACACACACACACACGTTTGAGAGAGTTTATAGAGTACATCTGTAAACATTGAGCTTGTAACCGGAACCTTCAATCGTATTAATACATGTGGTGTTAATCGGTGAATCTTGTGTGTTGTTTATTTACGTGTTCTTGTTCATCTCCTTCTCTCGATCTCGGTTTGCATGCTAGCTTGGATTCCGCACTCGCTAGTGTGTTAGACATAACAAGGATAAGGTTTGACCTCATCCGAGAGGGACCTACAAGTGGTATCAGAGCCTTGGCTCTTTTCCTTGTTAAAACCGAGTGTTTTCGGGTGTGTTTCGGATTTTTGGAGTTCATATTTTTCTGAAAAATCCGCTTTAAAACTTCGAAAATCTGCATGTTTTGCTAGAAGTTCTTATAAAAACCTTGTTATTTTTTCATTGTCTATTGTTAAAAGTTGGTTTTTATTGAAGTTTCGGCCAAAACTCGTGTTCGGCAGTGTCGGTTTACCGGAAAATTCAAATTTTCTGGGTTTGTTCTTGATATCTTCATCATATATTCAAGTGTTCTTCAAAGTGTTACATCTTTTGATCTTGTTTTATTGCTTTTGAAAGTTGTTTGTGCATTGGGAAGGGTTGACTGATTAAAATAATCAACTCAAATCTGGTTTTGGCAGAAAGTAAGGTCTGAACATACCTTCTGCCGAAAGTTGTGCACCAACCCGTCACCTTTCTCACCAACCTGTCAACTTTGTGTCAGTGTGTCAGAGCAGATCGAAGGATATCCTTCGAAGTCGAAAGACTATCTTTCGATCAAGGAGGTTCGACAGATACCCATCCTTCGAGCATCTTTCGAAGTCAGTGAGTTGTCTTTCGAGCCAAGGAATCTTTTCGAAGGATATATTGTTCGAGCTGCTGTTACATTTCGAAAGATAAGGATCCTTCGTCTTGGAGAATCTTTCGAAATCATCGTTCGAAATTCAACAGTGATCTTTCGAACACTGTTGATCCTTCGAACAAGTGTCTGTCTTTCGAACAAGGGTTGATCTTTCGATCCTAGTCTGTTTAAGTTTAACAGTTTGTGTTTTGCAGGTCTTTCGATCCTTGATCTTTCGGCTGTTTGTTTCTCTTCAAAATTAACATAGTTTGTGAAAATTAATTTTATTTTAAATCAATTTTCACTTAATATATTAATTTTTATAAAATGGGAACAAACGGTGAGTGGTGGACTCAATTGACTTCGACTTCACAATCATCAGTTACACAACCTGAGCCAGATTTCGACAAAACTGCATTCTTGCGAGCTATTGCCCCAACTCAAGCTGCAATGATAACTGCAAATCAATGGGCATTGGTCACAAATCAAAGCAGCAGCATTCAATCTATGATGCAGAACGACAGTGAAACTGGTACAAGCACAAAACCGCCAAAGCTAAATCACATTAATGATTGGGGATGGTGGAAAGAAAGGCTGAGAACTTATGTTCAGGGGCAAGGTCAAGATCTATGGATGTGTTTCTTCACTCCATTTGACAATGAGTTGGAAGTTGCAGGAGCTAATCCACAAACTTACAGCACTCTGTCTGATGAAGATAAGAAGAAGTTTGAGTTAGAAAAGAAAGCATTCATGATTCTCACACAAGCTCTTAACAGAGACATTTACCACCAGTTTGTTTACTGCACGACAACTAAAAGCTTGTGGGATATGCTCACGTTACGATGTGAAGGAAATGCTCAATCAAGAAAGATCAAGCAAGATTTACTGAAGAAAGAGTTTGAAGGATTCACGTGTATGGAGAATGAGACTTTGGCAGATTTATCTACAAGGTTCCATCACTTGTTGAGCGAGATGTTTGCTTTTAAAGTCACTGCCACTCCACAAGAAATGACGAAGAGATTTGCTGATAGCTTACCAGCAAAGTGGAGCAGTTATCTTGAAATTCTCAAAGAAAACGGTGTTCTAGACACAATCACTGTTTATGATTTAATTCAAAAATTGGAGAACAAAGATGTAGAAGAGAAGCTTAAGGCAAAAAGAACTCTAACTCCTCAAAGTCCAGAGATGTACTTTGGGATTGCAGGGGGTATCAGTGGAGAAAAACCAGCTTCTCAACACGCGAAGATTCAAACAGCTTTCGTCTCAAACACTGGACCATCAACAACAGATCAGTTTGATCCTTCAGCATACTCGATGTTTCCAAGACAAAATTCTTCTTCTCAACAACAGTATGTGCAACCGACAGCTCAGAAGCAACAACCGCAACAGCAAGGGTTTTATGGAAGCTCTTCAAACATTCAAGCCACTTCCACTCCGAACACAGTCAGATTAGACACTTCCAACTTTTCCAAAGTCAGTGTCGAAATAGCCAAGGAGCATATGGAGATGTTGAACACCTTGGTTAGTGCTTATTGTGGATTGATCACAGGTCAGATTGGGAATATCAATCTAACCAATGAAGATTATCAGCAAGTGGATAGAGATGAGTTTGAAATGATGGATATTAAATGGGCTCTTGCTAGTGCAATTCGAAGAGCAAAGGAGTTTATGGAAAGGACCGGGAGAACCAACTTGGAAAGCAAGAAAGACACCAAGTATGGGTTCGACAAGCAAGCTGTAACGTGCTTTAACTGTGGTGAACGGGGTCATTTCAAAAGGGAATGCACAAGACCAGCTCAGCATGGAAATCAAATTCCCTTCAGAAATCAAGGCAACCAGCAGAACCAGAACAGGAACAATGTTCGTACGTTGATACCTGTCAACAACCAAAGCCAACCAGGGTCATCAAATGCCAACCGGGGACTCGTGGTTCAAGTAGATGAAGGTTGTGATTGGTCGCTTCAGCTTGGAGAAGGAGGAAATGGTGGAACAGCATGTTATGCTAAAGTGACTGAGAAGGTAGTAGAACCCGTGTCTGCTGGTGAATCTTCAGAAGATGAAGATAGTTCGGGTTATAGTGGGAGCATGGATGGAGAATCACTTGATGCTGGTGATTTATCAGGTGATGCTTTAGATTTGAAGGTTGATGAACTTTTGGCTGAAGCTGAAGTATTATGCAAGAGGAGATCTATTCTCTGCCAGAAATCTGCTGGAACTTCCGAGAAGCTTTCTAAATTTTTCTCTGAAGATGGATCTTTTTCTTTCCATTCAGCCTTTACGGCTAATGTCGACAGTTCATCAAGTCAGGTATATGATACTAATTCTGACTCTAATTCTGTTCCTGTTGAATGTGCTAAGTGTTTAGAATATGCAGAAAAGGAAAGTCAGTTTGAAATCACACACAAACACAATCAAGAATTGATTGTTGATCTTTCTAAAGCAACTGAAGCTAACTTGTTTTTAACCAGAAATGAAAAGGAGTTTAAAGCAACAATTGCGTCATTAAAACATGATGTTTCTGAATTACAAAAGGCCGTTTTGAGAAAACAACATGCTAACAATGATTTAATTGACACAATTGAAAAGCAAATGGTAGAGTTAGCAACAGCTAGATGTGAATGTGAGACAATTAAGCAGAAATTGGAAAGCTATTCCAATTCCCGCTATGTTTTGGATCACATTATTGATGTTCAAAAGAAGAAGGGGGATAAGAAGTGTATGGGATTCAAATCATGTCCTCCCCCAATGAATCACAATTACTCCAAATTGCCTGATGACGAGGATATGCCCCGTTTTGAACCTACTGTGCCACTCAATCTAGATGACTTTGCAGCAGGCCTCGGGTTCACAACTGGTACATCATCCTCGGGTCAATCAGAATCTGAGAATGTGACGGATTCATCGTGTGTTAAGGAACAGAGTCCTCCCATTGTTGAGGATACTGATTCTTCGGATGATGAATCTGATTCATCGGATGATGAATCTGTAGAGATTGTGAAACAACAGTCTAACTCGGTTACAACAGATATTCCAATCGAGAATCACATCCTGTGTGATCCACCAGTGAAACCGAGTAAGACTGAAATGTCAAAAGCAATGGAGTCCCTTGTATCTAGCTGTGAAGGGAATAACTTGTTGTACACGCTCAAAGGAGATGACAAAATCTACTCTAACAAAGATTTTCCAATTAAAAATGTAAATCAAGATTTAATTGAGCAAATTTTTGAAGGATGTATTGACAAGTTTTTGGGGAACAAAAGTGACAAAGTTACCGTCACTCAATGTGATCCAATTCCATGTGAACAAATTAGAAAACAATATGGAAACCAAAAACAACCAATTGAGCGAAAACAACAAGTCAACTCCGGAAAGGGTAAGGCACAGGGAAAGAAGGCTCAGAACAAGAATGTTCAAGCACCTAAAGTTCAGCAGCAAAAGGTGCAAAACAAAAGAGCTCCTGTTAAGAAGCGAGAACCGAAAGTGAACTTTGTTGGATCCAAGGGTACAGATAAACTTGAAACATTTCAGGATAAATCTAACATTGATTTTGTAAAACAAGTTAGAATTTTAAAACGAAATGATCAGAATAATTACACCCAACATACAAACGGATGTGATTTAGGTCCAAGTACATCTAGATCACAAAGTTCATTGTCTGGTTCTCCGTCTGGTCATCAACATGTTTCTCCGAGGTTTGTAGAGCGGAGAATGTGTTTTGAGTGTGGCACAATTGGGCATATTGTAAGATACTGCCCATACCTGCAAAAGTTGAAGGCTCCCCAAGAAACCAATTACCAAAAACGATCAGTTTCCCCGAAACAAGACCCGCGTGTCTTGAAAGAAAGGGAAAAGAAGTTGAAACAAAAGAATCAAAAGGTAATTGAAAAGGCCTTAAAATCAGAGGTCAAAGAAGAAAAACCTGTTCAAGCAAAATCTAAAACTGTAAAACCAGTAAATGCTAAAACAATTAATACAAATACTGGTAAAGGACAAACAGCTTGGAAACAAAAACAGGTAACTCAGTCAGGGGGAGCACCACAGGTTCTTTTTCCTAATCATCAAGTGATTGAAATCACTTTCCTTGATGATCAAGGACGACCCAAGTCCACAAAGGCTTGGGTCCCTCTCTCCAACTAATCTTTAAGTGAGTGTGCAGAATGTTCCAGGAGGAACTATTGATAATCGTAAGATTGTTGATAGTGGAGTGTCCATGCACAAAATAGGCGACAGAAGAAATTGTTGCCTTTGATGGAGAGAAGAAGAAAAAGAAAAGAAGACAGAATTGTCTGTCGAAAGAAATTGAGACCTTCGACAAAATGAAAATCATTCAAAAGTTTGATTGTTAAAGGCTTTGATCGGGTCCCCAGGATAGATTCAATCAAAATGTACGCATCTGCAGCACGTCTGATGTTCAAAATCTACAAGATGAACGTGCAGTGTACATTTCTTCGCGGTGTGATTGAAGAAAAAGTGTTTGTTGAACAAACCAACCGGGTGTGCGGATGCCTTGGCATGGATTGAACAACCGCACACTACTTATGAAAGAGAAAGACAAAAACCTTCGCTGGTGAAATGTGGAAGACCAGCCGGACCCAAAGGTTTATGATCTTGTTGCTGTCAAGAGACTTCTCAGTAGCTACAAAGAATCGACTTTGAAATCCACACCGGGTGGATATCCCGTTTGGGAGAGCACTCAGATTCCTTGCAATGCATGAAGCAGTTGCAGGATACGGTTTTAAAATTTCTAATCTCTCCTTTACTTGTCGTTATTTAAGCTACTTTATAAATTGTTGTCCTCTCGCAGCACTCTTTGGCCAGACAATGTTGTCATGGTCCGCACCGCAAACCGACATGCCAACTGATTTTTCCAAAATTCGATAAATCTTTTCAGATTAAAAATTAATTTTGGTAAACGGCATTGAGGTAAAACATGAGTTAACCAACATCGGAAAGTCATTTTTGTAAATACCTTTGTGCTTTTAAATTTTATCTTAGTTTGTTGATTTTAGGGGGAGTAAATCCAAAATTTGAAAATCCAAAAACATCGAAAAATTTCAAAAACACAAAAACAATAGAAAAACAAAAATGAGTTTCCTGGCGAGCAAAAGAGAAAATGATAGTACATCAGTGGTCTGTCTAAACCTCTTTAAACCTAAAATAAAAAAAATAAAAATAAAAACGATAAGCAGCTCTATATAAGATGTATCGGTAGGCTCACAATCATTTTAAAGTGTGCAGGGTGATATAAACTTAAACCGACTGAAGACTGGGTGGGAACCATTCATTGGCATATGGTCTTGGTACCGAAATTTCTTTTGAGAGATTGCCGAGGTTCTGAGATATTCGGTCTTTATGCTGCTTATCATCTGGGTATCATGGTTGTATCTTTTACCGAAAAATAACGGGGACGCAAGTCTAGATCTTCCATGATACTATACATACGTGTACATATCTCATACTGCATTCGACCTCAATAAGTGATCAACAATCACATGTCCAAACAAAATAAGTGATAATATATCACATTTATCCGGGAGTCAAGTTCGTCTCTCTGCTGTACGAAAGTACTGACCTGTTCACGGACTTGCTCCTGTGCCCTCATGCATCGAAAATCAAGTTCCTCATCAATAAGTGATTATATCACATAGGGCTTGTTTTCAATCAAAATAAGTGAGAATCTCACATCATATACGGTCAAACAGATGATAATCGGTATACTCACCGGTAAGATGAACTCTCGTGCATACCTTGATACGGGAATGTGTCGTGATATGGATGAACACCGGTCGGTAAGTATAAATCATACCTTAACGTATCCCCTCGCCATGATTACAAATGATAAGTTGAGTTTATGTGGACAACAATACCGATAATCGTTATAGGATGCTTATCTTAATGTTAACTAATAGAACAACAAGAGCGTTTTGACATGACCGTACACTGATATGATTCTCTTACCCTCGAAACTCGCAAAAAGATTGTCTGTAAATATTTATTTAATGCTTTCATTTTCTGCATCTTTGTATATATTTATTTACTGCTTTCAGTCTTTGCATTTCAAATATTAAAACACACCTAAAATCTGTTTTAATATAAACTTTATAAAATCCAAAAAGATTTTGCTTCTAGTTTATTTTTGATTGACTGATGTTTGGAACTCGAGTCAATCCTACCCAAAATCCTGATCGTAAGCCGAAAAACAATTGCATCTTCATAATCTGTCGAAGTTAACAAGTTTTGAAAGTTAAAGGATTAAAATTGAATAATTTTCTAAACTTTCAAACTGTTGTCGGTTGGTGTTTGATCGAGATTTGATCTCATATGTGTCTTTTGTTTAAATGTTAACTATATTCCAAGCGGTGTTCTCATTATGCGTTTAGATTTCTTGCATGTGCAGATGCTAAAGGCGAGGAGAACATGTTCGATGAAAAGCTTTGGAATGAAGACACGAAGTGGAGGCACTCAAAGGATAAAGTGATCGAGTTGCCACTGACCCTTCATCAACACCACAAGGATCTGAAGAATTGACAAGTCAAAAGATTCACGAGCATGACTCAATGGAGAGTTCAATCTAAGGGGGAGTTTATTGGCACACTTCCTAAACAAAAAGGGGAGTTTGTTGATACACTTTCTACTTACGACACGTGAAGACTTTGAAGATCCTCCGACGTGGAAGACATCAAAGTTGAACCTCACGAGTAGCGTCCAAGGGGGAGTTTGTTGATACATATTTTGTGGACACGACTCGGCTCGGTTCAACTCAGCTCAGTTCGACTTGGTTTCGACTCGAAGACACGAAGATCGAGACAAAGCTACAGTGTTGTTGCACTTGTGTCTGTACTTTGTCTGTATTTTGTCATGATACCAAACGATGTCTTATGTTAGGTTTGTTTATATGTGCGTTCGATGTAAGTTTGACCAAGTCAACCATCCTCCGGTTTGACTTGGCCAAATAGTTAGCACATATGTTGTAACATGCTTGTGTCGAAGGATGTCATCGAAGGATGGTTTGTATCCTTCGATGACCTCGAAAGATCAACCTTCGATGGATAGACCTCGAAGGATATCATCCTTCGAGGTTTGTATGGATCTTTCGGTAGGTTTCTGTTCGACAGATGATCTTTCGATCAGTCTGCCTGATCCTTCGACCAGATTACCTTATCCTTCGACCATAGCTGCTGTGTTGAGTATATATACTCATGTAGTGTGTTGTGTTCATTAAGAAAACATAGGGAGACTTAGGGAGTTGATTGAGAGAAACACTTAGACAGAAAACAGAGAGAGCATTCTGTTGGACAACACACACACACACGTTTGAGAGAGTTTATAGAGTACATCTGTAAACATTGAGCTTGTAACCGGAACCTTCAATCGTATTAATACATGTGGTGTTAATCGGTGAATCTTGTGTGTTGTTTATTTACGTGTTCTTGTTCTTGTTCATCTCCTTCTCTCGATCTCGGTTTGCATGCTAGCTTGGATTCCGCACTCGCTAGTGTGTTAGACATAACAAGGATAAGGTTTGACCTCATCCGAGAGGGACCTACATATGTTGGCAAATAGAAACACGGTGATTGCTCAGCAAGTGGAGATTAATAAGTTAAAGGAAACTGTTGGAAAACAACAAGCTGAAATCACGCAACTCCGAGCTGAGAATGAACGGCTGAAAGCTGCTGCTGATGATGAACGAGCAAGGCAGTTGCTACAGATGCGAGCAGCTGACAATGCTCGCGGTATTGAGTTGAATAGAGTGAAGGAACAAAGTATAGCCGTTAAACAATATGTAGATCGTCTGGCTGAAAGTCATGATTTCATGAAGGAATGGTATGATATGATCAGGAACACCACACTGGTGGATGGTTTCAAGTCTATTAAGACTGCCTTCGAGATAAGCAGAAAGAGGGTTAACATCTTATGGTCTGATCGATGCAAAGAACAAGAAATTCAGCGTAAGCGTGATCATGATAGCGACGACCAAGGTAACCCTGATTCGTCAGCCTCCTCTGAGCCACAAGGGGCATCTGCTTCAACTCAGATTATAGTTTATCAGCCTCAGCTGATTGAGACTACTCAAGGCACTTCAGGTGGATCAAAAGATGATCTAGAATAGCTGGAAAGTGGTATTGCTTTGCAAGTGTGTCCTCCTAAAAGTTCTACAGCTGGTGAGAATGTAGCGTCAAGCTCAGCTGATATTGCCTTGCAAGTATGCCCTCCTGTTAGTCGAGAAGACTTAGAAGACGGAGAGTTCATTTCTGAGATGACAGATGAACAGATTTTGTAGTTAATTGATATGAAAGTAGTCGATGATGCTACAATTGACGAGACTCCAAGTGAACCCGAAGCAACAAACTTGGATGGTCTTGATGAAATAGTGTTCAAAGGTGATGCGAAGAAGTCGAAATACGTAAGAGAAGACAGTATTGAGTTCAATCCATTTGATGAAGACTAGTTGAAAGACAACATGAATCAGATCAACGAAAGATTGAAAAATCGTGATTCATCTGATGTTCCAGCTGATTCGTTTGAAGAATGGAGAAAGAACTCCCTTTCAAAGACTGCAAAACCAGCCCCTCCTATCGTACAAGTTGATTATATGAAGTACAAAAAGGGTCGTCCTCAGGGAAGAATACTCAGCTGGATGTTCGTGAAAGAGATTCATTGCATTGCTGTGAAGCGAGAACATGGAATTCAATACTTCAAGTCGCTTCTGAGTATTCTTACCTTACCGTTTTACGATGTGGCAGCATTAGCAAAGCTGGAGCTCATTAATCGATCAAACTTTGAAGGTGCTAAGCTCTTTGCTCGAAAGTTGAGGATTGAACGAAGAAAGGGTTGGAAAGATGAATTATACAAGCCACAGTTCCCTATGTATGAACAGATCAAGTTTACATTGGATCCAGCAACCAACACGGCTCGGTACAGGCTCATGTACAAGCCCGTGAAGGTTTTGGAAAAGATTCCGCTAATGCAAATGGAACAAGACATTCTCGCGAACATGGCTCTTTGGTGTTATGATTCAGATACGCATGAAGCAGTTACCGTCTTCAGGAATGACAAAGAAAACTTCCATATTATCGATACGATGTGGATAGTCAACATGTCGGCTGCTGATATCGACAGATTATTTCGTCATGACATATTCTATGAAGACAATGACGCACGTCAAGCTTTACGTTTTCAACGCGTTGCTTGTTTTTGTTACTATCGCAGGATTCATGCTGGAAGCTCATGGTCGGAAGCAGCTCATTAAGACCGAAGACCAAGCAACAGCCAAGGGGGAGTTTGTTGGTGCAGTTTTTGTGTCTGTCGCTTGTTCTTTTTACGTATGTAATGTACGGTCTTTTGGTTTATCGAGTCTGTATGTTTTGGTTGAGTCGACCAAGTCAAGATATCCTCCTATCTTGACTTGGTACGACATTGTCATGTTATGTATGTGATGCAGCTATTAGTTTATACAGTCTTGCAGTTTTTTTTAATTTGAATCTCCAACTGTTCAGTTTCTGCAAGTGTCTGCAGAATGTTTGCTGTTTGCAGCCCTCCACGAAGAACCTTCTTCGTGCTTCATATGGTCTTTCGTGGATGTGATCAACAAAGAACCTTGGTTCTTCGTGGGCTGAGATTCTTCATGAGCCCAGTAACATTCTTCGTGATGTTACTGGGCTGGGGACTATAAATAGCAGCATATGTTGTGCAGAACATTAAAGAGAGCTTTGGTTTGAGTCTGTAAACACTGTGTGTATGTGTTTGTTATTGTTCTCTTCCAATTAATCAAAATAGTGAATGTTTGGTTACTTGTGTGCTTTATACTTTGCTTTGGTTGCATTCTTACAAGGATTCCGCACTTGTAACTGTGTTCTAACAACAAGGAAGTAGGTTTCTTGATCCTCCAAGTGGACCTACAGCACACAATATGGACAGTTGGGGTATCACGTTTAGAGGACGTAGGGATCATGTCGTCATCATATTTGTGGCCTTAGAGCTACCAGGGATAGATATATAGAGATAAATCCACGTGTCCCTAATGTAGGGCCACTGTAGTGGACGACGGAAAAGTTGTGATAAAATTGTTCTAAATGAGTCAAAAATCTAAGTAATTTGTCTTAGTTTTATGAGTACTATGATTCTAGGTTCTTTATCTTACCTTGTTATTACTTTTCTGATTTGTTGCAATAAATGCTTGGTAATTTTTAGTTGAAAAGACTGATATTTACAAACCAGGTACAAGGATATGTGTCTATTTTGGTAACTTATGGTGATTTGAAGAAATATCCATCAATAATAACTGTTGTAGATTCAACACGGCATTACTTCATCGACGGATTACCTGATGTTTTACTCACTTTCTAGACTATATCATGCAATTGGCAAATACACATTAGATCTTATAATTGAATTGTGGTATAAATTCTCTTGCTCAGCTCATCATAGTTGTTTGCAGATCATGATCAGGTTTTGTAGTGATTTGACTGTCTATTCAAATTATTGGTTTATACTCTGATCTGTTGGTTCACTGAAACAAATATAAAAATTGTACACACTCTAGTGGCAGAACCCTATAACTTATTTATGTGGGTCATCCAAAGGCTATTTTCTCTACCCGCTACAAGTAGAGCCTCATAATCATATTTTTACTAGAAAAAAAACCTCAGATTTTATATATAAAAAGCCAATGGATTCCTGTGGTTGCGGTCAAAGAACCCTCTTGGCCCCTGGTTCCGTCCATGCGCATTCATAGTCTCCACCAGCTTAGAAATGCTTTATTTATTTTATTTTTATGTCATTTTTGGTATACCAATGTGTATATAATTATATTAAGGTTCAATTGGCAACAGTGATGAGTGATTTCCATGTGGATCCGCCACTTAAATCTAGAATCATATTGCTAAATCTTATTCTCTGGTTAATGATAAATGTATTTTACCTTTTAAATCTATAGGGGAAAAGTAGGCGACATGGCATGGACCTTATTCTAGCGTAACACATGGGCTGAAGATCTTGAAGAAGTTTAGAGATTCCATGGATTATTCATCTCAGTCGTTATAATGATTGTTTTATTTATGATCAAAGGGATTAAATTGTTTGGATGGAAATGGAACTGGTTTAGGACTTTGGAAGGTGGTATACAATCGGCGACAAATTAATGGGTTTGGTGCCTTGACTTTTAAGATGAGTTCACGCTCAGGGCACACACCAGTTTATTGACCCAGTTCTTCTTCTAATGGGGGATTATTCGATAGGTCTAGGTCCGTATAGATTTGTTCCTAGAGGAGTTAACATTATGGCATGGCGGATCCTAGTGGAGTGATTACCTACAAAAGTTAATTTGAGCAACAACATTTTGGATATTCCATCTTTTCATGGCTTCATTTTTCTAATCATGTGGAGACTTTGGATCATATTTTTAACTGATTGTGCTAATGCAGTGAATACTTGGAGATTGATTTCTAGGTAGTTGGATATGCTCTCCCCTCTTCTGTTTGATAAGGGCATTTTTCAAATTTTGTGGACTCGTTGTATTGAAGGAAAATTTTATAGGTGACTTAGGTTGATTTTTTGGAGAACGCAGAACAACAAAGATTGCATTTTATTCTATTGTTAGCTTCTTTTTTTAGTGGTTCATGGATAGGAACCATAACGTTGACACTAATTGGTTTGAGTGGCTTAAAAATCCAATTTTATATCGATGTAGTTTCTTGTTTCTCGACCTAGGCTAGGATTTTCTTGTTGGGTCTTGTATCTATTTATGCCCCTTTGCTGTTAAATTTTTTTGAGAGAATCCTTTTTCTTCTTGGCTATTATCTCCTACTTCAAGTTGAAAAAAATATTTTCAAATATTAGTAACCGAGATTTATATATATTTCATTAGTATTTTACTTAATATAGAAACAAACAAACATTTACTAAAAAATATATAGCATTGTAAAGGTGAGTGAATTTAGAGTAATAAAAAAAACTTTGAGTGACCGTGCTTGAACTTTTGAAAAAACTTGGTTACTATTAAGTAATTTATTCCTTAAAAAAAGTCGATGTATAAAATAAAAATAAAATAATGAACACATGATAAATAAGAGAATGCTAAATTTAAGGCAACTGTTACACTTTTATATATCTCTTTAAATCGTATGTATTTTTTCTCTCTCTAAAATTATATGCCTTTTTCTCTTTAAAATTAAATACACATTTTCTCTCTCTAAATTCTATATTTGTTTTTGTCTATTGTCATCTATTATTTCCATAATAAATAATTATATTAAACTATCATATTTTCGTATCCAAATTCAATCCTTTCTTATACTTAAAAAATCTACTGTAACCAGAAAGTCGACTAAAAGAATAAAAGAATAAAAGCTACCTTTTCAATTTTAAATTGGAGCTTACCATGTACAAATATTAAAATTATATTAACCAAGGTTGAAAAATAAAGAAAGAAATTTATATTTAAGGGTATAATGAAAATTAAAAAAAAAACCTTATTAATGTGAGACGCTAGAAAAAGAAAAAAAAATAGAGTAAATAATAAAAAATAAGAAAGGAAAACAATATTAAAGTTAAGGGCTAAACATATCATTACCAAAGTTGAGGGACCAAGAGTGAAAAAAGTGAGTTTAATATTAGTGTGTACCATGTGTGTACATATATTACATAGTTAATATTCAAAATAAAAATAAATAACACATGAAAAATAAGAGATTACTAACACTACTAGAAAACAGCCAGATTTTACGACAAGCATATTTGTAGCAAATCTGTGGAAAATTGGCCTTAGCTACAAATTTGCGACAAAACAGGCCCGTGTGAAAAATCCTTGTCGGAAAGTATGATTGCGACAAAACTACCACAAAATTTGCTACAACTTTCCGACAAATAACAACCATCGCAAAATTTTCCACAAAATTCTGACAATTTTTTTTAAAGCCTTTTCTACCATTTTTCGACAAATTTGTCACAAATCCCACTTTTTACATACTTTATTAATATTTTATTTTAGTCATTTTTAATAATAATAATTTAAGAAAATAATTAATTAAAAAACCATTTTCGACAAATTTCCTACAAACTCTAAAAACTATTTAACACAAATTTCCTACAAATTTTAGTTTTTTTTGCGACACGGTACCTACAAATTTTCTACAGAAATAAAGTTACCGGATTCCGACAAATTTGCGACAATTTTTTTTAATAAGATAAGTTACCAGATTCCGACAAATTTCCTACAAACTCTAAAAACTATTTTAGACAGATTTCCTACAAATTTTAGTTTTTTTTTTTGCGACATGGTACCTACAAATTTCCTACAGAAATAAAGTTACCAGATTCCGACAAATTTGCGACAATTTTATTAATAAAATCAGATTTTTTTTTTTTGCAAATAATTGCAGGAAATTTTTAGAAAATAGAAAAAACCTGTACACGATATTTAAATACGAATACCAAAAATCCTAATAAAAGTGCGTTTCATATTACAAAATTAATACGATCATAACGTTTCAAAATGTAATACAAAACGAAAGTTAATATGAAAACGCACTTTTGTAATAATAACCAAAAATTTCTAATGAAAAGCGCGTTTTCATATTACAAAACTAATACGATTTTAACGTTTCAAAATGTAATACAAACCGAAAGTTAATATGAAAACGAGCTTTTGTAATATGAAAAGCGTGTTTTCATATTACAAAATGAACACGATCTTTACTTTTTTCTTGAACTATTCATCATTTCTTCCATCTTTTTTTGCCATACTGCATTTGCGGCTCGCTCCCGTTCACGCTCGGCCCGCTCCCGTTCACGCTCGGCCCGCTCTTGTTCCCGCTCTTGTTCCCATTGTGCAAAACGAGCTTCCATATTTTTTCGGGCCTCTCTTTCTTTTTCCAACTCTGCTTGAACCTTTTTAAGCTAAAATTCATCAAAGTGGACAGTATTAATACATATTAACAAAAAAAAAAAAAAACAAATTGTAACATTAAACACATATTTAAGGGCATTATCATGTGCAAGGGCATTATTACAATAACCATAAAATAGGTAAACTGTTCGGTAAACACAGCATCGGCAAAAAATCGGTTAACGACGTGTACGTTGTCAGTTAACGACATGTACGTTGCTTATAAGGTTTTTTGAGCAAAAAATCGGCAAAAAACTGAAGGTTTAATTCAGCGAAAAAAACGGCAAAAATAGCAGGGTTTTATCATCAAAAAAAAGTAATAAAAGTTCAGGTTATTTCCGCAAAAAAAGCCCTAAAAACTGTAGGTTTTTCAGCAAAAAATCCCCCAAAAATGCAGGTTTTTATCATCAAAAAAGTCAAGTTCTTTCGGCAAAAAAAGACCTAAAAACTGCATGTTCATTCAGCAAAAAAAAAAAACGCCAAAAATGTAGATTTTCAGCAAAAAAACGTCAAAAAGGATTAGACCATATATAACTATTTCATCAACATAAGAAAATATAGTATAAATATAGAAGAGATTTACCTAATTTACAGTTAAAAATAAGAGTAAAGTCCTTTTTGAGTCCCTGTGGTTTGTGCATTTTAACTATTTGAATCCAAAAACCAAACTTGTCTTGATTTGAGTCCCTATGGTTTGTAATTTTAACCCTTTGAATCCAAAATGCAATCCACATCCAAATTAGAAGTTAACCCCTCACCATGTGGCACGCACGTGAGGGGCATTTTTGTCCATCTACCCCATTTATTTTTTCCCAGCCCCAATATAACCCATTTTGACCTAATATTTACTCATTCACTACTTCATCTTCAGCCTTACATTGCTCTCCCCATTCACAATCTGTAGATTTAAGAACGCAATGAGAGATCTCACACATTGGTGTGTTCGTAGTTCAGATGATCCCTTTGGTTATGTAATATTGAAGTTGATCTTTTGTTATGCTACTTTAAACATGGTGTATTGTTAAGATATAAGATATATAATGTTGAACATGGTGTTTTGTTAAGATATGTCTGCACATGGCATTTTGTTCTTTATAGTGTTTAGTGAGTCTTCTTTAGAATTCAAAGGTCATGGAATCAAAGTAGTATGCAGGCCTGTTTGAAATTTAAGCATTTATGAAAGGTCTACACAAGTACTTGCATGTTAACTTAAAGAAAAATGAAGAAAATAATGGTGGCACGTCCACCAGGTCTGCACAAGTAGTTGTATGACTTATGCTCTATAATGATTGATGCATACTAATTAATCCACCAGGTCTGCACAAGTAGTTCTAAACCCAATTCGTTATTTTTTGTTCTCAAACGAGCCGAGCCTTAACGAGCCCGAGCCCGAGCTCGAGCCTGAAATAGAGCTTATTTTGTTATTGAGCCCGAGCTCGAGCTTGAAATACAAAGCTTGTTTAGGCTCGCGAGTCTAAACGAGCCCATACAAAATTTTAATTTTTTTATATATAATAATTAATAATGATGATAACATTGACGAGCTGAGTTAGAGCCGAGCTTTGACTCGTTTAAGCGATGTTGAAGTGAACTCGAGCCGAGCTTTTAGCTCATTTAAAGTTGTTCTCAAAATAATAATCAAATATTGCATAACTGAAATCAGAATAATCAAGTGTAATAGAATATGTACAGTATTACCTTTATGTGAAATGATCAAACAGAAGGGTCTATAAGTGATTTTTTAAACCTTTTGGGTTTAATAATTGCTGTTATTAATATGAGTTTGTGATTAGCCTTTGATGCTAACAATTTCACATTTTTTTTATACTTAATCAGTAGTGAATGAGTAAATATTAGGTCAAAATGGGTTATATTGGGGCTAGGATAAAATAAATGGGGTAGATGGACAAAAATGCCCCTCACATGCCTGGCACATGGTGAGGGGTTAACTTCTAATTTGGATGTGGTTTGCATTTTGGAATCAAAGGGTTAAAATTACAAACCACAGGGACTCAAATCAAGACAAGTTTGGTTTTTGGATTCAAATGGTTAAAATGCACAAACCACAGGGACTCAAAAAGGACTTTACTCTAAAAATAACTACAATTAATTCCACTATACCTAGTTATTCACGTTTTAGTTGATGAAATGCAGTTTGGCAGCCAAGTCTAATTTGTATAATCCTATTAAATAATTATAGTTCTATATGTGAAGGCTAACGTGTCAATCTAAAAGAACAACAATAATGATGATACCTCTTGTGACTGCCTGGCATCATCATATGATGCATAAGTTGTGGAAGATGGTGTGCCGGTCACCACAAAATGAGGATCAGAAGTTCCTACCCCGAACAAGTTACCACCCTTACGCTTCGGATTCAAACTCTCCCAAATAGCCAAATCATCGCATTATGTTTCTTCCGGGTACATTTTTTTAAGTTGTTGCGTGTACGCGATCTAAAATTTACGAAATGAAAACTTTGAACACTAAGACTTGAATAAATAACTATAAACAAATAATGAATGATAACTAACATATGAATTCTTTGCACGCTTAGTAATAAAGTTTAAATTTTCAAAGTCATTTTTATCGATCTCCCCATCTTGTACCCTCTTTTTGCACTCCTTTGTAGCGTGGGTCTGGAAGAATACTTTCTTGTATCCAACTTTTTTACCCTCTTTCTCTTCCTACATCAAACAGAGTAATGTAAATGATATGTACTAAAATTTATAATTATGACTAGTTTACCATGTTGGCGCGGTGCTCATCAAATCCTATTGACCCTCCCGTATGAATGCATAAGTCATTTTTGCGGTTGCTTTTCCCGGCTTCAGACTTTTTTTGCCATTCTTCAGTGTTCTAGAACTATAAGGGAAAAAATATATACACAGAATATATACAGAGAAATAGAAATTTAAAAAAATATCAGTAATTTATTGAATTCCTTACACTACACATTCATTCCCACTTCTCAAGAGGTATCCCATCTGGTGGAAATCTACGTTGGACATTAAAATTGTATTTACCAGCAGGTATTTTATGCCCCTTATCAATAGCCTTTTTTTTAGATTTTTGTCTCAGATTTCTCATTATGTCTCTAAATCTTCTTTTGAGCACATTGATAAATGTATCATATATTAGCTAGTCATCTCCCCGATTCCATCTATATTTGGTCTGTAAAATTAAAAACAAAAGTCAAAATGCCATGATTAAAAGAAATAATCAAAAACATATACGAATAACTAATTGATAAGCTACCTGAAAGCGGTTGAACAAGCGCATCCTAACATTATGTGGGACCTTTTTGAATGTGACCCAATCCCCATCATAACATTGCTCAAATATATCCTTTGCACATCTATTTACCTTATTTTTTGTAAACCTACAATTTTGAAATAACCATATAACTGTATTTTGTAACATGAAATACATTTTTTTAAAACATAAAATAAAACTTTAAAATTGGTGACATACTTCTTTCCGTTGCTTTTTATAAATTCCTTCTCACTACCGTCACCATGACCAACGTCGCCATCACCACCGTCGCCATCACCACCACCGTCGTCGACACCTCCGTCGATACCTCCGTCGACACCTTCGTCGCCAATGCCACCATCACTATCTCCACCATTGTCACCATCGTCACTACCATCTCCATTATCACCATCACCTAAATCCTCATCGAAATCGTTATCATCATTAACAATATCCCGTGACACATCATGGGACGGTGCAATATTATCTGACATCCCAGCTACATCAGCCATCTGATCACCCTCATCCACTTGGCTACAACCACCAGCTCCGAATCTACGATATGCCATTGTTTTACCTTCTGGAGATCGTATCACCACATACGGCCCATGGGTCCATACACTACTTTTATCAACATGTGTCTTTTTATTGGGATTTTTTGGGTCAGACTTTTTAGATCTTCCTTTTCCAGAAGCAACATTAGCGACATCACTTTCACCTCTACGAAGATTGAGATCAACAACAATATCACTATCAATGCATCTGCTTACAACTTTCTTTATTTTCCCACCACGAAGACCACGACCACCACCATCACCACCACCACGACCGCGACCACCACCACTACCACCACAATGAGCAACATTATCTTTACCACAATTCATAATGTATGCAGCCTGCATTTTAATGAAATAAGAGTCATCAGATACATAATATAAGATTCACAAACCAGCTAATAGGAAATAATTTACAATGTACATACCAAATGATAATCTCAAATAAGAATAAGTATACAACAACAATCAACTTCTATTCCTAAAAATCATGTTCATCTTCTTCTTCATCTGAAGAGTGATCAGAGAAAACCATTTCATCATCATCCGAAGAATTATCAGAAAAAACCATTTCATCATCATCACCATCCTGGTCGTTGTCGTCATCATCATCATCGAATGTATCATGATCTAAGGGATCACTCATAGTTGCATCATTCGATAACTCAAACCGTTCATCAGTTTGAAAGAAATCATGTGCTTCCGTGTTCCCATTTTTTGTGACTTCGGTTTCAGGTGCGGTGACTTCATAAATGTGTCACGCTTTTGTCTTGACAACCTCCCATAGATCTTTTGTTTCACGTGTGATGGCAGGGTAAGGTGTGTAAAACACTTGTTCCGCTTGTGATGCCAAGATAAACTTGTCATCATTTTGAGATTGACACTTGTGTCTGATATCAACCAACTTATTTTTGTTAACTATTACACCATGTTTATTATCAAACCATGTACATTTAAATAGTACAACGGTGTGAGGCCCATTGCAATCATATTGGAGCTCTAGTACCTCATCCAGTAAGCCATAGTAGTCAGACTCTTCGGCATTATACGTTTCCCCTCTCACACATACACCGAAGTTTGAGGTTACAAGTCCTTTACCATGCTTTCGGGTGTGGAACTTATAACCATTTACAAAGTACCCATTGTGAGACTGGGCATAAATAGATGGTTCCCTTGCTAAAACCTCTAAATGTCGAGTGCTTCCATCAATTAAGCCATTCATTACCTACAATAAAGAGCATGCACGCACCGTGTTGGTTAACGATGCACTAACATCAATCGTTATGATTTAACTGACTTTACTTACTTGGTTTTCAAACCAATCAGCAAAATGGTGATCTCTGAGAAGAAATTCTGACTCATTTGGATACAATTGTGGCGCCACCTCATCAAACTTGTCGATGTAAGGGTAAACTTCTGCACAATTTAAAAGAACATAGGTGTGCGCCTTTTTTAGTTCTTCTTTACTCATGCGTCTCTTTTTTCCGCCCTTTTCATATAATCGTCTGGACGGAACAGCAAACACGCTCAATTGAGAGCCTCCACTCGAAGAACTAGAATGTTGTGGTGCGAAATTCCGCGGATCTCTATTATGGCGTGTCTCAATCGACGGGTCAAAGTATAGAGAACAATATGTGGCAATTTCATTCACTAGGTGTTCCCTCACGATTGAACCCTCAACCTCTGATTTGTTTCTAATTCTTCTTTTCATTAAACCAAGCTTCCTACATTTATAAATCATTGAGAATGTGTTAAGAATGATTAACGAAAATCTGAAAAACATTTTTTTTCATAAAAATAAAATAGTATTTTTACCTCTCGTATTGATACATCCATCTATATTGCACCGGACCACCAAGAAGAGCTTCATTAGCTAGATGTATGACCAAGTGCTCCATGGAATCAAAGAAACTAGGAGGCAATATTTTTTCCAACTTGCATATTGTTTGAACAATATTGTGCTTCATGTTAACCAAATCCTCTACATGCAATGTTCTTGAGCATAAGACGCGGAAGAACATGCATAGCTCTGTTACAGCCTCGTATGTCTCTTTTGAGACAAAACCTCTAATAGCAAGCGGAAGCAACACGTGACAGTCGTGACTCTTAAAGCTATGAAAAGAGTTGAGTTTCATGTTTACACAACTCCCTATGTTTGATGCATACCCGTCTAGAAACTTTAGCTTTTTCAACCAAGAACATACTTTTTTAACGTCATCTTTTTTCAGAGTGTATTCTCCTCTATCTTTAGTCATATTTCCATTTTTATCATAGATGGGGTTTAAAAGAGGACGATTACAAATATGCTCCATGTCTTGCCTTGCTTTCATATTGTCTTTGGAATAGTTTGTGCTCATAATTATGTTAAACAAATTATCAAATACATTTTTCTCGATGTGCATCACGTCAAGGTTGTGTCGGATTAACAACTTACTCCAATACGGAAGTTCCCAAAAGATGCTTCTTTTTACCCAATTATGTGTAATCCCAAAACCAGGTGGTTTTCTAGATCTTTCAGTACCACGAGGTTTAACATCATAATAAACACTGGGAATATCTTTTATATCCTGCCATATTTCCTCTCCAGTTGGCTCTGGAATATCTCTCCCGCCTGAAACCGTTTTGTTTTTCCGAAAGTTAACCTTATCTTTAAGGAAAGGATGATTTGTGGGAAGATGTTGTCTATGGCAGTCAAACCAACATGCTTTCCCACCAAATTGAAGTTGGAAGGATCCCGATTTATTCGAGCAATATGGGCAAGCTAACTTACCATGTGTGCTCCATCCTGAAGTTGGAAATTGTCACATCGATAGGCATCGTAAGTCTCAATGCCATGTGTGAACAACCATTTCAGCTCGTCTACCAAAGGTTGTAGAAAAACGTCAATATTTTGTACAGGATTATTTGGACCTGGAATCACCAAGGGAAGTTGGATGTATTTCTCTTTCAAGGCCAACCAAGGTGGAAGATTGTAAACCGTGAGAAACACTGGCCAACATGAATACGGTGTCCCGCTTGTATTATTTGGACTAAATCCATCAGTACACAACCCGAGACGAACATTGCGTGTCTCTTTTGCAAAATCGGGAAAGACTGAGTTAAAATGGTGCCAGGCTCGACCATCACTAGGATGACTCATCTTTTCTGATAGACTACGATCTGCGTGCCAAGTCAAATGTTGGGCGGTTTTTTTTTTAATAGAACAATCTTTGAAGTCTTGGTCCGACAGGCATGTAAGTCATCACCAACTTAGGCACCTTCTTACCCTTTTCCTTGTATCTGTCTTCATTACATACTATACAACGATCCAAGTCGGAATGTTGTCCATAGAATAGCATGCAATGGTTTTGGCACACATGAATCTGTTGTGATGGCAACTCTAGGGGCTTCAATATCTTTTTGGTCTCATAAAAGTTTCGAGGTAGCTTATTATCATCAGGAAGTATACCTTTGATTATTGGAAGTAGTTTATCAAATGTAGAATCCAAAACATTACAATCGGATTTCCAATTCAATAATTTGGTGGTGGCAGAGAGTATGCTAGCGTCTTTACACCCTTCCCATAAAGGCTCATTGGCTTGCTCTAACATGTGGTAGAATGCTTTTGCGTTTTGATTTGGATCTTGGTGCATACATTCCATAACCATTTGATCATATTCGGTATATTCACCAAGATCTTCATCAGAATCTTGAGCCACATGTTGAGATGGTCCAGGATTTGAACATTGACTTACATCCATCGGCTCATCAGATTCACCATGGGCGTACCATACCCGATAATCTTTCATAAATCCTTGTGAAGTTAGATGACAATCAACAACGCCTCTCGTCTTGTAGTAACGGTTTTTGCATGTACTCCACGGACATCTAATTAGTAATACACGAACCCCGTTTATAGTTTCCCCTTCAATGTTATTTGCGTGTTTGTATGCAAAATCCAAGAAATGATCAACACAACGTTGAAATTGCAAACTTATAGTACCGTCTTTATTGGTTCTCACCCCGTACATCCACTCTCTATCCGACGACATTTTTTATCGATCTATAACTCAAACCACAATGGTCAATTTTACAGTCCAAAGACACCAAAAATAAACAAAATCAACATGTCAAATGAGAATTAACAGATAATATTCAACCAAACCAACTCTGAGCCTAATAACAGATAAAAAGGCCCTTAGCCGCTAAAACAATATATAAACTACTTTTTTTAAATGAAAATTAACGTTATGACAATAAACATAGCAAAATAATAGTATTAGAATGACATGCGGTACTAGCAAACCGATGATGGTATATTCATTTTGAATGGCATTTTAGTGAATTTTAGTATTTTTTTTAATCAAAATTACTAGGTGTGACAAAATTCAATTTTGTGCAATTCGATAATTTGAAATTATACATATTTCTGTAAAAAACAATTCTTTTTTCAAAAGGAAAAAATTTAGGTTATCTTTTATTTTCAAAAATATGTTATTTCCGAAAACAAGATATATGATCCAATTAAAAATTCATAGACAAAATAAGGTGGCTTAATTTAATTTATTTAAGTATGAACAATTTATTTAAGAAAAAATAAGGTGGCCATGGCCGGACCAGTGAGTCAGATATGAATGGGGGTGGGGTTGTGTCTGAACCAGATCAGTCAGATATGAATGGGGGTGGGGTTGTGTCTGAACCAGATCTACTGAAACAACAGCCTCAAATGTTTGTAACCATTGTAACGTTTTCGGCCACACCTTTATTCAGTGCAAGGTTAGGACCAGAACTGCTGAGGAGTTAGAGGCTGCTACGCTGAAGATGAAAAATCTGAGCACCAACCATGACATTCCTACTGCTGAAGGTCAGGTTGACAAGGATGAGTTCACTATTGTTCGGCAGAAACATAAGGGTAAAAAAAGGTAACTTTCAAGAGGCTCAGCGCAATTCAGTGATCCTTAACCAGGCTGGAAGGAATAACTTCAATGTAGAGGGTGCCAGTAAGACAAGCTAGTAGTGTGAAACTTGTGAAGAAGCAAGTTGGGATGCTGAGGCTTATATTTCTAAACACCAAACAGTTCTGGCCTTAACAGCAATAACTTATATATTCCAAATTGTATCCTCTTCTTGTTTTAAGTTTTAACATATTTATAATTTTGTTTTAAAATTTCACTATACTAACTCTTTTCCTTTTTAAATTTCAGGTTTGTCTATATAAAATTCCAAATTGTATCCTCTTCTTCTTTTAAGTTTTAACATATATATAATGGGTACAGCTCACACTTCAGCATTAGAAGTGACTTTTGTTTTAAAATTTCAGGTTAACTACACGAGACCAAAAACTCAACCAACACTAGTATGTTCTTCGAATCCTACTTCCTTTTCAGTATACTAACTCATTTCCTTTTTTAAATTTCAGGTTTGTCTATATAAAATTTCTATATGAAAGGTAAAATTTCTAATTATCAACAGTGGATTGAAAGTTAAAAAACAAAGATATAGAAATACAATAATCCATATAAACTAAACTGGTTTTTACATTGAAATTAACACAAGGTTGGTACCTGTAATAAATGAGCGCCACTGGAAACCACCACTCTAAGCCTCACGATGGCCGGAAACCACCAACTCCGAGCGATTTAAGCTGGTGAAGTAAAATCTTAGAGAGGGTTAAGACTAATAGCAAGATTTAAAGACACAATTACTTACCAATTTGGAGCTTCCCCTGAAACCACCAGTTGCTACCTTCTGAGTTTTGGTTGGGACGATTAGGGCTAGAACTTTGGTGGGGGAATTGGGAATTAGGGCTAGAAGTTTGGTGGGAGAATTGGGAGGGAAATAGCAGCGCCAAAGTTAAGCGGGATAAAATAAATTTTAACCTTTTCATTTTGGAGTTCCCTCTTTCATTTATACAACTCATTTTATATAGCTTTTATTTAATATATTAACTATATATTTATATGATAATAATTATTTATATATAAATTAAATATTTTATTTTTTATTTTAACTTTTACCTTCATATACCCGTAACCGGTATTTTTGGTATCAGTACCGATTCTGTATCGTTTGGCACCGAGCTTATCTCTACCCCTGAAACTGAAAAAAGAAAAAGAATTAAAAATTGAAGAAAATCAAAAAAAGTTGTACGATACTGTTGTTGTTCGTCCGGTGCCCGTGATCAGGGATGAGCATATGGTATCGGGTAGCAGCACTAAATTTCCCGAACCAAAAGATTTTCAATATCAATTCGGCACCAACTTTTGGCTTTTTCTGTACTAGTGCCGGTTTTTACCTTCATGTACCAACACCAAACAGGACCGTACCGGTATTTTCTAATTTTAACTAGTCTTAAGTCACTGCGTTGCGGGCAGAGAAGTAATGTAAAACCACATTTTTTAACATCAAGTGACTCACGTTATGTAAAAGGTAGATGAAGTCTAATTTATACTGACACGTTTAGAAAGTTGAGGGGTAAAAAAACCAGAGGGACCAAGTATGACTACCAAATACCGTATTAAGTAGCAACCGCATGACGATAAAATCGAGAAAAAAACGTAAAATAAAAAACCAAACTTGTTTAACTTTTGTGGCAAAATGGTAAAAAAACCAAAATTTTGTTATGAAATAAAAAAAGGCCACAAAAAATATTATTCATTACCATGTTACAAATTAATACATATAATATAATGTAATATAATATAATATAGGGTTAATGGATTTAAACACCCCAACTATTGTCATTTGGCCGCTGGCACTCTCAACTTTGACTTTGGCTCCCATCACTCTCAACTTAATACTTGGGTTGCTGTGTCACCCCGTCGTTAACCAAACACTAACTTGGTTAGTTTTGCTATCCTACGTGGCTAATTTTAGATGATGTGGCGTTTTTTAATGAGGTGGCATGCTGATCAGCTGATGAAAACTTATATATTATATATATAAAAATCAGTTTATATTCACCCTCTCTCTCTCTCACTTAACACCACCACCATCCACCCACACCACCACCACCATCCACCCACACCACTGTCCTGCCTTCCACCCCACCATAACCTTACACTGCCATCCACCCTACCACCATAATCCCCTGTTCAAGAACCATTGGCCACCACCCACTGCGACCACCTACCCCACACCACCAAACACCGCTTAATCTGGATCTAGAAGCCTGTTTGAGATGATATTGAAAACAAACGACGATGGGTTTTGATTTTGGGGGAAAACGGGGTTATGATGATGATCAGGTGATGTTGAGGAGGGGAACAGTGGTGCTGTCGCAGATCCCCCTCAGTTCACACTCTTCCACCTAGGGTTTCATCATCCCCATTCCATTCCATCTCATCTCACCGTTAGGGTTTCCGCCACCTAATCGGAACCACCGCTGGCCGTTTTTTCGCACAATCAATAGATGAGCTAAGCCCAATTCGAGCTCGAGCTTGGAAAACAAATAATTATGTTATATACACGTACGCACATACATACACATATATCAAAACACACACACACACGTACATACATACATACATACATATAGAAATGGGTGCATTTGACAAGGTGGGGTCAGGTTCGGGTGGGGTAGGCATAGAGCTGGGCTCGGGATTGGTTTGGGTAGATGGCCCATCAGTAGGCCATGGAATGCCCCGGGTGGACGACCCAGTAGTAAGCTTTGGGTGTTGTTTTGATGAAGGCCCATTAGTAGGCTCGGGGTTGGTTTGAGTCGCGTGATACATATTGTAACCACCCTGATTTTCACACTTGTATTTATTAGACTTGCATTATAACTACTACCACATTATGAATAGGAATACATTAGAATATAATTGCCTTATATTCACAAGTACTTATACCGACACTAACGTATGGATAATTTCATAATTTGTTATGATTTTATGCTATTAAACAATACCTCGTAAACTACAAGGACCTATTTGTCATTCTTTGAAACTTTAGAAATACAAGGGTTAAAAGTGCAATTATTGAAAACTACAAGTTAGGGTTCTTTTTGTAATTTTTGAAACTTATTTTATAAAAGAAATAAATAGATATTTTTGAAATAAAAGTCTAGGGTTCAATTGGTCATTTTCTCAAACTTAAACTCTAGGGACTAAAGCTGATTTTCTTAAACTTATTTTAACTGAATATACTAACCTGGTTAACTTTTATATAAAGGATTCTTCTTTAAACACTAACTCAGTTAGGGTAATTAACTGAACAGTACAGGGACCATTTATGTCATTTTTCGAAACTTCAGGGACCAAACATGTATTTTCTATCAAAGTTTAGGGGCTATTTTTGTAAACTTTTCGAAAGATGAGGGACCATTTTTGTAAAAAAATTGAAACTAGAGGGGCCAAAGTGTAAATTATAAAAAAATGGGTAAAAAGGGGTCTCCTGGGTGAGAACCGACCTTTGCTAGGATTCGAACTCGTGACCTCTCGGTTATAACCGAGACGCCTTAACCAATTTATCCTCCTACTAGGAGCTGTTAAGGTATGGAACTTAAATTCATTTATACACTAATTAGGATTTTAATATTTTTATTAAAATAAATTCTGAAATTAAAAAAGGGTTTAATCCATCGAACCGGCCACACACGGACTCGAACCCGCGCCTACACGCGAACAAACCAGCTGATCTACCAGCTGGGATGTGTTATAATCTGGATCGTATTATATATAAATAAACTTTAAAATCAGATCTGAATCATATAGACAGATCTGCAGGTCGCGGATTTCGACCAAAAGCTCACCAAAACCGATCTGTTCCACTCGTTTAATTGTTTAATTGATCCGAAATCAACCCCCACATGTTCCCAACCCAATTGCCAACCTTTTGAATCACTTATTCGACATTATTCCGTGCGAAACCGAATATAAACGGACTTTTTATTTACAAAATTTAAAGCAGATCAAATCCACTAAGAAATGTTGGATCTGAGATCGAATTGAACTCGTATATAAATTCCTCAGACTCCCATTAAGCTCGTACACCTTTCACATTGCTCAAACACATCAGAAATTAACGTCTGATCGAACCTGCAACCTTGTCGGAACTGTCACTCGTCGGAATTGTATTATATTGTATCATATCGTAAAAGATATGTACTATAGTGTTGTAGTTTTTAACATTATTTACTTTACTAAAACTAGTATATAATAATAACTTTTTTTTGTGAAAAACTTGTAGCAAACTGACTCAGTTTGCTACAAATTTCCTACCAATTAAACATTTTATTTTTTAAAATTATTTACTTAATTAAAATTAAAAATAAAATAATTTTGTTGTCGGAAACCTGTAGCAACCTAACTCAATATGCTACCAATTTTCTACAAAATTAACATTTTATTTTTTAAATTATAGTATTAATTAAAATTAAGAAATAAAAAATAAAGTAATTTTTGTTTCGTCGGAAAACTGTAGCAACCTAACTCAATTTGCTACAAATTTCCGACAAATATAACATTTTATTTTTTAAATTATAGTATTATTTAAAATTAAGAAATAAAAAATAAAGTAATTTTTGTTTTGTCGGAAAACTGTAGCAACCTAACTCAATTTGCTACAAATTTCCAACAAATATAACATTTTATTTTTTAAATTATAGTATTAATTAAAATTAAGAATATAAAATAAAATAATTTTTTTTTGTCGGAAAACTGTAGCAATCTAACTCACTTTGCTACAAATTTTCGACAAATATAACATTTTATTTTTTAAATTATAGTATTATTTAAAATTAAGAAATAAAAAATAAAGTAATTTTTGTTTTGTCGGAAAACTGTAGCAACTTAACTCAATTTGCTACAAATTTCCGACAAAATATAACATTTTATTTTTTAAATTATAGTATTAATTAAAATTAAGAATATAAAATAAAGTAATTTTTTTTTTTGTCGGAAAACTGTAGCAATCTAACTCACTTTGCTACAAATTTTCGACAAATATAACATTTTATTTTTTAAATTATAGTATTAATTAAAATTCTGAAATATAAAATAAAGTAAATATTTTTTTGTCGGAAAACTGTAGCAACCTAACTCAATTCGCTACAAAATTTCGACAAGATAAATATTTTATTTATTAAAATTATTTAATTTACTAAAATTAAATAACTAACTTCATTTTGTTGGAAAACCGTAGGAAACTGGCTCAATTTGCTACAAATTTCCTACGAATTCATGTTTTGTGGCGATTTTGTCTGAAAATTGCGGAAAAGTTTTAGGTTTTTTTTTGTTTCTCTTTTTTGTCGCAAAAACTGTAGGAAAGTTGTAAAAATTTAGTTGTGGAAAATTTGTGGGAAACTTTTGTAGAAAAAAATGAAGATTTCTAGTAGTGTAAATTTAAAACAAGAGTTACATTTTTCTGTTTCTCTTTTTAAATTATTATATACTTTTTCTCTCTCTAAATATTATATATCTTTTCTCTCTCTAAAATTAAATGTATTTTTTCTCTCTCCAAATTGATTTCTCTCTCTAAGTCCTATATAATCTCAAATAAATTTATTAAACTATTATAGTTCTCAAATTTTAGTTCAAACCTTTCTTTATTCTCAAAAGTCATTGTTGGAGCTTGGCAAAGAAGTTCTATAAGGCGGGTTCGCTATTCAATCTATTTTAAACCATCCAATTCGGTAAGTTACATCTTTCAAATTCCAATAAAAAAGAAGATTTAGTATTGAAAACTGTGTGTTTTAGTATTGTTTGTTGCTTTACAAAGTTATTAAGTAAATTTCCATAAAATAAACTAGTTTTGATAAACAATCAAATTCTATATCATTTCCATCGAATGAATTACTTTTTGTAGTGTGAATAAACTAGCTAATTTACCTTATTACGCTTTAAATTTGTCTTTTCCAATAATGTTTAGAAGAATATTTTTCAGATTTTGAGCTGCTGTTATAGATCAACAAGCATATCAATAGTTCCAGTAAATTATAAAAAGAAAAATGTTCTTCTGTTATGTCCTTACCTTTACCTATAAAGGTGTTATTATGCTTTATATATTCAACTAGTTCCTAATTGCTGATTTAGAAAAAAAATAAAACTCTTGGTTCAAAAACTTTAAAACTTATTTATACATAAAAAAAAGGGTAATTGCACGGTACCCCCGACCTCGGGAGGGATCCCCCTCCCCAGGTTGCTACCCGACCAAGCGCCCTGGTGGTGAATTCCTCAACCGACAACGGATTCGATATGTGGTCTGGGATCGAACCCGCGTCCCCAAGGTTTGAATTGGTGTCGGTGGCACATTTAGTTATATAATTAAAATATTTCTTGTGCCTATATTTTTTTTCTTTTTACAAAATGTGAGGTATTGAACAGAAAAAAAAAGTAATAACTAACAGAATTTGAAAAAAAAACTTATATGGTTTTTTTGTGTTTTTTTTTTTGGTTTGGGGAAAACATATACATTAATGCATATGCGAAATATAATATTCAAAAAGCACATATAGAAGTTAAATGAGGCTAAATTGAAATACACGTGACAAAGTAGAGGAGTGACAACTTTACACAAACAATGGTCAACACTTTCCTCATTCTCTCTATATCATATATCATTAATAAAGAAAAAAGAGAATAGTTATATTAAAATATATATATTCAAATTCAACCAATATTATTCGATAATCTAGCATCAACTAAAATTTGTATTTTATTGTGGAAAATTTCATAACGAAAATGGCGGATTTTGAGTTAATTCTATTTAACGAGGCATTCTTATTTACTCTATTTTGTCTTCACTTTATGTAACTTAGCGCGTTTCATTTCCAATTAGATAGATATAAATTGCCTTGCAACACATTGTTTTGTGTCATGTTCGGTAAATTATCTACATGCCATACACTTAATAACACTTTGTATCATAGAAAAAGGAAATTCTTACTTTATAATCTAATTTTGTACGGATTTGTTACCATTAACTTTTGCTAGTACATGAGTGCTTTCTTTCTGATTTACTTACAGAAGAACAAGAACAGACAAGGTCACCGTGATTGCTATGAACCGCGAAATCAAATTATAATATATACTCAAACTTACAAAGAACTATAAAAAACTAATCAATAACACAATAAAAGAAAAAAAAAACAATTCACTTTATGCCTCAAAGTATATTTCTCTCAATAGGAATTGCATAACTACAAGCACACATCTCATTATAGATTATTACAGTACTTAGGGGGCTCTACACCAACATGCAAGTTGGTTGTACAACTAGAATCAATCTAAACTGTTAATTCTAAGGTTTTAAAACCAATAAGAACCATTGTTCCTAAGAACATATTGTGTCATGAAAAACTGTTCTATTTAGTTATCACGAAAACAAAGTATAAGTTTTTGTGATTGTATCTTATTTACTCTATTTTGTCCTCACTTAATTTTGGTAACTTAGCCCGTTCTAGTTCTAATTAGTTAAATTTAAATTTCCTTGCAAAGCATTCTTGTAGCATGCTCATTAAATTAATTACAAGCAATACGCTAAATCACAATTTGTATGGTAGAAAAAGGAATTTTATAATTTACAATATCATTTTGTATGGTTTAGATTTTTTTTACCATTTAACTTTTGCAAGTACATACGTGTCTTCTGATTTGCTTACTCAAGAACCAACATGGACACCATGATTGCTAAAAAATGTGAAATCACATTTATTAATATACACTTAAACATACAAAGAAAAGTAAGAACACTAATCATTAGCACAATAATAAAAACATTTCACCTCAAGCCTCAAAGTATAACTACAAGCACACATCCCATTAGAGATTATTACAATACTTAGGGGGCTCTCCACCAACATGCATATTGGTTGTACGACTAAAATCAATCTAAATTGTTAATTCTAAGGTTTAGAAGCAATAAGAACGAACATAATGAGTCATGAAAAACTATTCTTTTTAGTTACAAGGAAAACATAGTACAAGTTCTTGTGATCGTATCCGCATCTGTCTTCAAAATGTTGTCTTGTACTGGAACATGGTGTGCGCACTACTTGGAACTAACACAAATCTTTACTAGTGAACATTTGTTCTTCAATGACAATTGTACCTAGGTAGTGAACTCTTTATCCGCATTAAAACTTAAACATCAACACCGAACATGAATTTCATTATTGAATAACTCACCAGCATTGAAACTTCTTCGTCGATACCAACCTTTCTTTTTATTCAATAATCTAGCATCAGTTAAGATTGTATTTTGTTGTTAAAAATTCATTCTTTAATGGAAATGGCGAATTTAGATTAAAGTTATATACTTTGAAGCGTTCTTATTTGCACTAATTTGTCCTAACCTAATTTTGGTAACTTAACTCGTTCCATTTCTAATTAGCAAGATATGGTTTTTCTTTTGCAACTCACTGTTTGGGTCATTCCCGTTGAATTAATTACAAGCAATATACCAAATCACATTCTGTAGAATTTTATTATTTATAAGGTTTAGAATTGTTATCCATGTAATTTTTGCAAGTACATTGGTCTTTTTTCTGTTTTATAAACTATTATTTTTTAGAGTTCAACAAACAAGCACGCTAATAGTTACCTTAAATTTTAAAACAGAATAGATGTGGATTATTATTATGTAACTATACAAGTTCGTTAGTTGTTTCCTTAAAATGGTGTCGGTTATCATAATATGCATGCTCAAGGTGCTTAATATGATTGTAAACTTGTAGGTGATCAAGGAAACGGAACAAGGTTTGGATATGAGTTCGTTGATCCATGTCATCGGTCGTGACCTCACAATGAAAAGTCTCATGTCCCTGCCAAGATACAACTATGCTCGCATCGCGTCACTAAACCGGAGTTTTCGTGAGCTCATTAGAAGTGGTGAACTTTATTTTAGCGGAAGCGGTCATCATCATCGTTCTTGTACTCGTGTCCGTGTGTGTATTTGTACAGAGAACATAAAAACAGAATGGATATTATGAATATCTTGATAACTGATAATGTTCACAGAGATTACATATATATACTCGGTCGGTTAGTTTGATAACCGCCACTAACATAATAACCTATGATAACTATAATATTACATAATAATAATAATAATAAATAATATATATGATAAGTTTATATTCTAACACCATCCCCTAAACTTAGCATCGGTAATGGCTCGTCACGTCGGCTTTGATGATAAACGCATTTTTCTTTAAACTTGTCATGATTCGTCCATAGATCCACCTTGATTTGTTTCGTGATGCCGAGTACGGTAATATTGTTGTTCATTACCCATTTTGTCGCTGAAAGTCTTTGATCTGTCGTTAAAGCCAATTTAGTGCCGCTAAATCGTTCTGTCGCTAATCTGTCTTCTGTCGCTAAAACTGGAAATCCATTCTTTCCTTTTTGTTCCCGCCATTCCTGCGTACTTCCTTTCTTCATTTTAACTTCTGATTTCATTAACTTCTGCATTCTTTTCTTAATATTCTTGTCTTCATGAACGGTTCCGGTCACCGGAACATCATCTTGCATATCGCCTTCAGTTACGAAGACATACGAGTCTTCATCTTCTTCATCGCTGCGGTCACCACCGGAATCGTAGTATTCCTTTTCTTTAATTGAATCATTGTGATCCTTCTGATCACTGATTGGTTCTTCCTGATCTTCCCGATCATAACCAACCATATAGATATTCGGGGTGAAGCATGCCCCATTCTGAACATCTTTACAGGCCAAATCATCTCTTTCGGAATCGTTTTCTTCTCTCGGTGTCATTACTTCGCCTGCATCTCCGTTATCTTCGTGACGTCCCGATTCGTATTCCATTAATGCAATTTCGTATTGCAATTCCATTATTGCAATCACTTGTTTCAAGATTGCAATCGCGCGTAACCGGGGACTCATATAATCTAAATCGCTATTTGTTTCTCGCCTCTTCCCGTGTTTGTTTTCCATCTTCTTCATCCGTATCTTCCCAGGATCACGTAATTCTGATCCTAATTCTTCGTTTTCTAACCATGCGCTCTGATACCACATTTTAGCGGAAGCCGTCATCATCATCGTTCTTGTACTCGTGTCCGTGTGTGTATTTGTACAGAGAACATAAAAACAGAATGGATATTATGAATATCTTGATAACTGATAATGTTCACAGAGATTACATATATATACTCGGTCGGTTAGTTTGATAACCGCGACTAACATAATAACCTATGATAACTATAATATTACATAATAATAATAAATAATATATATGCTAAGTTTATATTCTAACACTTTATAGGCTAAGAAGCATTCATCAAGTAATTGAACATTGGGTCTATCTTTCTTGTGACCCATTGAGGTGGGAAGCTTTTGATCCTGTCAATGAGAAATGGATGAATCTACCCATGATGGATACTGACTTAGGCTTCCAGTTCTCGGATAAAGAGTCCATGGCAGTTGGCACAGACCTACTGGTTATAGGAAATGATATGCTAGGTCCGAGTATCTACAAGTACAGTTTATTAACAAATTCATGGTCACAAGGGCTACCAATGAATGAACCCAGATGGTTGCTTGGGTCGGCTAGTTTTAAGAATATTGCAATCTTTGCGGGTGGTGTGGATCGAAATGGAAAGATCATGGATGCGGTAGAAAGTTACGACAGTGAGACAGGGACTTGGAAAACTGTTGGCAGAGGCCCATGATCATTATCTTCCTCATGGTGCACTTCTGGATACTTGGAAGCGGAATTAATCGACATGATTGAATGAATATTGAAACGAATGGAACGGATGGACAAAACAAGAACGTATCGTTATTGAATGTCTTGGTACCGGTGAATGTAGCCGGACCCCTGTTATTTATAAGAATGAACATGGCGGTTAAGTTTGGCGGGAGAAACTGTCGTTGGACAGTTTTCGAAATAACCCGCTTATCACCCGCCATAACTTATCAACATGATCCGAGTTCGAAGTTATATAAGTATAAAATACAATTACATATCATAAATATAATTAAGTTTAATAAATCCTTCTATCACTTCCCTCTAAACTTAATTACGTTTGTCAGCAAACTTGAGTACACTTTCATTGGCTTCATCGACGGCCTTCCGGGCTTCCTTGAAATCGAACTTCCTTCGTTTCTTTTGCATGTTCCATGCCCCTTCCCAGTCGTTGCCCGCATAAAGTGCTTAATGGTCCATTGCAGTCACATCCTTGATCGCTTCTGCACTTGCACTTCTTCCATGGCTGCTTTCTGGCACCGCTTCCTTTTCCTTCATTCTTTCTAAATCACATGCTTTCTCCTGTACATCTTTAAACCTGTAGTAATAAACTAAAACATCCAAGTACATGGCATAAATTACCCTCATGTACTCTCCATCTTTATACTCGTATCCCATATCCTTGGCAATTATCGGCCAAAGATTATCTTCAGTTACACTCCGGTAACCTTCGTCTCTTTCTACAATCATATATAGACTTAGTAAGTCTATTCTTCTATTGTCGATCATCATTGGAGGAATTGGCCTTGTGGTTATGCCTAAGTAAACTGTGATGAACCAGAGTATCATTTCTTCAAACTTTTTTCCTAATTCATGTTTGTAATGAAATACAAACTTCCCATCTTCCAGAATGTTCAATAAGTTTTTGCAATCACTGAAATTTTTGAATTCCAATGCCCTTATAATCATGATACTCCAATCCGTTTCACAAGAGGAGACATGCAGGTCCTCAAAATACGAATTCAGATACTCTTCTTTGTATCTTTCACTAACATCATTCAAACTTATCACCTTTTGTTTTTCTTTTAAACCCAATTCATCTTCCTTGGATAACCCAGTGATTTCATTTACCGAATTAACTACCGGAGGGGAGAACATGGGAAAAATCTTGCAAGTATCTCCGGCCTTATTGACCGTGAATCCTTGCAAAGTCAGTTGATTCATACTTAGAACATTTCTGTCTAATTCAGGCGTATAGAAAACTCTTTGAATCAATAATCTTTCATTATTTGACTTAACTTCTACAGCCCCTATGCCTCGCATAAACATAAATTCATTTTCCCCAGAATTCGTTTCAACCCCCACTAAATGTTGTTGGTGCACCTTTTTGTGTCTGTAACTAGTCTTGCTTATCGTTGTATTTTGTACGGTCTTTAAACGTTTATCGAGTATGTATTTGCCGTCGACCAAGTCGGATATCCTCCTATCCGCTTGTGTCTGACTTATTTGTCTCTATTTGGTATGTAATTCTATACGAACAATGCATGTTGCATGAAAGGGTAATATGGTCATTATTGTTATGTTTATATACAGTTTGCTGCAACTGTCTGTTTGCAGCAAACAGGTCACAAAATGCAGCCTTCTACGAAACAAGTCTGTTTCGTCGAACACCTCACGACGAAACAGAACAACATTCAAACAGATCTGTTTCGTCGACATCACGACGAAACAACTCTTGTTTCGTCGTCTGTTGGGCTGCTTCAGGCCCAATACCTGGCCCAATGTTTGTTTCGTCGAACCACCTAGTGTTTCATCGAGACTAAGGCCCAGGTAGTATATATACACTTTCTGGTTTCACTCAGAAACCAGATGAGAGCATACCCCTGAAAGTTATTCTGTCAAAACTGTGTGTGTATCAGTTATTGTTTATTCTCATCCCGTTTAATCAATAGATTGTGTCTCATTGATTATACTTGTGTGTTTTACTGTTTTATTCACTGTGTTTGATTTGCACCGTCACGAGGATTCCACACCCGTTACCGTGTTTGTTATTAACAAGGATAGGTTCTCGTTATCGATCCTCACCGGAAAAACGGGACCTACAAGTGGTATCAGAGCATTGGCTCTTATCCTTGTTTAAAATCAAACATAGTTGGTTTTTATCAAGTATTGGAAACTGTTATTCATCATTTTCTTGAAATCTTGTTCTTGAAAAACTAATATTTTTCTGGAAAAGTGTTGAAAATCTGCTTGAATATTGTTGTTTGTTAAAGAGTTTTGTTAAAAACCTTGTTAGATTGATTGTTCAAGTGATAAATCGGGTTTTTAGTGAAAGTCTTGTCAAAATTCGTGTTTCGAAAAGTTGGTATTTTACCGGAAAACTCAAGTATCTGGGTTTTTGTTCTTCATATCTTCATAGTTTCTTCAAACTGTTCTTGAGTCTTTCTCTGGAATTTGAAATTAAAAGAAATAGAAAAAGGATTAAAATCAATTTTATATTCATGCCATACTGTTAGATTAAACAGGTGTGACGTTTCGTTGAAATTTGGTGTACTGTGTCAGTAAGTGATATCATTTAAGTTGAAAAAGGTTACCAACTGTCACCCACTTGTCTGAACATTATCCACGACGAAACGAACAACCGACGAAACAAGATTTCCGTTTCGTCATAAGATTTCCGTTTCGTCTTAAGGCTTTTCGACGAAACAAACCTGCGTTTCGTCATAACATATTCGACGAAACAAATTTGCGTTTCGTCATACATTACGATGAAACAAAGTTCATTTCGTCATAACACATTTCGACGAAACAGATCCGTTTCGTGGAAAGTATTTCGTCGTAATCTGTTGTCAATTTTATACAGAGGGCTTGCAAAACTGTTCTAACTATGTGTTTTCAAGAATTTGATCAGGTATTCCACTTCATACATCAAATATGAGCTGCACAAGTCCGTGGGATTGGAGTATGGACTCGCGACCAGGTCAAGATCAGACCTCTGCAGCAGCTTGGGTCAAGAATGTTTTTGGTCAACCTTCCATAAGTGCAGGACAATGGGCACTTGTATCTAATCAAAATCAAAATATTCAAAATCTTTTGCTCAGCGAGAGTGAAACGGGCAGCAACAATCGCCCTCCAAAGTTGAATCATATGAATGAATTTCCATCGTGGAAAAGTCGTTTTCACACATACATCCAAGGGCAAAGCACCGATCTTTGGATGTGTTTCATTACTCCACGCAACAATGCTCTCGAAGTAGCAGCATCAACGGCAGCGGGTTTTACAAATATGCTCTAAAATGACAAGAAATCCTATGACTTAGAGAAAAAGTCATTTGCTATTCTTACGCAAGCGCTTCACAAAGAAATCTATCATCAATTCTCTTACTGTAACGACACGAAAACGTTATGGGATGCTTTGGTAGCACGAGGAGAAGGAAATGCGGCTACAAGAAAGACACGCCATGATCTACTAAAGAAAGAGTTTGAATCCTTTCAGTTCTTGGAAAATGAAACTCTAAATGATATGACTACACGTTTTTATCATTTGATTAGTGAACTCTTTGCTTATGGCGTTGCTGCAACTCAACCGGAAATAGTGGCACGTTTTGCTGATGCTCTACCTCCAAAGTGGAGCCCATACGTTGAACTGTTAAAGCATACAGGTGTTCTAGATGCTGCAAATGTCAATATCTATGAATTCATTCAGAAACTGGAACACAAGAATGATGAAGAAATTCAGAAAGCTAAACGAATTCCTGCTCCTCAAAACACTGAAATGTATCTTGCAGGTTTTAACCAGTTAGCTAGTTCAAGTTCAAGTTCAGCTCAGCAACCAAAGTTACAAACGGCGTTTGTATCAAATACAAACTCTTCTCCGTTTCCACAATCAGCTCCACCTCCGGTCTTCGATCCAAGTGCCTATCTTCCGCCAGCGCATTTGAGTGCTCAAGCTCAGGCTTATTCTAGACCTCAATTTGGAAGTCCTTTTATTCCGTTTACACCTCAAGTTGCCACTACTCAACCTCAGTTCGATCCGAATACTTATATGCCTGTCCCAACACAACAAGCCCAACCACAACAACAACAAGCCCAACCACAACAACAGCAAGCTCATTATACCAATAATCCTTCACCTCCAAACACTAACACTATCAAAGTTGATACTGAAAACCTATCAAATGTTAGCATTGAAGTAGCGAAGGAACATATGGAACTCATAAACACAATGGTCAGTGCTTACTGCGGTTTGGTCTCAGGTCAAATTGGAAACATTAATTTGACCAACGAAGATTATCAACAAATCAACCGTGATGAAATGGAGTTGATGGATATTAAGTGGGCGTTCGCAAGTGCTGTTAGAAGGGCGAAGGACTTTATGGTTCGAACAAGAAGAAGTTCTTTGGAAAGTAAACAGGATACGAAGTACGGGTTTGATAAAGAAGCGGTTACATGTTTCAACTGCGGCGAAAAGGGACACTTCAAACGTGAGTGCACCCAACCAAGCAAACAAGGAAATCAGAACCCATTCAGAAATCAGACGAGTACTTCAAATGTCAATGTCAATCAAGACAACCGTGAAAGAAGGATGGTAGCGGTGAACAACAACCAGAACCAGAATCAGTCTGGACCATCGAACGCCAATCAAGCATTGACCGTTCAAGCTGATGAAGGGTGTAACTGGTCTGTACAACTTGGGGAAGGTAATCAAGATAGAGGAGGAACAGCGTGTTATGCAAAGATCATCAATCACATCAAGCACGTTCATAAGGAAGAATTTTCTGAAAGTGACGACAGTTCGGGTTATACCGGGAATTCTGATGAAGAAAGTTCTACTGCGGGTGATTATCATTCTGCATCTGATGTGAGGGAAGAATCAAGTTCTGATCTTGATGACTTGTTGAATGAAGCAGAGGAGTTGAAGAGTCAGAAATCTGTTCTGATCAGGAAGGCTGCAGTAGCATCTAAAGAAATGGAGAAATTCTTCTCTGAAGACGGATCTTTTTCTTATCAGACTGCCTTTATGGCTAATGTCTCAGCCTCTACGAGTCAGGTAAATTCTGAAACTCCTGCTCCTAGTGTTTGTAATTCTTGTGCTGAATTGAGGCTTGAATCTGAAACACTTCATAGTCATAATCAAAGTTTGGTTATTGAAATGTCTAAGTGCAAAGAGGCAAATATGGCTCTAGTTAGAAATGAAAAAGATTTTAAAGCTGTAATTGAAACTTTACAGAAAAGTGTTTCCGAAGTGACAAAAACTGTTTATCATTAACAAGTTAGCATTAATGATTACATTAACATTGTTGAGGAAACCAAAAAGGAACTAGCCATTGCCAAATGCGAGCATGATGCGATCAAGCTCAAGTTGGAGAGTTATTCTAGCTCCCGATTTGTGCTCGATCACATTATTGACGTTCAACAACTGAAGGGAAACAAGAAAGGTGTTGGGTATAAGAAGTGTCTGCCCCCTTTGAGACAAAATTATACCCGAATGCCTGATGAAGAGGATATGCCTCGATTTGAACCCAGTGTACCTCTGGATTATGGGGAAGTTACTACTGGCATAGGGTTCAAATCAGACAATTCTTCGAGTACATCATCTGATCAAAAGGAAACTTGAACATCTGCGAAACTAAGTCCTCCAATCATTGAGGACTATGATTCGTATGATGATGAATCAGAATCAGATATGAATGACCAGGATGAATCACTTGATAAGAAAAAGGGAATAGAAATTCCAATTGAGAATCATATTCTTTGTGATCCTCCTATTCCTGTTGTACAACAAGTGGTCAAACAAGTGATAGATCCTGTCAAGAATGACAAGAATTCTGTGTCTGCCGTTAAAAGTAATAACGTGTTGTACACTATGGTTGGTGATTCTAAAATCTATTCAAATCATGATTTTCCAATTAAGAATGTCAATCCATCTTCGATTGATCAAGTTTTTGAAAATAATACAAACAAGTTTTTGGGAAAGACAATTCCAGGTGTCATTGTAACTCAATGTGACCAAATTCCAAAAGCTACAATCAAGAAACAATTTGGAAATCAAAAATCACTAACAAAGCAACAACCTATTGCTGCTAAGGGTAAACAACCAGAAAAGCGAGCTCAAAAGCCGAATGTTTCTGCATCTAAATGTGAAACAAAAGGAGCTCGTTATCAGAAGAAAAGCAGTAATGTCAAATTTGTAGAATCGAAAGGTACGGATAAAATTGAGACTTTTGAAAACAAGTCAAACACCGATTTTGTACAACAGGTCAAAATTTTAAAACGTAATAGCCAAAACAATTACACTCAACATACAAACGGGTGTGATGAAAAAGCAAGTACCTCGGGTTCTACGGGTTCGACATCTGTTGGTCGATCAGATTCTCCTAAGTTTGTAGAAAGGAGAACATGCTTTAAGTGTGGGGAGTTTGGACACATCATTAAAAATTTTCCAAACACTCCCAAGGCAAAATTTGTTGAGAAAGCACCACCTGAAAAGATTCACCCTCAACGTCGTCCCGTTTCACCAAAACATGATAAACGAACTGTTAAGGAACAAGAAACGAAGCAACGACGTCAAAGCTGTTGAAAAGGCTTTAAAATCTGAAGTCAAAACAGTCAACAAGGAACCAAGTTCTTCACATTTTTTAAAACCAAAAGTTTCAGAATCTTTTCATAAAACTACATCTGGTAAAACAAATCAAACTTGGAGACCAAAGACAGGTGAAAATTCAGGGGGAGGTGTTGTCTTACAAAATCATCAAGAGATCGAGATCATCTTTCGTGATGCTCAGGGACGACCCAAGACCACTAAGGATTGGGTCCCCATCCTCAACTGATCATTGATGATATGTGCAGGGTGTTCCGGGAGGAACTATTAATAGTCATTGGATTGTTGATAGTGGAGTATCTAGGCACATGACAGGCGACTTACGGCTTCTATATGATGTGAGAAATATTAGAGGAGGCTATGTCGCTTTCGCTGGAGACAAAGGCGGGTACATCACTGGAGAGGGAATGATCTCCAATGGTGTTGTATGTTTCGATAAGATCAATTATGTTCGTCAAATTGATCACAATCTTCTCAGTATTTCGCAAATCTGCGATAAGAAGTTCACCGTGCATTTTGATGATGCCGGTTGTTATGTGCTGAAACCTGGCTTCAAGATTCCAGAAGAATGGATTCTCTTATCGGCTCCAAGAGTTAATGATCTTTATATTCTTGACATGAGCCAAGTGATTACTACTTCTGCACAAGTTACATGTTTTGTCTCAAAAGCCACGGAGAAGGAGTCTATATCATGGCACAGAAGAATGGGGCACATTCACTTAAGAAAAATGAACCATTTGGTGAAAAATAATCTTGTGAATGTCGTGCCCGTGAGAAGTTTTCATCTACAAGATATCTGTGTTTCGTGCCAGAAAGGGAAACAAACGAAGAAGTCTCACCCTTTGAAGAAAATCAACACTGTTAGCATGCCTCTCGAACGTCTTCATATGGACCTCTTTGGACCTATGAGACACAAGACAACGTTCGGCGATGCTTATTGTTTAGTAGTTACTGATGACTACTCTAGATTTTCTTGGGTAGCGTTTATGGCACACAAGAGTGATACTCCTGGCATCCTCAAGGATCTTCTTACAATGTTGGAAAATCTTTACACATTGAAAGTTAAGAGGATCCGAAGCGACAATGGAACCGAGTTCAAGAACCAAGTGATGGACGAGTTCTGTACTTCTAAAGGCATTCTTCATGAGTACAGTTCTCGATACACTCCACAACAAAATGGTGTCGCGGAGAGGAAGAATAGAACAATAATTGAAACTGCAAGAACGATGTTGGTAGAGTCGGAGCTTCCTGTTCAATTCTAGGGGGAGGCCGTGTCGACTGCATGCTACACTTTAAACAGAGTTCTTACGGTTAAGAGACATGCAAGACTTGTTTCGAACTTCTACAGAAAAGGAAACCGGATCTTTCATTTCTAGAACCTTTTGGCAGTCCATGTACTATGATTGAGCCCGATGGAAAGTTTGGCGCAAAAGCTATCGAGGGTTTCTTCCTTGGATATGCTACTCCAAATTTTCGCATATGGAATCTGGCTACCAAAAAGATTGAGCTATGGAATGAAGTAAGGGTTCAAAGGTATACAAGTCCTGTTAGGGCTCCGGGTGATCCTTGGATGTTCGATTACGAAGGGCTATTTGACTCCTTTAATCTGCCAACCTTTGATGAAGATTCTGCAGCTGCTAGAATGTTATTTGATAGCGACAACGCTGCTGACTCACCATTGGTTAGACCTGTTGTTGTTAACCCACAAGGTTCTAATTCGGTTAACAACACAGTACAAAATGAGGTATTTGAAGATGCTACTGATTATAATGATTCATCGGAAGATGATGAATATCTTGATGCGACTGAAGTCAATTCAGCTCCAGTTGCTCCTATTCAAGGTACTTCTTTAGAAACTCCTCATGTGCAGAATGTTGATACTGCTGAAGGAAATGGATCCACTTCTACGCATATTCCAGGTGTGGAGTTGGTTGTTGATCTTAATATTAACAATTTGGGTGTTAATGCTCGTGTTCCTGAAAATCCTGAAATGAGGATACACGATACCCATCCACAGCAGAATATCATAGGAGATGTCCAACGCGGGGTGCAGACGCGTAATCAGCTAAGAAACAACCAGAGTGCTGGTTTGTATTCAGCCATTAAAGAATTTGGTTTCCAAAATGATTGGTCCTTCGCTTGTTACGTTTCACAAGAAGAACCGAAATCTTGGAAAGAAGCCGTGAAAGATAATTCTTGGGTTGAAGCCATGCAGGACGAACTGCAGCAATTTCAAAAGCTAGGTGTTTGGAAGCTTGTTGAAAAACCGGAGAATTACAAGAAAATTGGCACACGCTGGGTTTATAAATGCAAGAAGGATGATCGTGGAGTGGTCATTCGCAACAAGGCGAGATTGGTTGTTCAGGGCTTTCGTCAAATTGTAGGCATTGATTACAACGAGGTTTATGCACCAGTTGCTCGTCTGGAGGCTATTCGGATCTTTCTAGCTTATGCTTCTTTTAAAGGATTCAAAGTCTATCAGATGGATGTCAAAAGCACATTCCTACATGGTATTGTTGAAGAAGAGGTGTATGTCGAACAACCTCTAGGTTTTGAAGATCCTATCCATCCCGATCGGGTTTGGTTGCTCAACAAAGCTCTCTACGGGCTACATCAAGCTCCGAGGGCTTGGTATGCAACCTTATCTACTTATCTGCTGGAGAACGGTTTTCGCCGGGGTCTTATCGACTGTACTCTTTTCATCAAGGAACAGGATGGAGATCTTTTGCTGGTACAGGTATACGTTGATGATATCATTTTTGGTTCTACTAACGATGCTTTGTGCAGGCAATTTGAAAGTGTTATGCAGGAAAAGTTCGAAATGAGCGCTATGGGAGAGATGACCTTCTTTTTGGGCTTACAAGTTCAACAAACTGAGTCTGGGATATTCATCCATCAAACTAAATATGTTGGTGACATCTTGAGCTGATTCCAGATGTCTGACGCAACGCCCACTGGTACCCCACTTCCGACTAATCACGGGATTACTCCGGACTTGAAGGGTGAAAGTGTCAACTCCTCTTATTATCGCGCTATGATCGGATCTCTCATGTATCTCACAGCATCAAGGCCTGATATCATGTATCCAACGTGCCTGCTTGCAAGATACCAAGCCAACCCAAAAGCATCTCATCTTGTAGCTGTTAAAAGGATTTTTCGCTATCTGAAGGGTTGCCCGGACACCGGTCTCTGGTACCCTAGGGATGATAGTTTTGACTTGCTTGCTTTTAGTGATTCAGATTTTGGCGGATGCAAAATAGATGGGAAATCCACAACGGCTGGATGTCAATTCTTAGGAAGTCGCTTAGTCACGTGGCAGTGCAAGAAGCAAACTTGTGTTGCTACATCAACTTGTGAGGCTGAATACATTGCTGCCTCAAGTTGTTGTTCTCAAGTTCTGTGGATTCAGCAACAAATGCGCGACTACGGTTTTGAATTCCTATCTACCTCTATCTTTGTTGATAATAATGCTGCTTTATCTATCACTAGAAATCCTGTTCAACACTCCAAGACCAAGCACATCGATATTAAATATCACTTCATACGTGATTGTTTTGACAAAAGATTAATCGATGTTGTTAAAATCCACACTGATGAATAGCGTGCTGACCTGTTTACAAAAGCTTTTGACAAATCTCGCTTTGACTATCTTTTATTGGTTAATGGTATTAAGGTAAAACAAGAGTAAACCTCTGTCGGCTGATCGTTTTTGTAAATATTTTCTTAAGCGTCAAAAATCCAAAAAGATTTTCAGTTTATTTATCTTTTCGCATTTTAGGGGGAGAAATTTCAGAAAATACAAAAACATGTCTTTTACTTTCTTTTTTTAATTTTGGAAAATCAAAATTTCAAAATCAATAGAAAACCAAAAATGAGTTTCTTAATGATATACACTGGTGTGGTCTGTCAATATGGTCAAAAGAAAAATTGGCAAATGATAAGTAGCGTTACTGACGATGTATCGGTAGGCTCACAATCAGACTAAAATATGCAGGATGATATAAACCTAACAGACTTCAAGTCAGGTGGGAACCATTCATTGGCATATGGTCTTAGTACCGAAATTTCGTTTGAGAGATTGCCGAGGTTCTGAAATATTCGGTCTTTATGCTGTCTTATCATCTGGGTATCATGGTTGTATCAAACCGTAAAAATAACGGAGATGAAGTCTAAGATCTTCCATGATACTATACATACGTGTACATATTGCATTCGACCTCAATAAGTGATCAACAATCACATGTCCAAACAAAATAAGTGATAAAATATCATAGATTCTTTGCGGGAGTCAAGTTCGTCTCTTTGCTGTACGAAAGTACTGACCTGTTCACGGACTTGCTCCTGTGCCCTCATGCATCGAAAATCAAGTTCCTCATCAATAAGTGATTCTATCACATGGGGCTTGTTTTCAATCAAAATAAGTGAGTTTCTCACATTCTTTTATACGGTCAAACAAATGATAAGCAGTATACTCACCGGTAAGATAAACTCTCGTGCATACCTTGATACGGGAATATGTCGTGAGTGGATGTACACCGACAAGTAAGTATAACTCTTACCTTAATCATATCTTCTAATTATGATTACATCTGATAAGTTGAGCTTAGGTGGACAACAATATCGATAATCGTGGTAGAATACTTATCTAATGCTTTAAACAGAAATCAGAAACCATTTTGACAAAGACCGTAAGCTGGTAATGATTCTCTTATCTTGAAACTCGCAAAAAGATTGTTCACTGTACAAATTCTTTAGTTTATTGTCCTTAGTTAGACTAACGTATTTTCATTTGTGTTGTAGTGTAAGTTACTTGTTTTGATTAGCCGATGGTTGGTATCTCGAAGTTTTCTGCCGGAAGCCTGAAACCTACTTCATAAAACGTCCTTGCATTTGAAAACTCAAACAAAATGGAAATGTGTTCAATTCATCAAATCTGTTCAGTGTGCAAAAATTTTCATGCCTTAGTGTTTTTGAAAAATTGCTGTCGACGAAACAAAATGTTGGTCGACGAAACAAGACATTGTCGACGAAACAAAATGGTCAAAGTCAAAGTTTTCAATTTGGTTAACATTTGGTCAAAACTGTTTTAGTAATCGACGAAACAGGTCCGTTTCGTCGAAGTTACGACGAAACAGGTCCGTTTCGTCGAAGTTACGACGAAACGCAACAGCCCAAATTTCCGTTTCGTCGTGGGCTAAATTTAAAGGCCCAAGTCCAGCCCAATTCTTTTCGTTTCGTCGGGCCCATTTCTGTTTCGTCGAAGTAGGTCAGTATATATAAAGGGCCCCAGAGTTCACTTTTTCAAAACCCCAACTGTTGCCTTTCTTCTTCACTCAGAAACCCCTATCATCTTCAACCTCTAACTCTCTCGTATCAATTTTTTTTGAATCTTTACAAAACTCAAAGGTATAAAAAGTATCCGGTTGTTGTTCCGAACATTTTGGACCGTTTGTTTTTTTGTTTGAAACCCGTGAAAACCCTTGTTTTCCTAATGATTTCTTGTTTTAAACTTGAATCTTGTTTGGTATCTTTTAAAATTAGATGGATTTAGGGTCAATGTGTGTATATTTGCTTTGATTTAGGTTTGGGTTTATGTAACAAAAACAGGGGATGTGGGTTTGTTGATTGTTTAAGTTGTTTTGGGTGGATACGGATAAAACTGATATTTGCTTGTGAATCTAGGATTGTTGTCTGTTTGTTTTGTGTAAAATAAGTATCAAACTGATGGTTGTATGGGTATTGATCATTGATTAACCATGAAACGACGAAACGGAGAAACCCTAACTGTTCACAAAACCCCCTTTTCGACGAAACAAACATCGACGAATCAAAGAAACGACGAAACAAACATGACGAATCAAACCAACGAAGAAATGGATCCATTTCGTCGAGGTGATGTCGACGAAACAAACTGGTCAATGGTCAACTCCGTTTCGTCGCACATCTTTCTGTTTCGTCGAAGACTTTCTGTTTCGTCGTCCATGCCTTAGCAAATTTTTGAGTTTGCTGTTTGTTCACAGAATGTTTGTATTTCTGTGTTTCAAGTTCATTTGATGTTCAAACTGTTTACATATAAGTTTGATACACTTATTGTAGCATTGTGACTTATTCTGGACATTTGCATGTACAGATGGCACCGAAAGAACGCAAGAAACCGACAAAGAAGGAAAATAAATCTGAAGAGGAGATTATGTTCGAGAAGCGTCATAATCAAATCGCCTATCTGGATCCTGAAGAAAAGCTCGTGGAACTGAAAGATATCACGAAATGGATCAGGGAGTCACGGATCAATCATGCGGTTACTTTTTCGACACCAGTTTACAAATCTCTTGTGAAAGCTTTCTGGGATTCGTCAAGCGTTATGCAATTGGATGGAAAGGAAGTTATCAAGGGTCGTGTGAATGATTTAGATGTCATAGTCTCTCCGGATATCCTGAACGAGGTTCTTCAACTACAAGATCATCCGGATGCTCCCTATTCTATTCCTATCATGTGTACAAGAGGCTGCCTGTTAAGGATGAAATGTACAGGAGACATATTCAGTACTCAAATCAACAAAGGTGATCTGCCATTACGGTACAAGTTCTTATTGCACATTCTCATTCAGTGTCTTAGCAACAGACGTGCTGGATATGATATGGCTGGAAATGATCTAGTTGGTTTCATGGTGGCGTTGGTGCTAAACAAACCGTTTAACATCTCAAAGTACATCTTCGCCAATATGAAAGAGAATATGACGAGGACGGGAAGTAGAATAACCGGGAACAAGTTCTAGATGTATCCGCGTTTTCTTCAAATGATCATGAATGTTCAACATCCTGGTCTTCCTAAAGCAGACAATGATATTCTGAAGATAGAAGCTATGAACTTCAATTCCTTACAGATAATCAAAAACCTTGCATCCAAAAGATACAAAGAAAGCGTTCCTCCAAGGAAATTGATCGGTGTGCTAGGGAAACCAGATTACATTGCTCCAGCTGATGATAAATGGCGTCATGATGACAGCCAATCTGACAACGAAGAGCCGGAGTTGAAGAGAAGAATGATTGAGAAGTTTGGTCCAGATCCAGTGGATTCTGAGTCGTCAAAAAGTGATAGTGAAGGTGATGGTGATGATGGTGGTGATACAGGTGCTGTTGGTGCATCAAGTGCTGGTGCTACTGGTGGTACATCAAGTGCTGGTGCGACTGGTGGTACATCAGCTGGTGATGATGAAGAAGATTCTGATTCTGATGATCTAATCGAGCCTGGATACGAAATGTTTCTTGATGATCGTGGGGTTAAAAGATACAGAAAAATTAGAACTGAAGATGATCCAGAATACGTTCCAGAAGAGACTGAATCGGAACGTATAAAGAAAAGAAAAGCTGAGAAAGCGGCTGAACATCAGAAGAAGAAAGCAAGAAGATATTTGAGTACTTCTGCTCGTCAATCTGTTCCTCAGGAGCCTGTTCAAGAAACTCCTGTAGTATCGTCAGCTCCGGAAACTTCAACTAAAATTCCTCAAGCTTCTCCTCAAAGATCAATGGCAGCTGCTATTAGAGCAACTACCTCTCAGCCCAGTTCTGAACGCCAAAGGATATTCGCAGAAATGTCTCAAGACGAGAAGAACAACTTTCTATTCTCTCAATTAGAAGCGGCTGCAGATCGTATTCAATGGCAGACTGATTTCATTAGGATCACGAAGAACGATCAACTAGGTCACACGGTGGAAATTGATAAGTTGAAGTCCATTGTTGATCAGCAGCAAAATGTTATTGGTCCTCAACAATCTGAGATCGATCAACTGAAAGCGGAGAATGTACGCTTGAAAGCTGCAGATGAAGAGAGAGAGAGAAGTAGCACTATACTTCAAAAGTTGGCTGAAGATCTTAAAGGAAGATGTGACTACATGAAAGAATGGTACGAGACACGGAATACAACGATACATGACGGAGTTAGGACGCTAACTGCTGGCTATGAGTTTCTTCGAAAGAAGGTTGTTACTCTGTGGGATTATCATTGCAAGCAAGAAAAAATACTGAAGAAAAGGGAGGATGATCCTGAAGATCAAGGGAATCCTGACACTTCTGGTACATCACAGCAGCCGCCAGCCGCTACATCTTCTGCAATCGTTGTAGTTCAACCGCCAGTGGTCGAATCTACTCAGGGAACCTCTTCTGGAATAGTTAAACAGATCGAAGGTACATCTTCTGTTCCAAGCAGTGCTGATATTGCTTTACAGGTTATTCATCCAGTCACGGGGGAATTACTTGAAGAAAGAGAGATTATAGAGGATCTTTCTCATGAGCAATTGCTTGCTCTACATGCTATAAGAGAGATAGATGATGCTGAGATAGATAAAATGCCGACTGAGCCTGAAACAACAAATGTTGAAGATATCGAAGAAATCGTGTTTGAAGGGAACGAGAAGAAGTCTTCATATGTTTGACAAGATGGGACTGAATTCGCGCCGTTCGATGAAGATTGGTTACAAGAGAATGTGGACATCATAGACGAGCATTTAAAGAACCGTGATACTTCCGAAAATGCAACTGATGCGTTCTTTGAATGGCGAAAACAGTTTCTATCCAAGGCTACCAAACCTGTGCCAGAAGTCGCTCAAGTCGACTACTTACAGTTTGAGAAGGCAAAACCGAGTGGCAGAATTCTCTGTTGGATGTTTGTACAGGAAATTCACTGCGTTGCCATAAAAAGGGAATTTGGAATTCAATACTTCCGGTCGTTGCTGAGCATATTATCTTTGCCTTTTTATGATGTGGCAGCATTGACAAAGATAAATCTCATAAATCGCTCAAATTGGGACGGCGCAACTTTATTCGAGCGACTGATAAAGGTGAACAAGAAGTCAGGCTGGAAGGATGAATCTTACAAGCCACAGTTCCCCATCTATCAACAGATCAAGTTTACTCTCGATCCGGCAACCAACACTGGCAGATACAAGCTTGTTTATCAGCCACCAAGAGTCGTAGATAAAATCCCATTAATGCCGATGCAGCAGGATTTTCTTGAAGATATGGCATTATGGTGCTACGACTCCGATACTCATGAAGCCATGATTGTGTTTAGAGGTGATCGTGCAAATTACCGGATGTTGGATCCGATGTGGATCGTCAACATGTCCGAGGCTGACATAAACAGATTATATCGTCACGACATTTTCTATGAAGATCAGGATGCACATCAAGCTCTGCGATTCCAGCGCGTCGCATGCTTCTGCTTTTATCGAGGAATTCACGCAGGTAGTTCTTGGTCCGAACAACATTGAATGAAGATTGGAAGACCGAAGACAAGTAACAGACAAGGGGGAGTTTGTTGGTGCACCTTTTTGTGTCTGTAACTAGTCTTGCTTATCATTGTATTTTGTACGGTCTTTAAACGTTTATCGAGTATGTATTTGCCGTTGACCAAGTCGGATATCCTCCTATCCGCTTGTGTCTGACTTATTTGTCTCTATTTGGTATGTAATTCTATACGAACAATGCATGTTGCATGAAAGGGTAATATGGTCATTATTGTTATGTTTATATACAGTTTGCTGCAACTGTCTGTTTGCAGCAAACATGTCACAAAATGCAGCCTTCGACGAAACAAGTCTTTTTCGTCGAACACCTCACGACGAAACAGAACAACATTCAAACAGATCCGTTTCGTCGACATCACGACGAAACAACTCTTGTTTCGTCATCTGTTGGGCTGCTTCAGGCCCAATACCTGGCCCAATGTTTGTTTCGTCGAACCACCTAGTGTTTCGTCGAGACTAAGGCCCAGGTAGTATATATACACTTTCTGGTTTCACTCAGAAACCAGATGAGAGTATACCCCTGAAAGTTATTCTGTTAAAACTGTGTGTGTATCAGTTATTGTTGGTTCTCATCCCGTTTAATCAATAGATTGTGTCTCATTGATTATACTTGTGTGTTTTACTGTTTTATTCACTGTGTTTGATTTGCACCGTCACGGGGATTCCGCACCCATTACCGTGTTTGTTATAAACAAGGATAGGTTCTCGTTATCGATCCTCACCAGAAAAATGGGACCTACAAATGTTTTATCCGTTTAAAAACATTTATATTACCGGCATAATGATGTGAAAACGAATTACTAACATACCATATGTCTCCCCACATACCGCCTTCGGTTCCTGTCACTATCATTTCATTCCGATCTTCTGCAGATATCCTTTGAGTTAGGATTCCGTCATTTACTGCTTGACTAATCAATTGTGTATTTTCATCATTTTCCTTCGATTTACATTCGTAAATGTAATGCCCTGGTCGGTGACAGTAAAAACACAATCTTGTTCTTTGATTTCTTTTCTCCCTCTCGATTAGTTCTTCATGACAGTGTTGGCATGGCAGAGTTGATGAAGTGGCTCTGATACCACATGTTGGCAGAGGCCCATGATCATTATCTTCCTCATGGTGCACTTCTGGATACTTGGCAGCGGAATTAATCGACATGATTGAATGAATATTGAAACGAATGGAACGGATGGACAAAACAAGAGCGTATCGTTATTGAATGTCTTGGTACCGGTGAATGTAGCCGGACCCCTGTTATTTATATGAATGAACATGGCAGTTAAGTTTGGCGGGAGAAACTGTCATTGGACAGTTTTCGAAATAACCCGCTTATCACCCGCCATAACTTATCAACATGATCCGAGTTCTAAGTTATATAAGTATAAAATACAATTACATATCATAAATATAATTAAGTTTAATAAATCCTTCTATAAAAAACACTTCCTAGTATGATTAAGCCGCGGAAATTGAGTTCTGGGGTCTTTATGGATGGTAAGTTTTATGTAATAGGAGGGATTAGCAGTAATGATTCAAATCCATTGACATGTGGAGAAGAGTATGATCTGGATACCCAAAAGTGGACTGAAATTCCCAACATGTCACCTGGTGGTGGCGGACCTGGAATGGCTCCGCCGCTGCTTGCAGTGGCAAGCAATGAGTTATATGCTGCTGATTGTGCTGCAATGGAACTGAAGATGTATAGCAAGAAGAACAAAGAATGGGTTGCTATTGGAAGTTGCCTGAAATAGCACACAGTAGGGATGGTTGGGGTATTGCATTTAGAGGATGTGGGAATCGTGTCGTCATCATTTGTGGTCCTAGAGATACCCAGAATAGAAATATAGAGATATATTCATGGGTCACTAGCGAAGGGCCACCACAGTGGATGAGGATTGGCTGGAAAAGTAGTGATAACTGTCTACAATTGTGCTATAATGGGCTGTTAAGCTGAGAAGAAATCTGGTCAAAAAATCTTCTTAATCTTTCAAAAAGCTAAGTGAACTGATGTGGCTATTTTGTCGAATGATTGTGAGAAAATCTAGGGTTGTTTTTTGTTTGTTTGTTATGTTGTCAAAAACTTGTGGGAATTATCGTTTGTGGGAAACTTGTGGGAGTTCTCCTAGTTATGAGTACTTTTAATCAATCTTTTTAATCTTGCCTTGTTAATTATTGGTTGCAATATATGCTTGCTAATTTTTGGTTGTGAAGACTGATATTTACATAAACAACCAATGAAGTCAAGATTATTATTTTGATAGTTCTTCTCTTTGCAAGCCAGGCATAAGGATATGTGTCTATTTAGGTAACTTATGATGATCTGAAGAAATATTCATCAACAATAACTGTTGCAATATCAACACCTCATTACTTACTTAAACAATGGATTAGCTTATGTTTAATACCCCTCTTTCCACAATAAATCGTGTAAATGTGGCACATTAATCTTTCAATTGACCTACCAGAATTGGAAATCTCATGATCATGACAACCACCCAGTCTTGTGATTGTGTATTTCTGGCTGGATAATCTTATGGTGTGTCTTTTTAATTGTTGTGACTGGTTTTTACTCAGATCTATTGGATCACTGAAACAAACATAAAAACTGTATGCACTCGTAATCTTCACTGCTTAGAAATGCCAACGTTCTTGTCCCTTAGCTGGTTTATAAATGTGTAAATAATGTTCGGAGACTAACTACACTAAACTCAAGACCCTTATGGCTTCTACAGTGTTGAAAGTTAATACTAATTGGTAACTTCCTATGTGGTCTCAGCTATTGTTAGCATGTATTTGTGTTGGCTCCTCCCAAGCCAGTCTTAACTTGACGAGAGTTTATTATTACCTTCTTCAAGCATTGTTGATTTTATATACTTGTTTTAAAGGGATCTTACATATAATGATAATAAATCAATACGAGAAATGAAGTTTTTCTTAATGCCAATTGAAGTTTTTCAGATATTCTAGCATCGAAGTGTTGTTGATGCATATTGTGTGGATGCGACTCGTTTCGGTTCGGCTCCGTTTCAAAGTGAAGACCGAGGTCAAGATATCCTCCTATCTTGACCCGGTACGACGTTTATTTTTGATGTAAAACAGCTGCGCATGTGCAGACCATTAATAGATAGTGTATTGTCTCTTCTGTATGTTATGTTCTGTATGTCTGTTATTGCAACCATCCCATGAAGAACCAACTTCTTCGTGGGAGACACATCTTCATGAAAAGATAGTATGTCACAACATGCATGTAATGAAAGACCAGGTTATTCATGAATGATGGAACCAACGAATGACAATTTTCACGAAGAACATCTTTACCAAGAACCTTCTTCGTCCCTTTAGTTGTTCACTGAATGATTCCCACGAAGAACGTTCATGTTTCGTGGGTTTATATCTTTCGTGAATCTCATAGAAGAAGGATCTATGTTTCGTGGGCTTAGGTCTTTCGTGGGCTAATTCATGGGCCCAGTACATCTTTCGTAGGTTGCTGGGTATGTTGGCTATATATACAGACTTGCTACACAGAACAGAACCAAGAGACCTGAGTTTGCCTTCACTGCAGAGGAAACTACAGCCATGATGACCTCACCTTCTGTAGCAACTGAACCACCTCCAACGGCTACAACTGCAACTGAGACTCCTGTTGTGACTCCACCAGCTGAACCACAACATGGAACTCCCTCTAGTCATCAACAACGATCTGCAGCTCATCAGCAAAACTCAGAACGCCGTGGCAGAATGTTCTCAGAAATGGCACAAGATGAAAAGGTAAACTTTCTATTTTCACAATTACAAGCTGTTGCAGAACAAATCAATCGGCATTGGAATTTATGTTGACAAATAGAAACACAGTGATTGCTCAGCAAGTGGAAATTAATAAGTTAAAGGAAACTGTTGGAAAACAACAAGCTGAAATCACGCAACTCCGAGCTGAGAATGAACGGCTGAAAGCTGCTGATGATGAACGAGCAAGGCAGTTGCTACAGATGCGAGCTGCTGACAATGCTCGCGGTATTGAGTTGAATAGAGTGAAGGAACAAAGTATAGCCATGAAACAATATGCAGATCGTCTGGCTGAAAGTCATGATTTCATGCAGGAATGATATGATATCAGGAACACCACACTGGTGGATGGTTTCAAGTCTATTAAGACTGCCTTCGAGATAAGCAGAAAGAGGGTTAACATCTTATGGTCTGATCGATGCAAAGAACAAGAAATTCAGCGTAAGCGTGATCATGATAGCGACGACCAAGGTAACCCTGATGCGTCAGCCTCCTCTGAGCCACAAGGGGCATCTGCTTCAACTCAGATTATAGTTTATCAGCCTCAGCTGATTGAGACTACTCAAGGCACTTCAGGTGGATCAAAAGATGATCTAGAACAGCTGGAAAGTGGTATTGCTTTGCAAGTGTGTCCTCCTAAAAGTTCTACAGCTGGTGAGAATGTAGCGTCAAGCTCAGCTGATATTGCCTTGCAAGTATGCCCTCCTGTTAGTCGAGAAGACTTAGAAGACGGAGAGTTCATTTCTGAGATGACAGATGAACAGATTTTGGAGTTAATTGATATGAAAGTAGTCGATGATGCTACAATTGACGAGACTCCAAGTGAACCCGAAGCAACAAACTTGGATGGTCTTGATGAAATAGTGTTCGAAGGCGATGCCAAGAAGTCAAAATACGTAAGAGAAGATGGTATTGAGTTCAATCCATTTGATGAAGACTAGTTGAAAGATAACATGGATGAGATCAACGAAAGATTGAAAAATCGTGATTCATCTGATGTTCCAGCTGATTCGTTTGAAGAATGGAGAAAGAACTTCCTTTCAAAGACTGCAAAACCAGCCCCTCCTATCGTACAAGTTGATTATATGAAGTACGAAAAGGGTCGTCCTCAGGGAAGAATACTCAGCTGGATGTTAGTGAAATAGATTCATTGCATTGCTGTGAAGCGAGAACATGGAATTCAATACTTCAAGTCGCTTCTGAGTATTCTTACCTTACCGTTTTACGATGTGGCAGCGTTAGCAAAGCTGGAGCTCATTAATCGATCAAACTTTGAAGGTACTAAGCTCTTTGCTCGAAAGTTGACGATTGAACGAAGAAATGGTTGGAAAGATGAATTATACAAGCCACAGTTCCCTATGTATGAACAGATCAAGTTTACATTGGATCCAGCAACCAATACGGCTCGGTACAGGCTCATGTACAAGCCCGTGAAGGTTTTGGAAAAGATTCCGCTAATGCAAATGGAACAAGACATTCTCGCGAACATGGCTCTTTGGTGTTATGATTCAGATACGCATGAAGCAGTTACCGTCTTTAGGAATGACAAAGAAAACTTCCGTATTATCGATACGATGTGGATAGTCAACATGTCGGCTGCTGATATCGACAGATTATTTCGTCATGACATATTCTATGAAGACAATGATGCACGTCAAGCTTTACGTTTTCAACGCGTTGCTTGTTTTTGTTACTATCGCAGGATTCATGCTGGAAGCTCATGGTCGGAAGCAGCTCATTAAGACCGAAGACCTAGCAACAGCCAAGGGGGAGTTTGTTGGTGCAGTTTTTGTGTCTGTCGCTTGTTCTTTTTACGTATGTAATGTAGGGTCTTTTGGTTTATCGAGTCTGTATGTTTTGGTTGAGTCGACCAAGTCAATATATCCTCCTATCTTGACTTGGTACGACATTGTCATGTTATGTATGTGATGCAGCTGTTAGTTTATACAGTCTTGCAGTTTTTTTTATTTGAATCTCCAACTGTTCAGTTTCTGCAAGTGTCTGCAGAATGTTTACTGTTTGCAGCCCTCCACGAAGAACCATTCTTCGTGGAATGTGATCTTCATGAAGAACCTTCTCCGTGCTTCATATGGTCTTTCATGGATGTGATCAACAAAGAACCTTGGTTCTTCGTGGGCTGAGATTCTTCATGGGCCCAGTAACATTCTTCGTGATGTTACTGGGCTGGGGACTATAAATAGCAGCATATGTTGTGTAGAACATTAAAGAGAGCTTTGGTTTGAGTCTGTAAACACTGTGTGTATGTGTTTGTTATTGTTCTCTTCCAATTAATCAAAATAGTGAATCTTTGGTTACTTGTGTGCTTTATACTTTGCTTTGGTTGCATTCTTACAAGGATTCCGCACTTGTAACTGTGTTCTAACAACAAGGAAGTAGGTTTCTTGATCCTCCAAGTGGACCTACAGCACACAATATGGACAGTTGGGGTATCACGTTTAGAGGACGTAGGGATCATGTCGTCATCATATTTGTGGCCTTAGAGCTACCAGGGATAGATATATAGAGATAAATCCACGTGTCCCTAATGTAGGGCCACTGTAGTGGACGACGGAAAAGTTGTGATAAAATTGTTCTAAATGAGTCAAAAATCTAAGTAATTTTTCTTAGTTTTATGAGTACTATGAATCTAGGTTCTTTATCTTACCTTGTTATTACTTTTCTGATTTGTTGCAATAAATGCTTGGTAATTTTTAGTTGAAAAGACTTGATATTTACAAACCAGGTACAAGGATATGTGTCTATTTTGGTAACTTATGGTGATTTGAAGAAATATCCATGTGGATCCGCCACTTAAATCTAGAATCATATTGTTAAATCTTATTCTCTAGTTAATGATAAATGTATTTTACCTTTTAAATCTCTAGGGGAAAAGTAGGCGAGATGGCATGGACCTTATTCTAGCGTAACACAGGGGCTGAAGATCTTCAAGAAGTTTAGAGATTCCATGGATTATTCATCTCAGTCGTTATAATGATTGTTTTATTTATGATCAAAGGGATTAAATTGTTTGGATGGAAATGGAACTGGTGTAGGACTTTGGAAGGTGGTATACAATCGGCGACAAATTAATGGGTTTGGTGCCTTGACTTTTAAGATGAGTTCACGCTCAGGGCACACACCAGTTTATTGACCCAGTTCTTCTTCTTAGGGGGGATTATTCGATAGGTCTAGGTCCGTATAGATTTGTTCCTAGAGGAGTTAACATTATGGCATGGCGGATCCTAGTGGAGTGATTACCTACAAAAGTTAATTTGAGCAACAACATTTTGGATATTCCATCTTTTCATGGCTTCATTTTTCTAATCATGTGGAGACTTTGGATCATATTTTTAACTGATTGTGCTAATGCAGTGAATACTTGGAGATTGATTTCTAGGTAGTTGGATATGCTCTCCCCTCTTCTGTTTGATAAGGGCATTTTTCAAATTTTGTGGACTCGTTGTATTGAAGGAAAATTTTATAGGTGACTTAGGTTGATTTTTTGGAGAACGCAGAACAACAAAGATTGCATTTTATTCTATTGTTAGCTTCTTTTTTTTAGTGGTTAATGGATAGGAACCATAACGTTGACACTAGTTGGTTTGAGTGGCTTAAAAATCCAATTTTATATCGATGTAGTTTCTTGTTTCTCGACCTAGGCTAGGATTTTCTTGTTGGGTCTTGTATCTATTTATGCCCCTTTGCTATTAAATTTTTTTGAGAGAATCCTTTTTCTTCTTGGCTATTATCTCCTACTTCAAGTTGAAAAAAATATTTTCAAATATTAGTAACCGAGATTTATATATATTTCATTAGTATTTTACTTAATATAGAAACAAACAAACATTTATTAAAAAATATATAGCATTGTAAAGGTGAGTGAATTTAGAGTAATAAAAAAAACTTTGAGTGACCGTGCTTGAACTTTTGAAAAAATTTGGTTACTATTAAGTAATTTATTCCTTAAAAAAAGTCGATGTATAAAATAAAAATAAAATAATGAACACATGATAAATAAGAGAATGCTAAATTTAAGGCAACTGTTACACTTTTATATATCTCTTTAAATCGTATATATTTTTTCTCTCTCTAAAATTATATGCATTTTTCTCTTTAAAATTAAATACACATTTTCTCTCTCTAAATTCTATATTTGTTTTTGTCTATTGTCATCTATTATTTCCATAATAAATAATTATATTAAACTATCATATTTTCGTATCCAAATTCAATCATTTCGTATACTTAAAAAATCTCATGTAACCAGAAAGTCGACTAAATGAATAAAAGAATAAAAGCTACCTTTTCAATTTTAAATTGGAGCTTACCATGTACAAATATTAAAATTATATTAACCAAGGTTGAAAAATAAAGAAAGAAATTTATATTTAAGGGTATAATGAAAATTAAAAAAAAAAACCTTATTAATGTGAGACGCTAGAAAAAGAAAAAAAATAGAGTAAATAATAAAAAATAAGAAAGGAAAACAATATTAAAGTTAAGGGCTAAACATATCATTACCAAAGTTGAGGGACCAAGAGTGAAAAAAGTGAGTTTAATATTAGTGTGTACCATGTGTGTACATATATTACATAGTTAATATTCAAAATAAAAATAAATAACACATGAAAAATAAGAGATTACTAAATTTAAAACAAGAGTTACATTTTTCTGTTTCTCTTTTTAAATTATTATATACTTTTTCTCTCTCTAAATATTATATATCTTTTCTCTCTCTAAAATTAAATGTATTTTTTCTCTCTCCAAATTGATTTCTCTCTCTAAGTCCTATATAATCTCAAATAAATTTATTAAACTATCATAGTTCACAAATTTTAGTTCAATCATTTCTTTATTCTCAAAAGTCATTGTCGGGGCTTGGCAGAGAAGTTCTATAAGGCGGGTTCGCTATTAAATCTATTTTAAACCATCCAATTCGGTAAGTTACATCTTTCAAATTCCAATAAAAAAGAAGATTTAGTATTGAAAACTATGTGTTTTAGTATTGTTTGTTGCTTTACAAAGTTATTAAGTAAATTTCCATAAAATAAACTAGTTTTGATAAACAATCAAATTCTATATCATTTCCATCGAATGAATTACTTTTTGTAGTGTGAATAAACTAGCTAATTTACCTTATTACGCTTTAAATTTGTCTTTTCCAAAAAAGTTTAGAAGAATATTTTTCAGATTTTTAGCTGCTGTTATAGATCAACAAGCATATCAATAGTTCCAGTAAATTATAAAAAGAAAAATGTTCTTCTGTTATGTCCTTACCTTTACCTATACAGGTGTTATTATGCTTTATATATTCAACTAGTTCTTAATTGCTGATTTAGAAAAAAATAAAACTTTTGGTTCAAAAACTATAAAACTTATTTATACATAAAAAAAAGGGTAATTGCACGGTACCCCCGACCGCGGGAGGGATCCCTCTCCCCAGGTTGCTACCCGACCAAGCGCCCTGGCGGTGAATTCCCCAACCGACAACGGATTCAATATGTGGTCTGGGATCGAACCCGCGTCCCCAAGGTTTGAATTGGTGTCGGTGGCACATTTAGTTATATAATTAAAATATTTTCTTGTGCCTATATTTTTTTTCTTTTTACAAAATGTAAGGTATTGAACAGAAAAAAAAAAGTAATAACTAACATAATTTGAAAAAAAACTTATATGGTTTTTTTGAGTTTTTTTTTGGTTTGGGGAAAACATATACATTAATGCATATGCGAAATATAATATTCAAAAAGCACATATAGAAGTTAAATGAGGCTAAATTGAAATACACGTGACAAAGTAGAGGAGTGACAACTTTACACAAACAATGGTCAACACTTTCCTCATTCTCTCTATATCCTATATCATTAATAAAGAAAAAAGAGAATAGTTATATTAAAATATATATTCAAATTCAACCAATATTATTCGATAATCTAGCATCAACTAAAATTTGTATTTTATTGTGGAAAATTTCATAATGAAAATGGCGGATTTTGAGTTAATTCTATTTAACGAGGCATTCTTATTTACTCTATTTTGTCTTCACTTTATGTAACTTAGCGCGTTTCATTTCCAATTAGATAGATATAAATTGCCTTGCAACACATTGTTTTGTGTCATGTTCGGTAAATTATCTACATGCCATACACTAAATAACACTTTGTATCATAGAAAAAGGTGTTGATACATATTTTGTGGTCGCGACTCGGTTTGGTTCAACTTGGCTCGGTTCGACTCGGTTAGGTCCGGCTCAAGCCCGAAGACACGACATTCCTCCGTCGTGTGCCCCAGAGTTCGACACGCGAAGCACGGAACGCCGCAAGCCATTCCCGCCAACACATCACCATGACATCACCTTAGTGATGTCATGATGATGTCAACATTTGTCTCATGTGGTGATGTCACTACATTTGTCTCATATGTTGAAATGGTGAAAGTTTATAACTGGAACAAAGATCCGGGCCGTAACTCTCACATGGGCCGAAGACTAGAGTTGGGCTTTTGACTTGTGTTTTGGGGCCAGTCTACAAACGACGAAACAGCTTAGAATTTATATGTATGTCGACGAAACAAAGTGTGTTTCGTCGACTTTGTGTGTTTCGCCGAGAGTTATTTGTGTTTCGTCATGTTCTGTGTCTGTCTAGTATAAATACCCTCATTTGTTTCTGTGTGAAACAGATGAGCTGTGAGACTTTGAGAGAGAGTCTTTAAACATTGTTTGTATATGTTTGTTCTCGGTTCTCATCCCGTTTAATCAATAGAGTGTGTATCATTGGTTATACGTGTGTGTGTTACACTTTGTTTGGTTTGCACCGTCACGGGGATTCCGCACCCGTTACCGTGTTCGTGATAAACAAGGATAGGTGTTCGTTATCGATCCTCACCGGGAAAAACGGGACCTACAATTGGTAGCTCTTTTCCTTGTTTAAAACCAAACAAGTTTGGGTTTTTATCAAGTGTGTTATTGTGATTTTTCAGATTTTGTTCTTTAAAAATTTATATATTTTCTGGAAAAAGTCACTAAAATCAGTGTTTATCTTGTTCGTTTTGCCAAAGTTTTGCCAAAAACCTTGTTAGTGTGCATTATTACATAGTATTACCGGGTTTTTAGTAAAAGTTTGTGCATTAATCCTGTTCGAAAATTTATCAGGTTCATCAAATCTTCAAAAAGTTCATGCATGTTCTTCATATAATTTACTTTTTGATCTCTTGAGAAGTTACTTAAAAGTGTTTGTGGAATATAATTTATTAAATTGACAAAGTGATGATATTTTGTTGAAAATAGGAAGTCTCGAAACCACAAAAAGTATGGTAATTGTTCAGTTGGTTGAAAATTGTGGCTTCATGTCAGAGAAGAGATAAGGATATTTTGACAATATCTCACCAATCACCAACTCTCAAATCTTATCACAAAAGACATCTGGTTTCGTCAAAAGAGGTGTTCTGTTTCGTCATCAGCAAAGATTAATTAAATTCATTCAGTCAACATCAAAGGTTACCAGTCAAATACTTCGGCATATAATCATTTAAAACATAAATCAGTTTAGTCATTAATTGAAGTGGGCTTCAAATACATTGGGCTTCACTTTGTCGCACATAACAACAAAGCTGATTTGGGTTTTTCAATTTAGTTGGGCTTCAACAGGAATAAGAATCAGTTTCGTCGACCTAAATTCTGTTTCGTCAATCATCATTCATCAACTGTTTCGTCACATTACTATATCAGCATCCTGTTTCGTCGATTATAAGCCTCAATCAGTTTCGTCAAACATCAAAAGTTTAACAATTCTGTTTCGTCACCCACCTTTTAACAATCTGTTTCGTCGGACCTTATAATCCAGTTTCGTCGAGATACTTGTCATTTTTAAACAGAAGGTTTGCAAAAGTGGGTTAACACTGTGTTTTCAAGTATTTGATCAGGTTTTCACTCACATATATTAAACATGAGTTGTACGAGTCTGGACTCACAACTAGTTCAAAATCAGATTTCGATGGCAGAATATATGTCGAAATCCATACCTCGACCTCAAGTTACAACTACACAACCACAGTTCGATCTAGGTGCTTATCTTTCGAAATCCATACCTCAACCTCAAGTTACAACTACTCAACCACAGTTCGATCTAGGTGCTTATCTTTCAAAATCCATACCTCGACCTCAAGCTACCACTACTCAACCACAGTTCAATCAAAGTGCCTATCTTTTTCAACCTACACCTCAAGCTCAACCTCAACAAGGCAACCAAAATCCTTTCATAAATCAAACAAGTACATCCACGTCCAACTCAAATAAAACTGATGAAAGGTGTGACTGGTCTGTACAATGTGGAGGTGGAAATCAAGGAGGAACTGTGTTTAATGCTAAAATTGTCAAGAATGTCAATGATGGTGAATCTTCAGGAAAAGATGATAGTTCGGGATACAGTGGCAGTTCGGATGAAGAATCGAATTTGAATGAAAGAACTGATTCTGAAGATGATAGTTTGTCGAATGGTGCCAAGGAGATGAAATGTCAAAATTCTGACTTGATCAAGAAAGCTGATGCTACATCAAAAGAAATGGAGAAGATTCTCACTGAAGATGGATCTTTCTCTTCTCAGACTGCCTTTATGGCTAATGTCACAGCTTCTACAAGTCAGGTAAAATCTGAAACTCCTAGCATATGTAGTGATTGTGCTAATATGAAACTTGAATGTGATACGATTCATAGTCACAATCAGAGTTTAGTTGTTGAACTGTCAAAGTGCAAAGAGGCAAACATGGCCTTAGCTCGAAATGAAAAGGAGTTTAAAACAGTTATTGAAACCCAAAAGAAAAGTGTTTCCGAATTAACAAAAACTGTTTTCAACAAACAAATTGGTATTAATAACTACATTAATATCATTGAGGAAACCAAGAAAGAGCTAGCCACGGCTAAATGTGAACATGAGGCGATCAAGCTCAAATTGGAGAGTTATTCAAACTCCCGATATGTGCTTGATCACATCATTGACGTTCAACAGCTTAAAGGGAATGTGAAAGGCGTTAGTTATAGGAAGTGTCCACCCCCTTTGAGACACGACTATACCAAGTCGCCCGATGAAGAGGATATGCCTCGGTATAAACCCAGTGTGCCTCTTGATTATGAGGAAGTTACTACTGGCCTAGGGTTCAAACCGGACAATTCATCGAAGGGCTCATCTGATAACAAAGAAAAGTCATCATGTGCCTCAAATCAAAGTCCTCCAACCATTGAGGACTATGATTCGTCGGATGATGAATCAGATGTGAATGACCAGGACGAATCACTTGATGAGAAGAAGGGAATAGAAATTCCAATTGAGAATCATATTCTTTGTGATCCTCCTACTCCTATCGTGCAACATGTTGCCAAGCAAGTGATAGATCCTGTCAAGGATGTCAAAGATGACAATAAATGTGTGCCTGCTGTTAAGAGCAATGACTTGTTGTACACTTTGGTCGGTGATGGTAAAATTTATTCAAACAAAGATTTTCCCATTAAAAACGTCAATCAATCATTGATTGATAAAGTGTTTGAAGATAATACCACTAAGTTTTTGGGAAAAGCGATCCCGAGAGTTTCAGTAACTCAGTGTGATCCTATTCCAAAAGCTGAAGTGAGGAAACAATTTGGAAACCAAAAATTACCGACTAAACAACAACCTGTTGCTTCTAAGGGTAAACAACAGCAACAACGAGCTCCAAAGCCAAAGGCTAAGGTTGAATCAAAAGGAGCTCGTTACAAGAAGAAAGCAAAAGATGTCAAGTTTGTAGCATCAAGGGGTACTGATAAAATTGAGACTTTTGAAAACAAATCAAACATCAATTTTATCCAACAAGTCAAGATTTTAAAACGTAACAGTCAAAACAATTACACTCAACATACAAATGGGTGTGATGAAAGAGCAAGTACCTCAGGTTCTACGGGGTTCGACATCTGTTGGTCGATCAAATTCTCCTAAGTTTGTGGAAAGGAGAACTTGTTTCAAATGTGGGAAGTTTGGGCACATCATTAAAGACTGTACAAATTCGCCCAAACCAAATTTTGTTGAAAGAACCCCTTCTGAACAAGGTCACTCACAACGTCGTCCTGTTTCTACAAAACATGATAAAAGAACTGTTAAGGAACAGGAAACAAAACAACGACATAAGAATGTGAAGGTGATCGAAAAGGCTTTAAAACCGGAAAATGTTAAAAGGAAACCAAGTTCACAACAACCGTTAAAACCAGAAATTGTAATTAATACACAATCTGGTAAATGGAAACAAGCTTGGAAACCGAAAACAGGTGAAGGTTCAGGGGGAGGCGTGAAATTTCCAAATCATCAAGAAATTGAAATTACATTTCTTGATTCTCAGGGGCAACCTAAGTCTATGAAGGCTTGGGTCCCCCTCTCCAACTAATCTCTGAGTGAGTGTGCAGGATGTTCCAGGAGGAACTATCGATAGTCATCGGATTGTTGATAGTGGAGTGTCCATGCACAAGATCGGCGACAAAGATGTTGTTGCCTGTGATGGAGAGAAGAAAAAGGAAAGAAAACAAAATTGTCTGTTGTAAGAGATTGAAAGCTTCGACAAAATGGAAATCATTTTAAAAGGTGATTGTTAAAGGCTTTGATCGGGTCCCCAGGGTAGATTCAAATCAAAATGTACGCACCTGCAGCACGTCTGAAGTTCAAATTAACAAGATGAACGTGCAGTGTACATTTCTTCGCGGTGTGATTGAAGAAAATGTGTCTGTTGAACAAACCAACCGGGTGTGCGGATGCCTTGGCGTGGATTGAACAACCGCACACTACTTCTGAAAGAGAAAGACAAAGACCTTCGCTGGTGCAATGTGGAAGACCAGCCGGACCAGAGGTTTCTGATCTTGTTGCTGTGAAGAGATTTTTCAGTAGCTACAAAATCGACTTTGAAATCCACACCTGGTGGATATCCAGTTTGGGAGAACACTCGAATTCCTTGCAATGCACGAAGCAGTTGCAGGATACGGTTTTGAATTTCTAATCTCTCCTATACTTGTCGATATTTAAGCTGCTTTGTGAATTATTATCTCGTATAGCACTCTTTGACCAGACACGTTGAACTCGAATATCACCTCACACGTGATTGTTTCACTATGAAACTCGTCAATGTTGTCATGGTCCGCACCGCTTACCGACATGCCAACTCATTTTTTCCAAAATTTGATAAATCATTTCTGATTCAAAATTAATTTTGGTAAACGGCATTAAGGTCAAGCAAGAGTAAAACCAACATCGGAAAATCGTTTTTGTAAATACCTTTGTGTTTTTAAATTTTATCTTAGTTTGTTGATTTTAGGGGGAGTAAAACCTTATTTGAAAAATTCAAAAACATCGAAAAATTTCAAAAGCACAAAAACAATAGAAAAACAAAAATGAGTTTCCTGGCGAGCAAAAGAGAAAATGATAGTACATCAGTGGTCTGTCCAAACCTCTTTAAACCTAAATGAAAAACGATAAGCAGCTCTATATAAGATGTATCGGTAGGCTCACAATCATTTTAAAGTGTGCATGGTGATATAAACTTAAATCGACTGAAGACCAGGTGGGAACCACTCATTGGCATATGGTCTTAGTACCGAAATTTCGTTTGAGAGATTGCCGAGGTTCTGAGATATTCGGTCTTTATGCTGCTTATCATCTGGGTATCATGGTTGTATCTTTTACCGAAAAATAACGGGGACGCAAGTCTAGATCTTCCATGATACTATACATACGTGTACATACTGCATACGACCTCAATAAGTGATCAACAATCACATGTCCAAACAAATAAGTGATAAAATATCACATTTATCCGGGAGTCAAGTTCGTCTCTCTGCTGTACGAAAGTACTGACCTGTTCACGGACTTGCTCTTGTGCCCTCATGCATCGAAAATCAAGTTCCTCATCAATAAGTGATTCTATCACATAGGGCTTGTTTTCAATCAAAATAAGTGAGTTTCTCACATCATATACGGTCAAACAGATGATAATCGGTATACTCACCGGTAAGATGAACCCTCGTGCATACCTTGATACGGGAATGTGTCGTGATGTGGATGAACACCGGTCGGTAAGTATAAATCATACTTTAACGTATCCCCTCGCCATGATTACAAATGATAAGTTGAGCTTATGTGGATAACAATACCGATAATCGTTATAGGATGCTTATCTTAATGTTAACTAAAAGAACAACAAGAGCGTTTTGACATGACCGTACACTGATATGATTCTCTTACCCTCGAAACTTGCAAAAAGAATGTCTGTAAATATTTATTTACTGCTTTTCGTTTCTGTATCTTTGTATATATTTATTTATTGCTTTCCGTCTTTACATTTGAAAAATGAAAAATTCCAAAAAGATTTTAGGTGTTTTTTTTTTAATTTAAACTCTATAAAATCCAAAAAGATTTTGCTTCTAGTTTATTTTTGATTGACTGATGTTGGAACTCGAGTCTATCCTACCCAAAATCCTGATCGTAAGCCGGAAAACAATTGCACCTTCATAAACTATCGAAGTTAACAAGTTTTGAAAGTTAAAAGTTTAAATCTGAACATTTTCTAAACTTTCAAACTGTTGTCGGTCAGTGTTTGATTGAGATTTGATCTCATATGTGTCATTTGTTTAAATGTTAACTATATTCCAAGCGGTTGTTCTCATTATGCGTTTAGCTTTCTTGCATGTGCAGATGCTAAAGGCAAGGAGAACATGGTCGATGACAAGCTTTGGAATGAAGACACGACGTGAAGGCACTCAAAAGATGAAGATGATCAAGTTGCCGCCGACCATCATCAACACCACAAGGATCTCAAGCTATAAAGATCAAGTCTTTCACGAGCATAACTCAAGGGAGAGCTTATGTTAAGGGGGAGTTTGTCAACACACTTCCTACATGATACGGATAGTTTGTTGATACACTTTCTGCTTTCAAGACGTGAAGACTATGAAGATCCTCCGACATAGAAGACATCAAAGGCGAATCTCGCGAGTAGCGTCCAAGGGGGAGTTTATTGACACACTACCTAAATGAAAAGGGAGTTTGTTGATACACTTTCTACTTACAACGCGTGAAGACTTTGAAGATCCTCCGACATGGATGACATGGAAGTCGAACCTCACGAGTAGCGTCCAAGGGGGAGTTTGTTGATACATATTTTGTGGTCGCGACTCGGTTCGGTTCAACTTGGCTCGGTTCGACTCGGTTAGGTCCGGCTCAAGCCCGAAGACACGACATTCCTCCGTCGTGTGCCCCAGAGTTCGACACGCGAAGCACGGAACGCCGCAAGCCATTCCCGCCAACACATCACCATGACATCACCTTAGTGATGTCATGATGATGTCAACATTTGTCTCATGTGGTGATGTCACTACATTTGTCTCATATGTTGAAATGGTGAAAGTTTATAACTGGAACAAAGATCCGGGCCGTAACTCTCACATGGGCCGAAGACTAGAGTTGGGCTTTTGACTTGTGTTTTGGGGCCAGTCTACAAACGACGAAACAGCTTAGAATTTATATGTATGTCGACGAAACAAAGTGTGTTTCGTCGACTTTGTGTGTTTCGCCGAGAGTTATTTGTGTTTCGTCATGTTCTGTGTCTGTCTAGTATAAATACCCTCATTTGTTTCTGTGTGAAACAGATGAGCTGTGAGACTTTGAGAGAGAGTCTTTAAACATTGTTTGTATATGTTTGTTCTCGGTTCTCATCCCGTTTAATCAATAGAGTGTGTATCATTGGTTATACGTGTGTGTGTTACACTTTGTTTGGTTTGCACCGTCACGGGGATTCCGCACCCGTTACCGTGTTCGTGATAAACAAGGATAGGTGTTCGTTATCGATCCTCACCGGAAAAACGGGACCTACAAGTTTAATCAATAGAGTGTGTATCATTGGTTATACGTGTGTGTGTTACACTTTGTTTGGTTTGCACCGTCACGGGGATTCCGCACCCGTTACCGTGTTCGTGATAAACAAGGATAGGTGTTCGTTATCGATCCTCACCGGGAAAAATGGGACCTACAAAAGGAAATTCTTACTTTATAATCTAATTTTGTACGGATTTGTTACCATTAACTTTTGCAAGTACATGAGTGCTTTCTTTCTGATTTACTTACAGAAGAACAAGAACAGACAAGGTCACCGTGATTGCTATGAACCGCGAAATCACATTATAATATATACTCAAACTTACAAAGAACTATAAAAAACTAATCAATAACACAATAAAAGAAAAAAAATAATTCACTTTATGCCTCAGTATATTTCTCTCAATAGGAATTGCATAACTACAAGCACACATCTCATTAAAGATTATTACAGTACTTAGGGGGCTCTACACCAACATGCAAGTTGGTTGTACAACTAGAATCAATCTAAACTGTTAATTCTAAGGTTTTAAAACCAATAAGAACCATTGTTCCTAAGAACATATTGTGTCATGAAAAACTGTTCTATTTAGTTATCAGGAAAACAAAGTATAAGTTTTTGTGATTGTATCTTATTTACTCTATTTTGTCCTCACTTAATTTTGGTAACTTAGCCCATTCTAGTTCTAATTAGTTAGATTTAAATTTCCTTGCAAAGCATTCTTGTAGCATGCTCATTAAATTAATTACAAGCAATATGCTAAATCACAATTTGTATGGTAGAAAAAGGAATTTTATAATTTACAATATCATTTTGTATGGTTTAGATTTTTTTTACCATTTACCTTTTGCAAGTACATATGTGTCTTCTGATTTGCTTACTCAAGAACCAACATGGACACCATGATTGCTAAAAAATGTGAAATCACATTTATTAATATACACTTAAACATACAAAGAAAAGTAAGAACACTAATCATTAGCACAATAATAAAAACATTTCACCTCAAGCCTCAAAGTATAACTACAAGCACACATCCCATTAGAGATTATTACAATACTTAGGGGGCTCTCCACCAACATGCATATTGGTTGTACGACTAAAATCAATCTAAATTGTTAATTCTAAGGTTTTAGAAGCAATAAGAACGAACATAATGAGTCATGAAAAACTATTCTCTTTAGTTACAAGGAAAACATAGTACAAGTTCTTGTGATCGTATCCGCATCTGTCTTCAAAATGTTGTCTTGTACTGGAACATGGTGTGCGCACTACTTGGAACTGACACAAATCTTTACTAGTGAACATTTGTTCTTCAATGACAATTGTACCTAGGTAGTGAACTCTTTATCCGCATTAAAACTTAAACATCAACACCGAACATGAATTTCATTATTGAATAACTCACCAGCATTGAAACTTCTTCGTCGATACCAACCTTTATTTTTATTCAATAATCTAGCATCAGTTAAGATTGTATTTTGTTGTTAAAAGTTCATTCTTTAATGGAAATGGCGGATTTTGATTAAAGTTATATACTTTGAGGCGTTCTTATTTGCACTAATTTGTCCTAACCTAATTTTGGTAACTTAACTCGTTCCATTTCTAATTAGCAAGATATGGTTTTTCTTTTGCAACTCACTGTTTGGGTCATTCCCGTTGAATTAATTACAAGCAATATACCAAATCACATTCTGTAGAATTTTATTATTTATAAGGTTTAGAATTGTTATCCATGTAATTTTTGCAAGTACATTGGTCTTTTTTCTGTTTAATAAACTATTATTTTTTAGAGTTCAACAAACAAGCACGCTAATAGTTACCTTAAATTTTAAAAGAGAATAGATGTGGATTATTATTATGTAACTATACAAGTTCGTTAGTTGTTTCCTTAAAATGGTGTCGGTTATCATAATATGCATGCTCAAGGTGCTTAATATGACTGTAATCTTGTAGGTGATCAAGGAAACAGAACAAGGTTTGGATATGAGTTCGTTGATCCATGTCATCGGTCGTGACCTCACAATGAAAAGTCTCATGTCCCTGCCAAGATACAACTATGCTCGCATCGCGTCACTAAACCGGAGTTTTCGTGAGCTCATTAGAAGTGGTGAACTTTATAGGCTAAGAAGCATTCATCAAGTAATTGAACATTGGGTCTATTTTTCTTGTGACCCATTGAGGTGGGAAGCTTTTGATCCTGTCAATGAGAAATGGATGAATCTACCCATGATGGATACTGACTTAGGCTTCCAGTTCTCGGATAAAGAGTCCATGGCAGTTGGCACAGACCTACTGGTTATAGGAAATGATATGCTAGGTCCGGGTATCTACAAGTACAGTTTATTAACAAATTCATGGTCACAAGGGCTACCAATGAATGAACCCAGATGGTTGCTTGGGTCGGCCAGTTTTAAGAATATTGCAATCTTTGCAGGTGGTGTGGATCAAAATGGAAAGATCAAGGATGCGGTAGAAAGTTACGACAGTGAGACAGGGACTTGGAAAACACTTCCTAGTATGATTAAGCCGCGGAAATTGAGTTCTGGGGTCTTTATGGATGGTAAGTTTTATGTAATAGGAGGGATTAGCAGTAATGATTCAAATCCATTGACATGTGGAGAAGAGTATGATCTGGATACCCAAAAGTGGACTGAAATTCCCAACATGTCACCTGGTGGTGGCGGACCTGGAATGGCTCCGCCGCTGCTTGCAGTGGCAAGCAATGAGTTATATGCTGCTGATTGTGCAGCAATGGAACTGAAGATGTATAGCAAGAAGAACAAAGAATGGGTTGCTATTGGAAGGTTGCCTGAAATAGCACACAGTAGGGATGGTTGGGGTATTGCATTTAGATGATGTGGGAATCGTGTCGTCATCATTTGTGGTCCTAGAGATACCCAGAATAGATATATAGAGATATATTCATGGGTCCCTAGCGAAGGGCCACCACAGTGTATGAGGATTGGCTGGAAAAGTAGTGATAACTTTGTCTACAATTGTGCTATAATGGGCTGTTAAGCTGAGAAGAAATCTGGTCAAAAAATCTTCTTAATCTTTCAAAAAGCTAAGTGAACTGATGTGGCTATTTCAGAAAATCTAGGGTTGTTTTTTGTTTGTTTGTTATCTTGTCAGAAACTTGTGGGAATTATCGTTTGTGGGAAACTTGTGGGAGTTCTCCTAGTTATGAGTACTTTTAATCAATCTTTTTAATCTTGCCTTGTTAATTATTGGTTGCAATATATGCTTGCTAATTTTTGGTTGTGAAGACTGATATTTACATAAGAGTGTGCCTATTGGCACACTAAAGTGCCTATTAGCACACCAAACCCTAGCAAAATTAGGGTTTATCTACGCTACGTATTGGTCAATACGCAGCGTATAGGGTTAACCCTATACGCTGCATATAGATCAATACGCAGCGTAGATAGACCATAGATCTCAGTGCCTGATAACCAATCATTGCACAGAAAACAAGGTTCATATACGCAGCGTATTGGTCAATACGCCAATACGCAGCGTATAAAAAACAGCTGCTTATTTGGGGTCATTTTGGTAGGTTTGAAGTGTCATATTTTTGCCAGGTTTGTATACGCTGCGTAGCGTATACAAACCTGGCAAAAATTTGTCACTTCAAACCTACCAAAATGACCCCAAATTTGTAGCTGTTTTATATACGCTGTGTAGCGGGTAACAATTACGTAACCATACTTCTTTCCCGTTTCTTGTACCCAATTCTTCAAATCAGTTAGAGACATGAAACGCTAAAAAAACTTACGTTAATATTTGGTCATTTTATGAAACTCATACTTCAGGGACTAATATGGTCATTATTGAAACTATTTTAACTGAATGTTTTAGCCAGGTTAACTTTCATATAAAGATTTCTTCTTTAAACACTAACTCAGTTAGCATAATTAACTGAACAGTACAGGGACCATTTTTGTCAATTTTCGAAACTTCAGGGACCATTTTTGTAAATCCTGGAAACATCAGGGACCATTTTTGTAAATTTATGAAACTTCAGGGACCGATTATATCAATTTTCGAAACTTCAGGGACCATTTGTGTAAAAATTGAAACTTCAGGGACTAAAGTGTAAATATATCAAAAATCTGTAAAAAAGGGGGTCTTCTTTAAAGAACCGGCCCTTGCAAGGATCGAACTCGTGACCTATCGTTTATAACCGCAACATCTTAACCAGTTTATCCTCTGTCTCAGAGCTGTTAGAATATGAAACTTAATTCTTATATACACTAGTTAGGTTATACGCTGCGTATTGACCTATACGCAGCGTATATGAACACTTTATATACGCTGCGTATAGGTCAATACGCAGCGTATATAACCTTCTGAATTTTATATGCACACAGAATATGTTAAATAACCTGTTAAATAACCTGTTAAATAACCTGTTATATATAAACTTCCAGAACTTTATCTATACAACAGAACATGTTATATAACCTGCCAGAATTTTATATGTACACCACAGTATATATATATAACCTTTCAGAATATACAAGAGTTTGATATATACAAGAAAAGTTTGTGCATACATAACAAAATGATAAAAATGATAAAATACTACTGCTGCTGCTCCTGCTGCTGCTGATGCTGATCCCATTCCGCATCCGTAATGAAAGGTAGTGAAGGTAACCCGTCATGCTGTCGCTGCTGCTGCAGCGCCGCAGCAACCCACTCCAACAGATAATTATTCCTTTCAGCTAACCGAAGCTGCCGCTGATGTGATGGGTCAGGACCGGGCCAAACATGGCGTGGGAACTGAGGCGCCCCTGGTGGTCCACGCGGCGGTGGTGGCTGCGGAATGACGACGGCCGGCTCATGCGGCTCCGGCGGCTCCGGATCGTGCGGGGGATAATACGGAGGGAACTCTTCCGGCAGTTGTTCAAGCTGATATTGCGTGCCGTCCGGCTTCTTAAACCGCTTCCCGTCTGGGAAGTCTTTGGTAACGTGCATTCCGGATATAACGTTCTTCCCCATCCGCTTCGGCTGTGCCGGCGGGCCTACATTGGCGCGGTCAGTCTCCGGATGATAGCCCAACGAAAGGGCTATCCTAGTCACGTAGGCGCCGCCGAATAACTGTCCGCGCTCCTGTCGATGATGCGCGGAGGCGAAGTATTGCGCCAACCCGAAGGCGAGAGCGCACGGCCTCTTGTATAACAGGCAATATAAGAAAAATAAATCACCACTGGTGCACCACTCCCGGCTTTTGTTTCGAGCAGTGATCGAAGTGGAAATCATTTTGTGCAAATACCTACACAAAAGGAAACCAGTCAGTAAATAATAATCAGACGACATCGACTAAGATCCTCGTTAAATTATAAAAATTATTATTTAGTCGACGTCGTCCGTAAGGCGCGTACGGGGGCCTAACAAGCGTCGAAACTAAGTTCGTCGTTAAAATATATTTTTTTATTATTTAGTCGAAGTCGAACCGTAAGGCGCGTAGGTCCCTAACGAGCGTCGAAACTAAGATCGAAGTTTTATATTTTAACGACGATCTCAGTTTCGACGCTCGTTAGAGACCTACGCGCCTTACGGTTCGACTTCGACTAAATAATAAAAAAATATATATTTTAATGACGAACTTAGTTTCGACGCTCGTTAGGCCCGTACGCGCCTTACGAGCGTCAAAACATTTCTTTATCGTCGTTAAATTATATTTTTTTATTATTTAGTCCATGTCGAACCGTAAGTCGCGTAGGTCCCTAACGAGCGTCGAAATAAGTTCGTCGCTAAAATATAAAACGACGAACTTAGTTTCGACGCTCGTTAGGGACCTACGCGCCTTACGGTTCGACTTCAACAAAATAATTAAAAAAATTCTGTTTAAAAAATTAAATCTGTTTAAAAAAATTCTGTTTAAAAAAGCAGTTTTCTGTTAAAAAAAACAATTTAAGTTTAAAAAAAAATCTATTAAAAAAAACAGTTTTCTGTCGACGCTCGTTAGGGACCTACGCACCTTACGGTTCGACTTCGACTAAATAATAATAAAAAATATATATTTTAACGACGAACTTAGTTTCGACGCTCGTTAGGCCCGTACGCGCCTTACGAGCGTCAAACTAAGATCGTCGTTAAATTATATTTTTTTTGTTATTTAGCCTACGTCGTCCGTAAGGCGCGTACGGGCCTAACGAGCGTCGAAACTAAGTTCGTCGTTAAAGTATAAAACTACGAACTTAGTTTCGACGCTCGTTAGAGACCTACGCGCCTTACGGTTCGACTTCGACTAAATAATAAAAAAAAAATATTTTAACAACGAACTTAGTTTCGACGCTCGTTAGGCCCGTACGCGCCTTACGGACGACGTCGACTAAATAATATTTTTTTATTATTTAGTCGACGTCGTCCGTATGGCGCGTACAGGCCTAACGAGCGTCGAAACTAAGTTCGTCGTTAAAATATTTTTTTTTTTATTATTTAGTCGATGTCGAACCGTAAGGCGCGTAGGTCCCTAACGAGCGTCAAAACTAAGATCGAAGTTTTATATTTTAATGACGATCTCAGTTTCGACGCTCGTTAGAGACCTACGCGCCTTACGGTTCGACTTCGACTAAATAATAAAAAAAATATATATTTTAACGACGAACTTAGTTTCGACACTCGTTAGGCCCGTACGCGCCTTACGAGCGTCAAAACCTTTCTTTATCGTCGTTAAATTATATTTTTTTATTATTTAGTCCATGTCGAACCGTAAGTCGCGTAGGTCCCTAACGAGCGTCGAAACTAAGTTCGTCGTTAAAATATATATATTTTTTATTATTTAGTCGAAGTCGAACCGTAAGGCGCGTAGGTCCCTAACGAGCGTCGAAACTAAGATAGAAGTTTTTTATTTTAACGACGATCTCAGTTTCGACGCTCGTTAGAGACCTACGCGCCTTACGGTTCGACTTCGACTAAATAATAAAAAATATATATATTTTATCGACGAACTTAGTTTCGACGCTCGTTAGGCCCGTACTCGCCTTACGAGCGTCAAAACATTTCTTTATCGTCGTTAAATTATATTTTTTTATTATTTAGTCCATGTCGAACCGTAAGTCGCGTAGGTCCCTAACGAGCGTCGAAATAAGTTCGTCGTTAAAATATAAAACGACGAACTTAGTTTCGACGCTCGTTAGGGACCTACGCGCCTTACGGTTCGACTTCGACAAAATAATTAAAAAAATTCTGTTTAAAAAAGCAGTTTTCTGTTAAAAAAAACAATTTAAGTTTAAAAAAAAATCTATTAAAAAAAAACAGTTTTCTGTCGACGCTCTTTAGGGACCTACGCGCCTTACGGTTCGACTTCGACTAAATAATAAAAAAATATATATTTTAACGACGAACTTAGTTTCGACGCTCGTTAGGCCCGTACGCGCCTTACGAGCGTCAAAACTAAGATCGTCGTTAAATTATATTTTTTTATTATTTAGTCGACGTCGTCCGTAAGGCGCGTACGGGCCTAACGAGCGTCGAAACTAAGTTCGTCGTTAAAATATATTTTTTTTTATTATTTAGTCGAAGTCGAACCGTAAGGCGCGTAGGTCCCTAACGAGCGTCGAAACTAAGTTCGTCGTTTTATACTTTAACGACGATCTCAGTTTCGACGCTCGTTAGAGACCTACGCGCCTTACGGTTCGACTTCGACTAAATAATAAAAAAAAATTTAACGCCGAACTTAGTTTCGACGCTCGTTAGGACCGTACGCGCGTTACGAGCGTCAAAACTAAGATCGTCAAAAAAAAATCTGTTTAAAAAAATATTCTGTTTAAAAAAAAAATATGTTTAAAAAAATCTGTTAAAAAAAATTCTGTTTAAAAAAAAACAGTTTTCTGTTTAGAAAAAAAAACAATTTAGGTTTAAAAAAAATATTTTTTCTATTTAAATAGTAATAACTATTATTAAAATAATAATAACTAACGTACCTGTGGAGCGGATCCTTAATCGTCGTAACCCTCCCCTTGGATTGTTGGTGGTCCCACTGACCGATGTCCGCGATCAGAGCCCAAAACCCTAAAAGCGTGGGTTTATCAACAATTACCAACCCCTGTTTACACGAATGTTTATTAAACGTTAAATTAATATTAAATCTTAAATTTTATATATTAAAATAATAATAATAAAAATACAAAATTTGTGTTAAACGTGCCGTCCTATATTCGGAGCTCGTAGCGATCTCAGCCTCCGTATACAAACCGCTATGCACCGCAAAGTCTGCAAGTGACATAGAACGCGCCTGGCCAGCCATGCGAAACGAAACCTCGGCCGGCTGTGCGGGGTCCACAGCCTCATTTGGCCGACGAGCTAGGATGAAACTCGAACGATGACAGGAACTCGATCAGTATCTCCCTGTAGCTCGGCGTAAACACTAGTTCAAACAGTCGATCCCACGGTGAATCACGGGGAACAAACTCCCGCGCCCAATCTTCCACCGCGAGCTCCCGGAGGGTTTTCCAAGAAACCGCAAAATGGGCACCGACGTGCATCTTCCGAAGCTTGTCGCAACGGAGAGCAGCGTCGGACTCCGGAGGAAACTCCAAATACGGGTGATTCAGGAGAGGATCCGCCGGTGGACGCTTCTGCTTTTGCGGCTGCTCCAGATTAATTTCTTCTATTTCCATTTGAGCATCCATCTTTCTCGTCCTGAAAACCAAAAAATTTATTAGATAAACCAACGAGTGTTTACTGTATTTTAATATAAAATAGTTTTTTTGCGATTTCGCAGCCATTTGCGGCTGCGTTTGCAGCCGTTTAAACACCCGTTTGCGGCTGCATTTCGCAAACGGCTGCGAAATCGCTGCCGTTTGCGGCCACATTTGCAGCCGTAAACGGGCGTTTAAACGGCTGCAAACACAGCCGCAAACGGCTGCGAAATAACTGCCGTTTAGGGTTGCGTTTGCAGCCGTTTAAACGCCCGTGCCCAAATAACAAAGCTAACAAGTCAAACAAAGATCAGAATTCACATGAAACACTAATGATTTAATTCTTTCTTTTTTATTGAATAACAATATCAATCAACAACTTCAACTATTCAGACACAGACGTTATTGAATAACAATATCGATCAACAACTTCAACTATTTCAGACACAGACGTTATTTACCTTCATCCTTGTTAATTCTTTGGGAGTTTCGTTGACTCGAAAAGACCGTATCAGACTTTCTAGGAAAAAAGACTTCTAATTTCATATGCCTACTTAAACAAAAGAGAAGCACCATATATACCATCCATCTACACACATTCATATATGAATACACACACTATATACATACATCTTACTCGGCGGATTGGGTCCATATAGCTAGGTGTGTTAACACCCGGTTCTGAGTAGGGGTTTATTTTTAATGCGGATTTATTACACATAAATACTAACTTTGCACTTGCAAAGATTTATTACACAACATACCACTGGGTCATAGATGGGTAGGGTTTAGTACCCAAGGTTTTTGTCAAATTTGTAACAAAAACTTATTATTAAAAGAAAATTTACGAAAGTTCAGTGGCTAAACCCTAACAAGTCAAACAAATCAACATTAATCAAAGCTTAACCAAACCCTAATTTACGAAAGTTCAATCACTAACCAAACCCTAACTTACCTAAAAAACATCTAATTTACGGATAAAATACAAAACAAAATCAAAATTACTTAAATAGGTTGAGAAAATACCTGTTTTATACTTCGAATTCGTGTCGTATACGGTCGATTTTGCCAGTCGCCTTCGTATGCACTCTTCTTTGTGTGTGTTTTGAGATTTGGGGCAGAACAGAGCTGCGTAGGTATTTCCCTGATTTAAATCAGTACCTCTACGCAGCGTAGAGAGCCCTACAAAGCGTATAAGAATAATAAGTTTACCATTTTACCCTTCTGTTTGGGGCAATACGAGGCTGACAATAAGGGTAAAAAGGTCATTTACCATCCCTATATAAGCTGCGTATGGATCTCTACGCTGCGTATTATCATTATTATTATTATTATTATTATTGTTATTATTATTATTATTATTGTTGTTGTTATTATTATTATTATTCTCCTGAAATTTACAGACGCTGCGTAGAGCTCCATACGCAGCGTATACAAAGGTTGTAAAATGACCTTTTTACCCTTACAATTAGCCTCGTATTGCCCCAAACACAAGGGCAAAATAGTAATTTAACATATATAGGTTTTGAAATTTTGGTTTGAGGGGAAATTGTCCGCCTTTTACATACGCTGCGTATGGATCCATACGCTGCGTATAACAATGCTCATTTTACTGTTTTGCCCTTGTGTTGAGGCAATACGAAGCCAAAAAACAGGGGCTTTTTTGTCCATTTAACTACATACGCTGCGTAGGGATCCCTACGCAACGTATATAAAGTTCCATTTTTTTTTTGTGTTTTCCTTTGATAAATAATACAAAAATTATGAATTATAAAAATTAAAAATGATACAAACTTTATAAATTAAAAAAATTCTACAATTTACAAAAATACAAGTTTCCGGTTAATCTTCGATATCATTTATACTCGGTTCTCTGTCTTTGTCTAAGTCTGCTTTAGGATTGATTAACTCGTAGTAGTGCTGTAACCGCGGTCTATACATTTCTTCCCACCGTTCCGCAGCTATTGATCGATGTGTCGACCACAACGGGGTCGCTAAAGGCATGGGGTAGTCTCCTTCCAACTTAGCATGTATGAAGTGTCCCCCGTCAACATGTACGAGCGTTATCGCTTGAGGTCGTGGATCTAGTGGGGCATCCGTTAATGGGAAGATGGTAGTGCTCCATTCGATGCTTAGCACGTGGAGGACAATATTATACCTTTGCGCTACGAGAAGCCCTACCTGGGGCATTTCCATCCAGTGACTTGGACCGCACGCTTTCAATGAATGCCATTCGATGCTCTTACGTATTCGTTTAAAGTCTCCTTTGTTATATGTTTCGAATACATGCTTCCAACGCGCCTCGTTATGGTCAATCTCTAGTAGTAAATCTCTTCGAATATTGGGCCATGCGTGTTCCAGAAAACCTAACCCGACAGCCACAGACCTGTACCCACAATGACCGTCTGGGGTCACATCTTGTATATGCGATATGTAAGAGTGAAACTCTGATGGAATTTGATCCTTAAACCTCTCAATGCTTAACAAGTGCTCGTCCCCCTTCATTAATGGAAAACCCTTATCATCCTGCGTCTCCTTCTTTTTATAACTCGTTGAACTGTTTCGTTGCATTTTAGGTTTTTCAGACTTTACAACCGAACCAGTTCCACGAGAGCCCTCTGACGGTACGTATAAGCTGTGTCGGGGTAAATCGTACCTATGTTTAGGGGAAGCGGTATATACGTTGCTGTCCTCGCCATAGGAGCTGTATCTCGCAGCTTCGTCTAACCTCGCAGCTTCATCTAGCCTTTCTTGTACTTTCTTTGATGTAGGCCGACCGCGAGTATTTTGCTGGACGATCGGTGGTTTCTTGGTTGACGATTTCGGGGTGAAGACCGCTTTTATCTTTGAAAGCAAACTCTTTTGCTGAACGGGGGACTGCGCCTCTAAGTGTTGCCGCACATTATTTAGCTCTGCTACAACATCGACCTCCTCGTCTACCAGTTTACACGGGAGCAAGTCAAGCTTACGCCAGAATACATCTATGTCCTCGAGTTGTATCATACGCCCTGCACAGTTAAGTTAATACGGTGTGAGAAACAACTAAATCGTACAAAATAACAAAAGGTTTGTAGTTTTAATATTTTTTACCTGTACGTTTGTAGTTTTCCAGCCTACAAGCACACGGCAATCCATAGCCAAGCCACATATGGCAACCACATGATGCGTTAAGTTTCCGCAACACCTCCATCTTCCTCATTAGCTCTTTTGACAGCAAATCAAGTGCTTCATGGGAAACATTTCCACGTAGGTTGTCCAACAGTCGGTGTCTGTGGTGGTTCATCGTTTTTTCGATGCTCTCAGTGAAACTTTTTTGTATTTCATCGTACTGAGTTTCAACTATATCAATGACGCATCTTGCTATTCGCTCCAATGAACTCCCACGCGTAACGTATCTTTTTAAATTTGCGTGCTGGCTCTCAACTCTGTTGGTGGTGCGCTGACCAAAGTTGCG